>OY728165.1:914383819-915633819 GCA_963277665.1 Viscum album
GAAATAATACATATAAAAAATTCTGGTTCAACCATAAATTTTTTTTCATTACCAGATCTGAAGGTAGAAATGGAAGAAGAAATCATGTCGTTCTTGAAGGTGATAAATTAACACCTCACGAACAACGTTCTCTTTAATAAAATAAAAGGAAGAGTGAAAAGGGGTTGGATGATATAATATACCATTAGCATCATAAAATTCCAGTATATGTATAATACTGGAGTTACAATACCATTTGAATGAAGATAGTTGGGGAGAGATCAAGAAATGAACTTGAACTTGAAAGGAAATTAAAGGAGAAGAGGGAGAGAAATTACCTCTTAAATCCTCCTCTTGAGATTCTCCTTAAGGAAGCTAGTCTTGGTCTTTTGATGAGACTAGCAGCTCTTGAACGTGGGATAGGGGCTAGGGAAGATGTTTGGGCAGAGTTTAGAGAAGGCTTGGATCTTGAGAGGTGTGAGGAAATGAGGGCGTGAAGGGTGGTTTTTATAGTGGAGGGGAGAGGGGTTTCCTTAATATAAAATTCATTAATTTATTAATTTCCCCTAAGACAAGGAATAGTTAATCTTGAATGAACAAGAATAGTAATTTTATCATGTGATCCCAAACCAAGTGTGCTTACATTAGTATAACATCACACATGACTCTATAATTAACTTATTTAGCTTATTTTTGTAAATTACGGTATTTCACTATTCATAAAAAATTCAAGTATTTCAGAAAAAATCCCAAAAATTTACCCCAACCATTTTCAACGTGTAGAATCCAAAAATGAAGCACATTTTTCAAAAATAATTTTCTAAATATGATTAATTTAATATTTAATTAAAATCATGTTTTATTACTAAAAAAACAATTTTAAAACATTCATTTACTTATTCTAAAATATAGGTACATCATACTTTCACTTGAATATTATTTTTATACTATCATAGGTAAGGTTACTATTAATTATGGTATATCACTATTCATAAGGGTATGTTACTATTCATAAGGGTATGTTACTATTCAACAAAAAATATTTTTGTTTTATTAGACTCCAAAAATCATCTTGAACACAACCGTGTCTGTCAGATTTTTAAAATTCCAAACACAGAAGTGAAAAACTTATGTTGAAAGGTAACTTATCACTTAGTAGTTTATTATGTTGTGTTTTCATGTTATTTTATGACATAATTATAAGAAGGGAATTTCCATTGAAAAACTTTGGTTCGTTATATTCTTCCCCCCTTAAGAAATTTCGCCCCCAAAATTTCACTTTACACAAACAGGTGAGAGTGTTTCTCTTTCATTGCCTCTTCTAGTTCCCAAGTTGCTTCCTTAAACTTATGATTCATCCACAACACATTTACAAGATGGGTTGTCTTGTTGCATAGAACCTTATTTCTCTGATCCAGAATCTTTACTGGTTGCTCCTCATAGGAGAGATCATCTTCCAGCTACACCACCTATGAGTTTAGTACATGTGAGGGATCAAGTATGTACTTTCTCAAGAGTGATATGTGAAAAACATCATGAACTTGAGCCATATTCGGTGGAAGTGCAAGCCTATAGACCAAGACTCATATGAGATCAAGGATCTCAAAGGGGCCAATATACCTTGGGCTTAGCTTCCCTTTCTTCCCGAATCGCATGACTCTCTTCCATGGAGATATTTGAAGGAAGACTTTATCTCCAATTTCGTACTCTAATTCCCTTCGAAGGTTGTCAGCATAGCTCTTTTCCAACTTTGAGCAACTTTGATGTGTTTATGGATGACTTGAACCTTCTCTGTCATCTTTTAAACAAGATCGGGTCCAAGTAGCTTTCTTTCTCCAACTTCATCCCAACAGGTTGGAGTTCTACATCGATTTCCATACAAAGCTTAATATGGAGCCATCTGAATACTCGAGTGGAATCTATTTTTATATGATAACTCAACCAATGGGAGATTCTGATCCCATCCACCTTTGAATTCTAGAGAGAAGGCTCTAAGCATATCTTCAAGTGTCTGAATAGTTCTTTCAGACTGGCCATCAATTTGGGGGTGATAGGCCGTGCTGAAATTTAATCCAGTACTCAAAGAATGTTGAAGGCTCCTCCAGAATTTAGATGTGAACCTTGGATCACGGTCAGAGACAATTGAGAGTGGAACAACATGCAGTCTCACCACTTCCTTCACATATATCTTTGCAAGTTGTTCAAGCGAGAGATCTTTCTGAATAGCGATAAAATGGGTAGTCTTGGTGAGTCGGTCAACCAAAACCCATATCACATTATTTTCCTTCGACATCTTTGGGAGACCCGTGACAAAGTCAATAGTAACATTTTACCATTTCCACATGGGTATAGGCAATGGATACATCATACCTTTGGGCTTTTGTCACTCAGATTTAACTTGCTGACATACCAAGAACCTTGATATATATTCCGCAATATCCTTCTTCATGTTATCTCACTAGAAGTGTTCTCAGATATCATGGTACATTTTGGTACTCCCAGGATGGATAAAGAATGTTGAGCTATGTGCATTATCCAATATATCCTTCTTTATCCCAGGTTATGAAGGCACACAAAGTTGCATTCCAAACTGAATCACACCATCATTGTCGATATGGAACTCTTGCAGATTCCCTTCCTTTACTACATTGACCCTCTTTTGTATCTCCACATCATCCCTTTGTGCTTCCTTAATCTTCTCCTGGATGGATGGTTGCACAATAATTTGGGCAAGGTAGGATGTATCCCCCTCCCTTATGATTTCCAAATCCATTATTTGCATATCTAAGAATATAGGGTCTTTCTCAATCCGTAACATGGATAGAGTAGTGGGTTCTTTTCTACTTAGATCATCAGCTACCTTGTTCGCCTTTCCAGGATGGTAGTGAATAGAGCAATCATAATCCTTGATTAGCTCTAACCATCTCCTTTGAATCATGTTGAGATCCTTTTGTGTGAATATATACTTTAGGCTCTTGTGGTCGGTGTATATGTCACACTTCTCACCATAAAGGTAGTGCTGCCATATTTTCATGGAAAAAATCACGACTGCCAGCTCTAGATCATGTGTTGGGTAGTTCTGATCATGGATATTCAATTGTCGAGAGGCATAAGCTATCACATTATCATTTTGCATGAGTACACAACCCAAGCCTTTCTTTGAAGCATCAATTTATATCACAAAAATTTCTCCACTTCTCGGTAGTGTGAGTACAGGTGGAGTGATCAGCCTTCTCTTTAGCTCCTTGAAGCTTCCCTCACATTCTTCCGTCCAGACATACTTTACCCCTTTCCTTGTTAACTTAGTTAGAGAGCTTGACAATTGTGAGAAGTTTCTCACAAAACGTCGGTAGTACCCAGATAATCCAAAAAAACTACGGATTTCTGTGAAACTAGAGGGCCTGGGACATTCCTCAATTGTATTTGTTTTTGAAGGATCTACAGACATTCTCTCACTTGTGATCACATGTCCCAAGAACGTGACTTGTTTCATCCAAAATTCACACTTTCTGAACTTGGAGTACAAATTATCCTTTCTCAAAGTCGCCAACACAAGTCTTAGATGTTATTCATGTTCCTCCTTGCTCTTGGAGTAGATGATAATATCATCAATAAACACTACCACAAATTTTTATAGGTAATGTCTAAAGACTCTTAATCAAATCTATGAAGATTGCAGGGGCATTAGTAAGTCCAAAAGGCATCACCAAAAACTCATAGTGCCCATACCTTGTTCGAAAGTTAGTCTTCTGAATATCTTCCTTCTTCACCTTTACCTGATGATATCTAGAACGAAGATCCACCTTTGAGAAGTATTGAGAACCTCTTAACTGATCAAACAAGTCGTTAATACTTGGAAGAGGATACTTGTTCTTTATGGTGATCTTGTTGAGTTCTCAATAATCGATACATAGCCACATTGTTCCATCCTTCTTCTTCACAAAGAGCACTGGTGCACCCTAAGGTGATGCACTAGGGCATATGAACCCTTTGTCCAGATGCTCTTACAGCTGCTTCTTTAACTCCTCCAGTTCGATAGGATCCATCCTATAGGGACACTTTGAGATAGGAGTAGCTCTAGGTATGAGTTCAATTGAGAAATATACCTCACGATCCGGGGGAATTCCGGGTAACTCTTTGGGAAATACATCACCGTATTCCCTCATGATGGGCATTTCCTCAAGGTTGTCACTTTCCTTCAACTCAACCATTTGGGAGAGGTATGCTTCTTCATAGGTAATCAACACCCACAACATTGAAGGATTTTTAAAAGGATATTCATGATCTTACTTGAATTTGTAGAGAAGCATGAGATGGTTCAGAATATGAAAAGATATTTCCTTTTCCTGACAGTTGATATGTTCTCTATATAACGAGAGCCAATCCATTCCCATTATAGCATCAAATTCCACCAAGGGAAGTATTACAATATTCGCTGGAAGAATCTTCCCACATATACCAACAGGAGAGGAGTCAAACACTTGGGTTGCAATGATTTCACCACTTTGTGTTTTTACAGATATCTCTACTTCAAGGTTTCGGGGCTTTGATTCTATAGTTTTAGCAAACTTGCAAGATATAAAGAAATGCATAGAACCAGAATCAAATAAGACTTTTTCCATTATTGAGTGAATAGGAAGTGTACCTTGTACGAATTCATTATCATGGTCCACCTCCACAGTAGTGATGGCATAAGCCTTCCCTTGTTCCTTTGGCTTTGGTGGTTGCTGACGTTTATTACCCTCAAGAACTCGAGGTTTAGTGCACTGACTTGCATAGTGCCCTAGCTCCCTACAGTTGTAGCATTTAACCATGAGTGGTTCTATCCTTTCTTCTACCACATTATTCTTCCTTTTCGTGTCTTTTTGACACTCTTGAGCATGGTGTCCTTATTTCCCACACTTGAAGCACTTCCCCATCCCTTTGAGGTAGTTCCCATGGTGCAACTTCCCACATTTTTGGCATGTGGGTCGTTGATTTTTCTTCCCACTTTTGTCATTAGATCCTCCATCTTGAAACTCCATCTTTAATTTCTTATCCCCATAGCCATGAGACCATTCTACAAACTCCATCTCCAATTTGAGGGCACATCAAAAAACTTCTTCATAACTCCCAAACTCTTGAATTTTAAGAGCCTTTTGAATTTGTGGTTTTAATCCACTAAAGAATCTATCAATTTTTCTATCATTGTTGACAACAAAACCCGAAGCATACCTTGAAAGCCTTGTGAAATTCGCTTCATAGGTTGTGATAGATTCTCCTTCTTTTTTCTTGAGCTCTATTAATTCTCTCTCCATATTTGTATGAAGAGTTCATGGGAAATACTTATTAAGAAACATTATCTTAAAGTCTTCCCATTCCATATCTTCAATTTCCTCCCTTGGATTGGTGTTCTTAATCAAAGCTCACCATTTATCAGCCTCTCAATCTAGATGATAAATGGCTAGAGTCACCTTCTCCGTCTCAAAATAGTGAAGCATAGAAAATATCTTCTCCATGGAGTTGACCCACTATTCCACAACTAGTGGATTGGAAGGTCTACTAAACGTCGGTGGTCTTTGCCGCATAAAAAGTTCGATAGCCAGTTGCTCCCTCTTTGGTGAAGGAGGATATTCCTCATTATTATGGTTATTGTTTATAACCTGGTATAATTGGGTAATAATCACCATGAAGTTTTTAACTCCACCTCCCAAATCATTAGGGATGTCGTTCGGGAAATCATTACATTGGCCCTCGCACGAGTTGTTGGCTTGATTTCTCCTGGTTCCCACCATTTTCTAAAATAGAAAAGGTTAGAAAAAAACATAAGTAAACAAGTCATGAATAACTTATTCATTTAAACAATTTATACTAAAAACATAACATATGGGATCCCTATGTAAATATTCTTGTGTGCATATTTGTACTTAGTTTCATGCTATAGGTTTTCTCTAGGGTTCACTAATCCTAATTCCCAAATTAACTAAACCTTTCCTCTGATACCAACAATAACAACCCTAAATTTTCTTACATTACTATTAAATCATTTTAAAGGTAAAAAAACATAATAGTATTACACATAGAGGATCCAACAGTTTAGTGTCTTGGGAAAACTAGGACCATACATAGCAATTACAATATCAACCATAAACATTTATTTAATTTCTTCTTCTCTAGCTTCTTATTGGAATTTGTCCTCTCCTTAGTACATGTAGCCACCTGAGGATATACATAAAAAGAGGTGAGATAAAAGCCCAGTAAGAGGATATATAAGAAGAATATATCATGGGGTGAGCATAATCATGACATAGGAAAAAGATCATGAACATGAGAGGAGCATAAATAAAATACTTGAAATGTGTCAATGCATACAAAAATGAAACATCATGTCTTAGTGGCTAACTAAAAAAATAATTTTGAACCAAGCTAGAATATTTTTCACACATCATTTCACATTTACTCATGAGATTCATCACTTTACCCAATTCATTGGAGCTCTGTATAATTTCGGGCACACCCATCACATTTAAACATTCATATTGTGCTATATAATTCTAGGCCCACCCGTCACATCATAACATTATAATTTATCATGCACGCCACAGTGAAAATATAACATAAATGAACATAAATAACCCATTAAAAGGAATGGGTTTCATCTCATAAGAACACATTCATAAACATTGGGTTCCCAAAAGAAAGAGGGAATACCATATATGTTACAAGAACCGTCAATCTTGAATGAGAAGTAAAAGGCGTGTTCTTAAAAGAAGAGTTCTTTTGGAAAACATTTTGTTTGACATAAAAACCAGGGAAAAACATGTATATCCCATAAAAGGAAAGAAAATGGTGAATAAATGATCTTTAAGGAGTAACCATATCACAAATGGAGTGAAAGAGGGAGAACCTGAAGGATGAAAGTTGGGTTCGAGAATTCCCCCTTTCCTTGTATCCGAATGCTTCCTTCTCTTTAATGTCCTGTATAATGACATTATATTCATTAATTAGAAATTAAGAACCTTGTGTAAATTAATATGGTTCATTATGGTTTCATTAGGTGATTTTATGTGCCTTTGGATGAGTTATAGAGTTTAAAAACATTATTCGGGAATGTTTGTTTTTATGGTTTTCTTGAGTGGTTCACTTGTATTCTTAAATTGAAGTTTGGGTAGAACATGGGTAAACATCCAGAACTGATAATACATGTTATTAATGATATTACAGGATATTTAATGATCTTATAATGAATCATATTATATCCATGTGGATGAATCATTAGATAAGAATTAAATGATGATTATTTGGGTTAATATGGGCGGTTTTTCGATCACAACAAACTTGTTTTAATTTATCGCTTATTAATATGGCCATAAGTTATTTCCAAATATTTAAATAGGAAATAATAAATATAAAAAATTCTGGTTCAACCATAAAAATTGTTTCATGACCATATCTGAAGGTAGAAATGGAAGAAGAAAGCATGTTGTTCTTGAAGATGATAAATTAACACCTCACGAACAACGTTCTCTTTAATAAAATAAAAGGAAGAGGAAAAGGGGGTTGGATGATATAATATCCCATTAGAATCATAAAATTAGAGTATATTTATAATAATTGAGTTAAAATACCATTTGGATGAAGATATGTGGGGAGGGATCAAGAAATGAACTTGAACTTGAAAGGAAATTAAAGGAGAAGAGGGAGAGAAATTACCTCTTAAATCCTCCTCTTGAGATTCTCCTTAATGAATCTAGGATTGGTCTTTTGATGAGACCATAAGATATTGAATATGGGAGAGGGGCTAGGGAAGATGTTTGGGTAGAGTTTAGAGAAGGCTTGGAGCTTGAGTGGTGTGAGTAAATGAGGGTGTGAAGGGTGGTTTTTATAGTGGAGGGGAGAGGGGTTTCCTTAATATAAAATTCATTAATTTATTAATTTCCCCTAATACAAGGAATAGTGAGTCTTGAATGACCAAGAATAATAATTTTATCATGTGATATCGAACCAAGTGGGCTTACATCAGCATAACATCACACATGACTCTATACTTAGCTTATTTAGCTTATTTTTGTAAATCACGGTATTTCACTATTCATAAAAAATTCAAGTATTTCAGAAAAATCCCAAAAATTTACCCCAACCATTTTTCAACATGTAGAATCCAAAAGTGAAGTCAATTTTTCAAAAATAATTTTCTAAATATGATTAATTTAATATTTAATTAAAATCATGGTTTATTACTAAAAAAACAATTTTAAAACATTCATTTACTTATTCTAAAATATAGTTACATCATACTTTCAATTGAATATTATTTTTATACTATCATAGGTATGGTTAATATTAATTAGGGTATATCACTATTCATAAGGGTATGTTACTATTCATAAGGGTAGGTTACTATTAACCAAAAATTATTTTTGTTTTATTAGACTCCAAAAATCATCTTGAACACAACCGTGTGTGTCAGATTTTTAAAATTCCAAACACAGAAGTGAAAAACTTATGTTTAAAGGTCACTTATCACTTAGTAATTCATTATGTTGTGTTTTCATGTTATTTTATGACACAATTAAATGAAGGGGATTTCCATTGAAAAACTTTGGGTTGTTGCACCACTCACCATTCAGGATTTCTAAAAAACTATCGGGGATACAAAAAGATAGCCAGAAGGACACGCCTAACTCAAACTAAAAAAATTGAGGCTAAAGTTGACAATATTATCAAGACAAATTTTATTCAGGAATACCCGTATCTAAAATAGAGAGCCAAAATAGTCCCAATAAATAAGAAGAATGGTAAAATCAAGGTTTTCATCGACTTCAGAGATCTCAACTGGAACTGTCTGAAAGATGATTTCCCAAACCCAATCATAGAGCTACTAATTGATGAAAAATATGGTTATCAAGTCCTATACTTTATGGATGGATATTTAGGGTATAATAAAATATGAATAGCTCAAGAATATGAATAATCCACCACCTTTAGGTCCCCCTAGGGAGTATTCTGCTACCGAGTGACGCCCTTTGGCTTGAAGAATATCGGAACTACATATCAATGTTCCACACATTACATCTTCAAACCCTTATTGGAAGGTTTTTTTAATTTTACTTCGATGATCTATTGGTTAATTCTCAATAATTTTCTGACCACTTGGCTGATCTTAATACCATCTACAAAAAATTGTGACAATATAGCCTAAAGATGAACCCTTTTAAATGTGATTTTGGGGTTACCATAGGGAAATTTATTGGATTCATCATATGACATAATGGAATCAAAGTCAAACCTAAAAATAAAAATGTTATCCTCAATATTTCACCTTCTTGTAACCTCAAATAGTCAAGGGATTTATAGGGACACCTTTTCAGCATTTGTCTCTTTCTAGTAAATCTCACATGAAAGTGTTTTACCTTCACCGAATTGATGAAAAATGGGGTCACATATCAGTAGAATAACGACTGTCAAGAAGCATTAAAAAACATCAATAAATATCTCTTGATTCCACCAGTATTAATGCCATCTATTGAGGGGAAACCACTCATTTTGTATTAGACATCCTTGGAATGATCATTGAGTGCTTTCCTTGTACAAAAGAATGATACCAGGAATGAAAATATCATTTATCACCTTAGTTGAACCATTATCGATACCAAGACTCATTATTCAGATATCGAGAAGATATGTTTGAAATTAATCTTCACAGTCCATAAGTTGAGGCCCTGACTAAAGAACCATGATGTCCATTTGGTCTCTCACAATAACCCACTCAAATACATGATCATTCTTCCTATGTTGACTGGATGTTTTTTATGGTGGTAAGTTATCTTGTAGTATTTTAACATTTAGTTCATGCCATATAAAGTGGTAAAAGGCTATGCTTTGGAATACTTCCTTGCAGAACAACCATCTGAAGAAGAAAAATTGTTGAATACCGAATTACTCGATGATGATATCTTCTCTATTCAAGATGGGCCCCAGACATGGGAAATGTATTTCGACGACATATCTAGAATCCCAATGATGAATATAATGGAAGACCTCAAGCTCAACAAAGTTGGGTTGGGAGTTGTACTTATCTCTCCAGAAAAGGCAGTCATTCCTTACTCCTTCCTATTTTCAAAAGACTATACAAACAATGAGGTAGTATATCAAACCCTCATTGTAGGGTTAGAATTGGAAATTAAAATGAAAGTGGACCACTTAAAGGTGAAAGGTGATTCAAAGTTGATAACCAATCAAATCATCAGTGATTATTCCATAATAAAGGAAGATCAAATCATTTTTCTTGACTACATATGAGGACTAATAGAAGAATTCCCCTTATAGTCAACATTGACTCATGTCCCACAATCATAGAATGTCTAGGCTGATGAATTGGAAAATTCATCCATAACTTAAGAAAATCTAGATCATGATGAAATAATCATCAGTATTTAGCACCACTAAATGGTCTCACCTTTTGATCATGTCATCATGGAAAAAATCAATGAGGTTAACTCCATACCTAAACCATACGGTCCTATAAATGGTTAGATGATACCTATTACAGACTAATTTTAAAATAGAGTGCTCTCACTAGACAGATCTAGAAAAGAAAAAATTTGATGATGATTGGACAAATTCACTCTTTATGATGACCCAAATCACCAGAAATTCCTTTATAAACAAGGCTTTAATGGAGTCCTTCTCAAGTGAATTGATGTAGAAGAGACTGTTGTTGTCATGAGAGAAGTACATTCAGGAGCCTGTAGTACCCACTAATCAAGTTTCAAGATTTCCAATCAGATCCAAAGACTTGAATATTTCAAGCCTTCAATGAAGAAAGACTATACAAAATTCACTAAGAAGTTTCATTCTTTCCAAGTGAACTCCAAATTCATCCATAAACCCCTGAAGTTGTTACACACTACCAAATACTCCTGGCCATTTTCCATATAGGGAATGGATGTTGTAGGGTTGTATCCTCCAGCTATGACCAAACAATTCAAATAAATCCTCATTGTTACTGACTTCTTCTCCAAATTGGCTGAAGCAATACCCCTTAAAGATGTTAGGACCAAAATCATTGCCAGCTTCATGAAATCCAACATCATTACCATATTTGGTGTCCCTCATACAATACTAACATAAAATGACACCAAATTCTATTTTGCTGTGTTTAAGGAGTTGTATCAGGAGTATAATACCAAATATAATCATTCATCCCGCTATCATGCAGTGACTAATGGGAAAATAGAGTCCTTAAACAAGCCCCTATCAAATATACTCCATAATATGGTGGATAAAGATAAAAATTCTTAGATTAACATGCTCTTTCATGCCTTGTGAGCCTACCAGACTACAACCCACACCACCATGCGAATGGCCCCATATTCATTAGTATACGGAACAAAAGTAGTCTTACCCATTGAGGTCAAATTTCCCTCACTTCACATTTCCATTTGTGGCGAATAATCTACTGACAAGAAATCCCAAAAAATGATAATATTAGTTATAGAGACTTTATGAGAATAGAATGTATCCCTTGCATCACTTGGAGCTCCATTAATATTGAATGGAATTGGTTTTTAACAAGAAAGTATGCCTCTTCTTGTTCATTTAAAGAGATATGGAACTGGTCCTTAGGACATTGATGATACGAGGGAAGAAACCTCCAAATCTTGATCCAATATGGGAGGGAACTTATTCCATACATAAGTTCCACTCCAATGGATATTATTCATTGATCTCGATGTATGGTTATCTCATTACATCCCCTACCAATGAAAGATTCCTAAAGAAATACTTTATGTGATAA
Source organism: Viscum album (assembly GCA_963277665.1). Lineage (NCBI taxonomy): Eukaryota > Viridiplantae > Streptophyta > Magnoliopsida > Santalales > Viscaceae > Viscum > Viscum album. Next base: position 914,395,578 of record OY728165.1, read on the forward strand.
AGACACCTTCGTATTCGCTTCATGATATTAAAAAGGATAACATCATGGTCTTTTATGAATGAACCTAAAAGGTACATATCTTCCTCGTTATATGATGATAAATTTCATGATATTTGGTCATGGATGCAAGACCATAAAAGGCTCAACATATAGTTCTAGCCGTAAGACCAAAAACTACAAGACACCATAGTCTAAGCTCTAAGACTCTAAACTAAATAACCTAACATCCTAGTCACAATACATTAAAATATATGACAAAATCCTTTCCATATGATGTAAAACTACATGGTTCACGTCCTTATTTCATGATGTAAAACTTCATAACAATTAGGGTTGTGATTGAGTGGATCAAAACCCTTGGTGATGGTATTTTACCGTACCTCCACACTAGAAATACATGTGTCTTGATTCTCACCCATGTGAGATACATAGTGATACCTAGACCTCATGTCCTAGGCCCTCCATGAAGTAAAGAAAATACCCCTCTTTTTCATACAAACACACACACAAAATCTATGCAGGGAACTTCACACTCCATGGCCAATGTCGGTCCAAATGATTCCTTTGTGCTCGTACACGTTCTTTCTGCACATCATACTCCTTATTATAGGAAATTTTGGATCTTTATAAACTTTCCTAGGCCATCGGTAATAAAATTTCATATTCCATAGGATTTATTTGTTTGACTATTCATCGATATTACCTAGTTTGTATTTTCATAAGTTGCTCACCAAAAGGGCCTATATAGCAGAGGATTTCATTATTTACCTATACATTGATACACCCCTATCTAGATTTTTATAAGTCTCCCACCAAAAGGGTTTGTCAACTATAGGCACATTCTTCCTCAGGAGAGACCACTTCTATCTTTGCAAGCCCTAACAACATCAAGATGGAAACTTCTTTTCGAACATGGTTCATAGTCATTCCTTTAATTCTTGTCCCATTTCATGTCTCCTAATCCAAGAAACCCCAAGATCATGGTTCAAAATTTCCTTCTTCACATCGAAAGTATGTAAGTACATCCTTGGTCCGATAGGACTTATATCACTCATTATTTCCATGATGTGTGGTCCTAATCGTATGGCCTAAAACTACAAGACACCTTCATCCCTACCGCATGATGTTAAACTGCAAGGTTTACCTAAGCTACATACAGTTTGATTCTCATTCCAATGAGATATGTAGTGACACCCAGATCCTACATCCTGGTCCATCCACCACAAGATCAAAATTCCCCTATCCTTCCTTCTAATCACCTTTATGTAGTGAAATAAACCTTTTCCACCCCTTGTTTCTCACACCGACAATAAATCATGTGGGATTATGTATTTTGGTAAAGAATTCCCCACATGATCAAGGCGTATCAGTTCACATTAGGGTTAACATGGTTATGGATGAAATACCTTAAAAGGCACACCCAACGTCCTCACTACATGAAATTAAAATTCATGGTTGACGTCTCTTGCATGATGTAAGTTCAAAACTACTTGTGGCTTGATTCTCTCTTTGAAGAGATATATAGTGATGATCCTACATATTGGTCTGATTGTAATACAAAAATTCCCCCACTCTCCTATGTATGATCCAAATCTGTATAAGAGGGTCCAATATGGGTTCTCACCCTATTCACAAGCTTGTATTAAAAAACCCTTCTCCACACAAGAATTCGATTAGTATGGGGAATCTTTCCAATAACTATGTGTGGATTGATTCTTGACTGAACGAGATACACAGTGACACCCAATTCCTATTTCTTGGGACCCACTGAAGAAACCCCATTTCCTACATATGGGCCAGACCAACATAGGTAAAAATTTATCCCCATTATTGGGTAATTTTGATATGAAATTATCCTTCCATATTCAAGCACTTCCTTCCACAAAAAAAAACTTTGTGTATGGGGAAACTCGAATATCCATAAGCTTTATTCATCCATCAGTAATATAATGTCAAATTCTTGAGGTCACCTTTATTTTACTATGCATTTATATACCCCAGTTTGGATTTACATAAGTCTCCCACGAAAAGGGTATGTCAACTAGAGTCACATTCATCCCTAGGACATACCTCTTCTATCTCTATCATCCCCAACAAAATTATGCTAGAAACTACTTTTTGAACACGGTTCACATTGATTCCTTGTGTAATTATCTTGTATTACTCTTCAGATCTAAAAACTTCTAGATTACAGTTTTCAACCTTCCCTCTTCATGCCTAAATATGATGGAAAATTCTTGGACATATTACTGTGAAAAGTAAAATCGCTAAATGATATTAAATTATATCCTTTAACATCCTTTTCATGTGATATTAAACTATACGGTCCATGTACTGGTCACATGACATTAAACTACATGATGCTTCAACTCTTATCAGGGAGGATACTTTCCTCCTGATATTGGTCATCCACTGCATCACCCCAAAGAATTGCATATAACTTGATGTTCATTCCATCAAGATATGTATTTATTACTAGATCCTCTATTATTGGAATAGTTACCACAAAATCCAAAAAATGTGTGTTCCTCCATTCATGGACATAACCCCAATCTAGATAGGAGGTTTTGGATTTCTCCCAGGACCTCTCCAATGCAAGATCATGGTAGAAATATAAATCCCCCTCTATATAAAAAACAATTTTTTATAGGAGTGGTTCCTCATTCATGACTAGTGCTAACCCAGATTCTCCCTTCATTCTCAGACACATTCCCTTCACAAAAAACCCTTCATGGTCATGAGAAATACAAATCTTCATAAACTCTCTATCCATCAATAATAGAATGTCATATTTATGGGGAAAACTTTGTTTGGTTGTGCATTAATATTTCCCAGTTTTTCTTTGCATAAGTCACCAACCAAAAGGGTTTGTCAACCAAAGGCACATTCATCCTTTGGAGAGACCTAATCTATCTCCATAATCCCTGAAAAAATCATGTTGGAAACCACTTTTTGAATATGGTCTTTAATCATTACTTGCATAATTTTCCCATATCATTATTTATATTTGAAAATCATAAAATTGTGAATCAAAATTCCCATTTTCTATATTTAAATAATGTTAGAACATTTTAATCAAACAAGCCTTTATTGGGTCATCATCCCATAAATTATGGTAAAACACAAGTTTCATTAGTCAGGCTTGTAAGAATATAAACTACCCATGAAAAGAAACATAGTACTTTCCAAGTTGAAAACCCACAAAAGAGAACCCTAGAAAAAAAAGTCGTGTCTTAGCTCACTAGTCCCACACTTTTAATAGTTTAGGAAAAAAATGATCAATGAAAATAAAAATGAATAAAACTTGTTGGGATAAAAACCCGCAAAGGGTGGCCTAAGAAAAAGTAAAGTCTCACCCACTAAGTCTTATTAATATCTAACTTAGGAAAAAATTAGGGCAATTTCACAAAAATACACAAAGTTCATAGGGTCAATCATGTGACTATAGAAACAGTAGAACTATACGCACTAGGTCCAAAGTCCTAGTCAAAAATTAGAGAACCCACATGTTCCTATCATTGTGATTGAAAAAAATTAACACAATGAAATTTAGTTAAATAAAATGGATTTAGTGTTATGTTATAATTACAGAGGGAAACATGGATGAATACATAGATGATTGGAAATAAAATTGTTTTCATTTATGAAAAAAAATTAGAGGATCATCCACAAATTAGAGTTTCTCTATCATATTCTACAAAAATAAGTCAACATAACTCTTGGGTTGTTAGAGGGTCACTCGAGACCCATCAACAACATGTTGAATATCGACTAGTTTAATAGACTTAGCCTCCTCAACTAAGCAGAGATCCTCTGCTTCAGTCATAATGGTAGTCTCCCCTTCATCTTAAACCCCTTCCAACAAATGATGAAGCTGTATGAGCTCCCCTTAGGTGAAATCCATATCTTGCTAGAGGCACAATATTTGAATGGATTTATCATCAGCCTATTGATTTCACTCCACTAATTTTGTTTCATGGTTGATATCTTCTAGGGATAGAGTAGCATGGAGGTCATCAATTTTGATGATCATTATTGCCTTAATAAGGCACTATTGTAACTCATGCTCTTTCCCCCATCGGTGAATGATCTACTTCATGGTATCATGGACCATGCGATAGTAAAATACACCATAATACATCATTCCAAAACATATTATGGATTTTAGGGAGTCTTGGAGTTAAATGTACCATGGGTTTCCTCAAGATTAACTTATAAATTTCCTACCATACAAACCAAAGAAGTGACCCTAAAGTATCCTGAGCTTCCTGGATTTTTGTGGAGCTATTCATAGAGGTATAGGTGTACTATGGAATTATTTTACTTATAGAAGTGACTTGTATTGTTCTTCCTGGATCCACGCCATCCTCTCCTTGTGTAGTTGATTGAGTTGGGGTGGAGGCCTCCCCTTCAGGTGCAGGCATTTCAACTATCATCACTAAAGGATGAATGAAATTAGTCATCGACATTGTAAGATATAAATGATAAAGGAAAAATATAATCAAAGAAATTGGTTCAATTCACCCATTGATGGATCAATTTCTTATTTGGATCCCTCCCTAACATCCCTGTTCTCAAAACTTTGAACTAGTATTTCCTACTAAGGAACATTCCCCTAAGTTTGTTCAAGTATTGGGATTTAAGTATCTTAATAATCTCCTACTATGGGGACCTCGACTATCATTCCCCCAACAACAGGAGTGGGATGGACCTCAATGACCTGATCATGAATTACCTTGGTGAAATTTTCTACAAATAGGGCTACACCAATCAAGATCATTGATTTAATACAATGGACGTAAGGCCATCCATAAGAGAAAACACTAAAAAGGGAAACTCACATCCATCCAACTACTTATTAAAGTCCCAAAACTCCTACAAGGATCTATAAATATAAATATCTAGATTAAGTGCTTCCATTATTCCATTATATATTGCATCAAATCTCATAGCATCATCACTAGTAAGGGTTTCCAATACATTAGGCTCATGACCCAAATTGGATCCTCCATCAATAACATCCATTATCCTTTTAGTGGGAACAAACCTTTCAGACCCTTCCGAATCAATATCATCACCAAAACCCTCATTGGATGGTCTGAGGTCCATGTCATCCCATTCTGGAGCGGTGAAAGGACTGATGACAGTGGTTTAAGGGACCTCTGATGTGTGTAATGGATCTGATTATCATAAGGAAGGGAAGTTTCTGATTGGTACATGACACCATATGGCGCACATTTGGCATTACCAGGATTCTCCTCCCTCTCTACAGTGGCAGGAAAATATGTGGCCTCGTCCCTTAATTCTTCTTATATCAAAGGGGAAGACTCAATAGCAGGAATGTGTCTCTCATCTAGAATTTCCTCCTCACTTCTTGTAGGGTCATCTCTAATCCCCTTGAAAGAGGATAGGGGGGTGTATTATTCAACCCATAGGCATGATTAATCATATATTCTAGAAAAATCAAGAATAAATGACATCATGAAAACTCACCCTCACCAATTATGTGTTTGGTAAAACAATTCACTCTCTGTCGTTCCGTCACTTTTGATAGAGGAATGAAAGAAATTGAATCCTGAAATATAAGTATTAGAGGTGGTAGTCGAGAAGACCCTCTTGTCATCTCTTCTTCCATAATACTTTGGCTTGAGGATAGCTCCCCCAATTCAGGATTTGATTCCTCAACCCCCATAGGGGTGCCTATTAGGGAATATTTCGGTGATGGGATCCCAACCAATTCTCCCTCTACCCATTGTAAGTCAAGGTCACCCTTTCCTCAGTAACAACATTTTTTGAAAAAAAAGGATAACAACAGAGGAAACAAAAATAGGGAATACTTACATCTCGAGGGTTGATGAAGTCATCCCATTCATTAGTGGATAGTTCATTTACCCCTTCAACAACCCCCCGATTCATCATATCCTCCATTTTCCTTATAGCAAGGATTTGATTATTGATGAAATAAATGAGCATATCAAGCTCCTGAATATGTATTCTCACCTCGATAGGGTCAACATAAAATTAGAGGTTAGGTGGGGCTCAAACATCCCCAATGTATGGAATTTTCAACCCATCACGAAGGAGTGACCAAAATTCCTTGGCATCAGAAGGCATGCCCTTTCAAGATTATACTACCTCCAATCACATGAAATCTGATTTTGTTCCAGCCTATTATGAAGCAGACCTGAAACTCCTTGATTTCAATGGATTCTTGTCTCTCTCGGTCGTGGTCAAAGGGCAAGAAACTAGAGATTGAGTTTCCTCTTTAAAATGGAATCTAGACTATCTAGGATCAACCTCAATCATTACATCCCTTTTGACCCTAACCATAGTCTAAAATGTGTGTTGGGTCGCTTGGGTGAACTTTGGACCTCATCACTATTACTCGCTAGAATGGGTGGAGCCTTTCTACCATGCTTTCCCTGCCCATCAGTTGTTACAGCTCTGAATTAGGGCATGCTTTTTGTCAATTCTCCTTGGGGATATGATGAAATTCAGGTTTCATCATACCAGGATGTCAACCCAGTGGATGCACTAATTTTAGTAAATTTAATTACCGCATGAGTCACCTCCACAACTGTGAGAATTCAGAGTTTTTGGGCCACCATTTGGTGTATCTCTGATCAAATGTGTGTAGGAGTGGATATAATTGGTTTTTAGGCACTTGAATTGGCATGAACATCTATAAGGGGTATAGAATTTGAAAATAACCTCACCATCAATTTGGTTTTCCAGCATTCCATCCCTGAAGGAAATCATATACAATCTTAGTTCATCACCATCTTTTCCATCATCGGTGAATGTCCCAATGGGTGGATATCCATACAGAAAGATTTTAAATTCTTTGAATATATTTATCTTCTTAAAGGATTCACTATACTTCAGAGATAGGGGATGGATTCTAAAAAAAGTCTGAACAAATGGTCGAAATTGGCCCCCTAGTAACTTTGATTCTACTCAACATGACATAAAAGTAAAAATGTGTCGCAATCCATCCCAATGGTACTTATAATGGCCCTTAAATTTTGAAAGGCACCTTCCCTATCTTCACATGAAATAATCACCAATGGATATTCTCCAAGATGGGAATCAACAACCCTATATGCCTCCCTCTGATAGCTTGGACACCATGAAAAATGTTTCCAACCTTACACCACCATTCAATTTGTGAATCGGTAGCATATAAATGATTAACCAAATCACTAATTCTACAAGATGTGTCTTTTTAGGTACATCTAACTTGATGGTATATCCCCATTGGTTGTACTAACCTTGCTCCAATGTAGGCCATAATTTACCAGGAATGCCCAATTTTTTCATTGCGGGACATCTTGTGAGATGTTTTCATGTGGGGCCCCCCCCATTAGGCTCTATAAAAGCGTTCATCCATGCTTTAGAATGTATATACCCCCTTAGGTGAGTGGTTTCGCCCAAATTTACCCTACTGGTAAAAGCGGTCGTTGAAGTACAAGTAGGGATCGAATCCACAGGGACCGAAGAAGTAACCTTGAGACGCTATGATTTGGTGCGGGATGGGCTTTGAAGTAGCCAACTTTGGGTTCGATCTTGGATGGTTTAAATAACACTAAGAAACATACGTGAATTCAATTTAATGAAAATGGGTTGATCTAAGATTATGCTCGGGGTGGATTGAATGAATTTTACTTCTTTAAACAATTTTGGTTTTATTAATTCTTGATGAATCCATTCTTCAAAAATAACACTACCTTCATCATTTTCTGGTTTGGTGATTAATAAACACAATTACTAATCCCCTATACACTTAGAGAACCAAATTCATGATCTCTACTAGGTATATGGTCATTTAGTAATTGAATTTATTTTGCTCAAACACAGTAAAGATGAAGAGTAGAAATAACTGAAGAATGGATGTCTTAAATTAATTATCCAATTAACAACAATTCGTTCATAAAATAACATTCAATCCAGCCTTTGCATCCTCTTAAGATCAACCCATTAAGAGTTTATCCCTCCATTGATGGTATACTCTCAATGGTGGGCGGAATATGGCAAACAAGAATTGGATTGAAGAAATTAAAACCGCGGAAATAACGAGCACTCCTCCGTGTGTGTGAATGAAATTCACACCTATGTGTGAACTAATTCACAACAACACAGAGATATCACTGTGATTTGTGATTATAAAGTTTTAATAAATTAAATGGAAAATATATAAGATAAAGAAGTTTATTAAGAACATAAAGATACAAAAAAAGAAACTTACATGGAAATGGAAAACATTACAAAGGAAATTTGGAAGCAAAACATTACAATGAAACAAAGCATCCAAGATGATAAGAAAAATTTTCCACCCCATTACCTTCACCAATAGCTCCTTATATAGGAATATTAGGAGCCTTAGGTACATCCCCCAACAATTAATTCACCCCCCAACAATTAATTCAGTCAAATGGAGGGTGAATAATCAAAAGGAAATTGATGTTTCGAATTTGACCCGGAAAACTGTCCAGATTCGTCCACCACATTGACGTGTGAATTAAAAATTGAATAAGGCCGAATCCGGAGGGTCTGTAGAAGAGAAATATCTTCATCCATCTTTCCTCTATGAGCTGTAAAAATTTCAGGAAATTTCGCTTATCCGTTTGGATGTTATAGTCGAAATGGTGGGACGGATTTTTGAGCATTAATGTCATGTCCACCATTTAAAGCTCAACTTCAGATCCCTTTATCATCATGATAAGATCAGAATTAGCTCCGGACACAGTTGAATAAAATGATCCTCATATTTTTATCTTTATACTGTATAAATTTGAGCTTTATTGGGCTTGATTTCTGGGCCCCACATTTGTTTGATGGGCCTTAGGCCCATTATGCTTTTTCCAGCAAGTTTCTGGCTTCAGGCGCAAAATTCTCCATCTTCCTTTGGGATTCATCCATCGGACCTAAAAGATAAAATTTTCTAAACAAAGTGATCAATCATATCCCGAAATTTCAAATTCAGAAAATGAATATAATGTTGTCAACAAACAAATGAATAATTGGGCCCAAATTTTCATTTTAAACATGAATTGCATTTTTGATGAGAAATGAAGTTCTATTTATTTAATGCACTAAAAACAATTTTTATGGACTTTGGAACAATGAATTTAAAGATATTAACAATTAATATTAGCCACTTTCAGTGACTAATCACACCCCCCAACTTGAGTTTTTCTAGTCCCGAGCAAAATAAATTACAAATATGAAATTGAAATCCCCTTTTCCAAAAACATTTTAATACACATTGCTCACCCAAAAGACCTCATACCAAAAAAAATTATGGAACCCATCAAAATCATTTAAAACAAGCTAGGTCCATAAGCATATCCCAAGACCAAGCCCATTCCTTTGTTCAAATTCATTGCCACATTTCATCCAATTCCAATTAAGCATGATAAAGTGTTGTGAATCATAAAAGATATGGGGCCCATTTTATTGTTCAAGGGGAAAAATGGAAGCGCTAGGTGGGAATCACATTAAACCTTAAGATGAGTATCCCTTTTTTTATTTTTTTTATTTTATTTTTTTAACCACAATAGATATGAAAAAACTAACTCTGGGCAAGACAACTATGGTGTCACGATCCCCAAGTGCCGGACGCCACGCATTTTGTCAATTTCATGCTCTATAATAGAGATATAAAGCCTAACTCTGGGCAAGACAACTATGGAGTCACGATCCCCAAGTGCCGGACACCACGCATTTGGACAAAACATTGCTCTATGTGGTCATTTTTTTTGTTTTTTTTTTGTTTTTTTTGTTTTGGATACTCAAATTAAACTAAAAGTGACCCCAGAACCCTATGCTATAATGAAAGGGACCCAAGAACTCAAATTTACACCCACTATCCAGTAGACGTGCATTGTGGCATTTTTATTAAGAGGATGAAAATGTAAACTTTGAAAAATCACATCGGACAACCGCACTTTTCAAAAACTATGCTCATGAACTTAAACTTGCATTAAAATCAGAATCAAGGCATACAAAATTATTTGATATCCAATTTTAGAGTTTGCAATGTGTGTTATCATGTTCAAGGTTAATGGAAATTTTCTTTTCATGCATGTTCTTATTCAAAAAAAAATCATTTTTTATCTCCCCCCAACTTAGAATGACACTGTCCCCAGTGTTTAAAGAAAAGAAAAGTTAGAAGTGGGTAGGAGAGGATTTCAAAGAGTAAATTTTAAATGATAATCATGGAATGAAGTCACCTGGTGGTTGATGATGATAGTGAATTCCACAGTCTCCCTTCACTCTTGGATTTGAGTCTCAGTTGCTTGGATGGTGGTGAATGAATTTTCCTTATGGATTACGACATGTCCTTTTATTTTTTTAACCTATAAAAATAAAACAAAACAAAATAAACTGATGATACATTGTCTTCTTTATATTTTCTGGGTAAGGTATTACTCAGAGATCACACCACGTGACACGGATGAATATGGCGCTCCCCTTTCATACCTATCCTTACTCATAAAAGAAGAACAGTTCAACAACTTATGGTATTTTATTATATGAAAAAAATGATTCAAAATGATTAAAAACATGAAAACCATGGGTTGCCTCCCATGCAACGCTTTTGTTTAACGTCATTAGCTCGACTTGAACCCCCCAACTTATCCAATTCCAACTTTCAAAATTTTAATGAACCCATCTTTCTCCACTTCAACAAGATTGAGATTGATTGTTTTTTTGAAATTTGTTTTGTATGAAATCATATTTTCTATAATGATTGGTAAAATCCAAGGAATATCTAAAATGGTTGATCGAGTTGTTTCTATAGTCTTTCCTAAGACACCAAGGATCATTCCTACATTATTGATTTCATGATATGGATGAATGACAACTAAAATTTCTTGTTTATCACCTATGATGGGATGCCTCGGTGGGGAAGTAAGGACATTGATTTTGAGTTCAGGTTGGATAGGACATTTAAACACAGATAAGGAATTAGAATCAAAATCAATTTCATTTTCAGCATTTCCCAACACAATTGGTTCCATTTGAATTGAAGATTCAACCCCAAAGTTTTATAGATGAGTTTCATGAATGGGTATGGATTTGATTTTTGTGATTTCTCCTAATGGTTCAATGATTGGTGTTTCTGAAAAAATATCATTGGAGAAATATTCCGGGCATTCAATCCATGAAGAAAAATTTCCCTCCTGTGAATTCATGAAATCAATTTCATCCTGATTTAAACACTCATTAACAATTCCTTGATCTTGTTCAGTTATCCCATATCCAAAGGTTAGTTATTTTTTCAAATCATGAGAGGTTTTTGGGATAAAATATTCATCTATCAATGATGAGGAAAGAACATCTTGAGTGGGAACAGGTTCCTCAAAAGTCTTAAAGCTTTGTAATTCTAACCTGAAAGATGAAACTTATGAATTCATTTTATCCATTTGTTCACACAATTGTTCAAGAATTTTTTCAGGATTAGGGTTGATATATGTTTTTACATCCTGGACTTCCTCATTATTTATCTTTTCAATCATTCTTGATAGGTATGGAAATTGATCTTGTAAACATTCAGCATCCCATTGATTGTACATCTCATCTGGTGTGGTGTATTCAATTAAGGATTGGTCAATGAAATTTTCTATGTGAGGTGATTCAAAATATTGATTTTCCAGATGATTATATCCTTGGTATATTAATGGGTATTGTTGAAGATAATCCATTGGATTTGATTGAAAATTATTTTTGGGATTCATTGGACACACAGGAACAGAAAGGGGAAAAGAGAAGAGAAATTTGGGTGAGAATAGAGAATTTGGGGTGAGAAAAGAAGATGAGTGTCTAAGGTACTTACTTGGGTCCCCGGCAACGGCGCCAAAATTTGGTTGCGCCCAAATTTACCCTACTGGTAAAAGCGGTCGTTGAAGTACAAGTAGGGATCGAATCCACAGGGACCGAAGAAGTAACCTTGAGACGCTATGATTTGGTGCGGGATGGGCTTTGAAGTAGCCAACTTTGGGTTCGATTTTGGATGGTTTAAATAACACTAATAAACCTACGTGAATTCAATTTAATGAAAATGGGTTGATCTAGGATTATGCTTGGGGTGGATTGAATGAATTTTACTTCTTTAAACAATTTTGGTTTTATTGATTCTTGATGAATCCATTTTTCAAAAATAACACTACCTTCATCATTTTCTGGTTTGGTGCTTAATAAACACAATTACTAATCCCCTATACACTTAGAGAACCAAATTCATGATCTCTCCGAGGTATATGGTCATTTAGTAATTGAATTTATTTTTCTCAAACACAGTAAAGATGAAGAGTAGAAATAACTGAATAATGGATGTCTTAAATTAATTATCCAATTAACAACAATTCGTTCATAAAATAACATTCAATCCAGCCTTTGAATCCTCTTAAGATCAACCCATTAAGAGTTTAGCCCTCCATTGATGGTATACTCTCAATGGTGGGCGGAAGATGGTAAATAAGAATTGGATTGAAGAAATTAAAACCGCGGAAATAACGAGCACTCCTCCGTGTGTGTGAATGAAATTCACACCTATGTGTGAACTAATTCACAACAACACAGAGATATCACTGTGCTTTGTGATTATAAAGTTTTAATAAATGAAATGGAAAATATATAAGGGAAAGAAGTTTATTAAGAACATAAAGATACAAAAAAAGAAACTTACATGGAAATGGAAAACATTACAAAGGAAATTTGGAAGCAAAACATTACAATGAAACAAAGCATCCAAGATGATAAGAAAAATTTTCCACCCCATTCCCTTCACCACTAGCTCCTTATATAGGAATATTAGGAGCCTTAGGTACGTCCCCCAACAATTAATTCACCCCCCAACAATTAATTCAGTCAAATGGAGGGTGAATAATCAAAAGGAAATTGATGTTTCGGATTTAACCCGGAAAACTGTCCAGATTCGTCCACCACATTGACGTGTGAATTCTAAATTGAATAAGTCCGAATCAGGAGGGTCTGTAGAAGAGAAATATCTTCATCCATATGTCCTCTATGATATGTAAAAATTTCAGGAAATTTAGCTCTGCCGTTTGGATGTTATAGTCGAAATGGTGGGACGGATTTTTGAGCATTAATGTCATGTCCACCATTTAAATCTCAACTTCAGATCCCTTTATCATCATGATAATATCAGAATTAGCTCCGTCCACAGTTGAATAAAATGATAATCATATTTTTATCTTTCTAATGTATAAATTTGAGCTTCATTGGGCTTGATTTCTGGGCCCCACATTTGTTTGATGGGCCTTAGGCCCATTATGCTTTTTCTAGCAAGTGTCTGGCTTCAGGCGCAAAATTCTCCATCTTCCTTTGGGATTCATCCATCGGACCTAAAAGATAAAATTTTCTAAACAAAGTGATCAATCATATCCAGAAATTTCAAATTCAGAAAATGAATATAATATTGTCAACAAACAAATGAATAATTGGGCCCAAATTTTCATTTTAAACATGAATTGCATTTTTGATGAGAAATGAAGTTCTATTTATTTAATGCACTAAAAACAATGTTTATGGACTTTGGAACAATGAATTTAAAGATATTAACAATTAATATTAGCCACTTTCAGTGACTAATCAGTGAGGGTATTCATTCTTAATGTCATGATCTATCTTCAACAGCTCAAAAGCTAGAACAAGTGTCCTTTCAGCATTGTCCCATGTGGATTTTGGTGGGATGAACTCATCATACATCTCTCCGAGGATTGGATCTCCATAGATCTTGTAAAAATTCTACAGACTGATGAAAACTTATTTTTTACATTAGATGGAAGGTGTTGGTCTATGGGCTCCACTGGCTTAACAGCTTGGGAATAATTTATGGGTTCTTGTATATATATGTCTACACCACCCAGACAGCCTCATAAATGCCAACTGCCTTTAGTTTGATTGCAAAATTAATATAGGTCTAGCATACCTAGTATGCCCACATCCACTCAGGTCTAAAACCCCATCCCAGTAAGAGGTCCTACTCTTCCCTCTCACCATTCGATTGGTCTGTCTTGGAAGCATGAAAGAAAGATGAGTAGAAGTGATTATTTAACTTGGTAGTATGAGGCTTTAAGTTTGGGGCACAACTGTTGTGATGCATAACACAGGTTGTAGGTGATGTTCCCTCGTTGATGTACACACCCTTGGTCGAGATGTTGGCAGTGGTAAAGTTCTTTTATTCTTAGAACCAAGAGAGTGAGAGATAATTCTTCAGATTCAGTATTAGTAAATAATTTATAATTCTATGGTCGTAACATGGTAGATAATTACTCTCACAATATTCACGATGATACTTATTCATGTGATTCGCCAAGTCCAGGAGAGTGGTGTCACATGCATCATAATAATTTGGCCTGATGACATCAACCATTTCCTTGATATGATTACTAGACTATTCATTAGAAACTTTAACCTTTAGGGTAGACATTGGGAATCTACAAGTAATTATAGATATTTTCATTAGAGATAAATATTGGTTTTGGAAAAAATTTAAAAATTCAGAAATTTTTCAGAGTGGCCTCGCATGGTTCACACCCCCAAGTGACCTTGTGCATGTCACTCACCCAAGTGAGCTCGAGTAGGTCACATGCCCAAGTTACCTTTCATAGGTCACTTGCCCAAGTTTCCTCACAAATATTAGTCACTCAGGGTTCTATGTAATGCTAAAAAAGTCATACTGAGTGCCTATGTGAGAGGATTCTCCAAAAGGCTAGTGCGAATGACAAGCATGGTGACAGTGAGGGAAACACGAGCTAATAGAATAGAGAGAGCATAAGAACAGAAAAGGTGAGAGGAAAAACTGCATGAGAAGTCGACTCTATTTATAGATGAAGGAACACCTACACGACCAACTTGTATGGTTAACCTGCATGATCCACCTACATGACATACCTATGTAACATACCCGCACGACTCGCCCTTACACTTCTCCCTTGCATGATACTCAATTCATAATAGTCATCAATCCTAAGCATAATGGTACAAGAACATGTGGAGGCCAGAAAATGAAGGATTCATCATCATCCTTTTTTCTTTACCTTAAGATTATATCCACTTCTTCCGATTAGAACCAATCCCAAGGGGTGATTTTTTGACACTCCTTTTTGTCATGAAATGACGAGAAGTTTCAAAGAGAAATACTTTATGGAAAAGATAAGTGAACGATATTAAGTGTCACACACTTCGTCCAGGTAATAGCGTGCAAGGCCCAAACAACATCACCACACAAGTCCAACCTATGCACTAGCAGCATCGCGCAGGTCAAGCTCGCATGCCAGTGCCCCCACATAGGCCCTAGACAGGTGAAATCAAGAGAACCGCTCAGGTCATACCTACATGATGTCCAATGTGATACCCCTACACTGTAACGACCCAAAGTTTCATTAATGGAAATCCCTCTTGATCTAATTAAATGTCTCTTTATGTTTATATAAAATGTCAACTTCCTTGGTTTTATGTTAAGAATTTTGACTGTTGCTAATATAGCCGTTGAACAGTGATCACATGATTAGTATAAATATAGGACTTTAACAAATCCAATTTACTCAGACAAAGGAAGTGATGACATCATCCAGTAGAATTGCCCCATACGAAGCCCATTTGTCAGAGCTCGGAAAAGAGGTGGCATATTTGGGCTTTGCTCTTGACCAAGCCCAAGCTGAGCTTCATCATGTCAAGCTCGAACGTGACCGTCTACGGGAAAAGTGGAAGTTGATTGAAATTACCACTCGAGCGATGTTATCCGAGCCACCCCAAGAGTCTGTCACCATCGCACACCTTACCCTTAGGTCTTATGCAGCTGTTTTAAGGGGTTATGTAACAAATAAGTAGTACTATGTTCATGTACATTATTTTTGTATATAATAATGAATATAAATTCTAGTCATTTTTGATACATTGTAAATAGTTTTTAAAGTACAAATGGTGTTTTTAGTTATTATTTAATTAAGAAATATATTTTATTAAATAAAGGGATTTTTGAATTAAATAATATTTTAATAAAATAATATTATTATTATTAAATTAATTTTCTATAAATGATCTTATAATTTTATGAATGCAATTAATTTTTTTATTAAGGTTTGAAATCCATTTCTGTAAAAACCCATGAATTTTCGATAAATGTAGGTTTTTATTTTAAAAGTGAAAATTAACATATTTAGAAAATTATTTAGATAAAATAAATTTTATTTCTGGAATCAGGACGTCAAAATTATCCAACAGTAAATTTTTCATAATTTTCTGAGATAGTCAAATTTTTGGGTAAAAATTAAATATCGTTTAAATATATAATGTGTTTTATGACATCATAATGACCCAATAGTGATGTAATAAAATACTATAATCTTTATGTTCGGCCAATATATGTTTTACCATTAAAATAATGTGATTTTGGGTTTGTTTAACTTACTTTTAAAAGCATTAGTGGACCCCTCAAGACTTATTCAACACCTTTCCTTTTTAAATTAATTTCCATGGGAGTGTGACTCACCTCCACATAAGTAACCCTAATATTTTAAGAATTTCGGACTTTGGAATTATAAAATATTGTTTTCCTCTTTCCTTTTCCAAAAACCATGGGCAAAAACCATGGGATGGTTTGTGGTTTGGATTAATTTAATGTAAGGGGACCCAAACCTAAATAATAAATAATTCCCTCACCTTTCCTATATAAATCCACCCAAGATCCCACTTCCTACTCACTCAAAGCCCTTGGAGTTCGTCCAACCTATGACATACTCTCTTTATAATCCTCCTAAGATCCCACTTCCTACTCACTCAAAGCCCTTGGAGTTCGTCCAACCTATGACATACTCTCTCTAGAATCCTCCCAAGGTTCCCCAAGCTCCCAAGAAGCCTCTCACAAGCCTCTCTCTAGCCTTTGGAAGCACACTTCTAAGTAAGGGTTTTTTTCTTCCTTTCTCATTTTTTTCAATTTTCTTTAAGTTGTATTGCCCTTTTAATTTCAATTATGAATGTTGGGGTATGGTTTTTCACCTCCCCCATACTTCCCTCTTATTGTTTGAATGATGGGAGACCCTTTTCTCTCTCATTAAATTCCTCCCATATACACCCGTTACTATGCCGAAATTCCGAAAGGAACTTCTCTCTCTTCTTTTACATTCAAGAAATAATTTTGTATCATGAATATAAATTCCATTACAATTGTTGGGACATGTATCTATATGACCTCCTTACTGTCCATTACATGTAAATATGATGATGAAACCCTTTCTCTCTCATCAACCCTTTTTTATGAATTCTTATGTCACGCCGTTACGCTGCCGAAATCGCACCGATTTTCTAAGCCAATGCCATTATGTAGTGGATACCATGCCCATTTCTCCATCAAGGGTATCCAAATTTATGCACCTTTACTTATTGATTACAAAGTTTCATTTATTAATTCCACATTCCTTTATCATGGAATAAATGATTATGTTTTATGAATCCATGTTTTATGATCCATGTGGCACACTTATGCATGAAATGAAATGTTTAAGAAGGGTGCTCCCTTATAGCGCTCCAATGCATTGGGTAAATTATAGTATCATGATACGTCATGTGCAATGAGTGTTGACTCATGATAATTCAAGTGCAACGAGGGTTTACTCGTGATTTATGTGCAATGAGGATTTACTCATGCTCCATGTGCAATGAGCCTTGGCTCATGCTACTTCCATGATAAGTGTTGTTTCCACATTTCCATGTTATGATTATCATGCGTTATCATGCCTTTATGTTCATGTTTCTTTTATGATCTATTGATATTCCTATTGTATAACATGTATTTTACCCCTCATGTTATTCCATGTGTATTCCCTTACTGGGCTTTATAGATCACCCTTTTCTTATGCATGTCCTCAGGTTATCCCATGCAATGCTAAGTACGAGGGAATGTAGTGGTCATGTAAAGGAAGTTTTCAATAAAGATGTTGTATTTCATGTTTTAAGTTTTTATGTAATGATCCTAATCCCCAAAGACACTAAACCTCTCGATCTTCTTTGTTGTATTAAGTGAAGTTTTATGTAATAAATCATGTTTAAGTATGTATTAAAAAGCAGGGTTGTCATAGTTTGTATCAGAGCATAGGTTTAGTTATTTTTGGGATTAAAAAACCCTAGTAAAGCCTTAGATACAAGAATAAGTATAATAAAAACATCCCTATGTTTTGGTAAGTACTGAGTAAGTGGTTTATAAAAAAAAATACTTCCCTGTCTGGATACGAGTAGGTAGAGACAGCTCTGACACATATGTATCCTAGGGGTAAAACCTAAAAACACCGCTTTGAGCTAGACTCGAACGGGAACTGGTGAACGATAATGGGACTTGCTGCACTCTTGGTTACGACACTCCTGGGGGATATGTTTTGATAAATTCAAATGCTTAGTATGAACCCTTATTAAGGGAATTAAAAAATGCCCCTACAAATATATGTTAGAAAGTAGACCATGAAAAGCCTAGATTGAAGCCTATAGACTCATGAGTTAAGAAAATAAAAGTTAATTTATAAGTCATCAACTTTTGTCTTTGGATTAACCTTTATGTGTTACCCCTAACTTTCCTTTTATTCCAGCCAATGGATGGTAATAGGAGGACTCGGGCTAACAACCGTTGTGAAGATCAGTGTGATGACTGTACTAATGAGATGCCCAATCCAATGGGAGCGGGAATCGCGAACTTTGTCATGCTTCTCTCTCAGCTAACTCAAGTTTTGAATAGAAACACGGGTCAAGAGGAACGTCCAAACCCCCCTAAGAAGGAACAAGTCACTATCGAGAGATTCATGAGGCAAAGGCCTCCTACTTTTAGTGGATCATCCGATCCCACGATCGCTGAACAATGGATCAACTCCATTGAAAAGATCTTCTCCATCCTTCAATGTTCTGAACAAGAGAAGGTCCTCCTGGCGGCTTATCATATGGAGGGTGAAGCTGATCAATGGTGGACGTTGATAAAAAATACGAAGCCTGAGGAGGATATTGAGGCGTTGGAATGGAAGGATTTCCGGAATATGTTTTTCGATAAATATTTTCTGCGCACCCTCCGTCTTAAGATGGAAAGGGACTTCCTTTCCCTTAAGCAAAAAGATGAAGAATCTGTTGGAGCATACGAGGAAAACTTCACAAGGCTTGCACGATACGCTTCTGGCTTTTTCGTTACCCCCGAATGCAAAGTTGACCGCTTCTTTGGTGGGCTGAAGCCTAGCTTGTGGAAAGCATTAGTGATCCGCGACTTCGACAGCTATGAGGAAATTGTCCGATGTGACCTCAAGGTCGAAATAGAGATCGGGTAATCACAGGGGTATCATGGGGACAAGAAGCATAAGGTGGACTTCAATGCTGGCAGTCCGATGGATAAATCCAACAGTGCTAAGAATATCCAGTACCCCACTTGCGAAAAGTGCGTGAAGAAGCACCCTGGAAATTTTCTTAAGGGGATGAGGAAATGCTTCAGGTGTGGAAGAGAAGGGAACCTAGCTATTAATTGTCAGCAAGAAAGACCCATGGCTGCGACAGAGGAGAGGAACACTCCGTTAGAACCTCAACGCATTGTTCAATGCTACAAATGCAAAGAACTGGGTCATTTTGCAAATCAGTGCCCTAATCCAAGGGTTTTTGGAGGCGACCAACAACCTCCAAGGCAGCAAGGAAGAGCTTTTTCCATCACTTCTGCCGAAGTGAACCCCAAAAAAAAGTGGTGACAGGTACTCTAGCTATTCATTCAAGAATAGCGAACGTACTTTTTGATTCAGGTTCTACGCATTCTTTTATATCTCAAAAGTTTAGTAGAACAATCCCAGCACCACCACAAATCATGGAAGTGAAGATGTCGGTGAGTACGAAAAATGGGGAAATCATTGCATCCCATGAATATAAGTCCTCCCCTGTTATAATATGTGGATTGAATTTCCCGGAGAACCTTGTCATACTCCCTCTAGTGGAATTTGATGCAATTCTTGGCATGGATTGACTTTCCTTATATAGAGCCAACATAAATTGTCGGGAGAGGGAAATCACACTCCATATGGAGAATCGACCCCCGATTCTTTACAAGTGTAAGGAGGAAGATGAATCTCCTTTAGCTCCATCATCTCAAGTGTAGATATTACTTCCATATGAGCATGCATATCTGGCTCAGATGATTGAGTCCAAGGAAGAAACCATCCTTGAATAAATGCCTATTGTGAGGGAATTCACTGAAGTGTTTCCTGAGGAACTGCCTGGTCTTCCTCCTAGAAGAGATGTTGAGTTCTCAATTGAACTTATACCCGGGGCATTACCAATATCCAAGAATCCATATATAATGGATGTTTTTGAGCTTGAAGAGCTGAAGAAACAACTACAGGAGAATCTGGATAAAGGGTTTATACGTCCAAGTGCTTCACCATGGGGTGCACCAGTCCTCTTCGTCAAGAAGAAGGATGGGTCAATGCGGATTTGCATCGATTATCATGAACTTAACAAAATCACGATAAAGAAAAAGTATCCTCTCCCAAGAATTGATGACTTGTTTGATCATCTTCATCGAGCACAATACTTCTCCAAGGTGGACGTGCGGTCGGGATATTATCAAGTAAGGGTGAAGAAGGAAGATGTCCCCAAGACTGCTTTTTGTACAAGATACGGGCACTATGAATTCATAGTAATGCCTTTAGGACTCACCAATTCTCCATAAATATTTATGGACTTGATGAATAGAGTCTTTAGGGATTACCTTGACAAATTTGTGGTAGTCTTTATAGATGATATTCTAATATACTCCAAAACCAAGGAGGATCATGATGAGCATTTAAAAACTGTACTCGAGACTTTGCGCAAGGATAAGCTCTATGAAAAGTATAGCAAGTGTGAGTTCTAGTTGACAGAGGTCTCATTCTTGGGCCATATAATCATAAGTAATGGGATATCTGTGGACCCCTCTAAAACATATGCAATTTAGGGATGGTCAAGGCCAACATCAGTAACGGATATTCGTAGCTTCATGGGGTTAGCTGGATATTATCGACAATTTGTGAGTAAATTCTCATGACTATCCAACCCTCTTACCAAGCTAACTTGGAAGGGAGTAAAGTTTGCTTGGAGTGATTAATGTGAAGAAATCTTCAAGGAGTTGAAAAGGAGGCTTATCACTATGCCCGTGCTCACTTTACCCACAAGTGGGGCACTTTTTGTGGTATTCAGTGATGCTTCGAAGAAGGGCTTAGGCTGTGTGCTGATGCAGAATGATAAAGTGATATCCTATGCCTCAAGGAAGTTGAAAATCCATGAGTGAAACTATCCAACGCATGATCTGGAGTAGGCGACTGTGATCTTTGCCTTGAAAATCTGGCGGCATTATCTCTATGGAGAGAAATGTGAGATATATACTGACCACAAGAGTCTTAAATATATATTCACACAGAAAGAGCTTAATATGCGCCAGAGAAGATGGATAGAGATCATCAAGTATTATGATTGTTCAATACATTACCACCTTGGGAAAGCGAACAAGGTGGAAGATGCCCTAAGTAGAAAGGAACCATCGATTCTGTCAATGATTAGAATTGAGAAGGATCCAATCTTCTTAGACTTGATGAATATGGACATGGGAATCATAGAGAAGGGAACATCATCAATCCTTTCACAAATGATTGCTCAACCGTCTCTTTTGGAAAGGTTAAAGGATGCTCAAAAGGATGATGTGGGAATTCAAGAAAAAGTGGAAGCTATCAAAAAGGGGAAATCCTCGGAGTTTAATGTTAATGAAGAAGGAATTGTGTGGTTTGGGAAAAGACTATGTGTTCCATCAAATCCGGATCTGAAGAAGGAACTTTTGGATGATGCACATAGTTCAAATTTCTCTATTCACCCAGGGAGCACAAAGATGTATCGATATCTCCAAGAAAACTTTTGGTGGGATAATATGAAGAAGAAGATTGTTGAATATACATCAAAGTGCTTGGTGTATCAGCAAGTGAAGGCAGAGAGGCAGAAGTCTAAGGGGATGATGCAACCATTGCCTATACCAGAATGGAAATGGGAGAACATCACCATGGACTTTTTCACCAGACTTCTGAGGAAATCCAAAGTAAACAATGCAATCTGGGTTGTTGTGGATCGTATTACAAAGACTGCACACTTCATTGCTATTCGGGAGGATTTCTCTTTGGATCAACTGGCATGGATATATATCAGGGAAGTGGTAAGGTTTCATGGAGTACCACTATCTATTTTGTCTGACCGAGATCCAAGATTTACCTCTAAGTTTTGGAAGAGTCTTCAACATGCTCTGAATACTGAACTGAACTTCAGTACGGCATATCATCCTCAAACTGATGGCCAATCCGAGCGGAATATCCAAACACTTGAGGATATGTTGAGAGCATGCTCAATGGACTTTAAAGGAGGATGGGATCAACATCTTCCTATGGTTGAGTTCTCTTATAACAATAGTTTCCACTCAATCATCCAAATGGAACCATATGAATCCCTATATGGTAAAAGGTATAGAACACCAGCATGTTGGGATGAGGTCAGTGAACGTAAGCTGCTTGGACCAGAAATGGTCGAGGAAATGGTGGAGAAGGTAAAAACCATTCAACAGCATATCAAGGCAGCTCAGAGTTGACAGAATAGTTATGTAGATAATCGTCGACGAGACCTTGAGTTTAAAGTTGGATACATGGTGTTTCTACGCATATCTCCGTGGAAGAAGGTCATGAGGTTTGGAAGGAAAGGGAAGTTAAGTCCAAGGTACATCGGCCCCTTAGAGATTCTTGATCGTGTCAGGGTTGTGACCTATCAACTAGAACTTCCACCTTCCATGGCCAAAGTACATGATGTCTTTCATGTATCCCTCTTAAGGAAGTACATACCGGACTTTTCATATGTACTCTCTTCTGAGGTGGTACAATTGGAAGATGATCTTTCTTATGAGAAGCAACCAGTGAAGATCTTAGATCGTAGAGAAAAAGTTCTACGAAATAATACAATGCCCCTCGTCAAGGTGTTGTGGAGAAACCACAAGTATGAAGAAGAGACTTAGGAATTAGAGGAAATGATGAAGCTAAGTTACCCACATATGTTTTAGTGTGGGAAAAGAAAAATTTCAAGGGCAAAATTTCTTAAAAGGAGAATATTGTAACGACCCAAAGTTTCATTAATGGAAATCCCTCTTGATCTAATTAAATATATCTTTATTTTTATATAAAATGTCAACTTCCTTGGTTTTATATTAAGAATTTTGACCGTTTCTAATATAGCTGTTGAACAGTGATCACATGATTAGTATAAATATAGAACTTTAACAAATCCAATTTACTCAGACAAAGGAAGCGATGACCTCATCTAGTAGAATTTCCCCATATGAAGCCCATTTGTCAGAGCTCGGAAAAGAGGTGGCATCTTCGGGCTTCGCTCTTGACCAAGCCCAAGCTGAGCTTCATCATGTCAAGCTCTAATGTGACCGTCTATGAGAAAAGTGGAAGTTGATTGAAATTACCACTCGAGCGATGTTATCTGAGCCACCCCAAGAGTCTGTCACCATCGCACACCTTACCCTTAGGTCTTATGCGGCTATTTTAAGGGGTTATGTAACAAATAAGTAGTACTATGTTCATGTAAATTATTTTTTTATATAATAATGAATATAACTTCTAGTCATTTTTGATACATTGTAAATAGTTTTTAAAGTACAAATGGTGTTTTTAGTTATTATTTAATTAAGAAATCTATTTTATTAAATAAAGGGATTTTTGAATTAAATAATATTTTAATAAAATAATAATAATATTATTAAATTAATTTTCTATAAATGATCTTATAATTTTATGAATGAAATTAAATTTTTTATTAAGGTTTGAAATCCATTTCTGTCAAAACCCGTGAATTTTCGATAAATGTCAGTTTTTATTTTAAAAGTGAAAATTAACATATTTAGAAAATTATTTAGATAAAATAAATGTTATTTCTTGAATCAGGATGTCGAAATTATCCAACGGTGAATTTTTCATAATTTTCCGAGACAGTCAAATTTTTGGGTAAAAATTAAATATCGTTTAAATATATAATGTGTTTTATGACATCATAATGACCCAATAGTGATGTAATAAAATACTATAATCTTTATTTTCGGCCAATATATGTTTTACCATTAAAATAATGTAATTTTGGGTTTGTTTGACTTACTTTTCAAATCATTAATGGACCCCTCAAGACTTATTCAACACCTTGCCCTTTTAAATTAATTTCCATGGGAGTGTGACTCACCTCCACATAAGCAAACCTAATATTTTAAGAATTTCGGACTTTGGCATTATAAAATATTGTTTTCCTCTTCCCTTTTCCAAAAACCATGTGCAAAAACCACGAGATGGTTTGTGGTTTGGATTAATTTAATGTAAGGGGACCCAAACCTAAATAATAAAGAATTCCCTCACCTTTCCTATATAAACCCACCCAAGCTCACACTTCCTCCTCACTCAAAGCCCTTGGATTTCGTCCAACCTCTTCCCTACTCTCTCTATAATCCTCACAAGGTTCCCCAATCTCCCAAGAAGCCTCTCACAAGCCTCTCTCTAGCCTTTGGAAGCACACTTCCAAGTAAGGGTTTTTTTCTTCCTTTCTCATTTTTGTCAATTTTCTTTAAGTTGTATTGCCCTTTTAATTTCAATTATGAATGTTGGGGTATGGTTTTGAACCTCCCCCATACTTCCCTATTATTTTTTTAATGATGGGATACCCATTTCTCTCTCATTAAATGCCTCCCATATACACCCGTTACTATGCCGAAATTCCGAAAGGAACTTCTCTCTCTTCTTTTAAATTCAAGCAATAATTTTGTATCATGAATCTAAATTCCATTACAATTGTTGGGACATGTATCTATATGACCTCCTTACTGTCCATTACATTTAAATATGATGAGGAACCCCTTTCTCTCTCATCAACCTTTTTTTTATGAATTCTTATGTCACGCTGTTACGCTACTGAAATCGCACCGATTTTCTAAGCCAATGCCATTGTGTAGTGGATACCATGCCCATTTCTACATCAAGGGTATACACCATTATGCACCTTTAATTATTGATTACAAAGTTTCATGTATGAATTACACATTCCTTTATCTTGGAATAAATGATTATGTTTTATGAATCCATGTTTTATGATCCATGTGGCACACTTATGCATGAAATGAAATGTTTAAGAAGGGTGCACCCTTATAGCGCTCCAATGCATTGGGTAAAGTATAGTATCATGATATGTCATGTGCAATGAGTGTTGACTCATACTAATTCAAGTGAAATGAGGGTTTACTCGTACTTTATGTGCAACGAGGATTTACTCATGCTCCATGTGCAATGAGCCTTGGCTCATGCTAGTTCCATGATAAGTGTTGTTTCCACATTTCCATGTTATGATTATCATGCGTTATCATGCCTTTATGTTAATGTTTCTTTTATTCTCTATTGATATGCCTATTGTCTAAAATGTATTTTACTCCTCATGTTATTCCATGTGTACTCCCTTACTGGGCTTTATAGCTCACCCTTTTCTTATGCATGTCCTCAGGTTATCCCATGCAATGCTAAGTACGAGGGAATGTAGTGGTCATGTAAAGAAAGTTTTCAATAAAGATGTTGTATTTAATGTTTTAAGTTTTTATTTAATTATCCTAATACCAAAAGACACTAATCCTCTCGATCTTCTTTGTTGTATCAAGTGAAGTTTTATGTAATAAATCATGTTTAAGTATGTATTAAAAAGAAGGGTTGTCATATACACGGTAACTATCACGAAGCACCTGCATGATGACCATCATAACCCACCTGCATGAGTCGACTCTTTCACCCAAGGTCACAAGAATTCTTATAAATAGGACCCTTGGGATCCTCATTTATAATTACTAGAAAATATTAATAAGCCTCAAAGATCTACTCTCCCTATTCCTTCACCCAGGCCCTCAAAAACCTTTTAGGTAGATTTCAAAACCTCTAAAGAATATGAAATTAGGGGGGGTAGTAATATTAGAGTTAACCAAGTGTTTTAAACACAAAACAAATGTTTGATCCACCTATGCGATCCACCTACCATAGTCTAAGAGCACTAGGGTGAAGTCCACTTATTAAGCCCGAAACTTGAGTGTCATTTATCCAAAGAAATCTGAGGGGAACCTTGGATCCTAGAGAAAGGCCTCACCCAAGAGTTTTCACCCAAGTTTTCCATCACCTATAGATATATTTAGCTCGCATAGGTCTTACCTATATGAGAACACTTAAAATCATCCATCCTTCACCATCACGAGCCATCTAAAGCTCACCCATCCTTCACCTGCACAAGCCATCTTCATATCTTTCAACATTTACCTGTGCAATCCATCCTTTGGGACATTTTTCATGCCATATATGGAAGGGATCCACCTTCCTTGGGACTCCCATCTAATGGGGACCAAATCAAAACCTCCACTAAGGCCTCCATGTCTTCATGACCATGGGAAAAAAACACCAGCGTTTCTTCCATTTAGTTTTGAATTCCCTCGGTAAGAGTTGCCCTGAAATTTCCCTATCAGATGGGTAGGGTCCTTTGGGTGTTTATAGTTGTTTATACCCTCGGTAATGAGGATCCTAACCTTGGTGGCAGTTCCAGGGACCTCCCAGTTAAGACGATAAGGGAAATTGCCTTGTCCTTCCCCCATCATCTCTGAATTAGGGACCTCCCCATTTTAGATGGTGAGGGAGCCTCTTTCCTTTCCCTTTGATGAGGGCTAGTGACTTATCATCCTCTCATATTATTTGAAATCAGGGATAGAAAATCCCTTTTGGAGTAATCCCCTAATCTTTCTTGCATGAGGTCATACCTCTTTGGTCTTCCATCCCCTAGGGTTATAAAATCAAAAGAGGAGAAGGGCACATCAAAGCCATTTCTCTCTCCCTCATAGCCCCGACCTCATCCACTAGCTGATGAAGTAGATTGTGTGGTTTTTCAGATCTTCCACTTCCTCTTAGTTCTTACACCGATCATAACTCGCATGGGATTATAGGTTAGTGATGATCATGACATCTGCGCAATTAGACACATGTCTCGACAGAGAATCCTTTTCTGGATATTCCTCTCAACTTCCTTCAGAGGGACTTTATAGGCCTGGGTCCTCAAAGACATGTATCCATATCAATGGTCCATATCCCTTGTGATACAAACTAAGATAGGGACTCTTCCATAGGTGTAATCCCCAACCATTCAAAATACGTGGGATTTGATTCCCGTCCAAATTGGATACATCGAAAGCCTCCTTGAGGTCCAAACCCAACACCTCAAAATCACCCTAATTATATCTCGACCATATTACCTATAGGGTAACATATATCCTAGGATGATATATCCCGTATAGGATCCTTGGGCCGCTTCAGTGTAAGTCCCACACCATCCCTTGACTAGGAACCTTTTTCCTAGATGTCCTTGTTGCATGACATTAAACTGCATGGTTTGATTCTTTTCACATGACCTTAAAAAGTATGATGTGTCCTGTTAAGTGGAACCAAAATACATGGGTTTTGATTCCTTTCACAAGGATATGTAGGATTACCATCTCATGCGACCGATCTCGACATCAAAACATCTCCCGTCTTCCTGGATGATGATAAATTCCAAAGCACCCCACTATGTGTCTTTAAACTAGCATCATAATAATAAATTATATAAGAATCACTAATCCATTCACAAAAGGGTACCATAAATGGAGAACCTTGGATACATATAGATATATCCATCTAAGAAGAACCTAAAATACATATAGATGATTCTAAATCAAATACATGCTGATAATTGATTATTAACCCAAGGGATAACCGTGTCATATTTTGGATTTAATAAAGGATCCATGAATATGTATTAAATCTTTAAGAGAGTCCTGAAGTAGGAAATAATTTCTACCAAAAGGGTGTGATAAGCCCAATATTCCATACTCTTGACCAATGTGATTCCCTAAGCTTCGTTGGAGCCATTTCCCAATGACTAACTTCCTTTAGAAAGCAGGTTTGTGAAATATCTCGAATAAGGGAATTGTTGTGTGTTTCTAGCTCTATGAAAAAAACCCATTAGAAGCTGTTTGAAAATGGAAAACACAACATGAATGATTGTGAAACATTAAAAATCCTAGAATAAATCATCAATCACATAAATATATATTCATTTTCTTCAAAAACAATGATACCACTAAACAATACAAAAATGAATCATAGGTATGATGCATGAGCTAGTAGCAAGCATCACCGTATAGTAAGGTGGGAGACTCTAGATAATAGCCTCAATATATGGAAACCATGAAACCTGAAATATAAAAAAACAATAATCAATTAATAAATGAAGTCATGTAGTATAAAAAATAATAATTTAACTATATAATTAATAATCACATACATCATATAGTCAAATACTGTCCATCATAAGTCTGTAAGTGTGGACATAATTTTTGGTAGTATCTGAATATCGATGTGTCTGAATCCACCTTCAGATAAAAATTTTATACTTATATTTCATAATATAAACTTATAAATTTTATTTTCACATAATAATAAAAAAAACATATCATCATCCATGTTGAGACTCTCGTAAAATATCATCTAGTAGTGGTGGATAGGCATGTGGAGCTGAGCAAGGTATGCCCTCCCATATCCAATTCTAAATAAGAATAACATATCCTGTAATATTTATCTTATTGAAGAGAAAAGCACTGTGTAGTTATACATATGTATATGAAAGACATGTAGACCCCCAACTATACCTCCATGTCCGGTCCAAATTATCTAATAATGGTAAATACATTAAATAGATAAATGTAGTCGAATGATCGATGAATATTGTGCTGCCAATAAGTCTCAAAATATATGCATGTGAAAATATCAGCATAGTGATATCATCAACATCATAGGATATATGGGGAAGTGCTCATATATACATGTCATGTGTAATCGTCTCCCAATGAAGAACTCGCCATCGTCTTGAACCTCAATGCTCAGCAGTATGTGAACTAGATCAAACCAATCCGCACTAACTCATCCCATCACAATCGTACCATCAATGGGTAGGGCCAACATAATAAAAACATACTCAAATGTAATAGTCACCTATCCCTCTATAAAATAAAATTTATGTCTCTATCCTACATATCTACACTAGGGAACCAATGAGCTGATGATCGATGAATGTGAAGTTAAACATCACTATGTCATAGAACCCAACACGGTGAGGATAAAAGATGATGGCAGGAGGTGTTGCAACATGATGTAAATGATGATACCTCTATACATTCAAAGTAAGAACTAGATATCCCTCTATGACTAGATGTGAAACATGTTTATCCTATAATGTAAGGAATGGAGGGCCCGTCATCTCTATATTTGATATCATCATTAATTTTTATAGTTAACTTAATAAAATTTGTAAAATGTTTTTCAAAAAACTACAAGAATAAAAATGAGGTAGACAAATAACATTCATAATTAAGCATTATGATAAAAAATGAGATAAACAAATATATGTGTATATTGGCCGTGATGAAAATCCCGCATAATACAAGTGATTGCATGACATATTCAAACGACCATGTGATTTCAAGAACAAATTTAAATATAATTTTTTTAGAGGTTGAGATACTTGATAATCATTTCCATTGTGTGTTTAATTTCATAATAGTTGAAATATCACAAAATTATTACTATTTGAAACCAAAAATTAAACAAGTCAGAGATGAACCAATACAAAAATTAAACAATCCATAAGTTTTAATGTCCCATGTTTTTTGACCAGTTAAAATTTACAATGAAATTTGAACTTTACCATTTAGTGGATGGGGTTTTCTCTAAAATGAGTATCATAATAAAATTAATAGAGTTAGAAAACTCAAATGTGTTGTTTTTAGACTTGGTTTGAGGATCGAGAGGCACCTTGGGTGATCTATCAAGTTTTTGGAGAATTGTAACCTGAAACCTCAAATAAAAAGAAGATTGATAGGGGTGTATTGTTTGTATGAAATTGTGAGACCCTCTAGGAGAAATCACACGGCCTGTTTAGAGGGGATAAGGGTGCTATACGGTTTGGTCTTACTATGCACACCAGTCTGTATGGCCATGTGGATGTTTTAAGGTTTAAAAAAAAAGAGAAATGTATGTTTTGTGCATGGTTTCTTAAATAGTGTGCATGAACTGTGTGAGCCCCCTTCTTAGATAGTGGCCCTTGCATGGTTGGAACATGTTTTGGCCAACCATGTGCCTATTTTAAAGGGGTTTTTTTTTACTAAAATTACCCTACCTTCTTTTAAGTTATTTTCTCACTTCCTTTTCCTCTTACCTGTGAAAAAAAATCCTTGATGTGTAGATCTTCCTTTCATCCTCTATGCATGATTATAAATTCATCATCTAAACTCTGTTTTGAGCGTCATTCATCACATTTAAAGTGTATTGGGTGTTTTTTATGTTTCTTAAATTTCTCTCAAACCGGTTTGATTCAAAGCTTGATATTGGATGATTGGACCATCCTAAGAATGAGGTAGGTGTTCTATATCTTTTCCCTCAAAGTTTATTTTATTTATAAATTATTTCATTGCGTTGTGTTCTAGTATTTCCATGTGGCACCTCTTAAATATGAAATTAAATATTTAGAACCTAACACCCTAATTTTAGTAGTCCTTGTATATTAAATTATCATCTTTTAAGGTCTTAGACCTCAATTTTTAACCACCCCTTAAGGGTGAATTCATTTTATACCCTTAATTAATCAATTGTTTTCTAATAAAACCACCTATTGAGGTGAACTATCTTATAAAATGTAAATGGTTTGGTTAGTTGGAAAGTGGAAGGATTTGACACTCCACTATATTATTTTACTTAGTGACCAAACCATCTCCTAAGTGGTTGTGTCCTACATTATTAATAAAGAACCCAATGAATTTTTGTGTCATGCATGTTAGTAAGGCCTATCTCATACCATTTTAATGTATGGTGTTTACTATTATGAACAGTACACCTGGACCCTAATACTTCTAATTGTACATGGCATTGAATTTTATAACTAAGATGGTGAATGATCATGGACCTCTTTTAGTGATCTTGTTATATGTTATGGAATTATCTTGGACATGTCCATATTTATTAATTTAATCCTTTTGGTTAAATAAAGTTGTTTACCATGATTGGTACTTGGGTTTCCTTTTTACAGAATGCCAAGGATGGGATCATAAGTTGTTTGATTTATTTACGCCTCGAGTGGTACTAGGATTTCCTTATATGAATTCCTTAAATGGACTCTTAGGGTGAATTGTTTTAGAATTACTTGAGAGATAATTAGATTCCCATGTAGGAATTCCTTGGATAGGCTCATAGGAAAATTGAGATTATTATTCCCATAAAAGATACTAATACCCTAGGGGAGAAAACTTATATGGTATCGACAGAAATATGGTTATACCATGCCACAAGCGATACTCAGTCCCCTATGTGTGATACTTAGGGTGGGATTAGTGGGTTATGACTTATTACCATACTGAGAGTGATACTTAGGATTCCTATTTAAGGATCACCTTGGATGGACTCTTATGGTGATGGGTAATTATGATGCTCCTAGTGCGATACTTGGGATTACTCTTTACAGATCACCTTGGATGGTCATAGGATGTCTTTTTTACTTTAAACCTTATAGCCTCTTGTTTAAAGATCTAAGATATGATAGTTTAACATTTTTAAGGATGCATCTTCCAAGCTAAAGATCATACTTGGGTTCGGTCCATGTTTGTATTCGAACCCTATGATAATCTCAACTATGTTCCCTTGTGGACATTCCTAGTGATTATATACACATATTATAGTAATAATAGTTTACTGTTGTTCAAGATATTCCAATTTAGGCTGAAGTAGGTACAATTGGACAGGTGTCCCTATGGAACCTGAGATGACTAGTTTACTTTTATTTATTTACTGCTTTACCTATCATACATGCACACTACAATAATTTATATTGATGGAATGGATAGATTAGACATCGTTGGTGGTGTCTTATTGAGTATATCTCACACCCTACTCGGGCCTCCATTACACCGGGGTACCTGAGAAAACATCATGTTTGCAGGATTAGGATCCTTAGATTCTGTTTCCATGCTTGTACCTAGGATTTGGGAGCACATGATTGTGTCAGATCTTAAGATGCTCATGGAGTTATCCCTTAGGGTTTTTTTCATTTTCTTTATCCATGTATTGTCTTGTATTATATCATCTACTGAGTGTTTTCTACTTTAGCTTATGTAGTATCATTCGGACATGCATGCATGGTTATATTTTTGGCATTGGCCATATTTATTTATTTAGTTATTTTTATTATCTTCTGCTTCTCAGTATTTTATTCATACTATTTCCATTGTCTATTGATTTATATCTCTTATAATATTATGTTACTCTGATAATGAGGGTATAGTCTCCCCATAATACCATAATTGGACCCTCACTGCTAATCAGCAGCCTCTAGCATATGAGGAGGCACGCTTGAGGCCATATGGTGACCATTCAAACTACTAATTTTATAGTCAGTCAGGACAGGATGTTACAAAGTGTTATTAGAGCTTTCTTTTCCTTTGTATTACTATTTTGGACTAGTAGATAGGAGACTAGTAATGTGTTGGTTCTTGGTAAATAGTCATGTCTGGGAGTGATCAACCCATGTATGAGGAAAAGTAAAAGTGGTTGGGGTTGGGATTGCTGTTCATGTTGTTCATTGTTACATTTGATTATGATTTCACCTTGAGTGAATAGTGTACTTTTTGTTGGAGTTGGTGCCCTAGAAAAAAATTCTATGTACTTTATGATAACCCGAATTCATATTTTTGAATATTAATAAACTTATTATCACATCCTGATTGTTCTTCTACGTAACATAGTATGTGATAATGTGATAAAAGTAGTTGTCTCACTTAAAGGTCATAGAAGTTCCCCACTATGATGAGAAAAAGAAAGTGATATGACACTATTCTTAAATATATGTTATATAGCCCAATGATATCATTTTAGGGACACAAATGATACAGGCTATCAGGGGTGGAGACTCATAGGACTCTGAGGCACCTTCTCATGGTGTATGCCCTTGGTAAATCTAGTAGGATATTATGAGAATGAGACCTACCGGTAATAAATACACATTTATATGTGTCATTGGATGTTCCTACCTATGGATTTGTGTATTGATCCTTAGTCTTTAATATTATTATTAATGAGTATTATGAGTCACATACTTTGATGTATTAATGAAAACTGTGATGATGTATGTTTGTAGTGAGGTAGGATATGTTGGGTGCATTACGAGTAATATTGCATTAATGAATAATGTGAGAGAGTATTTTTTCCCTTTTGTTCCATAACAAAAGTTTACATCTTAGGCCCTTTGATGGAAATGATATAAACTAAATAAATCCATGGCCATGGTGTTCTATTGGCAAGTTCAATTTTCGGGAAGTAAAAGAAAGAGGCGTCAAGAACATAGGTTGATGGAACCAACATGCAACTTTCTTGATTTAAGATATCATGATAAAGGGATTATATTACATAGTAAGAGTCCGTATGAGTTATTATGTCATTTCGGCATTAACTTCTTTCTCTATGGGTGCCTTGGAATATTTCTAGATGCTCAACATGGACTTTAGGATGCTTCGCCTAATGCCACTGAGAAAGAGGCCTAAAGGGTCACACACTAACTTATTTATTATTTAAAAATTTGAATTAATATTATTCCTGAATTTGGTTTAATAATTATTCATTTTTTACCACATATATTCCATCACAAGTTATTCAAGAGAATATAATGTGAACATAATATTTAATAAATATTTATTTTTTATTTAGTGAATATAATATTTATTTAGTTATTAGATAATAATGTAGTGATATTTATTTAATAAATAAATAATCATTATTCAAGGCTCGATAAATATTGTGGAGGAATGGTGGACTGAGTTTAATGGTCCGGTGAGAAATAATAAATATTGAATATTATTTGATTAAATAATATTTAATTTAATTCTAAAGTTAAGCACATGTTGAGAATTATTATTATTATTATTATTATTATTTGACATGGGGTTCCGCGGGGATTAAATAAATAATAAAGGTAACATATGAAATTATTTTATTTTAACCTTAGCGGTATATAAACTCAATTATATTATTTTCTAAGAGAGCCAATTCATTTGTTTGGTTATGTACAACGAATTTGGAGAATCCTCTCAAGCCCTAAATAGATCCTTTCTCCAAGAACATTCCCAAGAACAGAGAATTATCTTCCTCCAGCTCCCACTCTCAAGTCAAGAGAGATCAAGGAGAACACTTTAGAATCAATTCTCATGGCGATTAAAGGCAGATGATTCAAGTGATAGGATCTATTGTGATAG
Source organism: Viscum album (assembly GCA_963277665.1). Taxonomy (NCBI): domain Eukaryota; kingdom Viridiplantae; phylum Streptophyta; class Magnoliopsida; order Santalales; family Viscaceae; genus Viscum; species Viscum album. The sequence continues at coordinate 914,430,013 of OY728165.1, forward strand.
CACCCAGAGATTCCTATGATGACATTCAGAGATTTTTGAAACACATGCGGATCACCGCTAAAGGGAATCTTTACTTGATTCCTACAATACAATTATAGCGTAACACATATATTTTGTATGATCCATCAATGAAGAAATAATTCCAAAAAGGTAATTCTCTAATTAATTAAATTGATTATAAATAATATGTGATGATCCTATCTTCGGTTCCAGTGTTTTATCCCTTGTCTATATTCTTTGATTCAATTCTATAGATCATGATGTTTATCATTGTGTATATCTTGGATTGATCATCAATCATGAAAAAAATGAAAATTTGGGCATAACCCATCTTACGCTTCCACTGCACCTGGAACCTACAAGTGGTATCCGGGCAGTCACTTAATTATTTATAATTATTTAAAGATCATTGATTGATTTAAAAATTTGTGATTTAGTTTTCAATTCAATTTTAATCGTTATTTTAATCCAAATTGTGAGATCTTATTCTTCCTCCTTCATTTCTTATAGATCTAATAAAAATGGTTAATTTTATGAATGAAATAAAATCACAGAACTCATCTGGTGGTGCTGATGATTCTGGAAAGATAAAATAGAAGTACACACCATGTAATTAGAGTTACATGTCATGTACTTATGCTCAATGCATTGGGAATTAATTTATAAATTAATTCAAACCATGTACATTGATGACACGCAGTGCATTTATTTCTTACATCATATGTTGACTGGTCCAGTCTGGCACACAAAAAACTATAGTACATTTCATGTAACCCATGTACATGGCATGCAGTCCCTTCTAGTCATAGATGGGTCATGTATTTCCATACACAACCTACCTGATTAGTGACCGTGTAACTCGAAGACCACACGCCGTGTAGTCACTTATACACATTGTGTTCTCCAATTTTCTTAGGCACGGTTTACATGTTGAGTCCCTAAGTGTGTGTCTTAGATAGACGATGAGAGATGTACACATTGTATAGCTCACCTATACACACCGTGTACTTATACCAAATTACACATATTTAAAATTTTATTTATTATACTTTGTAAACCTTATCGACATGTGATTGCGTGTGGTCATTAAGTTGATAGGACATGCCATGTGATGGGTTTAAATATCTATATATAAATGTTTAATTAATATCAGTGTAATGTTCAGATATGCATATCATTTATGATTCATATTATAGTTGTTACTCTACGTACATAGAATCATAACATGTGACCGAAAAATCATATAATTTTTGTAATCATTAAGTTGATACTACACATAATGAAAGTACATGATAATGCGTGTATGTCATATGTAACAAGAGTAAATAGTATACGAGTATAATATATATTGGGTAGAATCAGATGGGTATTCACAGTGTTTCTTCCAAGGTAAATTTATGTACATAGTGAATTTTAAATAAATTTATTTAATTTGTTTAAAATTATGATGGATGAGAATAGTAAGGAAATTCAGATGAGAATTAAGATAAAAGAATTGATTAATTAAAGAAGATAATTAATTGATTCGAGCACAATTTATCTTAAATAAGAACGATTAAGAATTGAATGATAGTTTTATTAAACATGTAATTTGTTACATTCATGTGGATGATCATGAGCATAGACCATACCTTTGTATGTTATTGCTTTAATTTAATTTATTATTAAATTAAATTTTTGGCATGTATACCTTCTCTCCTCTTATTATTATGTAACGGTCTGTGTGCCCATGGTTTCTTTTATGTAAACCCTTTCCCCTCATCTACATGTCAGTAAAATCATATGTAAAGGATGGATCTCCCAATCTAGTGGAGGCGGTTCAAGTTTGGAGCTGATGCGAAACCAATCCAAGAGAGATACATAGGTGGACAGGTGGGAAGATTTAACACGAGACTTAATTGGTTCAAGGTTTCTTTCCCTAGGTAAATGGTTAGTTTATCAACCGTTAGATAAACTAACCATTAGTAAAAGATCATGGGAATACCATTTTATTATTTTATTTCCATCAAGTTTCATGGTTATTTCATTATGGATATTTTTTCACGATCACATGAATTAATGAAATTAATGTGCATACAAGATAGAACTAAAATAAATTGTCTTATGCATAAATATTATCTAAGACATAGTTAATCATTTAAGTAAATCCAATTAATATTAACAAGAATGTGATAAATATAATAATTGGAAATTTATGCATAAAAGGATAAAATACCCCAATTATATATATTAAGTCGGTATAACCTTCCACTAATTCAGTTAAAATACAACCATAGTTCAAAGTTCTTGAACAACCAAAGTTGGGGTGATTTTAATTATCAAGGGATTCTAACTTAAATTTTTGGTTTGACTTAACTTATTTCACATCAAGGGTTGACTACCAAAGAAAGACTTGGTGTAACTGAGATCCAAGGGTTGAGGAAATCCAATTTAAGGATTTCAAGATTGGGGAGTCCACTAAATAGATCAAGGAACTATGTGTTAATGTAGTTGGAATTTGGAATGCCTAACTGAAAACATTCAATTTGGTTAACCAACCAAAGTTGGGGCAATGAGAAGGGGAATATGGATCCTTACCATTAGAATATCCAAACAAAAGGATATTCCAAATCCAATGGTGAGTGCCCATTGGGTTTCGATAAAATAGTGGGAGACTAATAAATATAATATTTATTTATTTGTTTAAATTTTATCAGATAAAGCACTAAAATTATGCTCATATTATTTTGTAGAAACATCATTAAAATTAATTCAAATGAATCACTGTGATCCATGCTTGAGAAGTATAACCTTCTCACCGGCATAAATTTCCAAGAGTGGTAAAGGTGCTTACATGTTATCCTTCACTATGAAAAGAAATTGTATGGTCTGGAAGAACTTATTCCTGATGTGCCTAGTAATGAGGAAAGTGATGAAGAGTTATTACACTATGAGAAAAATTTGAAAAATTCCACATATGTTAAATGTTTCATTATATCATCCATGTCCAATGAGATTTTGAAGCAACATGAGGACATGGATCCATATATCATGATGTCTCACATTCAGGATCTCTATCAAGAGAATGTGAGACAATAGAGTTAAGAGATCTCCAATTCTTTGTTTATAGCTCCTCAAAATCATTTTTTTGTTATTTTCATAAAACCCACTGGAAAAAGTGGTAACCGTGTTACACCATACAATACCAGAATTCAAACGCCAGGTCCAAATTCAAAATTCAAAAAAAGAAAGGCATCATTGTGGGAACCAAATCCCACAAACCCCACATCGCCGATAAACTCGCTAATGCCATCATTATCAAAATACAGTAGGCATCATCACAGAATCACTATCCCTGCCAGATGTCAATCTGTTGCATGCCATCCTATCAACACCGTCATCATAGTCACTACACCCATCACTAGAGAACATGACCACCGTCAAACATCATACCAACATAACACCTTCCAATATCCACGCCATCTAAATGCCACACCAGAACACCAAAGACAGTCAGTCATCATCCCCCAAAACACCCAAAGTACAGAATGAGCTCACCAGATGAGAACGCTCAACTCAAATCCATTGACCATCAAAACAAAACATTAACAAAAAACACTCCAAAAAACACAAAAATGGGTTCATCACTGAAGAAACATCAAGAAGATCAATCGTAGTAGAAGAATCACCAAACCTTTACAGATGACTTGAGGAAAAAATCTGAAAGAAATCAAAACAAACCAGTGAAGATGCTTAAACCTGAACGTCATGGAAGAAGAAACGTCGAGTATGTCATGTGAGGGGCACCATTGGCCATCAAAACTCACCTCCCACAACCTATAAGAATCCACCTCTCTAGATCCGACCAGAAGAGGAGATGAGGGACTTGAAGTTAGGTCATAGGTTTGAATGACAGGGGGCTCTGAACGATGACATCCTAATAAGAATGAAACAAGAGCCAAAGAAGAGAACAATTAAACATAGAAGTGCACCTGAAAACCATCAACTGCCGAACCAAAAATCCTAAAACCAAGATTTACCACTGATCCAGATCCAACCTGGAGAGGTGTGGTGGAATTCTAGATCAGAGCAGGTTGGAGCAGCCTGAGGCTTCCACAACGAACCTCCTTTGACCACAACACCATGAAAGATGAAAGAACCACAATGTAATGAAAGCCCAGATCCAAGGAGAAGAGAGAAAGCAGGACAAAGCGAAGGAAACAAAGAAAGAAATAGTCTAGAAGGAGCAGTGCTGTTGCAAGGAAACCTAAGGGGAAATAAATTTGAGAAAAATGGGGAAAGAGATGGGTTGGAAGGAGTCACGCCGTCGCAAGGAAACCCTAGGTGGGAAGAAGACTCTGCTCGAGGGAGCACTCTAGGGGAGAACATGGTCATCCTTTGTTTATAGCTAAGTTTGGAGAGTCTACTCCATCTAGGCCTCATATAGTCAAGACTATTGGATACATTGAATGATTATACATCATAGGGATTAAATTACCATATGTGTTTCATACATATCTCATACTTTCATCACTTCCCAAGACCTTATCTAGTTTTATTATTAATTATAATATGTTTATTAATGAGAAGAGTGTTTCAGACCTTTTTACATTGATTCACCAAGAAAATAAGGACATGGGGAGTGATAAAACTGCAGTCCTTATGGTGAATAAGAAAATTAAGAACAAGGAAAAGAGGCCCAAGACTCATAAAAAGTTTAAATCTACTGATCACCGTCCTTCCAAGAAGAGGAAGATCCAGAGAAAGGGAAAGGAAAAGGAGTGTTAGCGCTAAATTACGCATAGAGCCATAACGATCATATTTGGGTAAAATTGAAAGCACCCTTCGAATCAATGAGACCTTATTAAAATCCCAAGGAACGTGTGTGTAAGTTCTGAAGTGTTCATGCAAAATAGAAATCTTCACATAAGTTACTTATGCGCTCAATGCGATGTCAAACGGGCCCTTTGCACGCACGACCACCGTTTCCCAAAGGACCAGATGTGTAGAAGGACTTTTCTGTTCCCAAAATATTATGGCCCCCTATTGAAGATTTTATCTATATATTTAAGTGACCCCCCCCCCTTCAGGGTGACCCTATGGAAGTCGAAACGTTACTCTAATGTGAATAAGACACCTATTCCACAATAGCGTGAAAACCATGAAACCCTCAAGGTACAAGATTTTGTGCGATAGGTTCCCTGGGGGTCCTCCATCACGTGGGCCCATAGTGGCTTAAACCCTCACTCTTTTCTTTTAATTATAAGGAAAGTTCATATAAAATACTCTTCTTTCACACACCTCCTACCCTTGGGTGCAACCTAATCTCATGCTCAACCCTTCTTTTTGCACGCAAGACTGAAATCTTGTGTGTACCCATTCTTTGAAGATCCATGGGTTTCCTTTACTATAAAGCACCATGTTTGAGCCCCTCTTGCATGAAACTTCCATGTCTTGCATGAACCTCCTCTGCACAACCCTCTAGGCTTGCACATAGTGATTTATTAATCCCTCATGAGTTGTATCCTATTGTATTGCCCTACCTTTTTCTTTTTAGCATAAGTATACTAAATCTTATTTCTTTTTAGAATAGGAATGCTAACATGGACCCCGTGACTAACCCATCCTCTACACCATTTCACCCAAACATTTCCAAATCCATGCCCCTCCCAAGAGTGTATGTGAAACGGTTATGTAAGGCCAAGGGGTGAGGAGTGAGTCACCCACATCCAAGCTACATGACATAAAACTGCCTACCACCAAACATACTCAACACATGATGTTAAACTGTGACCTCTCCCTATATGAGAAATGTAGGATGTCCCATGTTTGAATGAATTGGAATGAGATCCTCCTCACATGGAATGACATACTCTGCACCCTCTGCATAAGGAATGATATCCTCCTAGGAATCCATCCTTGAGTAAGCTCCTAGAATTTCTTTTAGGAGGGAGTACCTTTTCTTCTCTTTGCCTTCACCGACAAGGCTCAGAGAGGGGATGGGCACCATGGACCCTTTCCACTCTCCGTGATCTGAACATCCCATCCCTCACCCTTTGGAATTTTTCACCATGGACCGATTCCATGCGTAATCCCCACTCACATGGAATGAGATCCTCCATGGGATTCTTCCAAGAATAATCCTTACACCATATCTCGTTGGTGCATCTTTCGTGACATGATAGTCAGGTCTATTACTTTCAATTGTTTCTCACACTGAGCATGACTCACATGGTCTTATAGGTTAGTAGCGACTATGACATTTATCTATCCTCACGGTCCTCTCCAATGTGTAAGTCCCAACAACCATCCTTAATTCATCTCTGGGTCATTCCTATACATAAGCCCCAATCACATGTCCCCCCAATGGACCACTTCCACTACTAGAAAATGGGCCTATAGCGACCATCATTGGCAGTATTTATAGCCCTACAACGTCTGCCTTGCGACCGCCACTAGCGGCCGCATTTTCCCCATCGCTCTAGGGCTATAGCGATCGCCATTGGTGGTCTCTATAGGTGAATAGAAATTCATTCCACCATGATTTTCTGGCGGTCGTTGTTGGGTGGGCCTAGAGCAACCGCCAATGGCGGTCGCTGTTGGTATTGACCAATAGTGACCGCTAATGGCAGCCACAAACTTGGAATTTTTTAAAAAAAAAATCATTTATACATCACATTTACAAAAATCACAAAAACTATTACTGAATAGAAGAAACACAGATAAAATGACAAAGAAAAACAATTCAAAATAGATTAAACATCAGGTTCCTCAAAAACAATAAATGACGGGAATACTTCTTCACATACAACGATCCAAACAGCTCTAATCCATTCCAATATTCTCCTTCAATAAACCTACAATAAGATACAAAAGAAAAAACTAAAAAAAGAAAATGAAAATTGGACATATTTATTAAGTTAATATATATATAAATCAAATTGGGTCGTTAGGGCATTTGGGAATTTGGTCAATTGGCCATTAGGTCAATAGGCCAATATGCCATTAGGCCATTTGGTCATTACGAATTTAAACTAATATTCCATTAGGTCGTTAGGGCGGAGTTAGCGCATTAGCCCCCCTGGAACATACCCCCCCCCCCCGAACAGCCCCCCCCACTCTGGACAGCCCCCTCCCCCCACCCCAGACGGCACCCCCCACCCCCTGGACCGCCCCCACCCCCCGGACATCCCCCTCCCCCGGACAACCCCCCTCACCCCCAGACACCCCCACCCCTAGACATCCCCCACCCCCCAGATAGTCCCCTACACCTAACATCCCCCATGAGAAGACGACATGTCATTCAGACACGCAGTTTGCACGACACGACTGAATATGTGTTTTTAGGTGTTTTTCATGCTTGAAAAGCGTGCGTGGGGTGGTCAAAACTGTCCGAACGACCTCATAATTCCATGAAATCGAATGAAAACAAAGGATGAGTGAATTGTGAAATGGTTTGGTAGACTTCATGTCAATCGATGGTGTTGTGTGACCGCGGTGACCGAAAACGCACTCCACGTGTCGTAAATGGCCAAAACATGCGTTTAACGGTCAAATGCATACCGAACGACATCGACATGAATTTAAATCACAATAAAACACCCTAATTATTATTGGTGATGTGTATGAGGATACATCACATTATTTGGATGCACGGTTTGTGCGGCATGGCTGAATATGTCTTTTTTAGGTGTTTGGTGCACTTGAGAAGCGTGCGTGGGGTGGTCAAAACCAGCTGAAAAACCTCATAATTCCACAAAATTGGATGAAAACAAAGGGTGGGTGAATTTTGAAGTTTTAGGGCATACGATACATCAATCAGATGTGTCATGTGACCACGGTGACTGAAAACGCACTCCGCGTGTCGTAAATGGCCAAAACATGCGTTTAACGGTCAAATGCATACCGAACGACATCAACATGGATTGAAATCATATGAAAACACCCTAATTATTATTTTTGACATGTAAAAGGAGAAAAAACATCATTTAGATGCGCAGTTTGTGCGGCACGGCTAGATATTTGTTTTTTAGGTGTTTGGTGCGCTTGAAAAGCGTGCGTGGGGTGGTCAAAACCAGTCGAACGACCTCAGAATTCCATGAAATAGGATGACAACAAAGGGTGGGTGAATTGTGAAATAGTTGGGAGAAGAAATGTCAATCAGATGTGTTGTGTGACCGCGATGACTGAAAACTCACTCCGCATGTCGTAAATGGCCAAAAATGCGTTTAACGGTCAAATGCATAGCAAACAACATCGGTATGACTTAAAATCACACAAAAACACCCTAATTATTATTCTTGAGGTGTACGAGGAGATAAAATGTCATTCGGATGCACGGCTTGTGCGAAACAGCTGAATATGTGTTTTTTAGGTGTTTGGAGAGCTTGAAAAGCGTGCAAGGGGTGGTCAAAACTGACTGAACGACCTCTAAATTCCATGAAATCTGAATACAACAAAGGTTGGGTGAATTTTGAAATGGTCGGGTAGACGACACATCAATCAGATGTGTCGTGTGGCCATGGTGACTGAAAATGAACTCCGTGTGTCGTAAATGGCCAAAACATGCGTTTAACAGTCAAATCCATACCAAACGACATCAACACGACTTGAAATCATAGTAAAACACCCTAATTATTATCTATGAGGTGTATGAGGAGACAACATGTCATTCGGAAGCGTGGTTTGCGCGACACGGCTGAATATGCGTTTTTTAGGAGTTTGGCGCGCTTGAAAAGCGTGCGTGGGGTGGTCAAAACCAGTCGAACAACCTCGAAATACCATGAAATCAAACAAAAAAAAGGGTGGGTGAATTGTGAAATGCTTGGGTAGACAGCATGTCAATCGGAGGTGTTGTGTGACCGCAGTGACTGAAAACGCACTCCACGTGTCGTAAATGGGCCAAACATGTGTTTAACGGTCAAATGCATACCGAACGACATTGAAATGACTTGAATCACACAAAACACCCTAATTATTATTCGTGAGGTATAAAAGGAGACAACATGTCATTCGGATGCACGGTTTTCATGGTACGACTGAATATGTTTTTTTAGGTGTTTGGCGCACTTGAAAAGCGTGCGTGGGGTGGTCAAAACTGGCCGAACAACCTCAGAATTCCATGAAATCAGACAACAACAAAGGGTGGGTGAATTTTGAAATGTTCGGGTAGACAGCATGTCAATCGGAGGTGTCGTGTGACCGCGGTGACAGAAAATGCACTCCGCGTGTTGTAAATGGCCAAAACATGCGTTTAACGGTCAAATGCATAACAAACGGCATCATAATGAATTAAAATCACACAAGAACACCCTAAATATTATTCGTCAGGTGTAAGAGGATACAACACATCATTCGGTCGTGCGGTTTGCATGACACGACTAAATATGTGTGTTTTTAGGTGTTTAGCGTGCTTGAAAAGCGTGCGTGGGGTGGTCAAAACCGGCCGAACGAGCTTAGAATGCTATGAAATCAGACGAAAACAAAGGGTGGGTAAATTGTAAAATGGTCGGGCAGACATTACATCTATCAGAGGTGTTGTGTGACAACGATGATTGAAAATGCACTCCGTGTGTCGTAAATAGCCAAAACATGTGTTTAACGGTCAAATGCATACCGAATGACATTGGAATGACTTGAAATCACACGAGAACACCCTAATTATTATTTGTGAGCTATAAGAGGAGACGTCATGTCATTCAGATGCACATTTTGCATGGCATAACTAAATATGTGTTTTTTAGGTGTTTGACGCGCTTGAAAAGCGTGCGTGGGGTGGTCAAAACCATAATTATTATTGGTGAGGTGTATGAGGAGACGACACATCATTCAGACATGAAATTTTCTCATCACGACTGAATATGTGTTTTTTAGGTGTTTGGAGCACTTGAAAAGCGTGCCCAGGGTGGTCAAAACCAGATGAACAACCTCGAAATGCCATGAAATCATACGAAAACAAAGGGTGGGTGAATTTTGAAACAGTCGGGTAGATGAAACTTCAATCGGAGGTGTCGTGTGACCGCGGTGACTGAAAACGCACTCTGCATGTCGTAAATGGCCAAAACATGCGTTTAACGGTCAAATGCATATTGAATGACATCATAATGACTTGAAATTACATGAGATCACCCTAATTATTATTCATGAGGTTTAAAAGGAGAACACACATCATTCAGATGTGTGGTTTGCGTGACATGACTGAATATGTGTTTTTAGGTGTTTGGTGCGCTTGAAAAGCATGCGTGGGGTGGTCAAAACTGGCCGAACAACCTCAAAATACCATGAAATCGGACAATAACAAAGGGTGGGTGAATTGTGAAATGGTTGGGCAGACGACACGTCAATCTGAGGTGTCGTGTGACCACGGTGACCGAAAACGCACTCTGCATGTCATAAATGGACAAAACATGCGTTTAACGGTCAAATGCATACCGAATGACAACTTCATGACTTGAAATCACACAAGAACACCCTAATTATTATTGGTGAGGTGTACGAGGAGAAGACACGTCATTCGGATGCACAGTTTGCACGACACGGCTGAATATGCGTTTTTTAGGTGTTTGGCGCACTTGAAAAACATGCATGGGGTGGTCAAAACTGGATGAATGACCTCATAATGCCATGAAATAGGACAACAACAAAGGTTGGGTGAATTTTGAAATGGTCGGGTAGACGACACGTCAATTGGAGGTGTTGTGTGACTGAGATGAACGAAAACGCACTCCACGTGTCGTAAATGGCCAGAACATGCGTTTAATGGTCAAATGTATATCGAACGATATCGTCATGAATTAAAATCACAAGGCAACACCATAATTATTATTGGTGAGTTTTACAAGGAGACAACATGTCATTCAGAAGCACAGTTTGCACGGACGGCTGAATATGTGTTTTTAGGTGTTTTGCGCGCTTGAAAAGCATGCGTGGGGTGGTCAAAAATTACCGAAAGATCTCGGAATGTCATGAAATCAGACGACAACAAAGGTTGGGTGAATTGTAAAATGTTCAGGCAGAAGACACATCAATCAGAGGTGTCGTGTGACCGCAGTGATCAAAAATGCACTCCGTATGTCGTAAATGGCCAAAACATGCGTTTAGCGGTCAAATGCATACCGAACGACATTGGAATGACTTGAAATCGCACGATAACACCCTAAATATTATTCGTGAGGTGTATGAGGAGATGACAAATCATTTGGGCACGTGGTTTGCATGATACGACTAAATATGTGTTTTTTAGGTATTTTTCCTTCTTGAAAAGAATGCATGGGGTGGAAAAAACCGGCCGAACGAGCTCGGAATTCCATGAAATAGGACAAAAACAAAGGGTGGGTGAATTGTAAAATGGTTAGACATACAATACGTCAATCAGAGGTGTTGTGTAACCACGATGATTGAAAATGCACTTCGCGTTTCGTAAATAGCCAAAACATGTGTTTAACAGTCAAATGCATACCAAACAACATTGGAATGACTTAAATCACACAATAACACCCTAATTATTATTTGTGAGGTGTTCAAGAAGATGACATATCATTCAGACACGCGATTTGCGCGGCATGGATGAATATGTGTTTTTTATGTGTTTGACGTGCTTGAAAAGCGTGTGTGGGGTGGTCAAAATCATCCAAACAACTTCAGAATACCATGAATCAGACGACAATAAAGGGTGGGTGAATTGTGAAATGGTCAGGCAGACGGTACATCAATCAGAGGTTTCGTGTGACCGCCGTGACTGAAAATGCACTCTGTGTGTCGTAAATGGACAAAACACATGTTTAATGGTCAAATGCATACTGAACGACATCGGAATGACTTTAAATCACACGATAACACCATAATTATTATTGATGAGGTATAAGAGGAGACGACACATCATTTGGATGCACAGTTTGTGCGACACGACTGAATATGTGTTTTTTAGGTGTTTGGCGCACTTGAAAAGTGTGCGTGGGGTGGTCAAAACCATCCGAACAACCTTAGAATGCCATGAAATCAGACAAAAACAAAGGGTGGGTGAATTGTGAAATGGTCAGGTAGACGACACGTCAATCATAGGTGTCGTGTGACCGTGGTGACCGAAAATGCACTCCGCGTGTCGTAAATGGCCAAAACATGTGTTTAACGGTAAAATGCATACCGAACGACATTGGAATGACTTGAAATCATATGAGATCACCCTAATTATTATTCATGAGGTGTACAAGGAGACGACACGTCATTCAAACATGTGGTTTGCGCGTCACAACTGAATCTGTGTTTTTAGGTGTTTGGTGCACTTGAAAAGTGTGTGTGGGGTGGTCAAAACCAGCCGAACGACCTCAGAATTCCATGAATCAGACGATAAAAAGGGTGGGTAAATTATGAAACATTCAGGTAGACGACACGTCAATTGGAGGTGTCGTGTGACTGTGGTGACTCAAAATGCACTCCGCGTGTCGTAAATGGCCAAAACATGCATTTAACGGTCAAATGCATAATGAATGACAACTTCATGACTTTAAATCACACGAGAACACCCTAATTATTATTGGTGAGGTGTACGAGGAGATGACACGTCATTCAGACGTGTGGTTTGCGTGGCACGACTGAATATGCATTTTTTAGGTGTTTGGCGCACTTGAAAAGCATGCGTGGGGTGGTCAAAACCAGCCGAACGACCTCATAATGCCATGAAATCGGACGAAAACAAAGGGTGGGTGAATTTTGAAATGGTTGGGTAGATGGCACATCAATCAGAGGTGTCGTGAGACCGCGGTGAATGAAAATGCACTCTGTGTGTCATAAATGGACAAAACATGCGTTTAACGGTCAAATGTATACCGAACGACATCGTCATTACTTGAAATCATAGGAAAAAACCCTAATTATTATTGGTGAGTAGTATGAGGATACGACACGTCATTCAGAGGCACGGTTTGTGTGGACGGCTGAATATATGTTTTTAGGTGTTTGGCGCGCTTGAAAAGCGTGAGTGGGGTGGTCAAAACCGGCCGGAAGAGCTCGAAATGCCATGAAATTGGACAAAAAAAAGGTTGGGTGAATTGTGAAATGTTCGGGAAGACGACACATCAATCAGAGGTGTCGTGTGACCGCGGTGACCGAAAACGCACTCCGCATGTCGTAAATGGCCAAAATATACGTTTAACGGTCAAATGCATATCGAACGACATCGAAATGACTTGAAATCACACGAGAACACCCTAAATATTATTCATGAGGTTTACAAGGATAGGGTATATCATTTGGATGTGCGGTTTGCATGACATGACTGAATATGTGTTTTTTAGGTGTTTGGCGTGCTTGAAAAGCGTGCGTGGGGTGGTCAAAACCAGCCGAACAACCTCTGAATTCCATGAAATCAGAAGAAAAAAAGGGTGAGTGAATTGTGAACTGGTCATGTAGATGGAACGTCAATTAGAGGTTTCGTGTGACCACGGTGACCGAAAACGCACTCCGCATGTCGTAAATGGCCAAAACATGCGTTTAACGGTCAAATGCATACCGAACGACATCAGCATGACTTTAAATCACACGACAACACCATAATTATTATTCTTGAGGTGTATTAGGAGACAAAATATCATTCGGATGTGTGGTTTTCACGGAACAATTGAATATGTGTTTTTAGGTGTTTGGCGCGCTTGAAAAGCGTGCGTGGGGTGGTCAAAACTGGCCGAATGACCTCGAAATGCCATAAAATCGGACAAAAACAAAGGGTGGGTGAATTATGAAACGGTCGGGTAGAAGGAACATCAATCATAGGTTTCATGTGACCGTAGTGACTGAAAACACACTCTACATGTCGTAAATTGCCAAAACATGCGTTTAATGGTCAAATGCATACCGAACGACATCAGAATGACTTGAAATCCCAGAATAACACCCTAATTATTATTCTTGATGTGTATGAGGAGATTAAATGTCATTCGGATGTGTGGTTTTCATGACATGACTGAATATGTGTTTTTAGGGGTTTGGTGTGCTTGAAAAGCATGCGTGGGGTGGTAAAAACCAGCCTAATGACCTCGAAATGACATGAAATCAGATTCCAACAAAGGGTGGGTGAATATGATGCATCAATCCGGAAAGCCCCCCCTCACCCCGGACAACCCCCCCTAGAAATCCCCGACCCCCCGTACAGCCCCTCTCACCCTCAGACAGCCCCCCCACCCCAGACATCCCTTCCACCCCCATACAGCCCACCTCACCCCCAGACAGTCCCCCCACCCCCGGATAGCCCCCTCCCCTAACCCCAGACAGCCCTTCCACCCCTCGTACAACCCCCCTCACCCTCAGACAGCCCCCTCACCCCCGGAAAACCCCCACCCCCCATCAAAAAAATTACATTTAAAGTCTAAATCAATATATAACATTAATTCAATAATAAATATAAAAGAAACAAACCTCATTAATATGATGCGTCATGCACAGTCATGGATTCTACCTTCATCTAGTATGCTAGGGTCTTACAAAAAATAAAATTTATAAATATTTAATAATAAAAATAATATAATTAAATAAATAAATTCAGTATAAACCTGCGTTGTATGATCTCCTGCACCAGTACCCGGACACACATATTCCCGCAGTGTTCTAACCTCAACGATCAATTGCACATTTATCTCCTCGGAAGCATGCAATTGTGCCTCGAAATCTGAAAGCTACTTTGTCATCTAAGCAATAATAGGACTAACAACCTCAGCGCATGATACTAAAGAATGAGGAATCTCTATTTCATAGGTCAAACTATATCCATGTCCGTCATGACCAATAATGCGATGGAATATCTCATCCCTTTGCATGGGAAGTTGTTGTTGATCCTCTGGTAGATGTTCTAACTCAGCTTCAAATTGAGCCTATGCAATATTTAAATATATATACATATATATGTTTATATACAGATGCATGTAAGTATTGGTAATGAGTACAAGCACTTGCTATAAGAGCTGTAGCCTCATGATCATTTCGATCACGAATCCTCATCCACACCGACATTTTATCAGTCGGTGCACCTTGCTCCTATAACTGTATACCAATAAAATATAATAATATAACAAAAAACCATAATAAATAATAAAAAAATGAATAATAAATACCTCATGTCAGATCTGAGACACGTGACAACTTCTGAGCCTGTGAGGTGGTCCCTGCAACGCTCGATTCTCAGAATGGCGTGCTGACACCTTCTACATACAATTAATTCAATTTCAATTAAATATAATGTCACACATTCTTGAAAATATATATACCAAAATAAATATACTAATTGTGGTAGCCTCATTTGACTAATATGCAACTAAGTCATGCCATTGAGATGGGAGAACACCTCTTGGACTTTTTCCAGAATGTCTACGACACCCATATTTGGTACCCAGTGCTCCCTATTGAATTTTTCTTTATAATATTTCCACATCTTACAACATTTTCTCATACACACAGGCCGAAACTCATCAGGGCACACTTTCAGATTATTCTATTTAAGAAAAAAATCACACATGTTAGTATTTTTTTTTAAACATAGTGAATAAACTAAATTGGTCTTCTTACCTGAACTTCCCTCCAAAGTCGATCTAATGTATCCTGAGGGATAGAATCCCAGTCACCTGTGTACAATGAAAATATATGTGGGTCTTGTATGATATGACCCATCTGAAAAATAAATACAGGGGCAGTCAGTCCCACAGGATAAAATCTATCATCAAATGAAACATCATAGATCGATGTTGGAATTCCATGATAAAATGCCACGGACCAGGGCCTCTCTTGCGAGAGCAAGAAGCAGACGAGTCTGATCCTGTTGAAAATAATTTTATACATAATTTTAAAGATGTGCATATATATATATATGTGTTTAGAAATTACATAAAAATCAGAAACAGTTACATTCAAACTTACCTCGACCCTGAGACGTAGATGGCTCAAATGGATGATGTGGATCTGCTTCCTATTCCCCTGACATGCCTGAGATCGTACAAAACATTAATAAGGGGACCACCCACAATGTCAAAAAGATAAATTGGATTAAACAAAAAAACTTATAATGTAGTCAATCAAACAATAAGGGATAGAATAATTAGTTGTAAATGGATTTTAAAAAATAAAAAAATTAACAAAATAAAAATAAAATTATGTAAAAAAAGGCTTGTATTTAGAGGGGGGTTGTCTGGGGTGGGGGTGTATGGGGGTGGGGGTGGGTGGGGGGGGGGGCTGTCCAGGGTGGGGGTTGTCCAGGGGTGGGGGGGGGGCTATCCAGGGGTGGGGGGATGTCTGGGGGTGGGGTGGGGGGTTGTCCGGGGGGTGGGGGCTGTCCGGGGGTGGGGGGGGGGCTGTCTAGGGGGGGGGGGCTATCTGAGGGTGGTAGGGGATATCTGGGTTGGGGGGGGGTATCCGGGGGGTGGGGGGAGTTAGAAGGTGGGGGCTGTCCGGGGTGGGGGGGGGGCTGTCCGAGGGGTGGGGGATGTTTTGGGTGGGGGGGGGGCTGTCCGGGGTGGGGGGAAGCTGTCCGGGGGTGGGGGGGGCTGTCCGCAGTGGGGGGGGGGGGGCTATCCAGGGTTTGGTGGGAAAACAATTATACACCTTTTATTAAACCTTAAAATTGACCATTTCTCCTTTAACGACCGCTCTAACCCAATAAATATCTTCTTCACGTTCGAAACTATGGCATGTTGATCAAGGTGTTGGGCAAAAAAAAGGATCAGTCTCGGGTTCATCTTGTTCAAATAGAAATACTCATCGCCAGGACATTTTCACAACAATTTTCCAACTAGGATATGAAGGCAAAGTAATGAATAATACTTGTTCCACTTGTGATTTCAAAATGAAAGGTTCATTATCAACTTGTTCATTTCTATATAACATATAATTAAAATTCACCATTGTAAACTTATATTGATTGAATTTACTTCCACACACTGGATCAACCCAATTATACTTAACAATATGTACTTCAACCCGTGTGCGTATAAAACTTCAATGATATCTGTCAATTGACCATAGTAATAACCAGAATTGACAAATGGACAACTGATGCCAATTTTTTGTGTTTCTTGTTTGTAGTCAAAATATTTAATTCGAAATCAAAATCCATTAGCATCTATATCTTTATAACCACGAGCCATTATAGATGGACCCTCAGTTAGTTGGAAAAATTCTTCAGTTAGTGTGGGGTCACCTAACTCCCTTAGCTTATGAACCTACATAATTCACAGAATTCAATAATTATTTATACAGAAATAAATTACTATAATAATTCACTCATAATGAAAATCAATTTATACATACAAAATCCTTTAACCAATCATGAAATGACGCATAATGAGATTGTTGAATTTGATAATCAGTCGCACGATACATCTCTTCTTTTAGCTCATTAATGTGTTTCCTATAAATGAACAATCTCAATGTTTAAATGAAAAACTTATTCAAACAAAACATATAAAAGTTAAATAATAAAATTGATAAGACACTTACTACATTAATGGTGCAACTGATGGAGAATTGAACAAGATGTATCGATGCGCTTGTATCCACTCGATGTTGTCCATATCAGATGTGGTTCCTTCTCCAATTAGACCATCATGAATCTGAGAGGGATTATCTAATTTTGTTTCGACATCCATAAGATATTCTTCACAAAAAGTAGTACACTCGTCCATCAAATAACCATTGGCTATTGATGCCTCCGGATGAGCTCTGTTGCATACAAATTATTTCAATATATTCAGATACCACTCAATAAGATAAGTCCACCTGAATTACACTGGACCAACAACCATTAATTCATCAGTTAGGTTCACTATCAAGTGAAGCATAACATCGATAAATGAGGGGATAAATAGTTTTTCAAAGTGACAAAGCGTAAGTACAATTCGGTACTGCAAAAATTTTTAAATCACTCATTCGTTGATTTCTTAAACAAAGTTGTCTAAAAGAATTACCCATCTCAATCAATAGTTGAACAATATTGGGGGATAAACAATCAAAAATTGCAATTGGAATCAACTGATGAAGTAGTATATGATTTTCACGACTTTTCAACCCTCACAATGTCTTTCTCGTCAAATTTACACACTTTGAAATATTATAAGAGTAACCATCAAGCACCTTGATCATCTTCAAAATGGAAAGAAATGTCTCTTTCTCCTTTGTAGTCATCTTATACTGTGCAGTAGGAATATATTCCTTATTTCCCTCAACTAACTATAAATGAAACTATTTCCTTAAACCCATTTCTTCCAAATCATGACGTGCATTAACACGGTCCTTTGATTTTCCACTGACACCTAAAATGGTCCACAATATATTATCAAAAACATTTTTTTTCAAAGTGCATGACATCTAAATTGTGCCTTAGCATGTTAGTTTTCCAATAGGGGAGATTGTAAAAAATACTTTTCTTTTTCCAATTGTGACTGCATTGTCTACCTGCACCATGAATATTGCATAATGGATGAGCCACTAAATCCTAAAATTCATATATCATGTAGATTTTTTCTTCCTCAATATGCGATAACATTTTAACTTCTATAATGATCTTTGGTACTGGGATGAACTCTATAGAACCATCAAATGTCACTCTATCCTTTCTGAACCTGTGCTGAGGGGGGGGAGAAAACATATGTGACCCATGTATGCCCATTTTTTATAATGTTTAAGCCATACATATTTTTTACTTTTATTGCAACAAAGGCATGGAAATTCCCCTTTAGTACTCCAGCCTGATAAATTTTCATAAGTTGGGAAATCATTGATTTGTCCACAATAAAGTATCCTGTAATTTGAACATTTCATTCGTTTCACAGTCATAAGTTATCACAACATCGCCCCAAAATTCATTCAAATCATCAATTAATGGATGAAGGTAAACATCAATATTATCCCTTGGACTTCTAGGTCCATCAATAAGAGTGAAAAGTAATATAAATTGTTTCTTAATACAAATACACATAGGAAGATTATACGGAACCATCACCACGGACCATGTGCTATGAGTTTCACCAAACATATACTTGAATGTATTGAAACCATCTGCTGCCAACCCCAATCAGACATTATGAATATCTTTAGCAAAGTCAGGGTGTCTCTTATCGAAATCCTTCCATAAACGAGAGTCTGCCGGGTGGGTTAACATATCACTTTCCTGATTCCTTTCTACATGCCATCTCATTAAATTATAAACTTTAGATGACATAAAAAAAATCTTTTCAGTCTCGGATGTAGGGGAAAGTAATGCATTTGCTTTACAAAAATTGGTTTTCCCTATTTCACAGTCTGACTTTGATGAGTCTGATTTCTCATGTTCTCTTTTCACCTGGAAGTGCCACAGACCGTACAAATATCCAAATGAGCAGTTTCCTTTCTAAATAACATACAATTGTTTGCACATGCATCTATGGGTATCATATGTAAAACCTAAGTTCTCTATCAACTTATGATCATGGTAATACGACTCAGGAATCTTAGCATCAACATGAAGAACATTTTTCAATAATGCCAACAACATGTCGAACGATGTGTCTGACCACTGATTCAAAGTCTTTAAATGAAAAAACTCCATGATAAATGAAAATTTATTTTAAGCAGTACATCTAGGATATAATTCTATTTTTGAATCATCAAGTACTTCGTAAAGCCTTCTCGAATCATGATATGCACTAGAGAAAAAATTTATCTCACCGGTATCAATGTTTTGGATGTCAATGCCTTCAGAATCCAACCCACGTACCATTTTAGTAATCATTTCATGCATCATATCATTCATCCTCACATCAAAATCCATTTGAACTGCATCTGTATTTTGAAAAAGAATATATTCTTCCCCATGACAAGTCCAACTCTTATAATTTTTTAGAAATACATTCAATAATAGGTGCTCCCTCAAGGTATCTCATGTGAATTGATATCTATTTGCACATTTTCTACACAAACAAATAATATATTCACTTTTAAATCCTCCAGTGAAATTAATGAACTGCATAATTCCTTTGAAATATTCTCTAGACATTAGATTTGGAAGATCGATTCACCTCTTATCCATAATAATATATGTATAATAAACATTTACACAAATGTGGTCAAGCCTCAAACATTTTCTCATGGGATACACACACAGACTCAAGAATGCTATAAATCAAATAACATCACAACTTAATATTAATCCAGTCAACATATACATGGACCGTACATTGTATGCAACTTCAAACCTCAAGTAAAGTGTGATGTATTCTTATACAAACACTATTAACACACATTGTTTCATAATTCTTTATGCACACAAGCCCGTATACACATGAACTACAATTTACACAATTTTTATTCACACACAATATTCATATAATCTTAATGCATGCCAACTTTGTGCTATAAAATGCCCAAAATCAAAACTCTTAAATGGAAGTTATGGCATACCTGATAGCACTACAAATCTAGAAGGGAGGGGAGCCAAAGGTGGTGATATGAGAGAGAGGAGGGGTTGCAAAGAGAATCCAGAGTTTGAGTCGGTGCAGTGAGGGAGGGGATATGCAGCAGTGACAGCGGGGAGTTAGAGGAGGAGGCGGTGCGATGAGGGAGGGGATGGGCGACGACGAGGAGATGGAGGCGGTCGTGCAGCGTCAGTGGTGATTGGTGACAGGTGGCGGCGTTGCGGCGAGGGAGAACAGAAGATGCGGGTAGGGTTTAGGCGCAAGGGGGGTTCGACCACAAAGGGGGGTGGAGGAAGAGGCAGTTGCGTGACGTTGGCGGTGACTGGTGATGGGTGGCAGCGGTGCGACGAGGGTGAACAGGCTCAGCGGGGTAGGGTTTGGGGGAAAGGGGGGGGGGGGGTTAAACTGTGAGGGTGGGGGAGGGGTGAAGGTGAACGACGTCAGCAGTGTGGTAAGGGAGGATGGGCGTGAGGGCGGTGGCGGTCGGTGCTGTGAGGTATGGTTCTGGAGGCATGAGGAGGGTTTGAGTGTGAGGGGGGGGGGGGGGGTGGAGGTTTTTTTAAGCTTAGTGACTACCATTGGCAGTCACCCAAGTCAGGGGGGCTCCAACTCCCCCTTTTCTAGTAGTGTTCCATGCATAAGACTTAATCAAACGAACATCTCCCATGTGTAATCCCCAACCACATGCTCCATTTTCATGGGAATACACTTTAGGTGTAATCCCCAACACCCCTCTAGAACTATGTAGACTTTGATTACAAACTAATTGGGATACATTGGAGGCATCCTTCAGATTCAATCCCACACCCTCAACAATCCATCCACTCTATCCATTTCATCCAACCCATCCATAATCCACATTGATTTCACCCAGGCCACCGCATATTGGTAAAATTATTCCACTCATATGGTATGTTCCTACAAATAAACCCCATAAACATCTTTTCTACTCCTAGCAGCACCCGGGCGGCTTCAATGCATAATCCCCACACAATACAACCAAGATAAATTCTCTTGTGAATGGTAGATCTCATTTTTAACCCCCACACCATCCATAAAAATACATGGGTTTTTATCCCTATCTTCTAAACAGGGTGTGTAAGATTCCTCCATGAGGTTAAATCCTAACCAATGGTAAACCTTTGTGTTATCACTAAGGATGAACCTTCCTGATCCACCTCTAGTGGTGTCTAGATCAGACTTTATGGTGAAACACCTTCCCTTTATGGGGCACACCTCCCGGATCCACCTTCATAGGGAATTTTGATGCATCTGTCGGTAAACATTTCAGGTACTCCCTCCTAGGGATGCAACTTCTTGATCTGCCTCTACTGGGCATTCTGATCAACCTCTCCATCTCCACAATACATTAAAATCATGATTTATTACACTTCTACCACATGTTAAACATGGGATACTCAAGGAAAACCTTAGAAGATATGCCTTTGGAATAAGATAACTCGCGATCGATGTGGGATTCCTCATGTTCCATACCCATGAGATGCACCCTCATGAGGAAGAATACATGTGACCAATGTTCTAGCATCGAGACGTTCTAGTGATTCCCAACATGACTACTCCCCAGACTGAAGGTTACTTCCCTATCAATACCTCTTGGAATGTACAGAAATATATAGCATAATTAACCAACATCCACAAAGATATGGAACTAGGAATGAGTTTCATGAACATGTCTTAATCTATGAGGGAGATCTGGACTAGATGATGAGTTCCAAGGAAAAATACATGGAAGGAGAAACAAGCATCCCATCATCCCATTTTGATCAAGGAGAATACATCGCTGAGAAAGTAATAAATGTCTCCCACCTTTGGAAAGTGGGAATTTGGGGTAACAATGCAATTCCAGTGTCATCATGAAAATGCAAGGCGGATCGCCCCAGCGAAACCATCAAAAATAGAAATGGAGAACCCTATGTGAATATTTTCTCCTTTAATCATGGGGATTGGCCATGTTGGTCATCAGTTCAATAGATAAGCATGTCACTGGATCCAGATATCCAACGCCAAGTCCCATCAGTCAAATTATGTGCCCGATGTGGAACTCACTAGAAATTGGGGCAGTTAATCATTGGGAATCCTAGTCTGCGACATCGTCAGCATGGATATTTCTCTCCATCCATGGAATATTGGAAGGAACTAAGGAATTGTGAATTGATTTTCAGGTATTCATACTGACAGCTGAATCTTCCTACTTCACAGGATCCAAGCTACAGGAAACCAATAATCCCCCACCCACAGATATAGGGGTAGGAGAAATGTCGATGTGGAAATCTCACATGACCCCACCTCCACCACGACGTCTAATACACCATCATCTACTAGGATCCCACACCTCGTCCAACCCTCATAAATAATTCATATGATGGTGATAGATGCATTCGTATGTTGGTACGAGTAGGAGGGGGTCATTCTGACAAGGGATATAGTCCTCCAGGACCTGGAGTCTTCCATGACTCACTGTCACAACCACCCCGAAGGTCCACACAGGGATCCACTGCTCCCCACTCCAATGACCAACTTCTTTGGGAGCATCTCCCTAGACTGATCTTATAACTCGCTTTCCTATGCCAAGGAGTTAGCAAATTCCAGGGTTACCTCGGCTACAACTACTGCACGGGAGCCTCCAAGGAGGGATCCCATCATACCCCATCAATGCCATAAATTAATGGTCCCTCAAGAAAAGTAATAGGTGGACTAAAACCCTTCTCCACTTACCCTAGTCTGGATGAATCAACTCCATCATCGGGCCCATGCTCATGAGGATGCTCGTCAGGGGGCATCATCTTCCACAGTTTTAGTGTTTCCCTCCACCCCTGGTATATTCATTTAAACCAATTATACTATAAATCATGGGATCATCAATTCCCAATCATAATCAAGACCTGCTACACCTTACTGGAAGACTAGGCTGACTCTTTTGATTGTTGGTGCAACCAACAGCTGTCACGAGCCAACTTGTTATGATATGATTCAGTACGGAGGCACTACCTATATCCTAGGAAATCAATGCGAAGGTACTCCTCAAACCATTCATAGATAAATCATATATCCTCCCTACCCTATCACCAATCCAAGTGGAGGTCCTCTACGCTTCATGGACAACCAGTATGAAGGCCCTACCCATACAACCATCGACCAACACGGAGGTCCTCCCCATGCAATAGCCAAATAACATAGAAGCCCTCACCATGTTTTCACCATCTCAAGAGGAGGTCCTCCCCACACCAGAAACAATATAAGAATATTTTCTCCCCACCCCATTGATAGTCAATACGAAGGACCCTCCTCGTGTCTAGTTCAATCAGTTTGAAGGTTCTCATCATGCTTCCACCCGCCAGTATGGAGGTCATCCCCATGCTATTGCCACCAATCAACATAGAGGCCCTACCCATGTTCTCTCTTATTAAAGAATAGGTCCTCCCTACCATATCATCATCCAGAGTGGAGTCCCTCCTCACTCTCATAGAAGTCCAAGCAAAGATCCTCCTTGCTCAGACAACAACCGATGTGGGGTTCCTCCCTGTATCCCAGGCATCTAAAGCGGAGGTACTCCCCTATCCAACACCACCTAGCATGAAGGTCCTCTTCTTTCCAGAGAACTTTCCTACCCTAAAGATCCATCCTGAGGTATAAGGGTGGATCTCCATCACCGAAGACAAAACTTCAAGAAGCGCAAAGTCATTGTTGATCCCATTTTATATCTGATTATGAGGCCGAGTGTGATTCAATAATAGAGCCTCCACCCTAGTCATCTACATTAGAGTCTAGGGAAGGATACCAGAAGGTGAAATTATCCATCCCAGAAGGTGATATGCACTAAATACCTGAATACCTTCACAGGTATATGTAGGTAGAGGAAGATTTGGTTCCCTTCTGGGGTCTCGCAGTGTAGTCATCTCTATAATTTATAGTTTCATTCTCTACCTCTACTTGAGATCATAGAGAATTATTTTGGTATTTGATAGAAAACGAACATCTAGTGGATCCACAGATGATCTCCACTACCCTCGCATGCAAGGTAGTGGCCAATACCCAACCCTATAGGGACAAGATGATGTGTTTGGAATTTCCTTTGAGAAATGACCAAGCATGAAGTGATTAGTCGACTCATGCAGTGTCTCCTTTTCCAGCTAGTCCACCGCCACACCAATCAACATTGGTTCCACTGCCAGTTTCTAGGCCTGTACCATTTTAATATTGGGACAATGAATATTTGGACCTCGCTTCCGAATAAGGAATCCTATAGGAAATTATAGTTTTTGATCAACTATCAGAAGTATTCTGGACAAATACAATGACCAAATTTGTTGTTTCAAAGTATCTCACCCAAGACAAGGTCACATGTTTATGCCAAACCATCTGGGAAAGGTGTTTTTGCATCTTTGGCCATCAGTTGTTCTACCCAAAGAGTCAAGATCATTTTTAAGACATTGATCAGTAGTGTTGTATGGTTGAGTTGGTAGTGCTTCCAGTGGCCCAACACCCTTCATCAACCAGCTACCACCAGACCCTCTAATGAAGATGTGTCTAGAGCTTCACAGTGCTCCACAGAATTATTGTGAAGGTATCTATGTATGTGAAGATCTAGGTATGGGGGAAGTATGTTTCTCTCCACTTTAGCCTCATTCTACCGAGCCTTATTTTCCTAATGATATTGAGTACATGCCTTCAGGCATATACATGCTGAATATGGCTGATCTGAGGGAATTCAAGGAAAATGACACTAAGGTGGGGTCTGATGAAGAGGACCCACCCCTAGGGTAGCACAGTACTAGGTGGACCCTTATACGAGTGTTCTCACTCACATGCAAAGGTAGAAACTAATCCTAAGAGAACCCTATGAATCATTTCCCATCAATTGAGATGCCAACAAAGTTAAAGAGCATATTAGGACCTCTAATCCCACCAATCCACATGAGTATGCAAATAAGACATAGGTCGATACTGGTAAGGTCACCTTGCTCTAGAAGATCTCACATCATAAGATTCTTATTAATGATATCCTCATTGAAATTATCACTAAGAAACGCCTGGAATACAATAATCCTTGATAGGATCATGTCCCTCCCCTACTGGGGCCGCAAGAGCAGCCACAAGTCCTTCTCAAACAACTATCCTCGATCTATTCTGGTAATCCCACATATCCCAATAGGGTAGAAACCATAGTTCATGGAAAACGACTATGGTATGAATTGTTGAATTTGATTGAGCAACATGATGACCTTCCTAGAAACCCGGATTAAGCCGCAGATCAACCCACTCATCAAGTCATGCCATGATCTGCTAAGCCATTCTATCATGTTGATGATACTATCAATGGATTAGTGGTTATGAACCCTCATCAAGACAGGAATCCCTAAAAAGATGATCTGATAACTACTCTCACTGCTCACATTTAATCCCTTGAGACACGGCAGATGAAAATCCCAACTAATGGAAAACTATATTCAGCATGGGTGGATGATATGAGAGAACCCCAAAATTTTAAAAATCCAACCTTCATCCCATTAAAAGAGATTTGAAATCCACTAAAACATCTGTTCCACTTCATCTAAAGGTGTGGAACCATGTTGAGAACTCCAGAGTAATAAGAGTCTGCTAAGATCTGATGTTTTTTTGCAAACATTGGAAGGGTCAATGTTCGTCTGGTAAAACTAGTTACCCAGTGGGTCTATCACTGGTTGGGAAAACCTTCATAGGAAGTTTATTTACCAGTTTAGTTCCACCACCCTCATGACAAGTATTATCAACCTCTTCAAGTGAAAGAAACTTCTAAAAGAATGCATCACATTTGTTTTCACCCGGTGGAAGGGACTCATGTATTCACTCGACATGCCACTAACTCAAGAACAGTTGCTGATGATGTACATGGGGAACATTAAAATGAGTTTTTCCCCTCTCTCGTCACTCAGAAATTCCCAGGTGGATTACATGATATCTCTAAAAAGGCTCAATGCCTAGAGGAAGACTTACAGAAATCCAAACAGGCTCATTCATTGCCTCCTCCCGCTCATGCAAGAAGAACCTCTAAGGTAGAGACTATAACCACAATAAAAGTAGGGGTACCAAAGCCGCTAGATATATTTCTAGAATATCCTTAGAAATTTCCTCACTGAGTTAAATATCCTCAGGCTCATCCTTTCCTAGTGCAGAATCAGCAGGCACCACCCCACCAAGTACCTCCCCCTAGATGAGACCATATGGCTCCAGCCCCCCCTCAGGCTTAGCCCCTCATTGGGGCCAGGTTCCTAGATCTCCCTTCCTAGATAGTAGAAGCCAGACCTACTCCTTCAAGGATGCATAGGTATCTGGTTGTTTCTACAGTGCCCTGGAATAGGGATTCCTGAAGCTTCCCTAATGCAGGAAGCCCCATGAGGATGATTTCACTGATCATATTGATTACTACCCTTACCATAGTATCATTGGACATACCATTAATAAGTGATATGTGTTAAAGGATTCTATTCAGGAACAAGTGTATAATGGTGTAGTTAGATTGGGATCTTCCCTGACACAGGTAGCATGCATCTCTACTAAGCTCGATAGTGACAACGATGGTGAATGGCGGCAGGTTTCCAACCATGTAACTCAGAAGTATGATGACAGTTTGGCTTGCATAGTAGTTTCTCATGCCTATGGAGTCGTCTGTGCCCGCTTGAATTGACTCGAACCTCCTACATTTGTTTCACCTCCTTCGACTACTGCTTATGTATCCACATCAGAGCCTTCCATGTCTTAGAATAGTAGGCACTGACAATGAAAAGGAAAGAAAATTTCCCCACCGGTAATGAATTCATCCCGCACTTTCAGTTATTTCATTCCTCTATAGATGGGAATTTTTCCTAGAGTCCACCCATAGTTGGAATAATCCTCCAAAAATTTTCATGGGTATGTCTCTATGAATACGATTGAGATGGTGGATCCCTACATGATCCTCAATGATGAAGAGTGTAAGAATATCTTTAGTTGATTCCATATTCAAAGGAGATAAGGATATGTGAATCTCCAAAATGGTTAGTCTAGTGCTCTAAGACATGTTATTAATAGTACCAAGACCATACAACAATTTCTGTACAGAGCTCAATGGGCATAGTCCTCTCAGCACGTCTTGTCAAATTCTCCACCACCACCGATTATACTACTTGACCAGGCATAACAGTCATGACCGCATTATGATTAGCCATGTCCATCTTTGGCCATGCCTCAACCATCCAACAGTCATCCAATAGTGATCCTGGGTGGGTTTTCTAACGAGAAGTGGGACATTTCCAGCACCAGTTAGAATCCACCAGTTCGACTAGCAGTGCTTATTGTGCCTCCTTCCAAATAGAAACCCCTTGCGGGTAGAAATGTGCATCTATCATGGATGTACGATGTTCTAAATCAACTCAACATCATTCATACCAAGATCTAAATCCTTGATACCCTCTTCCTGTCATAAGATATGTGTGAATACCTCACAGAGGCCTTAAAGTGCCCCCTCCAGTTTGAAATAGAGATTGTGGCTGCTGAGACCTTCTATTCTGAGTAATTCAAGAAAGTAGAGTACCAATAAATCATCACATTATCTAGAGAAGATGATAGATCTATCATGTAGTGGAAATTTTCCCATTGTACATCATCATCCAGTTCAATGGCATGGAGTCCTATCACTGTTTCATTGACACGGGTTCAAGGATCAATATTATCTTGAACAGATGCTCTACAGGTTGGGACTGACTTAAGTAGATTTGATTCCCTTCAATATAAAGATTCAAGGTTATGACAGGATTGAGCAGAGGCCATGTGGAAGAATCCATTTTAAGACCCAGTTCAGTGGTTTGGTAGCAAACACTAAATTCATGGTTGTCTCATAGGACACCACCTACAATGAATTAATGGGTAGTCCCTGGCTCTATCTGCATGCAAAAATTCTATCCTCATATCACCAATGCCTCAAGTACTCCCTCAATGGTCGAGTAGGCATAATACAAGGTGATTAACCTCTCTTTGACTCTTGTGAAGCCTTTTATATGTACACAAGTTATTACTAGATCAAGGAAAATAAAGTTCAGACCAATGAGGTTGAGTATATGATCATTGTGGCTGACCCATGGACAAACATGGATGACCCTTTTTCCTATCGATTCAATAGTTGGAGGCCACGATTTCAGACTTGGGGAATTTATTCATTGTCTACCAGAAGAAGGGGATACATTTACCTAGGTACAAGGAATGCTAGATGATTACATCATAATCTTACATGAGATAGGTTTAGGTGATTCCATAAACCCCTACCCCTATAAAGTATTGAGATGTTCATCCAATGGACATCATTCCATGACACCTTCATCTATTTCATAGAGCTGGGTTGAGTCACAAAAAACTGACCCACCACCACTTATTTGACATCAAACATGTACCCCATGGTCGAAGGCCTAATGGAATCGTGTTAATAGTTACTATCGTGATGGTTTCTACAGAGTAGGAATTCCCATGTAAGGATTTTGTACCTACCCAAGTAGGTACCAATGTTCCTCAAGAATCTGTAATTTTGGATGGACCATCTCCTCCCATTGATCACACTACCTAAGATGATGAATAATATTTGTAAGATTCTCCTCCCACATTTGAAGAGGGAATCTCCACCACTTTTGATGAGTTGGTGTAGGTGAACCTTGGTACCAAGGCAAATATGAGTCCAACGTTGATCAGTGCATCCATGCCTGTAGAGGAACAACAATAGTATGTGGTTTTCCTGAAGCAGCATCGTGATGTGTTTTCTTGAAGTTATGATTAAATGTTAGGACTAAACCCTTAGGTCATCATCCACCATCTTGGTCTCCCAATAAATAATCATGTGTTTAAGAAATCTCCTAGAAAAATTCCCCCTATCATGGTTCCATGTTCAAGGTTGAATTTGATAAGATTATCAAAGTTAACTTCATTAAGGAGGTCCAGTACCCCAAGTGGCTAGCCAACATCATTAACTTAAGGAAGAAGAATGGAAAGATCAAAATTGGTATTGACTTCTGGGATCTCAACTGCCACTATCTGAAGGATTATTTTCCCCTTACAGTAACAGAGTTGTTGATCAACTCTACAACTGGGTTCCAGGATCTCTCCTTCATGGATGGGTACAATGGATACAACTAGATCTCGATGGCCCATGAATATGAGGATTCTTCCACCTTCAGAGTGTTTCAAGGTACTTTATATTATCATGTGATGCCTTTCAGTATGAATAATTCAGTAGCTACTTATTAGTGATCCATGCACCACATATTCAATTTGATCCTCAAAATGCTAGTGTAATTCTATGTGGATGATTTGGTGGTCAAATACCACCAGTGGTAGGACCATCTTAGATATCTTAAGAAGGTGTTCGGTTTACTCCATTCCCTGTATATGAAGATGAACCCCTTGAAGTTTTCCTTTGGGTTACCTCTGGGATGTTTCTCAACTTCATTATCAGATACATGGGCATTGATATTGACCTAAAGAAGATAAAAGCCATCAGTCAGATGCCTCCTTCAATAAACCTTTGGGAGATCTGAGGGCTTCAAAGCCACTTAGCCTACATACGCCGATTCATCACGAATATGGATGAAAATTGTAATCCATTTTCTAAGATCATGAAGAAAGGTGTTATTTAACAATGGGATGAAGAGTGAAAAACTGCATTTGATGGAATCAAGTAGTACTTTCTACAACCTCCATTTTTTATGCCACCTATCTCAGGGAAGTCGTTGGTCATTTATGCGACCTCCCTGGAATGATCCCACGATGTCCTACTCACTCAAAAGAATAATGAATAGAAAGAGAAAATTTTATAATATCTTAGTCGTATACTCATCGACATAGAGTATATATACTCTCCTATAAAGAAGAGCTACCTAGCGATGGTTTTTGTAGTGAAGAAGTTGAGAAATTATTTGTAGTATCATGAGATACAGCTGGTATCCCACGTGGAACTACTAAATAATATCCTGAATTTTCTGATGTTTACAGGATGACTAGAATTCTAGGTAGCGATAGTTTGGAAATTTGATATTAGGTTTGTTCCACAAAAAACTTTCAAGGGTCATGCCTTGGCAGACTTCCTGGACACCCATCTGGCTCCAGAAGAGCAGTCCTTCGATCTTGACTTCCCAGATGAGTCTATCCTCTCAGTGAATCAGGCTATGCCATGTTGGTAGATTAATTTCTATGGTTCCTCATAGAGTCCAACTGATAGATTAATTAATGATCCCAAACTCAATAGATTAGGCCTAAGGATTTTATTCATCGCCCTGATATAGACAGTTCTTCCATATTCATTCATGATATTAGAAGGTTGTACCAACAAAAAGGAAGAGTATCAGGCTCTCATTACTGGTCTCTATCTAGCTCTCAATATTGATGTTCCCACTTTAATTTAAAGGGATACTTCAATCTATTCATCAAGTAGATCAATGGTGACTACATCATTAGGAATCCAAAACTTGTTCCCTTGCTAAAGCACACTCACCAGTTGATGGATTAGTTACCTTCTCAACCAAAGGAAACTCATGTTCCCTAGTCACAGAATGGTCGAGATGATGTCTTGTTCATCTTATCCAAATCCCCTGCAGATCCTTACCATGACGAGCTGTTCATCCATGTGTTTCACTGAAGGGTTATTAGTCCCGTCATCCCAGATGATAATGACAGCCAATAGGTAAACCACCTAACCATCAGTGCTTCCACATCAGGACATCTAGACCCACCTGTGGAAGAAGGGGCCTCTAATTAGACCACCCCTTTCATCGAGTATCTTTAGAATAGTGTTCTATCACCAAACAGAGCCAAACATAAGTGAATATATCAGCGTGCAGATCAGTTCACCCTCCATAGTGGGCCCAACCTTGATCAGACTCTTTATAGACGTGGGTTTGATGGAATTCTCCTATTTTGAATTCAAGGATAAAAGATTCCTCAAGTCATGAAGGAAGTTCATACTGGGTCCTATGGTTCTCATCAAGTAGGGTTTAATCTCCCCCACCAGATTCATAGGTTGGGCTACTTTTGGCCCACCATAGTCCATTACTATATTGAGTTCCCCAAGAGGTTTCATGAATGTTAGATCCATGACAAATTTGTACATAAACTTCCATATACCCTCCATACTACCAAGTATTCTTTTCCCTTTGTGGTTTGGGGACTTGATGTCATGGGACCATATCCACCAACAATAGCTTGCCAGTACTGGCTCATTATGACTGTGATATATTTCTTCTCTAAGTGGGAAGAAGCGATTCCTCTCAAGGAAGTCAAATCCTGATCAGTTGTTAAATTTGTGATCTCCCACATTATTTATCGATTTAGAGTCCCTCATTCCATTATCACCTACAACAACACCAAATTTTGGGATGACGAGTTGAAGAAGTTGTATGCCAAGTATAACATATGGTTAACCATACTTCTCTCTATAATATGCAATAAAATGGATAGATCAAGGTGTTCAAAAAACCATCTACAACATTTTACAGAATATGGTGGGCCAAAACAATAAAATTTGACCAAAAAATCTCTCCAACACCCTTTGGGATTATTAGAATATGACTTGGAATTCCACCCAAGTGACTCCATATTCCATGGTGTACCAAACAAAGGAAGTCCTACCCATTGATATTTATCTACCTTCACTTCAAATAATTGTATATTATTAGGAGACATAAGAAAAATAGTCAAAGTTCATCTAGATGATCTGAAATCCCTTGATGAGAATAGGCTCTGGGACTTGCATAATCTAGAGAGGCACTAGAACAAGATAGACATGGCATTCAACAAGAAGGTTCATCTCTAATCTTTCTTCCAAGGTGATACGTTCTTGGCTATCTAAATGCCAATGATACATAGAAGGAAGACGCCAAAGTTAGAACCCAAGTGGGAAGTACCATACATAATTCATAAGGTCTAACCTAATGGTACATACTCTTTGGTCACCCTAGATGGGGAGAGAATCACTCCTACAACCAATGAAAAGTTTCTAAAGTAGTACTTTTTATGAAAGAGTAACTCAAAGGTCTAAATTCTATGACCTTAAACTAATAACCAATGGTCCTAATTCTATGACCTTAAACTAAGAACCATACAGTCTGAGTTGTATGAATTTAAACTATATACCATTAGCATCCTAACTGCACAACATTAAACTGCATAGCATTGATGGTCCTTTCTGCATGACCTTAAAAGGAAAGTCCCCAATGTCCTAGCCACATGATGATAAACCGTGTAGTATCCAATGTTCTATCTACATGATGATAAACTACATAGAAACCAGTGTCCTAACTGCATGATGTTAAACTTCATGAACTGATCCTATTGTATGAACTTAAACTGCATCATTATCATCCTAGACACATGAAAATAAATGGCATAGAATCCACATCCTAGTCGCATGAATTTAAACTGTGTAACAATTATCATCCTGGATATACGATGGAAAACGGTGCAACATCGTGGTGTTCTTTCTTAAAAGGACATAAAATTTGGCATTGGTTATCTACCATGCCACATTCTAGAACTACTTATGGATTAATTCCTATAAAAATTGGATATTTAGTGATTCCTGAATCTTCCATCTTGGTCTAACCACTCAAAAAAAAGAACAAAAAACAAAAAAAAATGTCTCTCTCCCTGTGTACGAGTCAGACCTATGCATATAGATATATTTCCAAAAATATGTGTGGATTGATTCCCATTATCATGGGATACATAGTGATGCCCAGACACTTTGTCTTCAGGCTCAGTCAAAAATTTAATCCCCCTTTTGTTTTTACCCTTAGGACCCATTTATGGAACATGGGCCTCCTTGGCTCCTTCACATCATATGCTCTTTCCATCCATGCCATAATAAGGTCTATAGGGCTAATATCAAAAGGACCTGTGAGGAAATGTGGTGCCTCATCGGGCCTCCTAGATCTTTATTCATGTTAGATTCATTAATCCACCATGCCATATATATCTGCTTCAGGGAGTCTCCTACCCCATGTACGAAATCCATGACCTCAAATTGTAATCTTAGTCTAATAATCACGACTTTAAACTATATAAAGGTCTCTTACGGGATGTTTTGTGTGGTGTTGATCTTCCTTGTACCTTGTTCACATCAGGTTTTTCATAAAACTGAACTACACATACCCATTTGAGATACCATCCCTCATGGTCCGAACTATTTGACCTTAAACTAAGAGACAACATCCTCAATGCATGACGTTAAAATGAAACCATGCCTTGAACAATTTTAGGATTCCTCATGGTAATATGGGATGCTTCAGTTCCCTCACCGGAAAGGGTTTCCCCTACTAGTGTTGGTATTCTACCATGTTTTGTTCAAGGACTACGTGTGGCTTGATTCTTGTTTTAGCAAGATACATAGTGATGCCCAAATCTTCAATCTTGAGTCTAGCCATGGTATTTTATTCTTTCATGTCAATTCACTTTAATCCTCACTGCATGAAAATAAACTAAATGGGATGTCTATAACTACATGTGGCTTGATTACCATCCTCATAGGATACGTAGTGACACCAATAAATTTTGTCTTTGGGAATGACCGCAAACTTCTTCAAACCTTCGGCCCCTTGTCCTTGATTTTGGTCCAAGATCTATGACCTAAAACTATATGAAATTCACCTTAAGGTATCTATGTGGTTCATGGGATACTTTAGCCTTCATTAACATTGGATTTTATCTCTTGTGTTCAATATATATACCCTTGTAATGAATGTTTCACTTATAGTCTATGAAACACAACATTAAACTGTCTGCCATAGTCTATGCAGTACAACCTTAAACTATTATCAAATCCTAGGTTTGATTCCCATTCTTTGGTACTCCTGTTCCACACTTTGAGTCTTTTCGAGATTATATTTACACCATCTTTCGCATCTAGATAGACCCCCTAACGGTGATGGTCTCATGCTATTTTTGTCTCAACTCCCATACTGGGCCAACACCCTAATTGATTTTCAGTGAAAAATAGTGGATCCTATGTTTTGAACTTGGTCAAAAAATGATCCTACATTTTCTCTCCCCACCCTTTATTGGTATGGTTATGGTCCTTATGTTTTGAACATGGTCAAGGATTGGATCTTACATACCAGTCAAACCTTTATACAGACCTTGAAAGTATCGATTTACCTCATTTTCATGCTCTTATATCATGGAGAGATTCCAATCTTGGTGTCACCCCTAATGTGTAATCCTACATTCCAAGTAACCCCCTGCACCATTCCTAATTTCCCATACTGATCATGGCTCACATGGTCTTAGGAGTTCTGGTAGGATGGGTACCGATGTGATCAAGCCATATGATGGATTCTCATTCCAAACACTATGACCTTAAACTAGTAGCCTCACTAGGATATGTGGTGTGGAAGTGGTCCTCCTTATCCCTCATTCATGTCGGGTTTGTCTCTTATCACATCATATATGCCTTATTTATATCTATTACATGATACTTGTGTGATTTACATGAGCCTCTTTGGCTCGTTCATGTTGGGTTAATTTCCTCTGAGCCACACAAATATTATAGGAATAAACATTCTTAGTCCATGAAACATGATTTTAAACTATTTTCCAGGGTCTAGGCAGTATGACCTTAAACTATGTGCAACATCCCAGTCACATGATGTTAAACTACGAGACGCGTCCTAATCACACAAAATTAAACTATTCCATGCATCGTCCTCACTGTATGATGTTAAATTGTGTGTTCATCATTCTTATTTATAAAACGCAAAAATTCAAGGCACCCCAAGTCCTCAATTGAGAGGTCCTTTCCCTTAATGTTGGTCATTTACCACATTTTCCGCATTTTTAGCTAATACTTGGCATCCGAGATGATGATCCCCCTTGAAGATTGTTTTGATCTTTGTTCAAACCAGTACGCTTACACCAATGTGTTCTAAGCCATGGTGGTGTAAATCTGAGAGTGTTGGAAGCCATTCTAATATTCCATCACTCTACTCCCACACTTTGTGTACCCCCTATTTGGATCCTCATCCTCTTCCATGTCTAAAGGGACTCCATAATGGTTTGGTCTCATGCCGATTTAGCTCACCTAACATCCTGGGCCAACATTCCCGAAGACTTTGGATGGAAATTCGAGATAGGTACCGTATTTTGAACATGGTATGCGATCGACCCTCATTTGTTTATCCCCATTTTAGGATAATAAATATGGATGTTTTATTTCAAATATGGTCAATAGTTATCCTATATCATGACATCACTCACATTGTGTTCCTAATTTTGGGAATCATGATTCACACTTCTCATTCCCCTTTGTTCAGATTGATTCCAACGCCCTTAGAGTTATCCCATTTGTGCACCAGCGCATGTTGGAAAAGAAAGTTGGCTACTCTGAGAGCCCTTTTCTCCAACCACATCCTCTCTCAGACCGATTACTTTGGATGGTAAATCAATAATAGTAGGCCCCTAGTTTTCGATGGTTATCTAACACTCTCATGAAAAGATAATGATTATGTGTTCGTCCTTTATTTCTCACACTGGGTATGACCTACATGTGCTTAGGGATTAGTTATTAGTTGTCTCACAAGAATGATTTAAGTATGATAATTAAAGTGGAAAAAGTAATGTTTCCATGCACACAAGGTTTCAAAGGAAAGAAAGAAGATACAATAGGGGTCACCCATATACTGGATCCTCTCATGAGCTTTGGAAGAATTTACCCTATAGCTCTACTCCAGTGATTGATCACATCAACTCTACCAACCTTTGGTCCCCAATTTTTTTTGCCTTATCCTAAACTCTATTTTCTCATCATTGGCCACCAGGTAAAGATCATTAGATCTTTTCTATGCCTGAAGCCACTCATCTTGAAGTTCATAAATCTGAGAAGTTTCCTACTTCATTTGGTCCTCATCCTCCTCCAATTGAGACCTTGTATTTCTAATGATTTTGGCTGAATTATGAGGAATACAGTATACTCTCTTATTTTCTCTTCCAGGTTTTGAATATCCTAATTTAATTATCGAAGTTTGTGCATTTTATTGTACTTCCCTAGGAACCAAGCATCTTCCAAATATTGGATCCCATCCTACACCTTTTCAGCAAGGAAATCCTGAACCAGCGCATGAAGGCCTCGAGCATCTGCCCCTCCAGCGCACAAGTTGCACAACCAATGGTAGAGTGACCCCATCCGGACCACCAGTAGAGATTTGGGGGTCTGAACAATGAAAATTTGAATGAATATTTTTTTTAAAAGGTGTTCCTCAGTCAAAGACCAAGTCACAATTTATTGCATAAAAAATAAAGGGAGTTACAAAATTCTGAAAGACAGAATCTTATTACAATCCTTATCATAAAAAGGGAGCAAATCACCAGGAGAATCATCCAACCAGGTAATATCCTGATTTACCCCCTTTTAGGAAAGAATGTCAGCAACCATGTTCACTTCACGGAAAGAATGAGTGGCAATGTAGTTGAGATTTGTGAGTGAAGAAAGACATTTTATCCATCGAGAAGTAAGTGGCCAAGCATGGTGCACCACCCCCTTCCAGATAGCTTGAACCACAGTGGTTGAATCACTTTCAATCCACATCTTGTTTCAACCGTTTTGTTTAGCAAATTCCATCGCATGAATCACTCCCAATATTTCTGCTTCCAAAGTCGAGGCCGTACCACATCCACCAAAGAAGCAGCCCTGGAACCTGCCAAGATAGTCTCTAAAAATGGAACCACAACCTTCCAGACCTGGGTTTCCTCTAGATGAATCGTCGATATTCACTTTGATCCATCCTGGAAGTGGAGCTTTCCAGAATACCTCAAATGTGTGCCAAGGTTGTCTGTAAGATCCCGCAATCCTAAGATGGTTAAGGATCTCAAAATCACCAATAGAGTTGTCACAATGATCTTTCTAAAGTGAGGCAGCATCCTTGATGGCAATGAGAATACGTGTTTTACCTACAGTGAGACTGAGTGAGAAATTATTATGAAGAAAATTATTTCTATCATACCAGATCACATGCAGGAGTTCCACCACCGCAATCAAAAAAAGATTCTTGATTTTCATAGATAAATCCCAATTAACACAGTGTTTCAATTGAGAGCTTATGGAATCAAGAAGTGACCATCTGCAACCAAAAATGTCAAGAGTGTAATTCCAAAGAGCTGCAGCTATAGCACAAGACAAGAACAAATGATTAGAATCCTCACGGTGTTGATTGCACATATGACATCTAAATAAAAGAGGAATCCTAAAGGATTGAAGGCACAATTCGGTGGGGACCCTATTATGGGATATACCCCAAATAAGAGTAAGCCTTGAGGGCTTGATCCAATGTTTTCAAAAAGCTTTTAACCAAACAAAGCTAGAATCAGAATTGCTGAAATTGTTTTTGTAGAAATTTTTGGAATCAAGGACTCCATTAAAAGAAGTTTCCCAAATGAGGAAGTCATCGGTGTTGGAGAAAGGATAATTGTCAATGATATGACTGATGTGATTAGGAAGGGTGATGTTATTGGAGTTAACAACATCCCTAATAGTGAATTTGGTGTTTCCAAGAGGAGTGGTGGACGTCAGCATTGAGATTAAGGGGACACCAGTCCAGTTATTCAGCCAAAAATTCACAGAGGAATTAGCGCTAACCATCCATCTAGAGTTGTTCATGATATTAATGAAAGAGTGTCTAATGGATGGCCATATGGAAGAAGTTATGTAACTCATATTACCATTCCTAAGCTTGGTAATGAATCTTGTGTTGATAAAGGCATAGGAATCATAGTTTCTATAAATCAGATTCCAAGTCATCTCATATTTTAGAGATTCGTTAAAAAGATTAATATTTTTGATTCCAAGACCACCCTTGTACAGAGGTTTACAACAAGTGACCCAAGGTATAGTCACAAGTTTTATATCAATCGTACTACCGGTCCAAATTTTTTTTAATGTAAACGTTGATTTTCTTAAGAAGACTAGCAGGCCAATTGTAAACCATCATCGAGTAAACCATTTTGGAGACAATTATAGATTTAAGAATACAAACTCTGCTGGCCATAGAAAGATATTTACCCTTCCAAGAAGAAAGTTGATTGGTAATTTTATCAATAATGCTGTGAAAATAGATGGATTTTGGTCTTCCCCAAAATATAGGAACACCAAGATAAGTGAAAGGGAAAGAGACTTCGTTGATTCCTAAGTAATTAATGATGTAACTTTTTCTGTTGGGGGAAAAATTCTTCCCAAAGAAGACAAAGGATTTGTTCCAACTTATCACTTGGCCCGAAACTTATTTATAGTGATCTAGGGAACTTTTGAGGTTTTTGATATTCCTTTTATCACCTTTTAAGAACAAAATAATATCATCAGTATATAAAATGTGGGTAGGAACATTTAATTTTCTAGAATACTGAATGGGATTAATATTGTTTTGGTTCACAAGGATCATGATAATTCTAATTAAGTAATCCTCGGAAATAGAAAAAAGGATGACAGAAAGAGGATCACCTTGCTGAACCCCCTTGGTGCATTTAAAGAAGCCTTTAGGAGCTCCATTAACCAACACAGAGAGAGAAGCCAAATTTAATAAGGAGCAAATCATAGCGGTAAAAGAATCATTAAACCCAAAGTTTTTGAGAACCTTTAAAATAAAACTCCAATCCATTGTGTCAAAATCCTTCCTAATGTCTAGTTTAATGTCCACACTACCTCCTCTAGTGACTTTATTCAGCATATTAGTACATTTCAAAGCAAGGAAGATACAATCTTGAATAGATCTTCCTTTCATGAAGCCAAATTGATCCCAAGAAACAATTTTATTACAGATGGAGGTGATTCTATTAGCAAGGAGTTTGGGGATAATTTTATAGATGGTGTTGATGAGAGAAATAGGTTGGAAAAGATGAGTCTCAGCAGCATTTTCCACTTTAGGAATAAGAGTAATAAATTGATCATTTATCCCATGTGGGAGAACACCGATGGAGAAGAAAGATTTGACCAATTTACAAACATCCACATGAATGATTTCCCAGTATTTTTGGAAAAAACCATTGTTGAAACCATCAGGTCCCAGGGCACTATCAGGGTTGAGGCTAAAGACAGTGTCCTTAATTTCATGATCTAGGGGTATGCTCAAGAGATGGTCATTGTCCTCAGCAGTGACCATATTAGGAATGATATCAGGAAGAAGATCTTTACAAACCTCCAGACCATTGAAAAAATTATGAAAATAATCGACAACATGATTAGAAATGGAATCCTCAGTGTCAAGAAGAATGTCATCAACTCTAAGAAAGGTGAGGGGCCTACAGAATTTCCTGATTCTTTGGAGATAATTGTAGAACTTAGTATTTCTTTCACCATCTGAAAGCCATTTGGTTTTGAGAATTTTCTGTCACATGTTATCTTTGAGCTTTAGGAGGTAGTTGAGCTTCAATGGCGTAGTAATTTCAGCTAGAGGATCAAGAGAAAAATCAGAGCAGATTTTGGATCTTTGAATGCGAATAAGGTCATTCTCCAAAGAGGAGATGTCCTTGTCAAGCTGTTTTGTTTTAGAGATGCACCAACCCTTGAGACATTTCTTCAGGAGTTTTAATTTAGAAATTCATGAAAAAGTATCATTTTGATGTCACATTCCATCCCAAAAATATTTTATCATGTTGGAACATTCTGGGTCCGCAGCCCAAGCATTGTTAAATTTAAAAGGGGCAGGAGATTTGAAACCCTTGGTGAAAAGACTGATGAGAATGGGGTGATGGTCAGAGTTGATCTTGGGTAAGGTAATACTAGATATGGATTCCCATTTATCTAGGGTAGAATTATTAGTGAAAGCCCTGCCAAGTTTTCTAGCCACTACCCTATTAAGTCACTTTCTATACCAAGTATACTTAGAACCAGTGAAGTTAATTTATATAAGGTCACAATCCTAAATAGAAGCTTTAAATTCTCTTGAGGAGATAGAAGAGTGTGATGGTCCAATCTTTTCACTTGGAAGAAGAATGGCGTTAAAATCGCCGATCACAAACCAGGGATCTTGTATAACTCTAGAGAGGGAAATATGGTCATTCCAAAGGGATATTCACTCTTGATATCTATTCTTTGCATATGTCATAGTGAAAAAAGTATGTACACCGGCAGAGGAAAATTCACAAGTAAACATCTGATCAGAAAATTTGACAGCATTAACAGACTGCAAAGATGAATGATAGAAAAATACAAAGAGTTTCAATAACAATTACATCCTTGCAAGCACCAAGGAAATTATATCCAAAAGATCAAAATGAAAATAGTTGGAAGAGAAATTAATTTTAGGCTCAGCAATATAAAATAATTTTTGTTTATGAGTCAAAAGAAATCTCTTAAGCACAATAAAAGTATCAGAGTTTTCTATACGCTGACAATTCCAAAATAAAAAAACATTTAAACCTGTGTTTGGAGTTAGAACTCCATTTTTTGCACCACTCGAGCCCTTTTTCCTTGCTAACCTTCTGGTTTCATGATAGGATGTTGGGCTGGATTCTTTTCCCTGTTTATTCCTAAAAGAGGGAGAGATACATTAGAAGCACTTTTAATATTAGCACTCTGATTTTTTACAAAGAGTTTAAAGACCCATGTGGGGTCATTGGGAAATGTCTTGGAGGCAAATCAGGTTTAAGAGCATCAGTAGTGCCTAAGGAGACAGCCAAAGTGGCCATAGATCCCACTACCACTATCTGGTCATTTGAGCCTATCAACTTGGAGGTGTTAGACATTTCATTGGAAGGCAAAACCTGCTCTGAAGTGTCTTTATTGATTTTTCCAGATTTAAGATCTGAATTCATGTTCATAGAGGTATCCTTGGAAGTAAGAGAAGGATGATCGGGTTGGTCATGTGGGCCATTAGAGTGGTCAACATCCATGATAGTGGATTGTGAACCCACTGCAATTGTATGATGCTTATCAGCGCAGAAAATTGAAATTGGAGAGTTACCTACAACAGTACCCATGGTTTGCGTACCTGTATCATCAGGTGCATCCTTACGAGTCACTGCCTATAGGCCATCACCTGAGGATGCGTGATGACATGAAACAGGGTCTTCTAGAGCTTAATGTGACTGTTCAAGTATGCTTCGCACCATCTGTTCAATCTCATCCATTATACTAACATCCACATTTACAGACTCCTCCTCCTCCACTAAATCAGCCCATTTAGCACCGGAGGTTTCTCCCAGTTGAGGTAACTTTTTCACCAATTTTTCATCTTTTTTCATGAGAGCTTTATTCTTTCTGAAGGAAATAACCATATCCTTTTTCTTTCTTCTAACCTGCATCCATTCATCATCCTTCGACTGATCCTCCTAATTTTTTACCTGGTTCTTCATCACATGGCAGTTCAATAAGGAATGTCCAACTATTTTGCACAGTTCACAGAAAGGTGGATGATGCTCATACTCAAAACAGACCTCCATTTTGTATTCATTTGCACTGAAATCCACTGAATCTGGCAGCTTGTGCTCCAGGTTGACCTCCACCATCACCCACGTATACTTCCCAAGTTCAACATTCAAAGTCCGATGATCGATTTTCAGCGGGGTTCTAATACAGGAGGCAATGTCACTCAAAATTTTGGGATGCCAAAAGAAGAAATTCAACCCATAAAATCTCACCCAGATCTGCGCCATTGTGTTTCTGTGGGTATGCGGGTTGAAGACGAAGTCCCATTCATAGAGGTGGAGAAGCCCTGGTTTCAGTTGAACATTACCTAGCTTCCAGACGCGGTCAAAATACTCCTACGAGCTTAACATGATATGAAAGTAACCATGTCTGATAGGAATGAGCTTCCAATCAATGAATCCCCAAATATACAAGATTCTCGGTTTGAGATCCATGGTCAACCATGGTTTGTCACCCTTCAAATATGAAATGCAACCCATGACTGAGTACTTACAAAAATTTGATCATTGTTGTAGCGCCTCTGGATCTGCTTCCACCACAAATAGACCATCGTCCAATTTCTTAGAGAACAAGGAATTCTTCAAGGTTTCCGTGCACAGATCTATGATTTTAAGGTGTCCATGCATGAATGAAGTGATTTTCCTTGGCCGTGTTAGGATCAGAATCATCTAGCTCCTTAGGATCAGAAGGCTCATACTATGGGAAAACAACAAGAAGTACAGAAGTAGGTTCTGCCTATGTTATCCTATTTAAGGTAATGGGGTCCATATCATGGGGGTGGCCATCCTCTCTTGATTACACTTCGACAACATAACTGCCTCCAGCCTCGAGTCCTGCCCCACCAGTGGCATCACTCGTAGCCACAACTACCTGTTCGTTTGGGACCACAAAGTCTAGACTGGTCCAAAATATCAGATTCTTATGAACTGGAACAACCATCAAAATGGGTACCATGGAACCCCGATACTGTACACTCACTGGGTTCACAGTCTTCCAAGCACTTCATGGAATAATTAACTCAGTCAATCCGTTCAGTAGATGAAAAGTATGAATTTGTGAATCAGAAAATTATAGGATCTGAGTGTCGCTAGGTCAAGATATTGAGTCACTGTAGGGGCTCCCACCATAGGAGATCCTTCACCACTTGTTATTCCAATTAATGGTACCAAACCTACTTGCATCATTTGAGAAAGAGACGTATAATATAGGTACACATTAATGTCAAAGCTTCATGAGAACCTAATTATGACTGGATAGTTCAGGGTTTGATCTTACCTAAAGGAGTAATAGCAATGATAATACATCATATATGTACTGCCCCTCTGATTGTATGTGATTCCATAGGGATACCAGGGTGCGGTCCCCCATATATGATAGGAAGTACCTAGGGCTCTGATCTTACCACCGCCCTGGCCTCCCTAGCTAACCCAGCACCATCCACCTCAACTAAGACTTACTCACTACTTGTGTAGACCCCAAGTATAGGCCCTGGAGCATACTCCCCCACACCCACTGCCTCATTTTCTCCCTCTATAGTGGGGACCCCTTTCTTAATGATGATTTTCTCCTATTCAGGATGAGTTTTAGTTATCATATTTGTGTATTAAAAGGGGAAATAAAGGAAAAAATTGAGTAAGTTGATCTTACAAAGAGATAGTCAGTGAACTCTTATTCAGATCTCGTAATTTCCCCGCTCTCCTAGGGACTCCCATGATGATAATTCATCCCCTAGGATTATCTTTCTTCTCCTCCTCATTTCCCTTCTTCTTCTTCTTCTTCACTGTCATCCTCAGGTGGACTCTCCTCTCAGTCTAACCCTTGGACAAGCATTACCTTCACTAGGGTGGGAGGTGCCTGGTACTTCCCCCTCTAGCATGCATAGATATCTATGGATTTTTGGTACTCATGCCTTTGATGAAAAATCACCATGTATGCCACCTGAATGTGCCTGACCTCTATAAATTTGAGATTTTCCTACTTCAGCTTCTACCACAAGTCTTCAGGTTATATCAATTGTCGCAACATCCTCTAAGCACACCAAATATCTAGGAATACAACATCAGTAGTTAGTTATAAAATATACCTAAGCTTATTCCCAGGGGCCTCCTTGGCTAGCCCTTGAGGCCGTTTTTGGGAACTCCCCTCTTCAGAAGGTGGAGGTGTGGAAATTCCATGTGATGTCCTTGATGTTGTGGTTCCAGATCATGTCACCCTAGTTACCTGGCTTTCCTCTTGGGTAGTATCCCTCATTCTTTCCCACTGCTCTAGCTCCACGCTTGTTGGTTCAATCATCTGGATTCTCCTTCACAATATTGACTCTAGATATGCCACCACCCATTTTTTGGCGTATTCTGTTGATAATATGGTATCAATTTTCATAGGTGGAAGCATAATAGTTTTTCCAAATATAGTAGTTGTCAGCATGCACCATAGATAGCGGAGGATACATGGATGTCTCTCTTCACAAACCT
Organism: Viscum album; assembly: GCA_963277665.1. NCBI lineage: Eukaryota > Viridiplantae > Streptophyta > Magnoliopsida > Santalales > Viscaceae > Viscum > Viscum album. The sequence goes on from OY728165.1 coordinate 914,474,310, forward strand.
CCATATATACTATCTTCACCAACTTTTAAAAGTCATATGAACTACCTAGAGAATAGGGACAACACATATTGTTCATAAAGGACCTTACCATCAATATGGGCCACTAGCACACCGATCTTGAAGCTTTGTAAGTACTCCCTCTTCTCCCATGAACCTTATAGGTTATCCACCATTGGGATGACTAGAGTGAATAAGGGATGGAAATTAAAATTTGCGTGGTTTCTAATATAGAGTAAAACTGTTTTATTATGGAGGTTCGATAGCCAAACCCCATCAATGTTTAGAAGATATGGTCATAGATCGGTGCTTGGAGGATGGATGGAATTTAAACATTCATATCCACCAAAATGTGCTTCAATCTAGCCATATAGAATTTAGAATGGACCTTAGTTTCTCCTAGGTGTACTTCCCCTTGAGATGCGTCCCAAAATTCTATAGAGTCTCACCAAAATAGGCACTCCTAGATTAACCCTGTTGTGAGATTCTAGGATCCTCACCATCAATAAGATCCCCAGGGCATATCCCCATTCTCGTGTCCCTCACCAACAACAATTAACCGATCAGGAAGGCAGTGAGAAATGTGGCATAGAAAACCAGTGGGTCCCATATCTCATCCATGTTGTACCCCCATTTTTGATATTCTCCTACCTCTAGGATCACCTAATATGATCCCTCCTTTCCCCTCTATGACATGTTCGAACACCGCTTCCCTCAACCTTCCATCCTCACCCTCTCATCCTTATTAAGAAATAATTCAAACCATGTCAGGAATGAGATGTATTTCAGGATGTTTTTGATCTTTAGATTCTCCTTCACCGGCTCTAAGAAATTCCATATTAAGATTGGGGTCCGATCGCAATCTACCGAGGTATTCACCGGTGGAAGGAACCCATCGTATTGGAATCCTTGTAGAGGAATGCCTCTGATGTAGTGAATGTCCCACAAGCTGATACTATTTTCTCCATGGTGGAGGTGGGATGTGTTTGTGTCTGGAGACCATCGGCTTAGAAGCTCTAGAACCATATCATGTTGATGATATATATGGAACTATGACATCCATACTACCTCATACAACCCAATTTTGTGTATCTCTTCTCCGAACTCCTCACATGTGTAGCATACCCATTATTCCCATGCCCTTTCACTTGTGAAGTTACCCCTAGAACTCAGGTCTAAGTCCTTATTCTAGTCCATACTTTCATTACTCATGTTTCTTTGGAAGGTACTAGTATAGTGGATGAGGTACTCCTCTGCCTCCGGCTCATCTCCTATGATCATCATGGTCTTCATTTTCAACACATATACATCTATTTACAGATAATATTTGGTAGCATGGCCATGAATTTTGATGTTATATTACTGAAGAATGTATTCACACATGAACCATGATCATGGTGAATCAGTTTGGAAGCCTGGGATGGATACTTCATCTCATATTCCTAAATTAAATAGTGGGAGGCTATTGCTCAAGAGATAATCCTTCTACATTTTCATTAGCATGCCCAATAGCATCTTATTGTCTGACATAACCCTACTAGCATGAAGTATTTGAGGGTTCCTGATCATATCCTCTCTTCGAAATTCATTGGAAGCTTTCATCTCAGCAACATTCTATTGACTATCCATTTTGGTTGAGTTTGGAAAGCCAAAAGGATGGGGAATGAAAGGAAGGGGTTTGGAACAAAAAAGTATGTTCTATGCGTAAATCCTCATGATGGTCAGAGAAAAGGTCAATTTTTTTTGAAAAGTCCAAAGCAGGGAAAAAGTAGCGGTTGCACGTAAAAAATTTATTAAGATGCATTGTTCTGTGTAGAAAGAAAAGGCTTGTGCGCACAAGAGCATTATCCTATCATATGAAAAGGAAAGGTACTGTAAATAGACCCCCCAACATATTTATAGGAATGGACTGGGTTTTCCACACATGTGAAAAACCATGGAACCCTAAAGGTACAAGATTTTGCGTGACAGGTTCCCTAGGGGTCCTCCTTCATATGGGCCCATAGTGGCTTAAACCCTCACCCTTATCTTTTAATCCTAAGGAAATTTTATGCAAAAGACTCCTCTTGTGCACACCTCCTACCCTTGGGAACAACATAATCTTACACGCAACCCCTACTTTTTCATGCAAGCCTCCAATCTTGTGTGCACCCACTCCTTAATCTCTATGGGTTTCCTTTACTCCAAAGCACCTTGTCCAAGCACCTCTTGTGTGAAAATCCCATGTCTTGTGGGCACCTCCTCCGTACAACCCTCTAGACTTGCATGTAGTGGTTTCATGGTCCCACATGAGGTGTCCCCTATTGTGTTTCCCTATCTTTTTCTTTTCAGTATAGGTACACTAAAGCCTCTTTATTTTCATCATAGGTGTGTTAATGTTGGCCCTGTGACTAACCCCTCATCATCACTGTTACACCCTAGAATTTCCAAATCCATATCCCTCATAAGGGTGTATATTAAATAGTTATGTAAGCCCAAGGGGTGAGGAGTGAGTCCCCATGTCCGAGCTATAGGATGTAAAATTGATTATCACCAAACACCATCAACACATGACGTTAAACCGATGCCTCTCCCCATGCAAGAAATATAGGATATATCATGTATGAATGATAGGGAATGAGATCCTCTTGACATGGATTGACATCCTCCAAACCCTCTACACAGGGAATGATATCCTCCTAGTCATCCATCCTGGAGTAAGATCCTAGCCTTTCTTGCACCAGGCATCACCTCTACTCTTCCTTACCGTCCCCAACAAGGCTCGGAGAGGGGATGGGCACTGGGGACCCTTTCTACTATTCCTACTCTCAACATCCTATCCCTCTCCCTTTATGGTTTGTCTCCATGGGCCACTTCCACACATAATCCCCACTCACACAGAATGAGATCCTCCTCACACGAAATGAGATCCTCTATGGGACGCTTCCATGAGTAATCCCCACACCACCTCTCATTGGCATATCTTGCACAACATGATAGCTTGGTCTAATTCTTCCTCTTGTTTCTCATATCAAGCATGACTTACATGGGCTTAGATGTTAGTAGTAACCATGAAAATTATCCATCATCCTAGGCCACTCCCATGCATAAGTCCCAATAACCTTCCTTATTCCATTTCTATGTCATTACTATACATAACCCCCAATCACATGTCCCCCCAATGGGATGCTTCTATGAGAAAGCCCCAACCAGATGGGTAGCTCCCATGTGTAAGCCCCAATTGCATGCGCTATTTTCATGGGCATCCTCTTTAGGTGTTGATAGACCTACACACATCATTAATTCACACTGGGTTACCGAATTTAGAAATTTATAAAATGAAACAAACAAACCATTAAACCATAGGGTAGTATAGGATATGAAAGTATGAGGTTGAACCCATAGAGATAGGGTTGGAGAAAATATTAATTAAATAAAATAATATTTAACTAATTTATGAAATAAATATAAACTAGATGATTTGAAAGAAGATATGGTGATTTATTTGGATTAAAAAAAATGGAAAAACATGCTTGGAAATTATACATTTTGGTTCATGATTGATTAGGGTATAAATAATTAAATTGTAGTCACATGGTGTCAAAACCGATTTAGGGTGAATCCAATGGTCACAGTAGACAATCCCCCAAATCACTGAAGTTACCTTTTCCCAATGTTCACGTTACTTCAGGTATTCTTTGACACGATAGCTTGGATCCATTTTTAAATATAGTGTACAATCCACCCAATGGTCATGGTGTGAATCATTCTCTAGTCAAATTCTTTAAAAGAATCACTCCCTCATCGATCATGTAGTGGTCATGAATAAAAAATAGAGGAAGAGGATTTAAGAATATAGGGTTGCGATAAAATATCCAAATGAATTGAAATTAAAAAAATACCTTAATAAAATCAACCCCCTTCATTGTAATTTCTTTGAACAAGTTTTACCCCCTCATGCTAGCCATGAAGGTGTAGGAAAATAAAAAACCTATTCTTCTCATCACGACAGCGGTGGTCCTTGATCCCGATGGCGGAAGATTCAAATGAATGAATTGAGTAGAGCCTTAGCCTCTTATTTATAGGCTCAAGATGGACTCTACCTGACACTTTTTATAATGTGTAATTGGTTTACACATCATGTAATTCCAATCTGAGGTTGCCTCTGTGATTTTTGAATCTATGTGAATCTCACGCAAATCTTGTTCATAGATTTAGAACTTTTACTAATTTCATGATGTGTAACTGGTACTCATGATGTGTAACTAGCTTTCATGGGGTGTAATCTTTTAATGAATTATTCTGGCACCAGAAGTTGAATTCAAAATTTACATGACGTGTAATTGCATTACACGACATGTAATTGTTCTGCTCCAGTTTTCCATCTCCTATTCTTCCTTAAAAATCTGGTGTCATGCCACTTCTCTTTACTCATGGGGAGAAGTGTCTTTAAACTCCTTTTTCCACCTCTTTTCATTCCCTTTACACAAATTCATTGTTTCCTGCCAAAGATCATAAAACAAGTCAATAAGTTCCAAAATTGGAAAGATTAATCAATTAAATACCAAATTTATATATTAAAATACCATAAAATATATGCATGAAATACACTTATCAGGTATAAGCTCAAAAACCACTCTAGAACTATGTGTATTTTGATTCCCAGATGATTGAGATATGTAGGAGGCCTCCTTCAGGTTCAATCCCAACACCCTCAACAATTTATCCAGACCATCCATTTCACCCAACCCATCCATAATACACCCTAATTTCACCCAGGCCTCCACATCCCAATATAATCATGCCACCCATCTGGGCCATTCCTACATGTAAGCCCTATCCACATCATTGTTTCTCTTATTAGTAATCGGGAAGCTTCCATGCATAAGCCCCCACACAATCCAACACAATTCATCCAAGAGAAATCATCTTGTGAAGGTAATATCTCATGTGTAAGCTCCACACCGTCCATTAAACTATGCGGGTTTTGATCCCTGTATTCTAAACATGATATGTAGGAAGCCTCTATGAGGTTCAATCTCAACCAACGGTAAACCTTGGTGTTCCCCCTAGGGGGATTTCCTCCTTGATCCACCTCCAGCAGTGTCTAGATCAACCTTCATGGAGTGATAACTTCCCTTTATGGGACACACCTCCTAGATCCTCCTTCATAGGGCATTTTGATCCATCCATCGATAAACCTTTTAGGCACTATCTCCTAGGGGCACACCTTCTTGATCCGCCTCCACTAGCCATTATGATCAACCTATTTATCTCTACAAGATGTTAAACTCGTGACCTATTACACTGCTAACTCATGTTAAAGATGGGATTCCTTAGGAAAATCTTGGAAGATAAGCCTTTGGCATCAGATACCCTATGATCAATGTAGGAGGAATTGGGTTCCACACCCATGAGATTCCCTCTCATGAGGAAGAATACAGGTGACCGATGTTCTAGTGTCCAGACAAGCCATCGATTCCCAAAGTGACTACTCCCTTGATCTAAGGTTGTTATCCTATCAAGACCTCTTAGAATGTCCAAACAAAAGCGGCATAATTAACCAGTGTCCATAAAGATATGGCACTGAGAATGAGTTTCATGAACACATCTTAATCTATGAGGGAGACTCGGACTGGGCGATGAGTTCTAAGGATAAATCCATCGAAAGAGTAACCAAAATCCCATCATCCCATTTCAATCAAGGTAAAAACATCGTCGAGAAAGTGATGAATTCCACCCACCTTTGGAAAGTGGGAATGTGGGGGTAACAATGAAACACCAGTTTCATGATGAAACACATGGCGATGTGCCCCAAAAAAAGCATCAGAAACAAAGTGGTTGTATGTTTTTCATGTGGTAAGTTAAGTCACTAGAAGAGGAAATGCACCTAGAAGAAAGGGGAAGAAAAAGGTGCATTCGTTATTGAGTGTAATATTTCAATATATACACATTGTGTATTAGATATATATTTTGGTGCTCACAATGATATCCAAATGCAGGAACCAAGTATATTATGAAAGATTGTTAGAGGAGAGGTGGTTCTGAGAACTACTAACGGTGCGAGGCTGGCTTCTCTAGTCATTGGTGACTACCACCTTTCATTACCAAAGATAATGATTTTGGTTTTAATAGATTGTTATTATATAACTATACTTACCAAGAACATAATTTTTGTATCATTCCTTGATGTATATGGGTTTATTTTAAAGTTTGGAAATAAAAGTTTTTTCTTTTATAAAGACAATATATGTTATGGTGTGGAACATTTAAATAACAGTTTTTATGTATTAAATTATGAAAACCAAGTATTGTAAATTGATAACGAATCATGTTCACATGACTTATATAACACCAAACTTTGAAATCACCATCTTGGTTATATAAACGAGAAGCATTGTACAAATCTCTTCCAAGATGGATATTTAGACTCTTTTGAGCTAAAACCACTTGAAATATGTCATGCTTATTTATAAGGAAAAATGAACAAACCACCATTTGGTGGGTAGGGTGAAAGGGTCACATAGCTTCTAGGATTGTTACATACTGATGTGTGTGGACCATTTCCATTAGAATTTATAGGTGGATATTCTTACTTCATAACTTTTATTGACAACTTGAGTAGATATGGATATGTCTACTTGATGAGGTATAAGTCTGATTTCTTTGAGAAATTTAAGGAATTCAAGAATGAATTATAGAATCAACATGGAAATAAGATAAAGAATCTTTGATCAGGTCGAGGTGGTGAATATCTTAACCAAGAGTTCATCAACTTTCTATGGAAGTTTGGGATTTTATATCAACTCACTCCACCTTATACACCATAGTGGAATGATGTTAGTAAAAGGAGGAAATGTACCTTGTTAGACATTTTAAGTTCAATGATGAGTCATAAAGATATTCTATTATCCTTTTGGGGATATGTATTAAAAATTATGGCATACACATTAAACCGAGTTCTAACTAAAGCGGAAAACAAAATTCCATTTGAATTATAGTGTGGAAAGAAACCCATTTTGTTGCATACATGTGTATGGGGTTATGATAAATTTGTTAAGGCCTTATCCGGAAACAAACTAGCATCTCAGGGAACAAAGTGTATATTTATAAGATATACCAAGAAAACAAAGGGATACTACCTATACAACCCATCAGACAAGAAAGTGACTATTTCTAGAAAAGACATATTTCTTTAGAGGAAGAACACCCTCAAAAATTATAGTGGGAGTAATATTGAATTAGATAAAGTTAATTCTCAAGATACACAAGAGTTGGAGTAGGAATAGGTTCCATAGGTCCCCTTAGAATAAGTTGTTCCCGAAACACAAGTACTGCATAGGATCACGAGAGAGAAAAGAGAACTAGAGAGATATGGTTTTCTAGTCACTGAAGATGGCGACTCATTATTAGTTGAAAATGATGAACCTATATATTACAAAGTGTTATTAAAGAGATCAAAAGCTACAAGATGGAAAGAATCCATGAATTCTGAAATGGATTCCATTTATCATAACCAAGTTTGGGTTCTAGTCGATGGGTCAGTTGATGTAAATCCCATTGGATGAAAATGGCTATTCAAGAAGAAACTAGATATGGAAGGTAAAGTAAATACCTATAAAGTAAGGATAGTGGATAAAGGGTTTAAACATTATAAAGTAATTGACTATGTTGAAACCTTTTCACCAATTTCCATGTTTAAATCCATCCGAATTTTACTTGCTATAGAAGCTTACCATGACTATGAGATTTGGAAGATGGATATCAAAACTGTATTCCTTAATGGGAACCTTTAGGAAGATGTCTATATGAAAAAACCAAAATGGTTTGTGACTCCAGGTGATGCCAAAAGTATTTGAAATTTGTTGAGATCCATTTATGGATTGAAGCAAGCATCCAAGTCATGGAATATTAGTTTGATGAAGAAATAAAAGAATATGGTTTCATTAATAATGAATGTGAGACATACATTTACAATAGGTTTAGTGGAAATGAAATCATTATCCTAATATTATATATTGATGACATATTATTTATTAGAAATGAAATAATAGTCTTATAGTCTGTTAAGGACTAGTTAAATACATGTTTCTCTATAAAGGAATTAGGTGAAGTAGCTTATATTATAGGGATCAAGATCATTCATGATAGGTCCAAGAGGCTGATTGGACTAAGTCAAAGTACATATTTTAACCAGATACTAAAGATATTTAGTATGGAACAATCCAAGAGGATATTGGTTCCAGTGTCACATGGTTTACATATTTCTAAGAAAATGTGTCCTCAGACACAATAAGAGAAAGAAATAATGAGTAAGATCCCATATGCTTCATTGATAGGATCAATCGTGTATGTTGTGTTATGTACTAGACTTGATGTTTCCTATGCATTGAGCACAGTGGGAATATATTAAGAAGATATAGGATAACAACATTGGTCTACTATTATGGATATACTTAAGTATCTGAGAAGAACTAAGGAATTTTTATTGGTATATGGAGGATATGAATAGCTGGTCATCCAAGGTTACACTGATGTTAGTTTTCAGATAGATTGTAATGATCTAAAGTCGTAGTCAGGATATGTTTTCTATCTCAATAGAGGAGTCGTGAGCTTAAAGAGTTCAAATAAACCAGTTTTCATTGATTCTAAAGTGGAGACTGAGTATATAGTGGATTATGATGTACCCAAGGAAGCCATTTTTATGAGAAATGTTTTCTAAAATCTTGAGGTGGTACCTAGTAGTAAAGACCCTATCACATTGTATTGTGATAATACTACAATGGTGGCTCTTGAAAAAGAGCCATGGTCACACCAATGAACAAAGAATATACTCTAAAAATATCACCTCTTGAGGTATTTTTATTATGGGTATGAAGTTTTAGTAATTAGACTACCCACAAAAGAGAATGTGGTAGACCCTTTTACTAAAGGTCTATCTCAGTAAAAGTATGAGTATCATGTGATAACTAGAGGATTGAAGGTTGTTATTAGTTGGGTATAGTGAAAGTGGGAGTCTGTTGGAGTTGGTTCACTAGAACCAAATTATATGTACATTATGATAACTAGTATTCATAGTTTTGAATATTAATAAACTTCTTATCACGTCATGATTGTTCTTCTGTGTAACATAGTATGTGATAATATCCTAAAATTTGTTGTTATACTTAAAGGTCATATAAGTTTCCCTCTATGATGAGAATACGAAAGTGATATGAAGTTATTCTTAAATATATGTTCTATAAAAAGATGATATCATTTTAGGGACACAAATGATATAGGCTATCAGGGGTGGAGACTCATAGGACTTTGAGGCAACTTCTAATGGTGTACACCCTTAGTAATATCTAGTAGGGTATTATGAGAACGAGTCCCACCAGTAGGAAATCCACATTTATATGTTTCATTGTGTGTTCCTATCCGTGGGTGTGTGTATAGAGACTCGAGCCATTTACACAAAACATTTCACGATTTTAAGCATAATTAATCATCAGAGTACAATCCAAGGATTGTTAAGTCCAGTGTCTTGGAAGACTAGGTACATATAACATAAAACATGGAGCTAAAAAAACACTTCTTTATTTAATCTCCATAAAGAGATTCTAAATTCCTTTGAGCCCTTACATCTGTATAGGGTACCCTGGGGAACACATGAACAAAGGGATGAGCTAAAAAGCCTAGTAAAAGAATGAACATAAGGATACATCTCAAGCACATGAGTTAGGAGGCATGACATAATGATATCCAAAGAATAAAACTTATAAAATAATTTAATATAAGCATGGGATAATATAAACATGGAATCATATAAATGTGGAATAATCATAAAACATTTCTTTAGTATGGGTCAAGGCTAACCTCCAATCCCGTTTCCCATTTCAGTACGGGTCAAGGCTAACTGCCAATCCCATTTCACATCGCATCTCATGAGACTTATCCTTACCCAATGCATTGGAGTTCTATCTGGGCGCACACATCTCAAAATTTTCATGAATATTCTTTCCACATAAATATTCTTACCAGATAAATCTTCTTTCCTCATGATTAATCATACATAATCAATTGTTCATAAACATAAGGTTACCCATGAAGAGAATTGGGTACCACAATCATGACATAAAGCATAACCAATGAGTGTATCATGAAAGTGTCAATGAAAGAAAGGGATTAGAAAATACATGGATGTTCATAAGTTAATTTAGGAATAAGAAATGTTAGGTGGTAACAAATAGAAGTGACATCACATAATAAATTTATTTGAGAGACATTAGCATTAAAACATTTTTGTGCGGTTTTAAGGCAAATACTATAGAGCTTTTAAAATAGTAAAGAAGAAATTATTTTATATCAAACCAAAATTTAACCAAGAAGGTTTTCATAATAAAAATACTTAATTTACAAAGAAAATGGTGTCTTAAAACATAGGATAGAGTGCACATAAAATTGGGTAAAAGTTCGGTAAGTTCCTTTAAAACGAGTGTTCTTATTGGGAAGTATCAAGGAGAGATTCACTTAAAAGAATGTATATCCCCAAAAGAGAATGAGAGATGGATATTAGAACATGAGTTTGGAGCATATAAACAGAATTTTAAAGTTATACATAAAAATAAAATACAACTATATTTTGGTAAAAAGAAAGATAGAGCAACCCGAAGGAATAAAGCAAGTTCGGGTAGAATCCATTATGGTTTATCGACATGGTATCAGGTGTAACTAAGAGGGCTTGATGAGAGATATAAGGGATTTATCATCACTTATAAAACATTATGACAGTACGAGGAAGGTTTATAAATGTACCCTATCACTTGTTATTACACAAAAGGCATATCATATAGAACAATCTTGATTAAGAGTAAAAAGGGGAGGATCCCTTACATTAAATCAGTTGGTGTTCTCCACTTGTTAATAACGACCTGAATAAAAAAATTAGGATTATTAATTAATAAGTCCATAACCTATTTTATATTCAATTTATTTATTATAACCCTTTTTAGTTCATTAAAATCCTTTTTTATTAGTAACAAGGTTCAATTTCATTGTTCGGGCTCGTTTGTTTACTTGGCTTTAAAAGATCGGTTCACTTATATTCAAGTTTGGATTATATGCAAGATGAAAGTGGTTGTCCAGAATTGAAGTTATATTCTTTATTTCATATCCAGGAGATTACATGGTTTTAATTTTAATTAGGTTACTTAGAGTGAAGTCAAATTATTATATATATAACCATAGTGATAACTGTTTTTGTTAGTCGGTGGATTTGATTACAAAGAATGTGTTTTTCTTTATAACTTAATTCCATTCGTACCAAAGGATTACATAAAAAAATAGGATATATTACATATATAATAATCTGGTTCAACCATAACACAAATGGTTTCATGACCATAATTAAAGATAATAATAGAAATTGACAAACCATTGTCCTTGAATGTGCTAAATTTTCACATCTCAAATGGTGCTTTCATTTCTTTCAAATAAAAGGGTGGGGAAAGGAGAGAAGATAATGAAATATACCACTAGCATGAAGAAATTCCAGTACATGTATTTTAATGAATTTATCATACTATTATGGTGAAGGGAGGTGAGGAAAGAAATAAAAAGAAAAGAACTTAAAAGAAAAGAAGAAATTGGGAAGAGGAATTTACCTCTTGAGACTTCCTCCTTTGAGAACCTCTTAAGGGAAGAGGTTTTGGTATTTTTAGGAGGATGAGAGATTTTGGACGTGGGTGAGGACCTTGGTGAGAGATTTGGGCAGAATAATGGCAAGACACAAGGCTTGATAGGAGTGGAGAGAAGAGGGAGTAAAGGGGGGGTTTTATAGTGGAGGAGAGGAGGGATTTCATAATACTATAATCATTAATTTATTATTTCTTCCCAAGAAAATGAATAGTAAGTATTCCATGACGAATAATATTTATTTTATCATGTGATCCCGAACCAAGTGGTCTTAAATTCGCAGAACATCATCGATGACTCAATTAATCCATTATTTAGCATTTATTGTGAATTATCGAATTCTACTATTCATAAAAAATTCAAGTATTTCAGAAAAATCCCAAAAATTCACCCTAACCATTTTTCAATGCGTAGAATCTAAAAATGTAGTCCATTTTTCAAAAATAATTTTCTAAATATGATTATTTTAATATTTAATTAAAATAATAATTTATTATCAAAACCAGTTTTAAAACATTCATTAACTTATTCTAAAATATAGGCATATCATACTTCCAACTTGAATATTATTTTTATACCACCATAGGTGAGGTTAATATTCATTAGGGTATATCACTATTCATAAGGGTATGTTACTATTCATTAGGGTAGGTTACTATTCACCAAAAATTAAGTTTTCCTTATCGGACTCCAAATAACTTATTGATTACAATCGTGTATGCCGAATTTTCAAAATTCCAAACACATAAGTGAAAAAATTATGTTTAAAGTTCACTTATCACTTAGTAGTTCATTATGTTGTGTTTTCATGTGATTTTATGACATACTTATGAGAAGGTAATTTCTATTGAAAAACATTGGGTCATTACATTCTTCCCCCCTTATGAAATTTCGCCCTTGAAATCTCGTTTTACATTCTAAGCCAAAAACAGGTGTGGGTACTTTTCTTTAATTGCTTCCTCCAATTACCATGTTGCCTCTTCGTACTTATGGTTTCTCCATAGTACCATGACCAGATGATTTTTCTTGTTGCATAGAACTTTTTCTCTATGATCCAAGATCTTCACTGGCTGCTCCTCGTAAGAGAGATCATCTTCCAGCTGCACCACCTCTGAGTTTAGTACATGTGAGGGATCAGGTATGTACTTCCTCAAGAGTGATACGTGTAAAACATCATGAACTCGATCCATATTCGGTGGAAGTGCATGCCGATAGTCCACAACTCTTATGCGGTCAAGGATCTCAAAGGGGCCAATATACCTTGGGCTTAACTTCCATTTCTTTCCGAATTGCATGACTCTCTTCCATGGAGATATTCGAAGGAAGACTTTATCTCCAATGTCAAACTACAAGTCCCTTTAACGGTTTTCAGCATAGCTCTTTTGCTGAATTTGAGCAGCTTTTATGTGTTTCTGGATGACTTGAACCTTCTCTGTCATCTCTTGAACAAGATCGGGTCCAAGTAGCTTTCTTTCTCAACTTCATCCCAATAGGTTGGAGTTCTACATCACTTTCTATACAGAGCTTCATATGGAGCCATCTGAATACTCGAGTGTAAGCTATTGTTGTATGAGAACTCAACAAATGGGAGATTCTGATCCCATCCACCTTTGAATTCTAGAGAGCAAGCTCTAAGCATATCTTCAAGCGTATGAATAGTTATTTCAGACTGGCCATCAATTTGGGGTAGATAGGCCGTGCTGAAATTTAATTCAGTACTAAAAGAATGTTGAAGGCTCCTCCAGAATTTAGATGTGAACTTTGGATTACGGTCAGAGAAAATTTAGAGTGGAACACCGTGCAGTATCACTACTTCCTCCACATATATCTTTGCAAGTTTTTCAAGCGAGAGATCTTCTCGAATAGCGATGAAATGGGATGTCTTGGTGAGTCGGTCAACCACAATCCATATCACATTATTTCCCTTCGACGTCTTCGGAAGACCTGTGAAAAAGTCCATAGTAACATTTTCCCATTTCTACATGGGTATAGGCAATGGATGCATCATACCTTTGGACTTTTGTCGCTCAGCTTTAACTTGCTGACATACCAAGCACCTTGATATATATTTCGCAATATCCTTCTTCATGTTATCCGACCAGAAGTGTTCTCAAAGATCACGGTACATTTTGGTACTCCCAGGATGGATAGAGAAGGTCAAGCTATGTGAATCATTCAATATATCCTTCTTTATCTCCAGATTAGATGGTACACATAATCGCGTCCCAAATCTTACAACTCCTTCCTCATCAATTTTAAAATCGGAGGATTTCCCATTTTTAACAGCTTCCACCCTTTTTTTGAATTTTCACATCCTTTCTTTAAGCATCCTTTATTTTCTCCAAGAGGGATGGTTGAGAAATAATTTGAGAAAGGATTTATGATGTTCCTATCTTAATGATTCCCATGTCTATCCTTTGCAAATCTAAGAAGATCAGATCCTTTTCAATTCTCATCATTGATAAAGATGCATGATCCTTTCTACTTAGAGCATCTGCCACCTTGTTTGCCTTATCAGGATAGTAGTGGAATGAGCAATCATAATACTTGATGAGATCTATCCATCTTTGCTGGCACATATTAATCTCTTTCTGTGTGAATATATATTTGAGACTCTTGTGGTCATTATATATCTCACATTTTTCCCTATAGAGATAATGCCGCCAGATTTTCAATGCAAAGATCATAGCTAGAAACTCCAGATCATGTGTGGGATAGTTTTTCTCATGGATTTTCATCTTCCTTGAGGCATAGGCTATCACTTTATCATTTTTCATTAGCACACAGCCTACGTCTTTCTTAGAAGCATCAATATACACCACAAAGAGTTCTCCACTTGAAGGGAGTATGAGTACCGACGCAATGATAAGCCTCTTTTTCAACTCCTTGAAACAGTCTTCACATTCCTGTGTCTAGGAGAAATTTACTCCCTTCTATGTCAGCTTGGTCGTTGGGTTTGACAATCGTGAAAAGTTCTTCACAAATCATCGATAATACCCATCTATACCTAAAAAGCTGCAGATCTCTGTTACAGAAGTTGGCCTTGGCCACTCTTCAATTGCCTTCATCTTGGAAGGGTCTACAGATATCCCTTTCCTGGTGATAACATGCCCCAAGAATGATACTTCCTCCATCCAGAACTCACATTTACTATACTTTTTATACAACTTCTCCCTCCACAAAGTCTTTAACACAGTTTCCAAATGCTCCTCATATTCCTCCTTGCTCTTGGATTATATCATAATATCATCAATAAATACCACCACAAATTTGTCGAGGTAATCTCTAAAGACTCTATTCATTAAATCCATGAAAATTGATGGAGAATTAGTGAGTCTGAAGGGAATCACTATGAACTCATAGTTTCCATACCTAATTTGAAAGTCAGTCTTGGGAATATCTTCCTTCCTCACCATTAGTTGGTGATATCCCAACTGAAGGTCCACCTTAGAGAAATAACTGGCCCCATGAAGTTGATCGAACAAGTCATCTATCTGTGGAAGGGGATAATTGTTTGTTATAGAGATTTTATTGAGCTCACTATAATCAATGAAAAGGTGCATTGATCCATCCTTCTTCTTGACGAAGAGGACTGGAGAACCCCACGGTGAATCACTCGGGCGTATAAAACCCTTATACATATTCTCTTGTAACTACTTCTTCAGCTCTTCTATCTCTACGGTGGCCATTCTGTAAGGTGTCTTTGAGTTTAGCAGAGATCCAGGGATAAGTTCAATTGATAACTCAACCTATCGGTCAGAAGGAAGACCAGAAAACTCTTTGGGGAATACATCAGTGTAATCCCTCATGATGGACATGTCTTCAAGAATGATTCTATCCTTTGTCCAATCATTTGAGCTAGATATGCTTTCTCACAAGGAAGCAATATCCAAACTTGAGATGAAGATTCTAAAGGAGACTCATCTTCTTCCTTACACTTGTAAAGAATCAGATGATGATTTGGGATGTGAAAAGCGATCTCCCTTTCCTGACAATTGATGTTGTCCTTGTACAAAGATAGCCAATCCATGCCCATGATAGCATCAAACTCCACTAAAGGAAGTATAACAAGATTTTCTGGGAGGTTCAGTCCACAAACATTAATTGGGGAGGAGTTATAAACCATGGATTCAATAATTACGCCATTCTATATTCTCACAGATAGCTTTTTCTCCAAATTTTTAGGTGATGTTTGAATAGTTCTACTAAAATTGCAAGATATGAAAGAATGCGTAGAACCGGAATCAAATAGTACGTTCACTATTCTTGAATGAATAACAAGCATACCTGTCACCACATCGTTTTCCGACTCCACCTCAGTAGTAGTGATAACATAAGACCTTCCTTTTTGCCTTGGAGGTTGTTTCTAATTGCCTCTGACAGACCTCGGCTTAGGGAAATTGTTTTCATAATGCCCAAGCTCCTTGCAGTTATAACACTGCACTACAGGATGAATGTTGATCTGAACCTTCCTTTTTTCTTGAACATTAGCGGGATTTTTCATATCCCTTTGGTAGTTCTTGGCCATATGACCAAACTTTTCGCATTTGAAGCAATTCTTGGTTCCCTTGAGACAGTCGCCAAGATGCTTCTTCCCACAAATTTTTCAAATAGGAAAGTGAGTCTTCTTTCCATCATGGGATTTGTTTGATAAACCATCCATGTTGTTCTCCAATTTTCACTTCTTGTCACTAGGCCCATGATACCACTGAGAGTCTCCAATCTCCATTTCAACCTTGAGGGCACAACAAACAATATTCTCATAGTTGTCGAAGTCTTGAATCACCAACACTTTTCGTAGAATCAGCTTTAGTATGCTAAATAATCGATCTACCTTTCTTTTGGTGTTCATGACAAAGCTATAGGCGCACCTTTCAAGCCTTGTAAAGTTTGATTCATATGCCCCGATGGACTCATCTTCCTTCTTCTTGAGTCCAATGAACTCTCTTTCCATCTTGAGATGGAGGGTTCAAGGAAAATATTTGCTGAAAAACATCCTCTTGAATTACTCCCATTATATGGAATCAATTTACTCTTGGGACTTTTTATTCTTGATTAGTGTCCACCACCGATCAGCTTCCCCATGAAAATTATAGACCGCCAGTACAACTTTCTCTTCTTCCAAGCATAGGAGGACAAAGAAAATCTTTTCAATGGAGTTAATCCATTGTTCTGCAAGAGGGGATCAGAAGACCCGCTAAACATGGGAGGCCTTTGCCGCATGAAGGATTCTACGACAACTTGCTCTTTCCTTGGTGGAGGGGGACGTTCCACCTAATTCAAGTTATTATTCATAACTCAAGCCAGCTGATAAAGTACTTCCATGAAGTTTTGAGAACCCGCTTCCGTCACATCAGGAATATCATTAGGGAAATCATCACATTGCCTATCACATTGGTTTTTGGAATGTGTTCTTCTATTTCCCGCCATTAGCTAAGAAAAAGAACATATAATTAGAGGTCCTGAATACTTAGATATTGAGCATAAAAAGAAACTTTTAACATAAAAGTATGAACTTATAAAGAAGAATTATATCCAGACTCGTGATTCCTTAGGTTTATATCTAGATTATCCTCGATCTATTTCTTAACTTATATTCTTATGAGATTATTTTTGTCCCTTAATAATGGTTTGTACTAAGCTCTTGAATCTACCGAAGCATATCCCCCAGGAGTGTCGTAACCAAGAGTGAAGTAAGGCCCGTTGTCGTGCACCAGTTCTTGTTCGAGTCTAGCTCAAAGCGGTGTTTTTGGGTTTTACCCCTAGATACATCTGTGCCAGAGCCACCTCTACCTGCTCATATCCAGACAGGGATGCATTTTCTTGATAAACCACTTACTCTATACTCACCAAAATTTAGGACTGTTTTCTTATAATTAGTCTCATCCTTAAGGTTCTCACTAAGGTGATATATTCATAATCTCCAAAAATAACTAGACCATCCTATGATACAAACTATAGCGACCCAAGCCATTTACATAAAACATTTCATGATTTTAAGCATAATTAATCATCAGAGTACAAGCCAAGGATCGTTAAGTCTAGTGTCTTGGAAGACTAGGTACATATAACATAAAACATGGGGCTAAAAAAACATCTTTATTTAATCTCCATAAAGATATTCTAACTTCCTTTGATCCCTTACATCTGCATAGGGTACCCTGGGGAACACATGAACAAAGGGATGAGCTAAAAATCCTAGTAAGGGAATGAACATAAGGATACATCTCAAGCACATGAGTTAGGAGGAATGACATAATGATATCCAAATCATGAAACTTATAAAATAATTTAATATAAGCACGAGATCATATAAACATGGAATCATATAAATGTGGAAAAATCATAAAACATTTCTTTAGAATGGGTCAAGGCTAACCACCAATCCCGTTTCCCATTTCAGTATGGGTCAAGGCTAACCGCCAATCCTGTTTCACATCACATCTCATGAGACTTATGCTTACCCAATGCATTGGAGCGATATCTGGGTGCACCCATCTCAAAATTTTCATGAATATTCTTTCCACATAAATATTCTTACCAAATAAATCTTCTTTCCACATGATTAATCATACATAATCAATTATTCATAAACATACGGTTACCCATGGATAGAATTGGGTACCACAATCATGACATAAAGCATAACCAATGAGTGTATAATGAAAGTGTCCATGAAAGAAAGGTATTATAACATAAATGGATGTTCATAAGGTAATTTAGGCATAAAACATGGTAGGTGGTAACAAATAGAAGTGACATCACATAAGAAATGTATTTGAGAGACATTAGCATTAAAACATTTTTGTGCGGTTTTAAGGAAAATACTATAGAGCTTTTAAAATAGTAAAGAAGAAATTATTTTATATCAAACCAGAATTGAACCAAGAAGGTTTTCATAATAAAAAAACTGAATTTACAATGAAAATGGTGTCTTAAAAAAGAGGATAGAGTGCACTTGAAATTGGGTAAAAGTTCGGGAAGTTCCTTTAAAATGAGTGTGCTTATTGGGAAGTATCGAGGAAAGATTCACTTAAAAGCATGTATATCCCCGAAAGAGAATGAGAGATGGATCTTAGAACATGATTTTGGAGCATATAAACATAATTTTGAAGTTATAAAAAAAAATAAAAGACAACTATATTTTGGTAAAAAGAAAGATAAAGCAACCCGAAGGAATAAAGGAAGTTCGGATAGAATCCATTATGGTTTATCGGCATGGTATCGGGTGTAAATAAGAGGGCTTGATGAGAGTAATAAGGGGTTTATCATCACTTATAAAACATTAGGGCAGTATAGGGAAGGTGTATAAATGTACCCCATCACTTAGTATTACACAAAAAGGCATAGCATAGAGAACAATCTTGATTAAGAGTAAAAAGGGGAGGATCCCTTACCTTAAATCTGTTTGTGTTCTCCACTTGTTAATAACAACCTGAATAAACAAATTAGGATTATTAATTAATAAGTCCAAAACCTCTTCTATATTCAATTTATTTATTATAACCCTTTTTAGTTCATTCGAGTCCTTTTTTATTAGTTACAAGGTTCAATTTCATTGTTCGGGCTCGTTTGTTTACTTGGCTTTAAAAGATCGGTTCACTTATATTCAAGTTTGGATTATATGCAAGATGAAAGTGGTTTTCCAGAATTGAAGTTATATTATTTATTTCATATCCATGATATTACATGGTTTTAATTAAAATTAGGTTATATATATTGAATTCAAATTATTATATATATAACCATAGTGATAACCGTTTTTGTTAATCGGTGGATTTGATTACAAAGAATGTGTTTTGCTTTATAACTTAATTCCATTTGTACCAAAGGATTACAGAACCAAAAATAGGATATATTACATATATAATAATCTAGTTCAACCATAACAAAAATGGTTTCATGACCATAATTAAAGATAATAATAGAAATTGATAAACCGTTGTCATTGAATGTGCTAAATTAGTACATCTCAAACATTGCTTTCATTTCTTTCAAATAAAAGGGTGGGGAAAGGAGAGAAGATAATGAAATATACCAATAGAATGAATACATTCCAGTAAATGTATGTTACTGGATTTATAATACTATTATGGTGAAGGGAGGTGAGGAAAGAAATAAAAAATAAAAGAACTTAAAAGAAAAGAAGAAATTGGGAAGAGGAATTTACCTCTTGAGACTTCCTCCTTTGAGAACCTCTTAAGGGGAGAGGTTTTGGTATTTTAAGGAGGATGAGAGCATTTGGACATGGGGGAGGAACTTGGGGAGAGATTTTGGAAGAGTAATGGCAAGGAACAAGGCTTGAGAAGAGTGGAGAGAAGAGGGAGTGAAGGGGGGTTTTATAGTGGAGGAGAGGAGAGATTTCATAATATTATAATCATTAATTTATTATTTCTTCCCAAGACAAGGAATAGTAAGTTTTGCATGACCAAGAATAGTGATTTTATCATTTGATCCCAAACCAAGTGGGCTTACATCATTAGAACATCATCGATGAATCAATTAATCTATTATTTAGCATTTATTGTGAATTATCGGATTCTACTATTCATAAAAAATTCAAGTATTTTAGAAAAATCCCAAAAATTTACCCTAACAATTTTCTGATGTGTAGAATCCAAAAATGAAGTTCATTTTTCAAAAATAATTTTCTAAATATGATTATTTTAATATTTAATTAAAATAATAATTTATTATCAAAACAAGTTTTAAAACATTCATTAACTTATTCTAAAATATAGGTATATCGTACTTTTAACTTGAATATTATTTTTATACCACCATAAGTGAGGTTACTATTCATTATGGTATATCACTATTCATAAGGGTATGTTACTATTCATTAGGGTAGGTTACTATTCACCAAAAATTAAGTTTTCCTTATCGAACTCCAAATAACTTACTGATTACAACCGTGTATGCCAGATTTTAAAAATTCCAAACACAAAAGTGACAAAATTCTGTTTAAAGGTCACTTATCACTTAGTAGTTCATTATGTTGTGTTTTCATGTGATTTTATGACATACTTATGAGAAGGGAATTTCAATTGAAAAACATTGGGTCGTTACAGTGTGTATTGATCCTCAGACTTTAAGATTATTATTAATGAGTATTATGAGTCATGTACTTTGATGAATTGATGAAAATCGTGATGACATATGTTCACAATATGGTAGGATACGTTGGGTGCATCACGAGTAATATTGCGTTAATTAATAATGCGAGAAGAGATTTTTTCCTTCTATTCTTTAATGGAGGTTGATATATAAGGCCCTTTTATGTAAATGATATAGCCTAAATAAATCCATGGACATGGTGTTCTATAGGCATGTATAATTTCTTGGAAGTTAAAGAAATAGACTTCAAGCACATAGGTTGATGGTACTAGCATGCAACTTGCATGATTTGCGATATCAGGATAAAGGGATTATATTACATAGTAAGAATTTGTATGAAGTATTATGTCATTGTGGCATTAACTTATTTCTCTATGGGCGCCTTAGCGTTTTGTTAGATACTAAACTTGGACTTTAGGATACTTCGCCTAATGCCGCTGAGAAAGAGGCATGAGGGTCACACACTAAGTGTATCCAGAATCTTAGTTAAATAATATATTATTATTTATTATTTAATAATTTGAATAAATATTATTCCTTCATGTGGTTTAATAATTATTCATATTTGTTTGATCGCATATATTCCATCATGAGTTATTCGAGAGAACATAATGTGAGAAGAATATTTAATAAATATTTATTTTCTATTTAGTGAATATAATATTTATTTATTAGCGAATAATGCAGTGACATTTATTTAATAAATAAATAGTCATTATTCAAGGCTTGATAAATATTGTGGAGGAATGGCGGACTGAGTTTAATGGTCCCATGGGAAATAATAAATATTGAATATTATTTTATTAAATAATTTTTAACTTAATACACAAGTTAAGCGCATATTGAGAAATAATATTATTATTATTATTATTTGACATGGGGTTCCATAGAGATTAAATAAATAATAAATGGAACTTGTGAAGTTATTTTATTTTAACAATAACGGTATATAAACTCAATTATATTATTTTCTAAGAGATCCATTTCATTTGTTTGGTTGTGCACAATGAATTTGGAGAATCCTCTCAATCCCTAAAGAGATCCCTTCTCCAAGAAAGATCCTAATAACTAAGAGTGATCTTCCTCCACCTCCCACTCCCAAGTCAAGAGAGATCAAGGAGAATGCTTTGGAAGTGATTCTCATGGCGATCAAAGGCAGAAGACGCAAGTGATAGGATCTACCGTGCTAGAACCTAAAGATTCCTATAGAGATGTTTGGAATTTTTTGAACATGTGTGGATCACCACTAGAGGGAATCTTCTCTTGATTCCTATAACTCAACGATGGTGCAACACAAATATGTTGTCAGACCCATCAATGAAGAAATAATTCCAACAAGGTAATTCTTTAATTATGCGATGATCCTCTCTCTGGTTCCACCATTCTATCCTTTGTTTATATTTTTTTATTCAATTCTGTAGATCATGATGTTTATCTTTGTTTAAATATCATATTAATCATCGATCGTGACAAAAAGAAAATTTGGGAATGACCCTTCACATGCTTCCACTATGCCCGAAACCTACACTTCCCACTGCTTATTGATTTATGAGATTTGTGGTATTTTACCCTTCACCTTGCATAGAAAGTAGCATTATATGCATCATTATATGCACATAGAGATTCACATGTCTTTCATATTCTATGAAATCTAGATTTCATTTCTAGTCTATTTTAAATTGGTCGATATTCCTTGTGTGTTTATTATCATTCCTATTATATACCATCACTTCTAGAAATTGGACCTATACCAATGGACTTATACCAACAATTTGGAAAACCATTGGTATAGGTATCATAAAATGACCTTATACCAACGTTTGGCCAAAACCATTGGTATAAGTACCATAATATGACCCTATACCAATAATTTTTCCAAAAATTTTGGTATAGGTGATGGATATACCAATGGTTTGGCTAAAATCATTGGTATAAACTCCATTTAAAGACCCTATACCAATGGTTTTTCCAAAATCATTGGTATAAGTGATGGATATACCAACAATTTGGCTAAAACCATTGGTATATCCTCAATTTAAATATCCTATAACAATAGTTTTTAAAAAAATATTGGTAAAGGTCCAAAAAATCAATATGCCTATATGAACGGTTTAGAAAACCGTTGGTATAGGTATTTTGATTTTTAACAAATTATTTTATCAAATAACATTGAATACATCAAAAATTAATTTTATTATAAATATACATATACATATTTGTCATATTATGCTTCCAAAAAAACATTATATATTAGTTATTAAGTCATTAAAATATAAATTGGAGGTGCGGGGATCAAAACCAGCCAAGATTTTTTTTTGAATTACCTATACCAATGGTTTTAAAAACCATTGGTATGGGTATTTAATATTTCCTATACCAATGGTTTGGAAACTGTTGGTATAGCCTACCTATACCAACACTTTCCCAAAACCATTGGTATAGGTCTATACCAACACCATACAAGCTAATGGCCACTCAAACTGTTGGTATAGCCTATACCGACAGTTTTAAACCATTGATATAGGATTTTTTTTCCAATAGTGAATGTTAGGTATTTTAGTAACATGTTTATTTTTATCTATGCTTAGGTATTTTATTATCATGCTTGTTTGTATAACATTATGTGTGATTTATTTAGTGTGTTTTCTTGTACAACATGATTCTATGATTTTAGTGTTATGATTATCATGTTTATCTATGTACCATGCTTGGGTGTTTACCTGATTATGTAGTAGGAATACATGTTTATTTTTCATGATTCTTTGTTTATTATTACCTTGTATCGTTTTATTACTAATTGAGATAGCATTCCTATTTATAAATTTGATATACGGTTGGTTATTAAAGTGACATAATCAACTTAAATGGTGTTTTCCCACATATATTGGTGGTGACACCTTAACTAACAATTCATAACATGTTTGATCCATGTACCATTGGATGAATGGGATGAAACATATTGGTTGTGATTAAATGGGATCCAATTTTTAATTTATAAAGTTTATGTGAACTTTATAAAATGGAAAATGGAAACCCATATAATCAAACCATTTTATAATATATGGATATATATATTTTGAGACCATTGTGTAAATATAAAATTTATTGAATTTTGATATTAAGTGAATTGGTTTCCTTGTAAAGGCTTATACCATGACCACTTAGGCATGATGACACGTATGACTAATTTTCTAAATGCACAAATGGATCCAAGTAGGTTAGTTGGGGCATGTTGCTTATGTGATAGACTTGAATTAGCCTAAGTAGGTTGGTCATGGTGTTAAATTCATATTAAATGAACCCACTAAGGGTGCAATTAAATATTGAAATAATTAACGGGACACTTGTAGGTCTCCCTTATATTGTTATTCTTTAGTACTCAACCCCATGGGAGTATACATGTTTTATATTGGTATGTTTATTTAAAGTGTCCACAACCGCCTATATGGGTTCACATATAGACTTATGTTGGAATCTTACTTAACTAGACCCCTTTTTAATCAATAAAATAGATGTTATATTATTTGGGCATTATTATTTAAGAGGCATAGTTAATGAAAATGTCAATTAAAACATAAAGTATGTTTTCCTTTATAGATTGGAATTGAAATTTTCTTTAACTAAGCCCAATTATGATGACCTTATGTATAAATAAATTAGATAAAATATAATTTACATGATAAATTGTCTAATTGTGTTGGGATTTCAGTAAAGTAATTAATGATTCAAAGGAAGTTTAATATAACTCTCCTATGTGATCTTGATGTGTTAGTTAAATAAAATACAAAGCAATTTTACCTTATGAATAGTTCTTGGCACTCTTTGAAAGTTGAGCCTTGAAATGTCTAAATAAGTAAATGAGAATTGGTGTAATGCCTTAAAATGATACCTTTAGTGGTGTTCTTAGTTTAACCCTCATGTGAGGGTAGTTTAAATATTTCCCTAAGTTCTTCCTTAAAATAGGAATGTGTGAGTTACCTGTAAGCCTCTTATCTCATAGATTGAACCTAAATGATTGGTGATAGGTCCTAAAGAAATATTCTTGGCATGAACTAGTGATAGGGTTGATGCTTCCTATTTTAGTAAGGGGTTATCCCAAGGTAGGTATCACCCTCGGAAATTTAAATCCTTACTAAATGCTTAAGAACCATTTCAGACGCTTGGTTTTGTTCGGGTGCCATTTTTCCTGAGTAGGACTCTTAGTTTCTAAAGTGACACTCATGTTGGATGGGTGGTCATTTGGTAATTTGACCCTTTTTAAGGGGGTGATCATCATGTAATGATCAGTTTAAGAATGTTAGTCATTCTTGGGGAATTATCAACCACTCAGTGGGTTGCATGACCCTTTATTTTCTTTTTTAGTTATGGATGACTTGGTATGTCATCAGCCGAATTATATTTGTAAGGGATAGTAAAACTCAGGGATAATTATCTTTACATGCCAATATCTACTGGATTCATAGGGATGATAAACCTATGGATAGTTTCAAATGATGTGTCATTGTGAGAATGAATCTCAAGGTAGTATGCATCAATACACATGGTACCCTTCAAGTTGATAAATGGTGCAAAGAACTTTATGAGTTTGGTGGTAATCATTTAAATCCCAAAGCTATTATGTTTTGATCATAAGTCATCTACAAGGTAAAGTGACCTGGGTGTTAATGAATGTTTGAATTATCCCAATACTTAGGACAATGTTGTAAGAGGACTGAGTGTCATGACACCACCAGTCAGGTCAATTTTGGATTTTACACCTAATGTTATGGCGTATGTGTACGTAACTTAGGAGAAGTGTCATGTGTATGTATAAAGTAATTTGGTAATAGTGTTTTTTTTAAGTAGCTAGTATGTCTCCCTTTTCAATTTAACAATTTTTGAAGTGTGTTGGCCACTTTCAAGACTTGTAGTCAATGATTTAAGGAACATGCATTGTGGTATGAGTTTCTGTTTTCTAAAATCCGATGACTAGGAAAATCCAAAGGTGGAGAGTGTTTCATCAATCATGTATGGGTATGTACTTCTATATAGTGGAAACACGACCAAGAAGGACCATTTAGAAATGGTCATGCTTCTTTTGAATTCCTTGGAGCTGGTGAGTTTTGGAAATGTGTTAGTGCTTGTAATACAACACGACGATAATATGGTTAGCTAT
The DNA here is from genome assembly GCA_963277665.1 of Viscum album. Taxonomy (NCBI): domain Eukaryota; kingdom Viridiplantae; phylum Streptophyta; class Magnoliopsida; order Santalales; family Viscaceae; genus Viscum; species Viscum album. Next base: position 914,500,234 of record OY728165.1, read on the forward strand.
TTATGCAAACTTTGAGAACACTACTTTTCAGAGATGGACTTCATTTGTTGTGCTTGAGTGATCGCATGACACCTCAGATGGTAAGGGCATCATAATAAATTATTGATAACACGTCAGCAGTTATAGTCAAATTCTCTTAAATAAAATCAACTAGTGATGGTTTAATTGTTCTTCTTCATGTAAGCAGATTTTGGGTAGTGAGGAACCATACTGAGCACTTCATCGATGGAAGTGTCTCAGGTATTCTTGGTAATTATAGATATCCTCCTAATGTACTCTTTATAAGGGATGATCATGTCCCCTATCTTGATATCATCCAAGATACATTGAGAGAGCGTCGGTTATATGTCGAGCTAAAAATTTAAAATTTTCTTTTTGTTCTGATAAATAGACTTCATCCAAGTTGTGCTTCTAAAGTGTGGTTTTTTTAAGAGGCTCAGTTAGTCTTGAGTGATACTTGGGTTATCGAGTAGGAATTCCTTGAACAGACTCATGGGAACCATATGAATCTTTGACTTGACTACTGTTGGTATCAGTCAGTGATCTAATATGTGGATGTTTCAGCTTTGTACTAACGTATCACTTATAGAGAATGGACTACCTTATATGATATCTTTAGACCCTAGTTGATCATTCTGAGGTTTAAACAGACTTCAGTCAGGCTCAGATGAGATGTTGTAATGGTGACAATCTAGGTGTGCTAGATTGGGTATACACCTAAGTTCGTGTTGTGGCGCGACAACTTAAATGAATGTTATGGATTGAGATCTCATCGGAAGTCAAGTATAGGCTTTGATGGATGTTCTCAAAGAAAACACAAGGTACCTTGGAAGAAGGCATCATGGTTTAGTATATGATATGTCGACTGTCTAAGTCGAGCATTTTTTTATAATAGTCGACTGATAGTACCTCAATTTGATTCCTCTTGATGAAATAAATGAAGTTAGTGAGGAACCGCTTGTGGCATGTCATCGAGACGAGGCGAGTGTAGTATAATATAGTCGAGGATCTTCATGAAAATCTATATTGGACAAGCTTATTTAGGTTTTTTGGGAATCACCTATCTGGCCAGGTTGAGAATTATACTAGAGCATTGTTAGAGCGCTAAGGGAATGTTTAAATAAGCAATTATAATGGTGGAGATATAATGGATTGGAATTGGCCGTTAAATGGTAGAACCTATGGTGGGGAGAGACATAGGATGGGTGATTAAAGAGATGATGATGTGATCATGTCTCAAGTTATATGGGCACAAATACACTCCATCTCGATGTTCCAATTTTGAAGTGTGAGCACTGGCTCAAGTTTCAATGGTTTATATACCATGTGTAAAAGTGGTGCTTGGAAGTGCGTTGGGAATTTAGAAATGAAACGTGACTGTTTGAATGAAACTTCATGACCTGAGTAGGTCAAGTTATGTTTTTATCATTATTTAAGGATTCTCAAGTAAGGGAAGTTCAAAGGTGGGGAGGTTGTAACATCCTGTGTTTTTAGACCAGGTAAAATTTCCAAGGGAATTTTAATTTTACCATATAGTGGATGGTCTATTCTTTAAACCGAGCATTGTAAATAAATATTGAGAGTTGAAAAACTTAAATGTGTTGTTTTTAGACTTCGTTTAATGCACTGGAGGTGCCTTGAGTGATCCATTGATTTTTGGAAGCATCAGACCCCAAAACCTAAAATCTAGAGAAGGCTGGCTGGGGTGCATGGTTTGTCTAAAACCGTGCATCCCTCCAGGAGAAACTGTGCAACTTTTTCATAGGGGTTAAGGGTGTTGTATGGTTTGGTCTAACCATGAACACCAAGTTTCATAGTCATGCAGTTTTTGAAGGGTTTTTAATAGAGGATAAATGCATGGTTTGTTTATAGTTTCTCAAACCATATGCATGAACCGTGAGACCCCCCTTCTTAGACAGAAACCCTTACACGATTGGTGCATGGTTGTCCAACCGTGTAGCCAAACTACGTTCCTCTTTTAAAGGGGTGTTTTTATGAAAATTATCATACCTCCTTTTAAGTTCTTTTCTACCTTCCTTATCTTCTTACCCATTCATAGAATCCTTCCCATGGATCTATTCCCTTCCCCCTCTAAGAATGATGATAACTTCATCATTCAACCTCAATTTTGAGTGTCGTTTGTCACATTGGAAGCGTATTGGAATTTTTTTGTTTCTTCAATTTATCTCAAACCGTCTGAATTAAAAGCTTGATATTGGACGATTGGACTGTCCTAAGCATGAGGTAGGTGGGCCATAGATTTTAGCTCAATGTTTTGTTGATTTATAAAGTATTATGTTGTGTCACGCGTCAGTATTTTTGTGTGGTTCCTCTTAAATATGAAATTAATTATGTAGAACCCAATGCCCTAATTTTAGTATCCCTTTTATATTAAATTGGCATCATTGAAGGTAATGGACCTCAATTTTTAACCATCCCTTAAGGGTGAGTTTCTTGGATACCCTTAATTAATCAATCATTTTCTAATAAAACCACATGTTCAGGTGTGTTGTCTTATAAAATGTAAATGGGTTGGTTAGTTGGAATGTGGAAGGATGTGACAATACACTATATTATTTTCCTTAGTGACCAAACCATATTCTAAGTGGTTGTGGCCTACCTTCTTAATAAATAACCTGATGAATTTTTGTTTCATTCATGTTATCATGGCCTATCTCATTCCCTTTTCATGTATGGTGTTTACTGTTGTGAAATGTACACCTAGACCTTAATACTTCTATTTTTACATGTACTTGAATTTTATACCTGAGATAGTTAATGGGAATGGCCCTATTTTAGTGATCTTGTTTCATGTTATGGAATTTTCATGGACATGGCCGTCTTTATTACTTTAATCCTTTTGGTTAAATAAATTTATATACCATGAGCGATACTTGGGTTTCCTTTTTATGGTACACCAAGGAAGGACTCAAAGGTTGGTTGATTCATTTACACCTATAGTGATACTTATATTCCCTTGTAGGAATTACTCAGATAGACTTTTAGGATGATTTGATTTATATTTCCTTGATCGACACTTGGATTCCCATGTAGTAATTCCTTGGAAAGGCTCATAGGAAATTTGATATTATTATTCCCATGAGCGATATTGATACCCTAGGGGAGATACCTTGGACGAACTTAGTGGAAAGATGGTTATACCATTCCAAAAGTAATACTCGGTCCCCTATGTGACATACCTAGGATAGGCTCAGTGGGATATACCTTATTAACATACCGAGAGTGATACTTGGGATTCCTCTTTACGGATCACCTTGGACGGATTCTTATGATGATGGGTAATTATGGTGCTCTAGGTGCGATACTTGGGATTAATATTTATGGATCTCCTTGGATGGTCCCAGGATGCCTTTTTACTGAGAACCTTATAGCCTCTTTTTAAATATCTAATATGTGAAAGTTTAATAGTTTTAAGGATGTGTCTACCAAGACAAAGAACATGCATGGGTTCGATCCATATTTATATTTGGACCCAGTGATAATCCCATCTATGTTCCCATGTAGAAACACATAGTGATTATATACACATATTATTTTTTTATATTTTGAACATGGTTTTAGATATTCCATCTTAGGATAAAGCAGGTATGGTCGGCTAGGTGTCCTTGTGGAACCTGAGTCAACTTGTTTACTTTTATTTATTTACTGATTTACCTGGAATACCTACACACTATTGTAATTTATATTCATGGACCAGATGTCTTAGAAACTATTGGTAGTGAACTATTGAGTATATCTCACACCCTGATCGGGCCCCCATTGCACCAGGGTACCCAATAATACCTCTTATTTCTAGGATCAAGATTCTTGTATTGTGATATCATGCTTGTACCTGGGAGTTGGGAGCATAGGACGGAGCTGGAGCTCAGGATCCACATGGAGTTATCCCTTGGGGTGTTTGTTCATTTTCTTTATCCATGTATTTTCTTGTATTGTATCACTGACTGAGTTTTTTCTACTTTAGTTTATGTAGTCTCATTTGAATATGCATGAATTCCTTTATTTTTGGTGCTGGCCATATTTATTTATTAAATTATTTTTATTATATTCTATTGCTCTATATTTTATTCATATTGTTTCTCTTTTCTATCAATTTATATCTCTTATACTGTTGTTCTACTCTGATCATGAGGGTATAGTATCCCCACCTTACCATCATTAGACCCTCACTGCTAGTCAGAAGCTTATGTCATACAGGGAGGCGTGCTTGAGGCCATGTGGTGACCGGTCTGACTACTGGTTTTATAGTTATTTGGGCCATGTTGTTACATAAATAAAAGGATCCATCAATGAAAAATCATGAATGCAAAAAACTGTACACAATAATGATGAAATACATAAACTTGATCAATGATGATGTAAAGTGGAGCCCCTTCCTACCTCTTGGGGACATATTTTATGAGTATACCCTTCTATGTGATAGATGTTGCATCATAGTCCCACTCCCCAATTTCGAGGCCAGCTCATCTCATTTCTGATGTGAGTAGACTTCGGTCATCCATAGGGTGTAATACGGTAATATTAGACACCATAGTCTACTGATGAGTAGGAAAGATAAATGTATGAAATATAAAAAAATTATTTTTGATTCAAACCAGAATCATAAAAATCCATAAATGAAAAAAAAATCCATAAATGAAAGAATCCACAAATGAAAAATCCAGAATAAAAAACCTGGTAATATCAAGGACCACATTCAGTTGATTAGCATGAAAGGTAATAGTAAAAACTCACCAAAAGAAATCCTTGGTTCATTATAACAGTCAACCAAAGTGATCATATGATAAACTAAGTCAATATAGGGTTCCCATGATATGTTCACTAATGTGAAAGCTATAACAACATGTGCACAAGTATATCTCAATTCCTGGAAAGAACCGCAGTCACAATACCTATTTTCCAATTTGACTACTATCACTCAACCACTGTTTCCTGTGAGTGGGTCATGGAACTCTATTACTTGAAAGAATACCCCTACCTATTCAAAGGTTTGAACAATAAATGATGATGTGTCCCACAGTATCTGATCAATTTCTATTTGGAAATTCTAACCAAAATGCATTTTATTTTTCATCTTCTGAAAGGAATGCTGAGACCATTCAACAAAGTACTTCACACACCTATAAAATGTATCTTGTATTAACCCTATGATCGATAGTTTATGCGCATCCTTGAAGACCTCATTTATGTAATCCACAATGTTAGTGGTCATATATCCATATCTTCTACCACCATCATATGCTAATGATTATATTTCCTTTGAAATCTACATCATATAATCATATACATCATGATTAGAGCTTTTAATTTCTTCAATTCATTGGTCTAACTTTCCTTTTTGGGTCTCTTATATTGAAACCAAAATAGAATAATTTATTTAAAAGGATATTAATTTTTTTTACAAAAAATATAAGTTTAAGAAAACATACCTAACTTGATTATCATCTTCTTTATTGCCTCATTTATGAAATGATTTTGCACATTATTGTAAATATGTATAATGAAATATAGATGATAATAATTTGGTTATCACCATGAAACCCCATCACTATTAATGACCTTTATAATTTCTTGATGGTGATAAAATATCAGACACTCCCTAGCCTTGCATGACATGAATGTGTATACAGAAAAAAGCCAACTTCAAGATTCAAAATTATCCTTTTCAAAAATGGGAAATGCAAGTGGTAGTGGAGAACGATTACCATAATGTGTGGTTGAAATATGTAGAACACCTATATACTTTCCATAAAGAAAAGTTCCATCAACTTGAATTAATTGTTTATAATAAGGAAAATAATTATATATGATCCGATTGCCCAAAACAAGCTATGGAACTTCACTTTTGTTTGATCAAATTGGTTATCTAGTTAGACATACTCAACAGTGTCCAAATGATAAATAATCTAATTATTGAGAGACAAAAATATCATTAACTGAAAAAACACAACATATGATTCATCACAATCACCATAAACTTTCAAAATCTCCTTTTGTTTTTAATTCCACGATTTTTCATAGTATATATTATATTTTAATAGTTAGTGTATTCGTTCCATGATAGGGGACAAAGGAATGTCCTGACATGTTCGTATCATATCTATAATAACAGTCAATATAAACTCTACATCAAGTGAAGAGTGATCTCATGACAAGCTTGGAAGTACACAAGCATGTGGTCCTTCCAATTTGGTTATCTTTCAACATGAAAAAAATATCATATATTTCCCACATTCAAAATTTATATTTTGTCCCATATTTATCACACCAAATGAGATATTTTCCCTTCTTGTAATCATCAACCAAAAATGAAAAATGTTTCTCCATGTGGTATTTTTTTAGTACCTTTTCAAGGAAAGTTTACTTTCAAACTCTTTCCCAGCATATATGGTGTTATCGGTTGATGTAGATATATTACCTATAATTCCATGGAATTCAATAGTTGGTGTTATGACATCTCAATAAAAATGTTGTGCATGCAACATTCCTTTAACTAAGGATGTTAATAATGTAGGATGATTACCACTAACTGGTTGTTTCCTATATATCAAAGGAACCTAAAATGGTTCATTATACACATCATCCTCACCAACATCATCTCCTGATGTATCATCAAATACTTCCTCATTAAATAAAATTTCATTCATTAAATTGGGAGTGTAGATGGGTATTTCCCCTAAAGTTCCTTCCATATTCTGATCATCTTCTTTATAAGTTGTTTCTCTTATTGGATTCATATGAGAATAAAATGAATGTGAGTTTTTTGAAGGACCAAATTCAACATAGCTTGCATAATATAGTTATGTAGTAGCAGGTCTCACATCATCAATATCATAAATAACCACATACAATTTCATTAAACCATTACTACATTGTTACTTGAACAACAATGATGCATCCACCCAATCCTCATCATCGAGTAGAGGATACTCAACATCTCATAAATGCTCAGGATATTGAAGATTTCAATATGTAATTGAATTAAATGATTGATCATATCTCAGTTTTAAATAACTATGAATCCTTGATCGCACAGTTGTCACAGGACACAGTCAAATAGAATTTATATTTTAATTAAACCGGGAATACAACCTAATGGATAACTCAGATCATTTCCCATGGAGTGTGTGTGAGTTGTCTTATCACTATTCTAAATCACTTATTAATATTTTTTTTAATTTTTAAAACATGAAATGATATTTATTTTTTTTATTATGAATTGAAAACTAATGATAGTAACAGAAGACAAACACATAGAGTTAAAGGGGATTGGATTTGAGGTTGATCACACAAATTCTTAATCATCCACTAGTTCTCATACAATAGTCACATAAATATCATTCTTTTATTTCTATCCTCTATCTATTTTTTGGTTTTTAACACACACAGAAGAAATCTCCCCCTATGTATCCAGTTTCTACACCTCTGTAGTGAAGAGTCAATGAACACACTCAATCGAGGAATTTACTATCTCAATACCCAACTCCATTGTATGTTATTCATACCTCAATCCATAGTGCTCCATTGGTATGCACTGTAAACCTAGAGAGGGAAGGAGAATTTATTTGATAGAGTGGAGAATGCAACAGTTCATCGAAAAGAGAAAATAAATATCATCAATCTACTTATGTCCAATGCATTGTCACATCAAGGATAGAAAATAAGAAAATAATAAAGAATGGGTGCATGTGTGATCTCCCATGGGGTCTTAACCCTCATGTTAGTTATCCATAGATATAGATTTAAGAGGATCACAATACGACACTAAGATAGAATAAAAACATGAAGAATTGGTGGAGAATAGATACACAATATGATTAGATGAAAACATAGTGAAACATCAATTAAAATTGCAGAAAAATAAAGAAGTAAATTATAGGGAGAGATCGACTATGACCGGTAGATACTGAATGCTCTTAAATGGGAGAGATGGAAAATATTTATAGGTCAGTGGCCTTCTTCGTCCTCAAATTCGATGCAGTTTTGGGTCTCAACGAGTTGATTCTCTTGTTGGATGAGCGCCAAGTGTTTTTCACTCAAGGTTCATGATAAATTATATTAAAATAAATTTCTTCCCATGATCACATATGCACATATTTGAGAATAATCGAAGGATGAAATGTTTTGGTGTGTCATGGAGCAGTAGAAACCAGGGCGTGCTTGTGTGACCACATGAGGAATGATTTTAATGTTACACATGCTTATATGTGGTCCTGATGAATTTGGAATTGTCATCATTGATATACAAATCAAATAAAAACATAAATCAATAAAAAAAAATCATTTTTTGGGTTCTTATTATTATTTTATTTTAATTTTATCATTATATTTTTTTTCATTTCATCTTTTTTTGTTATATTATTATTTTTTCTTTATTTTAGTATTATTATTTTATGTTGAGAGTAGATAGGGTTTTAGGTGGCCGCATGACACACGGTGGCCTCCTCCATCTACTCTAGGTTCAATAAGGGGTGTTCAGCTCGTGGTGATGATAGTGATCTATTCTTCTGGGGTGGCACACGTTCTTCGATAGTAAGGTTTCTCGGTGATCTCGACTTCTCAATGGTAACTTGGTTCAGGGTCTGAAAGATTGAGTTATTCTTAAAACTAGACACATTAACGTGATGGATCTTTCCTTGATTAGATTCATGCTTTGGTGGTTCTCTGTCTCCCATGGATTCAATTTCATGGGTGGGGGTGGGGCATCAACATCTTCAAATCTGAACTGGTGGTGACTCAATTTTTTGGCATGTTCGGCTTTGGGTTATTCTAAATATGTGGCTCAATGGTAGTCCCGTGGGATTTGGATCGATCATCTTCATGGTGGGAATCGAGCATGGGAGCATAATAGAAAATTGTGAAGAGCTCACACAGATGGTTCATAGAAGGAGAGAAGTGACTGTGAAGGGAGACACATGATAGGTTGGTAGAAGGGGATGAAGTGGTCATAGATTTGTAGTTGGTTGGGGTTACAAGGAAGTGAATGTGATCTTATGATGGTAGGTTGATTAAAGGGGAGGCACGATAGGTTGGGAGTTATCATGAAGTGGGAACTCATGGTCAGTTAGAAAATGGGGTCTCACAGTCTGTTGAAAAATGGGGGAAAGGTCACTTCAAATCAATGTGTGCGGTCGGTTGCTACATCTTCACGCAATCACTTAAATAACCATGTAGTGATTTCTTCAACACATGCAGTCAGTATAGTGACCGTGAAAGGCATGTGCACGGTCACTTCACCACTTTAAAACATTTCGATCTACATTTATAAAAACGGTTTTAGTGCATAATTATTTTTTTCAAAAAAAAATCAATAAAAAATTATGAATAAGTTAATATTTTAACCTCCAAATAATTAACTTCAAATTTATTTCAAATTTATTTAATTTTACTGATGAAAAATATGATTTTATAAAATATAAAATTTTCATCATTTTAAAATCACAATCATTAATTTCAAATTGTAAAAATAAAATTACAATTTCTTTCTCAATTATTAATTTTAATGGTATGTCTTCTTAATTGATCTTCAAAAAATGAATATATCAATAAAAACCAGTAATTGATTAATTTATAAATTAAATCCTAGATTCTTAAATTATCAAAAAAATGGATGAATTACCCAGTATTTAAATTAATAATGGGGGTATTTTCAAGGAATAACAGACAATTTTTTTTTTGAAATTTTAAGATCACATCACTCTGCCACACTTAAAATATTACACACCTGGACAATTTTATTATTTAATTCCTTTTATTCAAAAAGAAAAATAAATAAAGTAATCATATCTAGATTTAAATTTACCAGCCTTAATATAAATAAAACACATATTCATCCATTTTTTAAAATATCATGCCTTCTATGTGAATCAATTCATTATTTCACTTCATTAAAATAAAAATTACAGTTCATGAGTGGATCAAATGAGATTTAAGTGGAATCAAAATTTTAACAAGAGACACTTCCATTTTTTACTCTCTCCTAAGTTTTCTTAAACCAAATTTCAAATTTACACTTTATTAATAAAACTCAAATGAATATTTTAAAATTCAATTTCCCCCTTTATAGGTTCAATATTCCCCTCACCTAAATGAATTTATTTTTGACTTAAGAACTTTATTTTTTGTTTATTTTTTGTTTTTTTTTTAATTTTTACCATACATGTATGTTCAAAGTACTGTGAAAAAGCACTTATTAAATTGTACAAAGGGATACCCACACACATAATGTCATTATCTCAGATATTCATTACAGGTTCCCAATTTCCCATTATCATTCCAGGTTCAAATGAATTATATCATTTTTATTTGAGTTGGATCCCTAAGGAGTTCTTTCTTACAGAGGTAAAGTTACCTTATATTGGGTTCAAAATTCCTAGCGACCACAAGTTTTAAATCTAGATCCACAAAAATATTTTCACTCACAATCCATTTCCTAGTTCTAAGACCAAACTTCTATGAGACAATGAAAAGGTCACTTAGCAATCATTTAAGTCTTACAATTTCATAAAAAGTGAATTTCTTAACTCTAGAATGTTATTTTCAAACTATAAAAGGAAGAAATGAAGTTCAAGAGAGGTTTTAAAAATCAAAACAAAAACTATACAAAATATATGTAAAGAATTGTATTATTTATTTACAGATTTACTAGATACTTATAGAAAACAGTAAACAATTTTTATTTATTTATAGATTTTAAAACATTAACTGAAAATATTTTAAATAACTATTCTAAATAGGTTTAATATCCTCCTCTGCACTTATTTAATATTGTCCAATAAAGTTCCAAAAAGCATGAAAAAATTATAGTGATTAAAACAGTGTAAAAGGATAGACACAACCTGGTGTTTATTTGTCTAGAAATTTTGATTTGAGTTCTCCCCTGATGCACTAGTAGACATCTCAATCTATTATCCTAGGTTATTTTCCACTTAGGGAAAAATTATAGAAACAAATTAAACATTAGAAAATTTTATTTAAAATTAAAGAAAATAAAATGAAAGATAAATATAATGAAAATATTCTTGGGATTTTCCCTATTAAGAGGGGTTGTATTTAGACTCTTCATAGATGGAAAGTGTGGTGGTCATCCCCAATCTGTAAGGGGACGGGGTAAAACCACCAAATTATTCTCCTACTGAAAATCAACTCTTCTTCTTCCTCGAGGTCCCCTTAGAAAGAGTAGGTCCACCCCCCATCATCAATGTGATGTTCTTGGCAAGGTGGGCATGGTGGGATCAGGTGTGGGGGCTCCTTGGGTTCTACCACAACTACTGTGTCTTCCTCATCTTTTAGTGGAAGATCTAGTTTTTCTTCTTAGAAAAATTCAAACAAGGGGGAATCAATAGGTAATTCAAATTGAAAAAACTCATAACATTGTGAGTTCAGGACAAGATATCCCCCTTTATATACAACATCTTATACTTACATTTATTTACGAGGGACCACTAGGCATTCTTCTTCTGTTTTCGTGCCTCCCTATGGTTGATGTTCATGGTAATGTTGAGGGAGTACTTGATTTACCACAGGTCCTGAAGCATATTCATCTTGAGAAACCAATTCCCTTGTGGCATCTTCTTTAAATTATTTAAAAGCAGATTCAAGTAATTTTTTTATGTAAACTTCATCCAGATCCTTTTGTTCATCATTTTGGGCAGTCTCATCCTCAATTTCTAGCATATTTGGTTTCTCCTCTACTATTTACAGATCTAAATTCTCTTCAAGGGGAGATACCATAGGTTTTTCATATATTTAATCTAGGGTCAGCAAAAACTATATGGGTTCTAGAATATAAAAATTAAAGAGATCAAGCTATAAAATAGAATTTGAAAAATAAAATGAGCTTAAGGATTGATTCTCTCCATCATATGAACCATGTTGAAACTCATGTTTCTCATGAAACACCCTTGGAAGGTTTTTTAGAATGCCTGTGGCTTATGTCTCCATGGTAGGCTTAAGGGATTTGGGTCAGTCATCCTTGTAGTGGGGATCAAGCATAGGTGCATGGAAGAAGATCGTGAAGAGCTCACGCAGTAGGTTTGGAGAAGGGGGAAAAGTAACTGTGAAGGGAGATGCACAGAAGGTTGGTAGGAGGGGGTGAAGTGGGCATGGATCTACGGTTGGTTGGGGTTACTAGGAAGTGACTCTGAGATGCTCATGATAGGTTTATGAAAAGGGAGGAAACATATATTGGGAGTTACTGTGAAGAGGGAGCTCACAGTCAGTTGAAAAATGGGGGCACAGTCACTTCAAATCAATGAGCATGGTCAGTTGCAACATCTTCATGCAATCACTCAAGTGATCATGCGGTGGATTCTTTAACACACACGATCAGTATAGTGATCGTGCAAGGCGTGTGCGTGATAACTTTGTCACTTTACAGCATTTCAACCTGCATTTAAAAAGAACAATTTTAGTGCAGAATTATTTTTTTCAAACAAATTTCAATCAATAATTATGAATCAATTAATATTTCAACATCCGAAAAATTAACTTCAAATTAATTTAAATTTTTTTAAAATTTCATAATTAAAAATCTGATTTTCCAAGACACCAAAATTTTCATCATTTTAAAATCACATTCATTAATTCCAAATTATCAAAATAAAATCTCAATTTCTTTTTCAATTATCAATTTTAACGGTATGACTTCTTAATTGATCTTCAAAAAATGAATATATCAATAAAAACCAGTATTTAAGTCATTTATCAATTAAATCCCAAATTTTGAAAGTATCAAATGGATGAATCACCCAGTATTTAAATTAATAATGGGGGTATTTTCAAGGAATAACAAACAAAAAATGTTGAAATTTTAAGGTCACACCAATATTCCTACAAACTACATCCAATGGCACACATTCACGAAGTTTTTTCACTCTTGTAGGTGGAAAACTATAGCTAAAACCTTGATCAGTATAAATTATCTCAACATTGCAGTATATTGAAGTAAAGATGATTACCTATAAAAAATTATTAAAAATATTTTATATATTACATCATCAAATGTTTAACATGTTTTAATTGGTTATGATTAAATAACCGTGACTTGATCTTGAGACTTTTTCAATGGATTGATTTATCATTATTTGATAAACCAACCAAAACCTAGGGGGGGAATCCTTGAGCCTCTATTATCACAAATTTCAACAACCATTTGTCTCATTTCAGTCATGGTTTAAAAATCCAGCTTCAAACAACAACACCTCTTATCAAATTCCCTTTTATTACAATGTTGCTCACATACAAGTGAGAGGGTCTAGGAGTTTGGGATACATGGCATTTTTACATAAACACACATGTACTTACATAATTAAAAAGAGGGATGATACACATATAATCAATGAAGAAAAGAATATGCAATTATTAAAAATTATATTACCGCAAAAAAACACAACAAGAAATTTTAGACCTTGGTTGATCATATCAAGGTAGGTAAATTTTATAAATTAAATAATCAGATACAATAAAATATGACAATTAATTTCAATCATACATCAGTCGACCATCTCAAGATCAGTCATCATACAATACTGATAACATTTTTTTGGATACTTATTATGAATAACATATATATATATATATATTTATATTCAGACTTTCATGGAGATTTGACACTCTTGTAGGTGAAAAAATATAGCTAAAACCCTGATCGATATAAATAACCTCACTATTGATGCTGACATCATTACCTAGAAAATAAATTTAATGAAATGTTATATATATTTATACTACATCATCAAATGTTTAACATCTTTTTAATTAGTCATAATTAAATAATTATGACCTGATCTTAAGACTTTTTTTATGGACTGGTTTATCATTATTTGATAAACCAACCAAAACCTAGGGGGAACTCCTAGAGCCTCTACTATCTTAGAATTAAGCAACCATTAGTCTCCTTTCAAGCATGATGTAAACATTTAACTTCCAACAATGCCTCTTGTTGAAAACCCTCATATTACAATGTTACTCGCATGCAAGTGAGAGAGTCTAGGGGTTTGGGATACATAACATTTTTACACGGACACACAAATCCTTGCATAATTAGAAAGAGGGGTGGAACACAAGTCATCAATAAGGAAAATAAAATGCAATTATTACAAATTATATAACCACTTACAAAAAAAGACATACAATTTCAATCATACATTGGTCGATTATCTCAAGATCAATCATCACACAATAATCTTAACATGTTTTTTGATATACATATTATGTTCTACATATTATAAGTTTACATATAACTGTATCTAATAAATAATAAATATCTATATATATATATCCATATATTTATATTACCATCTTTTAAATATCAATATATATATATATATATGCATTTTTTGTTTTTAATGATGTATTTTAAATAAATATCTAATATACATTTTCAAATAATATAACATATATATATATACATACATGCATAACTACTAAAAATAATATTAATAGTAAATTTTGTTAAATTTAAGTAACAAAGGTAATATAATTTACACTTAAATAACTATTAAAATATTGTAAACTTATGTTAATTTCAATATAATAAAATTAGATAAGTAAATATACAATTTTTGAAATAATTAAACTTTCCAAAATTTAAACTTTTCAATGTGTATATATATATTTAGATAGATTCTCTTTATTTACTAGTGTATCAAATATTATAATTTAAATTTATTTTACTTTAGATATAATATATAATAATATATACATATAAATATTTTCAAATCTAATTATTCATAACTTAAATAACAAATGTATACATTTTTTATTATTATATTCAAATAATACAACATATATATAAACACATTAAAATATATTCAACTTTATTTATTAATATTTTAAAATATAATTATATATATATATTTTTTAAACAACTATATTTTCCTAAATAAAAATATTATTATTTTATACATAACTACTGAAAATATTATTAATAGTAAATTTTGTTAAATTTAATTAACAAAAGTAATATAATTTACACTTAATTTAAATACCATTAAAATATTGTAAATTGATATTAAATTCAATATAATAAAATTAGATAAGTATATATACAATTTTTTAAGTAATTGAGCCTTTCAAAATTTACATAATTATATTACATACATATTTACTTGGAATAATAATTATTTATAATTAATATAATTTAAACTTTATTATTAATGGTAAACATTTATAGTACCATTAAAAAAAATATTATATATATATATATATATCAAATAATAAATTATATATTGAAATAAATTTAAATATGATACAAAATATAACTAGTGTTTTTTTATAAATAATTATTCATAATATAATTTATATAAAATATTTAGATAGATTCACTTTATTTACCTATGTGTATGGAATATTATAATTTAATTTTAGATAACTTTAAATATAATATATAATAATATATACATATAAATATATTCAAATATAATTATTAACCATTTAAATTACAAATATATGCTTTTTTTAAACAATAATATTTCTCTAAATATAAATTATATTCTATACATAAAATTTAAATTATGTAAACACCATATTTAAATTTCCTAAATCACTAAATTTAAATTAAATCATACAAGTAACCATCATTCATACATAAATTAAATCATTCAAAGAATAATAATTTATACATTCATAAATCCATACATATTAAATAAATAAATCATATAATCAAAATAAATAAAAACAATTAGACAATTAAAATTTTTAAATAAAAATTTTATCTTCTTAAAAGTTGGAAATATATGTTGAGAAAGAAATCAAGCAGAGTTTCACAGCAAAATGCAGACAAGAACAACTGAAATGTGGGGGTGTTATTTATATATTTTTTCATGAAGAGACCTAGACCTTTTTCACGCCTCCTTCATAAAAATTTCACAATTTTGAATGGGGTTCATGCTTCCTGTCAGGCCCCAAGAAAGCGTGAATGGGGATAACACTTTCTCAGCAGAAGAATGAGAAGCATGAACCTCTTTCATGCTTCTTGGTGAAATTGAAAATGTGAACGGGGTTCACTCTTCTTCAAACCCACTTTTAAAAATATATGCAGTCCTATCCCTTTAAAAAAATCATAAATCCCATTTAAAAAAACTCAATTAAAAAGATGTCCATGAAAAACTATATTTCTACCAGATCATTTGAAAATCAATAGACAAATAAAAAAATATTTTAAAATAAGAAAATTTTAATGAACGAGTTACCATATCCCAATGGAGTTATGGTTTTGGACACATTATTGAATAAACTGTGGGAACATGTCACTACCTCATTATAACGGATGCATTTGTCTAGAATTTATTCAATAATTTGAAAGTTGTATCAAGATTATTACATTAATTATGTCATGTTAGTTCCCCATCTCCAATATATCCTTATCATGTTGTTGAATTATTCTTAGACATTCAAGAAAACATGATTTGAATTAACTTTAAATGATTTGTGTACTTTAATACTATGTGTACTATAAAAAATCAATTAAATAACAAAGTTTTATAAAATCATCGCTAAATACCACATATAGTGGCGGTTATTGAGAAACTACTGCTATATGTTAAAAAACCCTAAAGTCAACCCCCTTTCCCTCTCAATTCATTCACCCCCTTCATGCATGACCTGATGTCGACCCCTTCTCCTACCAAATGTCGCTCGATACTGACCCCCCAACCACCCTCCCTCCACCTGACATTATTCATTGGCCCCTCAGGTGTCCTTTGTGTGACACCTCCTACTTCATGTAGCTCACCTGATTCCCTCCCTAATGGGTTTTAGAGGGATGTTTAACAAACAAAATGTAGTGGAATAAAAACTCCAAAACGCTATTAATCCCAAAATGTAACTATATGTTTGGAATGACTAATAAAACAAAGAACAAATGGTGTACCTTTCGCATTGACAATATAGTCTATCCAAGCTTTAACCAGGCATTTGATCAAGATCATTGAGGAGAAACCGAATGATTCCTCTCTCCTAGGGTATCCAAAGATCATGATCATCTCTCAATGCTCAAGGACCACTCTCAAGCCATAGTTTTCTATAAACTTGAGTTTAAAGGCAAAAGAGAATTGAGAACTAGAGAGTAATTTGGACAAATATTTTCACACCATTTGGGTGCCATAAAAATCACATACCATGAGTTCCTTTATATATCCATCGTAGGAGACCTTCAAGATTCCAAAATTATTGGCTATTAAATTAAACGTCTCATAAGTTACAACTCTTTAGTTTATAACTCATCACGGTGATTCATTTTTTTAATGTTTAAATGAATGTTTGCGATGTTCAAACTCTTCTTGATTATCATCACATGATAATAAACTGATCATGATAGCTTGGGGTAGGATAAGAAGATTGATAAATGCATTATTGTATAATACATGAAACTAACATGAACAACACTATGGTGTGGTGACACCATGCCATGGTGTATCCCAAGGTAAACCACCACATCATGGTGGTGCCTTTAGTGCACAATTTCAACAATCTCCCACTTACACTAAACCCTCACAGACTTGACTCATTTTCACCTTATGTCACATCATATGTAATAGCTTGTGAAATCATATCCAAAACTATCATACATTTTCACCACATGTTATATCATATATAACAACTTGTGAAAATCCATCCAGAACTTCTTTTGGATTCCTCCAAAACACTTTTGGGGAAACTCTTATGGTTTTATAAACTGAATCCTCATTCGCACAACCAAAAAGTGTGACCCCACAGACCTTTGTAGCATTGAAAAAGATTGTGAATTCTTGAATTCAAAAATGTATGCAAAGAGAGACCTCTTGCAAAGAGTCAATGTTTCTCAATCTAGAAAGGGATCAAAAGTGATCTTTATCAAACACTTAAATCTTCATACCAGTTTCCACTAGTTGTATCATATACAAGTTTTCATAATTATATAATCCTTTTGTACAAAAAATTGAGTGATGAGATACATAATATATTAATATCATATAGCTTGATCATACATTCTCGGTTCTCTGAGTATAGACTGACCATGTTGTTAAATACAACACATGTCATTCATCTAAGTGGATGAGCACATTACATGCCTCTTATCTAGGAAGATAAGCACATTACATGAATCTTGTCTAAGTATGACCATACACTTCCTTAGACTGTCTCAATCGAGGGTCTATATGTCATACTCATCATATGAGAGGACAAATCTCATCCTGGCTAAGCCTAAAATAATGATATGATTAGCACATAATCAATCACCCCTTAATTAGTTAAGCCTAAATTATTTCATAAGAAATGTGTCAAAGTAGGTTTTTTCTCATGTTAAGTATCTTTTCAACCTTAGGCATGGAGATTAAATATGAAACATGTTCCCCTAGCATACTGAAAATAGTGTCTGACACTCCATGTGGTATAATTAGCGGATCATTTGACATATAAAACTCATTTTGTGTCTCATGGGAATATTTTGTATCTCTACAAAATCCTACTCATACTATTTTTAACATTCCATCACAACCTATAATGCTTCATGACGAACATCAATTAGAGATAACACAAATTTTTACACAAAGGGGTCAATTATCCTTTCCCTTCATGCAATAAATGCAGCCAACGTGAAAGAATGATAGTGGAGACTTCTTTTTGTTTAACGTGGTATATTTTATATTCTAAAACTCATTTAATAATAGTAACAAAACCATACATATGCATTTGTGTAATGACCCAAAATTATATCAATGAAATTTATCTTCTTATAATTATTTCATATAGTATAAATCACATAATATCACTTAAAAACACAATGCAAACTTTATAAATAAATAATGAATGAAATAATAGGTATTTCTAGAAGTTAAGGAACTTATACTAATGGAATAGTAACTTAACTTTTGGAAGAAATGCATTCCTTAGGAATAGTAAAGTAGAAAATAGAATAGTAACTTCACCTATGAAAGTATAAATAAAATTTGGGTATCTTATAAATAAAAAAAGATATATCTATATCTTGAAATATGTAAATAAATATTTTAAAAATGATAAATTAAGTGTTGATGTTTTGTAAGCTATAAATATTTAATTACAATTTTATAATTAATAAAATGATTTAAAATAAAATGTATTTTCATAAAATATATTAATATATTAATATTTTTGTGTCTTATTATTATAGGATAATTTTATGATACCTTAGTTAATTTTTGAAAATGTCATAAAATCTGTTATAATATTAAAATTGGTATTTTTTTTAATAAATGATGATTTTAATTAAAAATAATTTTCTCATATTTAGAAAATTATTTACATAAAATGAAGTTTATTTTTGAATTCTACACATCGAAAAATGATTATGGTGAATTTTTGGGATTAATCTAAAATACTTGAATTTTTTGTGAATAGTAAAATATGATAATTTATGATAAATACTAAATATATGAATTATTGAGTCATATATGATGTATGAATGATATAATCCCATAATCTCAAAATATCCTTTATTATTTTAAAATATTTAGTGATAATTCTCAGACTATTCATAGTCTTGAGCCAAAATAACAAACTAGTGGATAAAATATTCAAAAAACACCCCCTCCTCCACTATAAATATCACCCATCACCACCCCTTCTCCTCACACATTCCAATATTTTATGATTTTACAATTTCTATATAATTCTATTCCCAATACTCTCCTCTACGTCCATGATCCCTTGGTCTCATCAAAAGACCAAACCCTTTTCCCTAAGGAGGTTCTCAAGGAGGAGAAAATCAAGAGGTAAAAACATTTTTCTTTTTATTTTAATTTATTTTCAATTTATTTTCTTTAATTATCTTCTACTCACCTCCCTATACCAAAGTTACATGATATATCTAGTATCTTATATATACTATAATGTTTTTGTGTTAAGGTAATAATCCATTATTAATTCTCTTCCTTCTCCTTTTGTTCTAAAAATAAAAACATCATCTGTGGTGTGTCGATTTACCACCATCATAGACACTGCATTTTCATTTTTCACTAACTCCTTAAAGAATGGTCATAAAACCGTCTTTATGGTTAAATACTATTTTATTATACATATTATAATTCATTTATTGTTTTTTAATCAGTATATATACATGATATTAATTAATGAAACAAAACTAGTTTGTGATGATCGAACAACCGTCAAAATAATCTAAAAAATTATCACTATTGTCTTATAAAATGATTCATTCTTTACCCATATAATTATCCTCATTTTATATGAACGTTCACACTCTTATACAAGTAAACCAAGGAAACAGACACTCCCAAATGACAAAATTAAATCTTATAACTAATCAAAAGACCATAAATAAACTTAATAAAATTATAATAAATAAAATAATTGTAGGAAAGGTTATTAATTAATTAATTAATGGATTTAATTTCATTATTCAGTGCATTAAGTACAATTTTATAACACTTTCGGACATAAGTTAAGGGTTTCTTCCCGAACCTCCATTTTCACTCGGGTTATGATTTTTCCCTCTTTACACCAATCTAATTCTTAATTATTTTTATATACTTCTAAATTCTATATATATGTTCCAAACTCATGTATCCAGATCAATTAATCTTTATTTTTTGGGGAAATACATGTTTTACAAGGTTACATTCTCAATTCTTCCTGATACACAAGCCTGATTAAAGGGAATCTATCGATTTTTTGCCCATTTTCAAGTACCATCCATAAACTGTTTTAAGATGCCGTTATTTTTATAAAATCAATAATTTTGTCATGAAAAACTATATTTGTTCATTTCTAGTTTTATACAAACAATTATGACAAATAAAAATGATTTTTCCAAAAGAACTCTTCTTTGTAAAGGAAAAAATTCATTTCTCTCAAGAATTCCTTGATGATTTTATTAGAGTATTTCCATATGTTTCAACACCTTCGTTGAATCTTATTGATATTTATCTCTTATAATTATCATCTACCATATTTTATTAAATGTTTTATAATCGGTTTGATTATGGATGTGTTATATTAATGTCATTCACCATACTACTCAAAATTATTAGTGGTTATGTTTACAGATTGAGGAAAGTTATTTACATTTCATATGTATATGTATGTTTTTTATGTTTAACCTCATTCATATGAGGAATACATTGAAGATAGTAAGTGATGTATGGGGCTCTCTATAACCCCTCTATGCATTGATAGGTCTCATGAGACAAAAAAATGGAATTTGGTTGAGTCCTTAACCATTTATTTTCAGATGTCTTGGTTGAGGCCTTGATGGTGTGTTTATGATGTTTGGCATTATGCATTCCCTAATTATGATATTAGTAATTGACAATTCATATGATTATTCGACTAGTAAAATATTCATGGTTAAGCTTAATTCTCATGTGATTATTTATATATAATTATTTATTCAGCTTTTATTATTGTCATATTATGCTCAAGATTATGTTCTAATGGCATGAATTTTTATTCATTCACCATTCCTTATTATTTATATTAGATTATATTTTATTACTTACTTTTATTGAGTATCTAAGTCCACTCCTTTATTATGTTTTATTTTTCTCCAGGATACGAAGATGTATATTATGAACGACTTACAGGGATAATCTAGGAGTTATGGATGTTTCCAATACAGTTTTTATGTTTTTTTCATTTCAAGTTATAATGTAAAGTTTGTGTATGTAATATAGCTTCAAAAACTTCTAAACTATTTGGTCCTTCAAGATGTGATGTCCCTTTTTATTATACCAATGTAATAAAATAAGCCACCAGCTTCGGGAAACTGGGGTCTGGGTCTTTATAGTTGGTATCAGAGGATGTTTAGTAGAAACTTTGGAAACTATATTTAGAAAACAAAGATTAGGGAACATAACCCTAAGATATACATTGAGGATAATCATAGAACATCCTAGAGTTATGTTAAGGTAGAGATTATGTGGGACTTCCTAGAAATAAATTCATGTCTATATACGATAAGTGGGTGTGGTTCTGACACAGATGTACCTAGGGGTAATAACTCTAACAAAGTGTCTTGAGTTTGACTCAGGGTAACCTAGTACATGACAACAGGTCTTACTACACACCTGGTTTGATACTCCCGAGAGATATTCTTAGGATAATGCATATTTTCTTTACAAAAAATTATGAAGGATTTAAAAGTAAATATGTCCCCAAAGAAACCATTTTTATGATTATGAGATTAGCTATGCATAAATTTCCAATTTATGTTAAGTGTTTTGCTAGTTTAAAAAATATGAATTATTATTCATAACCTAATTTAGTGTGTGTTATTGTTTAAAAATGGTTCCTAGTAGAAGGAATGGAAACCATATCTATGCACGTATCTCATGTAGGGATCGTCCTCTTATGCAAGATAATGATGTTGTGACTGGTGCTGAGAAACTTATAACTATACTGGGATAGCTGACTCGAGTTATGAACAATAACCTTACACGTATGGATCATCTGAATCCACAACATGGAGAAGCAATGTTAGACCGCTTTATGTGATAACAACCTCTATTATTCAACGAGACTACAAACTCATTTTTATTGGAGTAGTGGATAAGTTCCTTAGAGAAGATATTTCTAGCTTTGGAAAGTAATGAAAGGGAGAAGGTTATTATGGCAGTATATCATATCTCAGGAGATGCTGATAAATAGTGGTAGTTGATTCAAAACACAAAGAAGGAATAAGAAATTGAAAATATGGAATGGAAATATTTTAAGGAATTTTTCCTAGAAAAATATTTCCCTCTTGAATAGCTAGTAGATATAGAGAGGCAATTCTTGAGTCTGAAACAAAAAGAGGATGAAAAACATTGTGAAGTATGAATCCAACTTTATAAGGTTATCAAGGCATGTCGTGGACTAAATGTGTAATCCAAGGAGCAAGATTTATTGATTCTTTGATGGTTGAAAAACATTCCTCTGAAGGGCGTTGGTCTCCCAAAATTTCTCATCATACGAATATATAGTCTCATGTGTTATCAAGACAGAGAATGAATTCTCTAATTCCTATAACTTTAAGAGAAAATAAGTAAAGAAGAGGGTGATGGAGAAAAGAATGGATAGATGGAAGAATGAAAGGGGGAATTTTCCAACATGTGATACTTGTGGAAGGAAACACCATGTTTTCTACTTAAAAGGAAAAGGAGTATGTTATAAGTATGGAGAAAAAGTCTACCAAGCCTGTGATTTCAAGGGAAATAAAGAAACTACCAATGTTCAATGCTACAATTATAGGGAGATGAGACACTATGAAAATTATTTTTATAAGCGTCAAGGAAACTTTCCCTAGAAAAGACCAAGGGAGAAAGGTCAAGTTTATATGATCACAACTGCGGAGGTTTAAGTTCCTAATGATGTGGTGGAAGATACTTTAATCATTACCTCAAATTTAGTCAATGATTTATTTGATTCTGGATTATCACACTTACCATTTTTCCAAGAAACTTAGATATTTCCCTTTTAATTTAATAAAGGATTTGCCAGTCAAAACTCCTAATGGATGTATAATGGAAATAAAGATATGTTGGTCAGTCCTCTTTATGACACAAATGTACTTTAGTTATAAACCTTGTCATCATGCCTATGGTTGATTTTGATATAATTCATGGTATGAACTGACTTTCAAAATATGATATGAAAATCTATTGTGGGATGATGGAAATTACAATTTGTGAGGAAGATGTAGAATCCCTTATCTTTAGAGTAGAAACTTCATCATCTGGTTCTTATCTAGATCCACCTCCAGTAACTCTTTTAAATGAAATTCTTGGGGAGGAAGAGAAAAAATCATCTATAGATGAGGAAAGAAATCTTCAAATTGAATATGTACCTATTGTGCAAGAATACATTGATGTATTTTCATTTTATTTACCAAGACATATTCCAAAATGGGAATTTGAGTTCTCTATTGATTTAATTATTGGGGAAATACCTATATCAAAGACTCCTTATAGAATGACCACTGTGGAATTATTAGATTTGAAGAAACAACTAGATGAATTGAGTGATAAGGGATTTATTCACCCTAGTGTTTCTCCATGGGGATCTCATGTTCTCTTTGTCAAGAAGAAATATGGATCCATGAGTTTGTGCATTGACTATAGAGAAATCAATGCTATTATAATAAAGAACAAGTATCATCTACCTCAGATTGATGATTTATTTGATCGACTTCATAGAGATCAATATTTTTTAAAGATTGATCTTCGATATGAATATCATAAATTGCGTGTGAGAAAGGAAGATATTCCAAAGATAGCATTTCAAACTAGGTATAGACATTATGAGTTTACATTAATGTCATTTGGAATGACTAATGTACCCTCTGTTTTTATGGATCTAATGAACAGATTGTAAATTCTTGCTTCAAACAGTTTCTTTTCTTGGTCATATTGTCTCTAAGGATGGAATCTCATTTGATCCTACAAAGACAAAAGTAGTACAAGAATGGCCTATGCCAACAAAAATAACCAAGGTACGTAGTTTCATTTGTTTGGGTGGTTACTATCAGGGTTTCATTCAGAATTTTACCCGATTAACTAACTTGTTAACCAAGCTTACTCATAAAGGGTTTAAGTTCGTTTGGACAAAATAATGTGAAGAATTTTTTGAAGAATTGAAGAACATATTAGTGAATGATCCGATCTTGACTCTACCATTAAGAAATGGTGGATTTTTTATTTATAGTGATTCATAAAAGAAATGACCTAGTTGTGTCCTTATGTAAAATGATAGAGTTATTACCTATGCATCAAGGTTGTTAAAAACTCATGAACAAAACTATCTAACTCATGATTTTGAGTTAGCAGCCGTAATATTTTCTCTAAATATATGGATACACTATCTCTTTGGTGAAAGATATTAGATATATATAGATCATAAGAGTTTGAAATATGTATTCTCATATAAATAACTCAACTTGAGGAAAAGACGATGACTTGATCTACTCAAGGA
This sequence comes from Viscum album, assembly GCA_963277665.1. Classification (NCBI taxonomy): domain Eukaryota; kingdom Viridiplantae; phylum Streptophyta; class Magnoliopsida; order Santalales; family Viscaceae; genus Viscum; species Viscum album. The sequence goes on from OY728165.1 coordinate 914,525,182, forward strand.
CTATGATTGTTCAATACACTAGCACACCGAGAAGGTGAATAAGGTTGCATATGCATTGAGCAGGAAGGATCATGGAGTTTTGAACAAAATGAGGATTGACAAGGATTGTGTGTTCATGGATCAAGTAAATATGGATATGATAATTATCAATGGAGGTGAAACATCATTATTTTTTTCGATTAGTTCTCTATCCATATTTATTGGAAAGGATTAAAAGTTCTCAGTCTGATGGTGAGAATATTTAAAAGAAAATTAAAGTTGTGAATGATCAGAAGTTGGCAGACTTCGTGTATGAAGATGAAATTCTAAAATTTGAGAGGATACTATGTGTTCCCTCTATACCCGATTTAAAAAACGAGTTATTAGATGATGCTCATAGATTGAATTTATATACACACCCTATTAGCACTAAGATATATAGAGATTTGAAGGAACATTTCTGGTTGGATAATATGAAGCGGGAAATAGCCGATTATGTATCAAGATGCTTAGTCTGTCAACAGGTAAAGGCTAAAAGACAACATCCTAGAGGATTCATGCAACCTATGTCTATTCCTACATAAAAATGGGATGACATAACCATATATTTTTTCAATATATTACCAAAAACTCCAATAAAGAATGATGCAATATGGGTAATTGTTGATCGGCTTACCAAATCAACACATTTCCTCTCTATAAGGGAGGATTTTCCAACGGATAGCCTTGAAAGAATCTATATTAATAAAGTTTTAAGACTTCATGGAGAATATCTTTCTATTGTGTCTAACTGTGATCTGTGATTTACATTGAAATTTTGAAAAATTCTTTAGAAATATTTGGATACTGAGCTTCATTTGAGTAATTCTTATCACCATCAAACTGACAGACAGTCAGAAAAGACGATCCAAAATTTAGAAGACATGTTGATATCATGCTCAATTGACTTTCAAGGTATGTGGGATCCGTATTTACCTTTGGTAGAGTTTTTCAACAATAATAGTTTTCATTCAAGTATTCAAATGAAACCATATGAAGCATTGTATGGAAAGAGATTGTCATGACCCGTCCTCGGGGCCCGTGTTGTGACTACCCCAAGCCCGCCTTCCATAGGCCAGGCGCTGGCGACTAGCACCAAGGCGTAAATCCCAGTAAAAAGGGAAGGCATTGACTTTGTAAGGTAAACAAACACCATAGAGAAAGCAAGCAGTAGAAGTAAACACTAAGTAAAAACTGAGTACGACAATGAGTGCGGAAAAGTAAGTGGGCCAGAATACAAGCCCAAACTGAAAGTATAGTACAACTGGAAAGGGAAAACAGAAACTGAAAGTAAAGCCGCAACGTCGAGCCGTCCACTGGAAGACCCACCTGAAGGGTGAGTACAGATAGCCTCCACAATTCCTTGGGTCCAACCGTCCGCTCCGAGTACGTCCCGCCCAGTGGTCCACCTCCAGGTACCGTCCTGCTCCGCAAGCCTCAACCACGATCAGCGTTGTCCGTCGTCTGCAACCAACACAACGTAGTGCGGGCATAGCCCGTGCAGGGGTGAGTATAAGCTACTCAGTAGGGACCCCGAGACCCCCGAAGGTCTCCCAGAATCCACAAAGGGTAATCCACAAAGGAAAAGATACAATCACGAAGTAACATTCAACACTGCTTAGGTATATGACCATACATATACCTAAGCCATCAATTCTCGTTCGGCTCCAACATCTGAGCCCAAGTACAACCCAGTCCACACAGGAAAGAAAAACATAAATCCACACAGGATAGCACAACACTATCCACATAGGAAAGCAAAACAGGATTTCAGCTCACACAGGTATACTACTTCGTAAGACGATAGAGATGATCAGATGTAGCCACTGATTCATCTAAGCCGTCGGACCCACAAAGGATCGGTAGGTACTAACCCCCGTAATGACTCACACAGGATCGATCATGAAGTTGAAACCATACCTATTGGGAAACTCCTTATCTATCAAGTACAGTGGGTATGCCGCTACAACCAAGCGCTTCCCTTTAACCTTGTTCTGCTGTAGTAATCCAATTATCGAGTACTGTGGGCCTGCTGCTACAACCAAGCGCCTCCCACCATGGGTCTGCTGCTACAACCAAGCGCTCCCCCTCATAGCCTCTAGAGGTACTCCTTCTTTTGAGTACCACGGGTCTGATGCTACAACCAAGCACTCCTCTGTCGTGGGTCTGCTGCTACAACCAAGCGCTCCCCCGTGCTGCTACAACCAAGCGCTCCTCCGTCGTAGGTCTGCCGCTACAACCAAGCGCTCCTCCGTCGTGGGTCTGCCGCTACAACCAAGCGCTACCCCTCATAGCCTCTAGAGGTACTCCTTCTGTTGAGTACCACGGGTCTGCCGCTATAACCAAGCACTCCTCCACCGCGGGTCTGCTGCTACAACCAAGCGCTTCCCACTGGGTTATCCGTAACACACCGAGTCATTCGATTAGCAGTCGTCAAGTCTCAACCGGCTCTAGGGTTTCCGCACATAGCATGATCGTTCTGGGAGGATCCACTCCATGAGCCAAGAGGTCGATGCATCAACTGACATGTAGTCCGGAGTTGATGTATCCCAAAAAAAGTACCGTAGTGGTCACAATCGAACCCACAGAGGATTCCCGTACTGTCTTCATTGTCATCGCAGACGCAACCAGCTCTAGGGTTCCCACACACAGCAAGCTCATTCGGGAGGGTCCACTCCATGAGCTGAGGGTCTGATACATCAACTGACACATAGTCTGGATTTGATGTATCCAAAAGTTCCGTATCGTCAACAGGAACTCAACGTCACAGACGGCGCGTCAATCGGACGCCCGGTCTGAGAGTTATTGGCTTTTTCGTCCCAGGGGCCCGGTTGGTTTTTAAGTCAAAACCAACCCGACCATACTCCACCTGTGTCCAAACCTTGGGTGGAGTAAAACAAAAGATCCGTCTCACTAATAGGAAACCATCAAAGTCGACGGCACATCAATCGGACGTCCGGAGCTCAAGTTATAAGTGTTTCCGCTCCGAGGGCCCGGTTGGTTTCGTGTACGAACCAAACCGGCCGAACCCAAAGTATTCTGAAACCTTGAGTGCGATATACCGAAACGACCGTCTCGATCCAAGGATCACATCGCCACTGACGGTGCGTTGATCGGAGGCCCGTAGCTCAATTTATGAGCAAAAGAGCGAAAAGGTCCGAAAACGGGGGGTCTGGGCTCGGACCGACCCGACCCGACCCCCCCCCCCCCCCCCGGGTCGACCCGACCCGAGTCCGGGTCCGCCCTGGCCGGCACGGCCCAACCCGGCCTGGCCTGGGCGCGACCCAGCCCAGCCGGTGCGGGCGTGGCCCGATCGCCAGGCGGGTCGGCTCGGCAGGTTACGACCGAGCGGAGCGGGTGGCATGCTGCACCCGCATGAGGGAACCGCGGCCCCACGTGGGGCCGCCCTTGCCAGCGGATGCGGCCGGGCCGCCGCGTCCCGTCTTCCTCCAGCCCCGCGTAGTCGCGGGACCGCAGCTCGCCGCCACGACAGATTCTTTCCGACGACGCGTCGGGCGCCGGCTGCCGGCGCCGCCATGCAGACAGGGCGCGCCGGCGGGGACTTCCGCGGACCACCGGACGCGCTCCGGTGGTCTGATTCGCCTGCGGTCTTCGCTAGTGATCTTCTAGGGACCCGACCTTCGCTGAAAAGCCTTAAAAACGCTCGAGCGGCTTGTTTTGTCACCATCCGCCGTCCCGCACACCAAGAATGAAAGGGCGGTGGGTTCGGACTTGTTCGTTGGTCCGCACCCACCACGTTAGTGGTTTTAAAATTCTCACAACATTTTTAAGCATACGTCGCGGGTATAAATCAAAAAGATTTAAAAGAATCAACCCCTACCTCAACGTTGTCATCGAACGTGAGTTCGTCGCGGAGTTGACCGTCGCGGAAGAAGAGGATCGTCGCGTCGCGGAAGGGGCGTCGCTGTCGTCGCGGTACACAGCATCGCGTCGACGATCACCGAGGGTTTAAAACACACAGATTTAATTACACCATTTAAAACCCATGTTGAGGATAAAAGAATTCACAAAGAAAAATTAAATAACCGCAATCCCCTACCTCAATCAGTTGTTGATCAAAGATTGTCGCAGGGAAGGAACGTCGCAAAAGAAGTGTCGCGGAAGGAGTGTCGCGGAAGGAGGATCGTCACGTCGCGCCGTCGATCTCCGAGGATCCGACGTTCTTCGTCACCCTTCGTCATAGGCCAGTGTTCTTCGCATTCTTTGCGTTTTTCGCGAAGAAGGATGAAGATTTCCAAGACTTAGAGCTTCCTCCAATTCCTCTCAACAAGCAACCCTCAAGTAAACACGTGTTGGTCTTATTTTATTCTTATTCCAACAAACGAAAATCAAAGTTAAGAAACGAACCATTAATTCGATGAATTAATGGTAATGGCTTAACTGCCCAAATAAAAGGGGAGTTAAGAATTTAAGAAAACGCACCAGTTAACTTTCATTTAAAAAGGGGTTTTCGCGGGTGCGTTACTTAGAGGAAAAGAAACGGTGGGGCTCATGCGGGCCCCACCTCACAAATATCCTACCAAGTGGGTAGGATATTTAGGGTTCCACCCTATCTGCTCAACTTAGAATAAGTGGCTTTAAGTGGCTTTAAGTGAAATAAAATAAAGTTGTCGCACCACTTTATTTTATTTTCTTAACTCAACCCCAAAAAAATAAAAACCACACCCGAGAAAACGCAACTCCGGAAAAGGCGTTTCTAAGAAAATACCTGCGCTGTGATTCAATCGGTGCCCTCGGAATTTGATTTCGAGCACCGGTTCAAAAGTTAGAAAAACCCGCTCGTTTGTTCACTGCACGTACCCGAGCCAAACTTTGGAAAATGATTCCGGGCACACCGTGCCTCGGAATCAGGTGCCGTCAGAAATTGCGTTCTTGTAAAATTCCAAAGAAAATTAAGAAAAAATTTCCTTGAATTTTACGGGTCTTTACATCACTCCCACCTCAGGGATTTACGTCCACGTAAAGATAAATCATAAACTAGGGAAACAAATGTGGGTACTGAGCACACATCTGAGCCTCCCGCTCCCAAGTGCTCTCCGGGAGGTTCCCGTGCTGCCATCTGATGCGCACTAGAGGGATCAATCGTCCACATAGGACCCGCTCCTATCGATCCTCGATCTCCACCGGGACCTTCGCAAACGTCGCCCCATCATCAAAGTCTAGCTCCCCGTGGTCAGTGATATGTGTCGGGTCGTGCACGTATCTCCTCATCTGAGATACATGGAAGACGTCATGCACCCAGTGCAACTGAGGTGGTAGAGCCAGGCGATAAGCCACCTCACCAATCCTGCTGAGGACCTGGAATGGTCCGATAAAGCGTGGAGATAACTTGCCGCCTCGTCCAAATCTTCGTAATCCACGTCGAGGTGAGACACGCAAGAAGACGTGGTCTCCACCCTCGAACTCCAGTGGTCTCCACCTCCTGTCAACACAAGAATTTTGTCGGCTCTGAGCTGTCCTCATATGCTCTTGGATGGCTTGAACCTTTCTGGTCCTACAAGAGCTGCTGAGATTTCTTCTTTGCCGAGAAGAGAAATCTGGTCTCATCCCCTGGATGAACCACGTTCTTCGCCTAATACAGTCAATCCCGACATGGTTGATACTAATCCATACCAAGGATGACGTCGTAAGGCCTCGACACTACTACCAAGAGATCTAACCGTTACTCTCGCCTCCAAGGGTTGGGTCACACTATCGGCATCAGTGTGTGGTCACTGGGTCTCCTCCAGTAGGAATCTCAAGTGAGGGTCAAGTCAACGGTTTTTAAACCGAAACCTCTTAGTAACAACCAAAAGAGAGGACAGGAAGGTAAATGCCACAAGAAAGGTGTCTTTTTATTACTGCAGCTCAAAGTACAAAGACACAAAGCAACAACAAAAAAACATCAATAGAGCTAGAAGCAATATGAACAAAAGTATCCAGGTATGGAGCTAGTCCCTCTCCTGTCCATCTGCTCTCGGAGCTCCATGATCGTAGGCCTCAGCTGCCTGCAGCTGAGCTCTCCTACGTCCACCTGTTCCCTACGGTCTAGGTGGACCTCCTGGTGGTGGTGGTGGAAACACCTCGAAGCGTCGTCCACCTCCAGCTGCAGGGCCATCTCCCCTGCCACGATATCCTGCTCCATGCGGTCTGCCTCGATCGAACCTCTGCCTCTGCCTGGGAGGTCCTTCGTTCATCTCCTGGTCATCTGTATGGCGGGTCGGACAGTCACGAGCCATGTGACCAACCCCGCCGCAGGAGTAACACTTCCCGCGCATGGTAAGTCGTTGTCCACCCCGGGTGCCTCGCACAAACGATCCTGTGTCATGCGGTCGACCACCTGTAGGTCTAGTCCTCTTGGACCCCTGCGTCATCTGTCTACTGCCCGCTGTAGAAGACTCTGCTACATGCCGGCTAGTGGTGGGTCCTGCTGCTAGAGACTGCTCAGCAAGGAAACTCTCCACTAAGAGGGATTGTTCCAACACCCCTGTCTGTGTCGGAATGCTGTGAGAAACAAATGAAGCTCTGATCTCTCGCCTGAGCCCCTGCTCGAAGGTTTGGGACCTGAAGAATGGGTCCCGTACCATGTCCGTTGAATAGCGCGAGAGATCGGTAAACCTCGCCGCGTACTGGGCTACTGTCATGCTGCCCTGCCGTAGCTGTAGTAGCTCCTAGATGCGCACCGCACGAAGAGTGGCTGGGAAGAACTCCGAGCGGAAGAGGCTCTCAAAGTACATACAGAGGAGAGATGCCTCATCGTGCACCTGGAGCATCAAGCTCCACCATCTGCCTGCTTCCGCGTGCAGTAGGCTCGCTGCGAGGATCACCATGAGGTCTGCTGGTGTCCTCACTAACCTGAAAACCCGTACAAATGCCTCCAGCCAGTCCTCGGCTGCCTGGGGGTCCGTCTCCCCGCGGAACCTTGGCGGTCGCTAGCGCTGAAACTCGTGCAGTGCACTAAGGCGACGTGCATCGTCAGCGGCTGGGGCTGGAAGCATCAGTGGCTCGGTGGGTAGTGGTACCGCCGATGCCTCTGCTGTCAAAGGGCCCTGTACCGAGGCCTCATCGCACTGCGGGCTATCGTCACGTACAACTCTCGGAACCCTAGCTGGCTACCGTCGTGGGGCCATCCTGAAAAGAAATAGGTGCACCACGGTCAGAACAATATACCTGGTGAGATGGCATAAAGTAATCACAAATAAAACTTGAAACACACATGAAATCAATGTTTTTGTGCATTAAGTCGGAAATCAGAAGTCAGGGTCCTGGTGAACGGATACGTCGGCCTCCGCACCAACACTGGACTCTCTAGACTGATAACCACACCCAATACGCTTAACACTATTACTTCACATAGAATAAAGATCAGAGTACAAAATTCTGCGGTAGAACCGAACTCCTCTGATACCAATTTGTCACGACCCGTCCTCGGGGCCCGTTCCGTGACTACCCCAAGCCTGCCTTCCATAGGCCAGGGGCTAGCGACTAGCACCAAGGTGTAAATCCCAGTAAAAAGGGAAGGCATTGCCTTTGTAAGGTAAAAAAACACCACAGAGCAAGAAAGCAGTAGAAGTAAACACTAAGTAAAAACTGAGTACAACAATGAGTGCAGAAAAGTAAGTGGGCCAGAATAAAAACCCAAACTGAAAGTAAATTACAAATGGAAAAAGAAAACAACAACTGAAAGTAAAGCCGCAACGTCGAGCCATCCACTGGAAGACCCACCTGAAGGGTGAGTACAGATAGCCTCCACAATTCCTCAGGTCCAACCGTCCGCTCCGAGTACGTCTCACCCAGTGGTCCACCTCCAGGTACTATTCTGCTCCACAAGCTTCAACCACGATCAGCGTTGTCCGTCGTCTGCAACCAACACAACATAGTGCGGGCATAGCCCGTGCAGGGGTGAGTATAAGCTACTCAGTAGGGACCCCGAGACCCCCAAAGGTCTCCCAGAATCCACAAAGGATAATCCCCAAAGGAAAGATACAATCACAAAGTAACATTCAACACTGCTTAGGTATATGCCCATACATATACCTAAGTCATCAATTCTCATTCGGCTCCAACATCCGAGCCCAAGTACAACCTAGTCCACACAGGAAATAAAAACATAAATCCACAAAGGATAGCACAACACTATCCACATAGGAAAGAAAAACAGGATTTCAGCTCACACAGGTATACTACTTCGTAAGACGATAAAGATGATCGGATGTAGTTACTGATTCATCTAAGCCGTCGGACCCACAAAGGATCGGTAGGTACTAACCCCCGCAATGACCCACACAAGATCGATCATGAAGTTGAAACCATAGCTATTGGGAAACTCCTTCTCTATCAAGTACAGTGGGTATGCCGCTACAACCAAGCGCTTCCCTCTAACCTTGGATTGCTGTAGTACTCCACCTATCGAGTACTGTGGGCCTGCTGCTACAACCAAGTGCCTCCCACCATGGGTCTGCCGCTACAACCAAGCGCTCCCCCTCATAGCCTCTAGAGGTACTCCTTCTGTTGAGTACCACGGGTCTGCCACTACAACCAAGCGCTCCTCTGTCGTGGGTCTGCTGCTACAACCAAGCGCTCCCCCCGTGCTACTACAACCAAGTGCTCATCCGTCGTAGGTCTGCCGCTACAACCAAGTGCTCCTTCGTCGTGGGTCTGTCGCTACAACCAAGCGCTCCCCCTCATAGCCTCTAGAGGTACTCCTTCTGTTGAGTACCGCGGGTCTGCTACTACAACCAAACGCTCCTCCGTCGTGGGTCTGCTGCTACAACCAAGCGCTTCCCATTGGGCTATCCGTAACACACCGAGTCATTCGATCAGCAGTAGTCAAGTCTCAACTGGCTTTAGGGTTTCCGCACACAGCATGATCGTTCCGGGAGGATCCACTCCACGAGCCAGGAGGTCGATGCATCAACTGACATGTATTCCGGAGTTGATGTATCCCAAAAGAAGTATCGTAGTGGTCACAACCGAACCCACAGAGGATTCTCGTACTGTCTTCATTGTCGTCGCAGACGCAGCCAACTCTAGGGTTCCCGCACACAGCAAGCTCGTTCGGGAGGGTCCGCTCCACGAGCTGAGGGGCTGATACATCAATTGACACATAGTCCAGATTTGATGTATCCAAAAGTTCTGTATCGTCAACAGGAACTCAACGTCACAGACGGCACGTTAATCGGACGCCCAGTCTGAGAGTTATTGGATTTTTCTTCCCAGGGGCCCGGTTGGTTTTTAAGTCAAAACCAACCCATCCGTACTCCAAATGCGTCCAAAACTCGAGCAGAGTAATCCAAAAGATCCGTCTCACTAAGAGGAAACCATCAAAGTCGACGACACGTCAATCGGACGTCCGGAGCTCAAGTTATAAGCGTTTCCGCTCCGAGGGCCCGGTTGGTTTCGTGTACGAACCAACCTGGCCAAACCCAAAGTATTCCGAAACCTTGAGTGCGATATACCTAAACGACCGTCTCGATCCAAGGATCACATCTCTGCTGACGGTGCGTCGATCGGAGGCACGTAGCTCAAGTTATGAGAAAAAGACCGAAAAGGTCTGAAAACGGGGGGGTCTGGGCCCGGACCGACCAGGCCCAACCCCCCTGGGTCGGCCCGAACCGGGTGACCCGGACGGCGCGGAGCGGCCCTTCCTGGGTGGCCCGGCCCGACCTGGGTGCGATCCGGCCCGGCCGGCGCGGGCGCGGCCCGATCGCCAGGCGGGTCGGCTCGGCCGGTTACGGCCGAGCGGAGTGGGGGCGTGCTGCCCTCGCGTGAGGGAACCGCAGCCCCGCGTGGGGCCTCCCTTGCCAGCGGACACGGCTAGGCTGCCCTGTCCCGTCCTCCTTCGGTCCCGCGCGGTCGCGGGACCGCAGCTCACCGTCGCGGTTTCAGACACGGCGGATTCTTTCCGGCGGCGCGCCGGGCGCCAGCGCCGCCGTGCCGACGTGGCGTGCCGGCGGGGACTTCCGCGGACCACCGGACACGCTCCGGTGGTCCGATTCGTCTGCGGTCTTCGCCACTGATCATCCCGGGACCCGACCTTCGCTGCAAAGCCTTCAAAATTCCCGAGCGGCTTGTTTTTTCGTCGTCCTTCATCCCGCACACCAAGAACGAAAGGGCGGTGGGTTCAGACTTGTTCATTGGTCCGCACCCACCGCGTTAGCGGTTTTAAAAGTCTCACAACAATTTTAAGCATACGCCGTGGGTATAAATCACAAAGATTTAAAAGAATCAACCCCTAACTCTATGTTTTCATCGAACGTGAGTTCGTCGCAGAATTGACCGTCGCAGAAGAAGAGGATCGTCGCATCGCGGAAGGGGCGTCGCTGTCGTCGCGGTACACGGGGTCGCTTCGATGATCTCTGAGGGTTTAAAACACACAGATTTAATTGCACCATTTTAAACCCATGTTGAGGATAAAATAATTCACAAAGAAAAATTAAAGAACCACAATCCCCTACCTCAATGAGTTGTTGATCGAAGATTGTCGTGGGGAAGGAACGTCGCAGAAGAAGTTTCGCGGAAGGAGTGCTGCGGAAGGAGGATTGTCACATCGTGCCGTCGATCTCCGAGGATCCGGTGTTCTTCTTCGCCCTTCGTCAGAGGCCGGCGTTCTTCGCGTTCTTCGCGAAAAAGGATGAAGATTTCCAAGACTTAGAGCTTCCTCCAATTCCTCTCAACAAGCAACCCTCAAGTAAACACGTGTTGGTCTTATTTTATTCATATTCCAACAAACGAAAATCAAAGTTAAGAAACGAACCATTAATTCGATGAATTGATGATAACGACTTAACTGACCAAATAAAAGGGGTGTTAAGAATTTAAGAAAACACACCGGTTGACTTTCATTTAAAAAGGGGTTTTCACGGGTGCATTACTTAGAGGAAAAGAAACGGTGGGGCTCGTGAGGGCCCCACCTCACAAATATCCTACCAAGTGGGTAGGATATTTAGGGTTCCACCCTATCCGCTCAACTTAGCTTAAGTGGCTTTAAGTGGCTTTAAGTGAAATAAAATAAAGTTGTCGCACCACTTTATTTTATTTTCTTAACTTAACCCCAAAAAAATAAAAACCACACCCGAGCAAACGCAACTCTGGAAAAGGAGTTTATAAGCAAATACCGGTGCTACGATTCCATCGGTGCCATCAGAATTCGATTCCGAGCACCGGTTCAAAAGTTAGAAAAACCCACTCGTTCGTTCACTGAACGTACCCGATCCAAACTTCAGAAAATGATTCCGGGCACACCGAGCCTCGGAATCAGGTGCCGTCAGAAACTGCATTCTTGTAAAATTTCAAAGAAAATTAAGAAAAAAAATTCCTTGAATTTTACGGGTCTTTACAGAGATGTCATACACCAACTTATTGGGATGAAGTTGGAGAAAAAAGCTTATATAATTGGAACTTATGGAGGAAACAAAAGAAAAATTAAAGACTATTAAAACTCATATCAAATCAGAACAAAGTACGAAAAAGTGTTATGTCGATAACTGGAGGAAATATTTGGAGTTTCAAGTGGGAGATTTAGTTTTTATGAAAGTATCTCCATGAAAGGGCGTCATATGGTTTAATAAGAAAGGGAAACTGAGCCTTAGGTACATCATACCTTTTGAAATTATGGAGAGAATTGAAGTTATGGCTTATCATTTTTCAATGTTACCTATACTTTCTAAAGTTCATAATATGTTCCACATATCTTTATTATGGAAATACAAGTCAAACCCAACGCATGTTCTCACTTCTGAAGAAATAAAATTGGAACCTGATTTATCTTACTGTGAAGTGTCTATACATATTCTGGACTGTCACACCCATGACTTATTTTAAAGGTATTTTTTCATTTAATTTTAATTCTTTCTTTTTTTGAAGGTTTCTCATTAATTTTGGTGGAAATAGTGGGTTTTCAAAATTTGGGACAAACTGTGAGCTCATTTTCAGATTTAAAAATAAATTTTGTTTCTTTTATAACTCATTCATTTTTCAACATTTTACACTCATTAAACTTCCCAATTGGAATCATCTGGTATATTAAGACCACAATATCATTTTTACCCCATATAAATCCATAATAATGATAGATTTGGGTTTTTTATTAAGGTTTTGGGCCAACCCATAAGCCCATTTCATACTTTAAATTATTTTTTTAATTTTTTAATATCTCATTTATTTTGTACTGTTTTTCAGTGATTCTTCCTCCCACCCAAATAAAAAAACCTGAGGCTCACTCTCATTATCTATTTAGACACTTTGGAGCTCATTTGGATCATGAATTAGGGCGAAAACAATCAAGATTTCTCAAATTGTCCAGATTTGAGAAGGTAATTTGATTCTTTCATAAACATTTCAATTTTCACCCATTGTTCCACATTTCTGTCCCAACTTAACCTACTAATCCTCATTCTAGATTACCTATCAGTTTTGGTTGCTTGGAGATTCAAACTTTTGTGGATTTGGGGTGATTTCTTCAAGATTTTTTGAGGTAAGTGATTCCTTCTTGGTTTCTTCCATTTTCCTTAGGGTTTCCTCCCTCTTTCATGAATTTATAAAATGTACATAAGTTAGGGTTCGAACCTAGGGTTTGATTTGTTATATTTTTGGTCAAATCTTGTGGTTTAGTGTTGGATTTGACCCCCTTGAGGTGCGGCGGTGGTGTGGTTGATGTTTCGCACCAAGTTTTGAGGATTTCGACACAAAAAGGTAGGTGATTCCATGTGTAACCATTTTATGATGAGTTATGTTGATGTGTTTACTCATTTTTCGTATTCCTCATATGTTTTTTGTGGTGTGAAAACTGTTTATGATTTATTTGGTTAAGCGTTTAATTTTATAGTAGAATTTTAGCTTGAAATTGAGTGTTTTTCATGTGTAACTCTTGGGGTATTATTTGAGTGTATTCCATAACATATAAAATTGGTTTACTAAATATTATTTGGGCTACCAATTCTACTTTGTCAGGGTCTTGGTGTTCCATTAGGTTTGAAAGAGGGTTTTTGAGTGGGTTTTATTTGTAAAACCATGTTATGCCTCTTGAAAGTGTTTTATGAAAATGTGTGTGTTTTCATGTGCATCTTTTGTGGTATTATACGAGGTGATTTTATTATAATTGAGAGTGGTTTATTAAATATTTATAGGGATTCCAATTCTGTTTTGGATTATTATTGGTGTGATTTTTCCTTTGAAAGATGGTTTTGAAATGGGTTTTATGTGCAAAGCTTGGGTATACTCCTTAGAATTGTTTTATGAAAGATTTGAATGGTTTAATGATTTATGTAAGAGGTGAAACCATATTGGAAAACTATTTTGGATTGTGTATATTTTGAAATGTTCCATTTTAAATGTGAAAGGGGATGTCATGTGATGTGCATCCTCTTGGAAATGTTTTATAAAAATGTTTAATGGAATTACTGAAATGTGAAAGTGATGTGAACGTGATGTGGGCTATTTTGTGTGAGTGTTATGTGAAAAATGGATTTTGTTTATGAAAAGGGTATTATGTAACATGTTAGTGGGTTGTTATATGATGTTTAACATCTTGGGAAATATTTTATAAAATTTTTAAAGGATGTTTTGAATTGTGAAAGACATGAAAAATGTGTTGTGGGCTATTTTGGTGTGAGTTGGATTTCAAAATCAATTTGAATAAAAAGGGGGATGATGTGCTTGTGTGATGTAAATGTGGGATGTTTGGTTGATGTGTGATGTAGAAGTGGTATTTGCATGTGAAAATTATATTTCATGTCTTGTTGAACTTGTTTGAGAAAAAGAGGAAAACCTAGGTATCTAGGTGGGTGGACCTGTACTAGTATGCTAGTGATCCCATGGGGTTTGGCCTCAGTTTCACGTAGAAAGATTGATGCTTACAACACTAACTAAACTATGATGATGATGATGATTGGGGACCACTAGGTTATGGGTATGTTCTCTACTAATGGCTCATGCATGAAAACAGATATTGTAATGGTTATTTTCACTGAGATACAAGGTATCTGGGACCCACAACGAGCTAGTACCTAGGGGTTATTTCCTATTGTTTTTCTCATTATATGCTTTAATTTTACCATCGGCATACTGTATGTTTGGATGGAAATTTCAGTAACTTTGGCATTTTATTTAAAATTTTTGATTCTTTAAAATAGCCCACATGAAAACTATTTTAATTTTTAAAGTTGCATCTTTTAGAAATTGTAACTAGCATTTCATGTTTTTGAAAACTTGCATGATTTTCCTCTTTGAATTTTTATCACATGGAATCTCTTTGTGGTGGTATCCTACTGGGATTTGGCTCACACCCTACTTACACCTTTGGGTATAAGTAGACTTACTGATTTTGTTACCGTAGGTTTGGGTACAACTTTTGTGCCTATGGTTCAGGTTTTAGTGGTCCAACGTGATGTGGTGTTGTGGAGATGGATTGAGGGAAGTGCCTCTTTCCATGTGGAGGTTCTTGGGATGTCATTTGTGGTTTTGTACCTTTGTAATGGTCTTTGGGAATTTTTTTAAGTTGTGTAATTAAATTATGAAATTTTATAAAAGATGATTTTTTTTGAAAAATACGGATTCATTTTATTAGATTTGTTTGCTGTTTTAAGTTTATAAACTCGGGTAAATCATTCCCAATTTTCAGTTTATGATACTTGGACACTTGTTACAGTCCATGGGGATCAGGAACCCCCTTCGGGCCCTGTCTTGGGTCAGGTTTGGTGCCAGTTTAGATGGTGACCAGATTCAGTTCATGACAAAATGGTCTTAGAGGGGGTTCACTCTTTTGGGTCATGTTATATGAGGAAAAGTCAGGATAGTCTGGAGTTAGGACTTTCGGGACTTGAAATTCCAGTTATGGGTAGTGTTCCTAGCCAGCACACCCCATGACGGGATTCGAGTTGCCAGGGGAAGTTGGGATTTGTCTGAGTCATTTGGTTTTCTTGGTTTGATGATGATTAGGGGAAATGAAAAGAGAGTTGGGTTAATGATCTTACTTAGCTCACAGGGCCTGGAAAGCCATGTGGAGCTGGGGATATTTTCCTATATCACTCTATATGATGGTGAAGTGATTGGAATATGGCCGCCAACCATATATCCAAGTCACCAACTGAAACTAGTTTCCTCTCACATTTTATTGTGTTCTTTAGTTTTGAAATCTTGGAAGTTTGGTTTTAAAGCAAAAATGACTTGGTTTTAAGAAGTTTAAAGTTTCTTTGAAATTATTTTCTAATAGAGGGAATGGTTTGATTTTTGAAATGGTGGAACTGAATTTTTATAATTGTTTTGAAATGGAAAATGGTGTGTTTACACCTCTTTTGAAAGCCGGAAATTATGTTAAAGTTGGGTTTGAAAAAGTGTTCCCAATAGAGTTTTATAAACTATTGAAAGGTGTTTTAATGGGATGAGATGTTTTGAAATTGATGTATATAACTTTAAAGTGAGTATTCATTTGAATGATTGGGATTTTTATTTCTTGGTTAGCGGTCTTGAGAAAAGGGAAGTATTGTTTGATTGTTTTGGTTTTGAAAAGTGGAATGAATTTTTGTTCTAACCTTTGGTATTTTTATGATCGACCACATTTATGGGGTTATATGGGATGATAGATGGTTAATGAAATGACTTGATGAGTGCTAGGATGGATCTGAGGAGGGTGCCCGGTGTGGTAAATAAACATGCATGTGTGAGGCCCATGGGGTACCATTGGTGGATACGCTAACCACTGAACCGTTTGTTTTCAAAGAAATTTTTTTAAAGGAAAAATTGATGTCTTGATGAGTGGTTTGCGATGGTTTGTATTATGTGTTTTTTTAAATGTTGATATTATGAGATGTTTTGAGTCTAAGAACCCCTCATGTTTGAACTGTGTTTTGGGTTTGTGTTTGGTCAGTAAGCTGGGTTGAAGGGCTGGTCAGTGGTCTCTTCTGAGAAAAGTTCGGGAAGCCTTAACGGTGGTTCCCCTCACGTGTTTGGTTCTAGTTTTTGGCATGTTTCTACCAATGTACCAGCATGGTTGGGTTCTTGGGTTCTTTTTTTGGATAAGGTATGCCCCCATTAAGGGTTAGTGCACGATTGAAGTGCAACCCAGATTGTTTTTCCATTGGAAAATCCTCCATTTGATCAATATAAGGAATCGTTTTCTCGAGCTTGGGAGATTGAGTTTACACCATTTCATTTCTTTATTTTGTTGACCCTATTGTAGCGAGAGAGTTCTCATGGAAGGTTGAAAGAGACCTTAGTTTCTTAAGTTACCTGAATAATTGAAGGTGGAAGTGGTATGGGGTTGTTAGTGTGGATGAGTATCTGAATGGTGTCTAAGAAGCCCTCCGGGTCCTTCGTAGTCTCTTCAAAGAATGGGTTTATATTAAACCACCAGTGTGGGAAATCTAGTCATGAGAGGATATTATGGCCACTTGCTGGAATTGTGTGTTGTTTGGCGACTTGGAATAAGCTCCCCTTCCATTTATTGTTTCTATCAATTTAAATGGTCACGTTTAGTGACACCTTGTGATGTCGTGTTCTCATTGACTGTAAAGGTGAAGGTCGTGCAATCCTCTGAGAGTTTCTAACATGTTGGGAGTATATCTCTTGTGAGAAAACTTAAAAATCCTATGTTTTAGAGGAACGTGATTATATGTTTCCTTTCCTTCTGTTGTTTCTCACCTGAAGAAACAAGGTGTGATGTGTGTGTGTGTCTTATAATTCCTTGTTTCAGTGAAATGGCATGTTAGGGTAAAGTGAGTTTTGGAATGTGTTATGTCTTGGTGAACCCATCTGGGATTAGGGTATAGTTTTCATGAAAACTAAAGTAAAAGTTTAGTTTAGGGGTTTCCAAATCCTAACTACGAGGTCGAAGATGCTTCAATCATTTGATCTCTAGCTATAGGTCCGAGAGAGAAGTTGACGCGTAGTCAGGGGAAATCCCAGGGTCATTTAAAACCTTGTACAAATTCTTATCCTCAGTATGAAAGATGGGGAATAGTTTAAACCTTTTATGTTTTCATCTTGATTTTGGTGTTCCCGTTTGATGGAAAGAGGTGGGAGGATATCATGTCTATGTTATCTCCCAATGTCATTCTTTTCCCCTTTGGTTTCCATTGAGTTTTTGGAGTATGGTTGGGGATTTGGCTAGACGGGTTGAACGCACGATTTGTGCATGGTTAGTAGAAACCATGCCCCATAAAACCATGCAAGTAGAATTATCCACATGGTTAGAACACGGTTTCTCAAACTATGCAGATTAACCATGCGACCGTCCTAACTCTTTAAATTTGGGTTCTTCCTGTGTCGGCCCATGGTGGTTGGTTATGATGGTTGTTTGTTATGGTTGGGAGACTCACTATAATTCTCATGTATGTTCCTTTTTAAATTTCAAATGGAGGTCTATCTCTTGTACTGGGGAGTCCGTTAGAGCCTCCCCCTGTTAGTGTCCCGATCTTGTCTCGAGAAAATTTGAGTTGTCTCTTATGGTGGGGAGCCCATTTGTGTCTCCTCATACTAGTAACTCAGATTGGTCCTTGGTCTTGGATTGGTGGTAGGTAGTATTGTTTGGAGATATCTAACTACCTACATCTTCCTTGGGTAAACATTGGGAGAGTGTAGAACGCCCAATGGTTTGGTTAAAGCAAGGTAAGTGTAACCTTGTTTGTTGTTGTTGTTCGTTTGGGTAAATTACTGGAATCATGTTTGGATAGTGTTTGATGAGTTTTCTTTTGGGATAAAATCTGAATATACTTGATCATTTCATGAAGTGGTGTATGTTTTGGTTGGTGAGACTATTCCTTCCTTGATTGATCAATTGGAGGTGTTTTGGCCTTTTGGGGCCGGGTGAGGCAAAGGAGTCCATTTTGGCCTTTCGGTTGAGTTTGGTTTTTACCTTTGGCCTTGTTGTGGCTTTATGAGGGTGGAAAGTTTTATAATGGGGAGAATTTTCACACCCATGACTTATTTTAAAGGTATTTTTTTCATTTAATTTCCATTCTTTCTTTCTTTTGGAGGCTTCCCATTCATTTTGGTGGAAATGGTGGGTTTTCAAAATTTGGGCCAAACTGTGAGCCCATTTTCATATTTAAAAACAAATTTTGTTTCTTTTATAAATCTTTCATTTTTCAAAATTTTACACCCATTACACTTCTTAATTGGAATCCCCTGATATATTAAAACCACAATATCAATTTGGACCCCATAAAAATCCATAATAATGATGGATTTGGGTTTTTTATTAAGATTTTGGGCTAGCCCATAAGCCCATTTCCTGCTTTAAATTATTTTTTTTAATATTTCAATATCTCATTCATTTTGTACTTTTTTCAGAAATTCCACCTCTCACCCAAAGCCAAAAAACCCAAGTCTCACTTTCATTATCTATTTCACCACTTTGGAGCTCATTTGGATCGCCGATTAGGGCGAAAATTCTCAGGATTTCTCAAATCGTCCAGATTTGAGAAGGTAATTTGATTCTTTCATAAACCTTTCAATTTTCATTATTTCTACCCCATTTAAGTCCCCACTTAACATAATAATCCTCATTTGATCCTACCTATCTATTTTGGTTGCTTGGGGATTCAACCTTTGGTGGATTTGTGGTGATTTATTCAAGATAGTTCAAGGTAAGTGATTCCTTCTTGGTTTCTTCCATTTTCCTTAGAGTTTCCTCCATCTTTCATGAAGTTCTGAAATGTTCGGAAGTTAGGGTTCGAACCTAGGGTTTGATTTGTCATCTTTCTGGTCAAATATTGTGTTTTAGGGTTGGTTTTTACCCCTTGCGGTGCAGTGGTGGTGCAGTTGATGTTTCGCACCAAGTTTTGAGGGTTTCGACACAAAAAGGTAGGTGATTCCATGTGTAACCATTTTATGATGAGTTATCTTGTTGTATTTACTCATTTTTCATATTCCTTATATGTTGTATGTGGTGAAAAAACTATTTATGATTGATTTGGTTAAGCGTTTAATTTCATAGTTTCATTTTAGCTTGAAATTGGGTGTTTTTCATGTGTAACTCTTGGAGTATTATAAATGAATAATGAATGAAATAAGAGGTATTTCTAGAAGTCAAGGAACCTATGTCTATGGAATAGTAACTTGACTTCTGAAATAGTAATGCGACCCTTAGAAATAGTAAATCTGCCAATGGAATAGTAACATCACCTATGAAAGTATAAATAAAATTTGGGTATCTTATAAATAAAAATATGATATATTTGTATCTTGAAATAAGTAAATAAATATTTTAAAACTGATAAATTAAGTTTTGGTATTTTTGTAAGTTATAAATATTTAATTTCAATTTTATTATTAATATAATAATTTAAAAGAAAATGTATTTTCATAAAATAGATTCATATATTAATATTTTGTTGTCTTATGATTATAGGATAATTTTATGAGACCTTAGTTAATTTTTGAAAGTGTCATAAAATTTGTTATAATATTAAAATTGGTATTTTTCGAATAAATGATGATTTTAACTAAAAATTAAATTTCTCATATTTAGAAAATTATTTTCATAAAATAGAGTTCATTTTTTAATTGTACACGTAGAAAAATGATTAGGGTGAATTTTTTGGATTTTTCTAAAATACTTGAATTTTTTGTGAATAGTAAAATACAATAATTTACGATAAATGCTAAATACATGAATTATTGAGCCATACATGATGTGTGGTTGATGTAAGCCCAGAATCTCAAAATCTCCTTCATTATTTTAAATAGTTAATGATAATGTTTAAACTATTTATAGTTTTGAGCCAAAATAATAAACTAATGAATAAAATATTCAAAAAACGTGTCTCTCATCCACTATAAATATCACTCTTTCTCCTCACACATTCCAAGTTTTGAGCCATGTCCAATTTCTATCCAATCCTCTTCTCAATAATGCTCACAAACAATAGAATTAAATCTTATAACTAATCAAAATACCACAAATAAACTTAATAAAATTATACTAAATCAAATACATGTAGGAAATGTTTTGAATTAATTAATTAATTAATTTAATTTCATTATCCGAAACATTAAGTACAAGTGCAGAACACTTTTGAACATTAAGTAAGGGTTTCTTTTCGAACCTCTATTTTCATTCGAGTTATGCTTTCTCCCTCTTTACACCAATGCAATTATTCATTCTTTTTATATACTCTAAATTCTGTGTATATGTTCCAAACTCATATATCTGGATCAGTTCATCTTTCTTTTTTGGAGAAATACATGTTTTACATGGTTCATTTCTCAATTCTTCCCAATACGTAAGTCCGATTAAAATGAACTTCTCACTTTCTTACCCATTTTCAAGTACCATCCATAAACTGTTTTAAAATAACACTATTTTTCTAAAATCACTACTTTTTCATGAAAAACTATATTTATTCATTTTTATTTTTATACAAACAATTATGACAAATACAAATTATGTTTCGAAAAGAACTATTCTTTTAAAAGTAAAATGGGTATTTCTCTCAAGAAACTTTCGAGAATTTTATTTGAGTATTGCCATCCATTCCAACACCTCCGTTGAATCTTATTGAGATTGATCTTTTATGAATATCATCTAACATATTTAATTAAATGGTTTATGATTAGTTTGACTGTGAATGTGCTATCTTGATATCATTCACCATACTACTCAAAATGGTTAGTGATTATGTTTACAGATTGACACTACTACAAAAACGGGCAAGGGAAGCGCGCCCTTATAACAGCGCTAAGCAAAAACGCTGATAAAGGATACCCTATATCAGCGCTAATATTACAGCGCTGAAAAAGCTAATTTTTATCAGCGCTTTCTTAGCGCTGATAATATAAATATTTATCAGCGCTAGAAAAGCGCTGATAAATATGATCTGTATCAGCGCTAAAATATTAGCGCTGATACAGTTGGTCTTTATCAGTGCTTTTTGAGCGCTGATAAAGGTTTCCTATATAAGCGCTAAAAAAGCGCTGATACAGAACACCTCTATCAGCGCTCAAAAAGCGCTGATAAAAATTATCTTTATCAGCGCTAAAAAAGCGCTGATAAAGAGACCCGTTATCAGCGCTATAATTGTAGCGCTGATACGGGGAATCTTTATCAGCGCTATAATTTTAGCGCTGATAAAGGTAGCCTTTATCAGCGCTTTTTTAGCGCTGATAAAACCTTAGTCGACTTTTTTATAAAGTCGGTCGCACAGTGCCCTCGTTTTATCGCAGCTAAAGCTCTCGCGGAACCGTAACCCTGCTACTCTTCTCCCGAATACCGCTGCTGTGTTCGCTTCGCCGGAGCTTGCCGCCCTCGGTACAGTCACCGTCCTCCGCCGCCCGCAACACCCTCGGCCGACCTCCACCGCCTGCCGCCCTCGGCTGCCCGCAACGCCCTCGGCCGCCGTTCTCTGCCGCCCTCGGCCGCCCTCCGCCGCCCTCGGCCGCTCTCCACCGCCTCCGTCGCCCTCCGCCTCACTCGGCCGCCCTCGGTCGCCCTCCGCGGCCGCCTTCCGCAACCCGCAACGCCCTCGACCAACTAAGGGTATGAATTCTATTCTAGTTTTATTTATTTGTTTCAAACATTCATGGAATCCCTTCAAGTTGTTATGGAATGTATAAAACCTACTAGAATTTGTCTTATGTAATGGAGAGTTGAGGCATGGTGTAGTTTAATGTCCTAAAACCAGGACCTTTGTGCAGGTTTCCATTTTGTTCTGATAAGGAGGGGAAATGATTCACCCTTTTCACTATAGTATAACCAAGAATGTTCTACCATAATCATGCATGAGGGGGGGGGTGGTAGATGTAAATTTTAACCCAGGGGTTCATGAATCCAAGGATTGATATGGTACTTAAATGTCATAGGGTGTTTGATGGTAGTAAAATCCATTATTGAGGACGAAATTGTCTTTGGTTGACATGCCTTTTTAGTGGGAAACATATGCAGATCCACCAGTGCATATTGTGATTAGTCAAATAAAGGTGACCTTAGGACGATGACCGCTCATTTCCGATGGCCATGGAAGGATATGAGGATTAAGACCTTTTTGTGCATAGTGTATGGTTTTTGAAAGGAAGAGACCTTTTTGGCTCCGACATAGTGACAATGGGGAAATTTATGTCTCATGAATAGACCCTAAATATGATGTTTATGTATCACCATGTTTCTTGTGATGGAAAGAATCAAGCTGTACATAGATATTTTAAGTTAAAACTACATGCATGGGTCTAACCCACACAAAGGGAGGGGGAATGTTTAGTTTTTGGGGTGTCTGGACTAGAACATAATGACTTAGGCATTACTATAGAATCAAACCAACTATAGTACTTGAAATCATGCATTTTAGAATCATGCAATTAGAACTATGGTAGAACTTTTTAGTGTCATATTGTGGGGACTGATTCCTTGAAAATCCTGAGTAACTTAATGGAAAATCAGTCTAAGATAATTTGACATGCGCTGGACATGAAGGTGGAGAAAGGTGTAGACTATGACACCATGGATTCTCGAATCGATAAGAATAAGTCCATGCACGCAACTTTTTACCATGCACGCAACTCTCTTTACAAACTCCTATTGAATGCAATTCTACGCGATTCAAAGCCTCATATTTTCTATAAAAGTTGAGATACTAAATTAAGGGGGTATCCTATTATTTATAATCGTTTCTGAACATGAACACATGTTTATCCCAAAGTGTGTAAAACCATGTTTGATGTCACATTAGGTGCATACGTATCTTTTTCTCCTAATAAAGTGATAGATAATCATCTTTTTAGTGAATCTAATATTCTTTTTTATGAATCTTGATTATAGGTTAGACTACTTGATCTCCTTCCAAGGAAGTGGTTCCCTTCTACTGTATTTGGAAGTCTTCTTTTGTGTACTTGAACCATAAATACTAATATTTGAGATTCAAATAGGATGAAGATGAATAAAGATTGGATGGATTCTAATCGTTTAACAATAGAGTACGAGAACGGAGTGAAAGAGTTCATCAAGTTTGCAAAGGATCACACAAAGGATCCTTCTCAAATCCTTTGTCCGTGTTTACGTTGTTGTTATTCTAGACTACTTACTCCAGAGGAGTTGGAAGAACATTTGATATGTCACGGAATAGATCGGAGTTATAAATGTTGGAATAAACACGGAGAAAAAGCGAATGTAGCTACTGGCTGGGATAAAACTGCGTTTTATGGATCGTCAGATATGAATACAAATATAGATAATGAAGAAGACCGTATGGAGGATGTGATTACAGATGTCAATGATGATGAAGATCGTATTGAGGAAATGACAAAGACAATTCAAGATGAACCCCGTGATTGCCCAAAATTGTTTGAGAAGTTAAAGAGTTGTGCAAAGACGCCATTGTATGCTGCTTGCACTAAGTATACAACATTGTCAGCTGTACTGAAGTTGTATAAATTGAAAGCAGGCAATGGATGGAGTGATGTCAGTTTTACGGAACTACTTGCTCTCTTGAATGACATGCTTCCGGAAGATAATGAGCTCCCAAGCCGGACGTATGAAGCTAGACGAATGCTACGCTCGATGGGAATGATTTCTGAAAGAATACATGCCTGCCCGAAAGACTGTATATTGTTTCGAAAGGAGAACAAATCACTTACAGAATGCCCAAAGTGTGGTGCTTCTCGATACAAGAAAGATAAATCCAATCCTACGAAAGTTGTATGGTACTTTCCAATCATTCCAAGGTTTAGGCGTTTATATGGAAGTAAAGAAACTGCAAGACAATTGTCGTGGCATGCAGATAAAAGAAATAAAGATGGGTTATTACGTCATCCGGCCGACTCTCCTCAATGGAAGAAAATTGATCATGAGTATCCTGAATTTGGAAAAGAGCCGAGAAACCTTCGTCTTGCGTTATCTACAGATGGAGTGAATCCTTTTGGTTTTCAAAGCAGCACTCATAGTACATGGCCTGTTATGTTGCTAAATTATAACTTGCCACCCTGGTTATGCATGAAGCGAAAATTCATCATGTTATCTATGCTTATATCAGGACCAAAACAACCAGGTAACGATATTGATGTTTATCTGACTCCTTTGATCGAGGATTTGAAGTTATTGTGGGACTCAGGTGTAATGTTGTATGATGCTTATAAAAGTGAATACTTCACGTTGAGAGCGATGTTGTATGGGACAATAAATGATTTCCCTGCTTATGGAAATTTGTCAGGCTATAGCATTAAAGGAACTCAAGGGTGTCCCGTGTGCGAAGAAGATACAGAATCAATTAGGTTGAAACATTCATCGAAATCTGTGTTTCTAGGACATCGTAGATTTCTACCTCGTCGGCATAAGTACCGATCTTGGACGACATCATTCAATGGAAGTTCAGAAAAACGCACAACACCGTCTCCACTAACAGGTGATCAGCTGTTTGAGAAAGTAAAAGATATGAACACTGTTTTTGGTAAACCATTTTCGAAAAACCTTACGAAAATCGGTTGGAAAAAGAGATCAGTTTTTTTTGAATTACCATACTGGAATTGTTTGTACGTCAGACATTTTCTTGATGTGATGCATGTGGAAAAAAATGTATGTGATAGTGTTATTGGAACGTTGCTAAATGCCCCTGGCAAAACAAAAGATGGAATTAAGGCAAGGTTGGACATGGTTGACATGGGAATACGAGAAGAGTTGGCTCCCGTGAAAGGTGAAAATCGAATGTTTCTTCCTCCTGCTGCTTATACTCTTTCTAGGGCAGAGAGATATCAGTTTTGCAACTTCTTTAATGATGTAAAGGTTCCAGAGGGGTACTCATCAAATATCAAGAACATTGTGTCAATGAATGATTTGAAGTTAAAAGGTTTGAAATCACATGATTGCCATGTTTTGATGCAAGATCTAATTCCTATAGCTTTACGTTGCATTTTACCCAAGAATGTTCGTCATACGTTAACCAAACTTTGTTTCTTTTTCAAAGCTATATGTAGCAAAGTTTTAGACCCGGGGAAATTGCCAGCTATGGAAAAAGAAATTGTCATCATATTATGTGAATTAGAAATGTTCTTCCCGCCAACATTCTTTGATATGATGGTTCATTTGATGATTCACTTGGTGAGAGAGATTCGACTTTGTGGTCCTGTGCACTATAGATGGATGTATCCTGTTGAACGGTATATGAAGATTTTGAAAGGATATGTCAAAAATCGAAGTCGGCCAGAGGGTTGTATAGTGGAGCGATATATTGTTGAGGAAGCCATTGAATTTTGTATTGAATACCTATCTGATGTGGAAAGCATTGGTCTCCCGAAATCTCGTCACACTGGACGCATTGAGGGTGAGGGAATTTCTGGAAGAGAAGTTGTAACAATCAGTATTACAGATCGGGAGCAGGCTCATCTTTATGTTTTGCATAACAGTTGGGAGGTTGCTCCATATATTGAAACTCACAAAGAAATTCTTAGGCAGTTGAATCCATCGAGGGCTGAAAAATGGTTAGCAGATACACATAATCACCAGTTTATAGGATGGTTTCAGGACCATATTTTTAAGCAGTTGGATGAAAATCCGAATTCAATTTCAGAACGACTTCGATGGCTAGCCGCTGGACCAAGTGTGTATGTATTATCTTACAGTGGGTATGTAATTAATGGTTATACATTCTATACGGATGAACATGATGAAGAGAGTACCATGCAAAATAGTGGAGTTACACTAGTGGCTGAAGCGATGCATGTTTCTGGTAGTAAGGATATAAATCCAATTTATGCAAATATGTCATACTTTGGCATTATCAAACTAATATGGGAGTTGGATTATACGACATTTCAATTGCCGATTTTTCAATGCAAATGGATTGATAACAATAGTGGTGTTAAAATAGATGAATGGGGATTTGTGAAAGTTGATTTTAGTAAAGAAGGGTACAAAGACGAACAGTTTATAATGGCATCACAAGCGGTACAAGTTTTTTATGTTCCAGATCCCGCAAACCGAAAGTGGTCGATTGTTCTGTTATCGTCCAAAACTATTGAGGGTTCCGATGAAAATTCAGTTGAGGACGATCCTTTTAGTGGTACGTCACAATCAATTCAGAGCGGTCCCAATGCAGATGATGTTTTGTATGTTAGAGGAGACCACAATGAAGGGATTTGGATTGTCGATAGAGGTGTCAAATCTCTTCAACCTTTGAAAAAAAGAAAGAGAGTTCAGTAAACAGGTTATATTTTGTTTGTAATATAGATCTTGTTATCTCATGTTATTATCTTATCATTACAGAATTTATGTAATTTGAATGAACTGTTCAACCACTTTTGCAGATAATGACTTCTGCACATTCTGGTGCTCCTAACCTTGAGACTGAACAAGTCTCTCAAGCAGCTGCTGCTGCGGCTGCTGCTGCTCCTGCTGCTCCTGCAGCTCATTCTGCTGATACTGTTGCTCCTGATGCGGCTCCTGCTGCTCCTACTGCTGTGACTCATACTCCTCCTCCTGCTGTGGCTCCTGGTGCTCCTGATGCGGCTCCTGCTGCTGCTCCTGCTGCTCCTACTGCTGCTCCTGCTGCTGCTCTTGCTGTTGCGGCTCCTTCTCTTAGTGTTGAGGTCCAACAACCATCAGCACATGCCGTTGATATCATAGTAGATGAACATATAGATGATGTTGATATCGATGAAATGGTCGGGAATGAAGGACCGAAGTCGCAGAAATCACAGGTGCGTCGTAGTTTGACAGTGTTAGCCAAAATTCTTAAGGCGAAAAGCAAAGGCATCAAATTTGAAGTCGGATGGAATGCACGAGGCCAACATGTGAATCCCAACAAGGCTATGTTTAGCAGTTACATTGGAGTTGTCACTCGGCAACGCGTGCCGATTGACGTAGATTCATGGCACCATGTTGTGTCCGGGTTGAAGGCTGTGATCTGGGAAGAAATTACGGTAACATTATGAATTTATTTTTTTAATTAACTAGCAAATAAAATGATGAAACAGTGTCTTACTCTTCTCAATCTCTTGCAGAGTACATTTATAGTAGACGACTCACACAAGGATTATGTACTAAGGCTTGCAGGAAAGATTCATCGAGGTTTTCGTACTATTTTAACAAGATGTCACCTGAAAGATTCTAAAGGTAAAATAAACCCGCACCCACCCATTGTCTATGCGCACCTGATATCCCAAGAAGCATGGGATGCATTTATTGGCCGTCGTGGGGATGAGAAGTTTCAGGTACATTGTGAGTGATAATACGCTGTTTGAGGATACCTGTATTCATCACTTTGATTGTCAATATTTCATTTATGAAACAGAAACTCTGTACTGAAAATAAGGAACGTGCATCAAATCCAACATACCCCTATCGTAAAGCAAGGATGGGGTACGCTTCATTAGAAAAGAAAATGGTACGTATTGTAAATTTACAGTAATATTGTTAGGTGCCAATAAACAACATCATAATTATCTTTCTATGTTTATATGTAGATTGATGAATCTAAAACCAAATGCACTTCTATCCCACGTCATGTGCTATGGAAGGAGGCACGTGTGAACAAAGAAGGGAAGTTAATAGATGAGAACACACAAAAAGTGTGGGAAATATGTGTAAGTATGACACGATGATAAAAAGATTTGTTTAAAATTGCTATTACATAAAAATAATTAGTTTTTTTCCTATATCTGACAGTCACAGGAATCAGCTACTCCTGTAGCTGATACAGACCTATTATCGACGGCTTTGAAGCAGCCGGAAAAATACGGTCGTGTCAGAGGTGCAGGGTTTGGGGTGACACCCCGAGTATATTTTGAGAAGAAGAAAAAAATAGATGATACAGAGAAAAAATTGGAACAAATGAGCGAAAAAATAGCAACCCTTGAAGAAAAATTGCAATGGCAGGGAGAGTTGCTAGCAACTTTTATGGGTGGGAAGCAAAGGGAGGACACAACTCAGGAAGAACCACCGCATGAACATCCTGCCCCACCCCCCACCAGCTTTGAGGCGAGCCATTCACCTAAAACAAATGTCTTAGCCGTGGTAATCAATATTCTAATAACGGTTCCCATTAAATATGAATCAGACAAACACTGATAATTTATCTGTACTGATCTTCTACAGGGTGATAATGATTGTGATTTATATCTGTCAACACCCACCTATCACCTTGTAGCGAGGGCTACAGTGTTCAATATCCCAGATGCCACACTGCATAATAGACCACTTTCAAAAGATCATCTGAAAGTGACGATTACTGTAGCTCATGAGCCAAATGCAATGCTACCTATTCCACTTGATGACGATGATATTCATACGGTTGAAAAGGCTATTGGGACATTCATTGCATGGCCGGCAGAACTTGTAAGAGTACATGCAGACAAAGAGGTATTTATTTCCTTTTATTTTCAAGCTAAACCCTTAACAATTAATGAAAAGAGTGTCTGAATCAATGATTGTTGTTATAGACGGAGAAAGGAAAGGGGGTGACTAACATCGGCTCGAAACCATCTAAAGGATCGACCAATCGATCCCAAGGAGCTACTGAAAGCACAATAACACCACCTGTTCTCTTTCCACATTTACTAGAATTGAAGACTCATGTGGATACGAAGCTAAAAGATGGTAATAGTCATATAGTGATTTTCGAAGATAATATATACGGAGAGGAAAGTCAAGATTTCGTTGCTGCTGAAAATGTAAATGAAATCCTTGAAAACGGTTGGTTAGGCGTCACTGTTGTAAATGTATATATGAGGTATGTTTCCATGAATTGATTTTCTAAAAGCTGATCTAATGTGCAAATTATGACTAAATGCATTTTATATTGTTGACAGACGCATTTATGAAAAACAGTTGAAGGGATTTTCCCATGAGCCAAGATTTGGACTGGTTAGTCCTCATATCACATCAACACACCAAACAAAAATAGAGTCATCAAAAAGGGATGCAATAGTGAAGGACTTGCTGAAAACATTTGAACGCAAGATTACAGATGACAGACTTTTCCTAATACCAACCATGCAGGGGTAATACTCTACGATTAAAGCATATCAATTATATTTTCACTTTTTTTATTACTTATTCCTTTTTGTGTTTTTAGGCAACATTGGTTGCTAATTGCGGTGAACTTGGATACTCCGAAGATTTACTTTCTGGATTCAAAGTTAGGATATCCATCAAACCGACCATACATGATGGAGTTTGTGAATCTGTAAGACACTACATCTTACGTTTTAGGTCTAAACATCAATTTATATAATATATATTATCTTTTACTGAGGATTCTGTTATGATAGGGCGGTGTACCAATATCGTCTAAATCATGGTATGAGGACAGGGGCTAAGCATAAGGAGCCGAGCAAGTACTACGTCTGGACAAATATCAGGGTATATATAATAAAATTTCACTATCCAAACACACCTCAACACAAGTTATTTATTCTCCTAATGATCAATTTTTTTGCAGTGTCCAAAACAAACAAACGATAATGATTGCGGTTATTATGTTTGTAAATTTATGAAAGAGATCGTTTTTCATCAGCAAACTAGCATCCCTAAAGAGGTATTTTCAAAAACAATTACTAGTTCGTTTAAGTTATTTATTAATTCTTTATTTTTTTATTTTGCAGTACTACTATGACTGCCGAAAAGCCTCATACTCACAAGACGATATAGATGTGTTCAGAAACGAGTGGGCCGCATACCTGATGACAGATTGTACACAAATACAATGATGATCTGACTTGGGGACATGTACAATTGGTGGTCATTTTTGAGAGGGGTTAAGGGGATCAAAAGATAAAATATTGTTGTATGTAAATGTTCGTAGCAAAATTGTAATTGTTATTAAATAAAACATTCTTTCTCCAATGAGTCATTTTTCCATTTTAACAGATGATATGCACCAGCAACATGCAAGAATGTTGAACCACTAAAATGGTCGCTCTCTTGTTTAAAATGGACACCACTTTAATTGAAAACAACAACTGACCTACGGAAATCTGACCAGACGCATCTGGATTGCCTTCATCCTTTAGGAGAAGGATCCACGGGTCCTTGGTGACGTGTACGAGTCAACCCCGCCTCAATCCGAGGCACGGTGTGACCGCTACCACCCAAAGGGTCGCTCTCTTGTTTAAAATGGACACCACTTTAATTGGAAACAACAACTGACCTACGTAAATCTGACCAGACGCATCCGGATTGCCTTCATCCTTTAGGAGAAGGATCCACGGGTCCTTGGTGACGTGTACGAGTAACATGCAAGAATGATGGACCACATTTCTTTGGCCTTTGGACAAAAAAACCAGTAAAATCTCCAAAATACCTTCATATCATGCATGAACCAGTAAAATCTCCAAAATACCTTCATATCACGCAGTTCTGAAAAGAGTCACTATTTAAAAGAAAGTCACAAATTTAGATACATCTCGAGATGGTCAGTTGTTGATTTCACTTAAAATTAAGTCCATTTTTAACAAAACAGTGACACTGTGAGTGGTGTCGGCCACACCGGGCCTCGGATTGATGCGGTGTTGAATCGTACACGTCACACATGAGTCATTGATCATTGTGAAAAAGTATCAACGCAATCAGAAGCCGTTAGATCGATTTGGCATATGTACGTAAAATATTGTCCATTTTAAACTAAATACATACACTTGGAGTGATACCGGTCACACCGCGCCTCGGATTGAGACCCCACCCTTTCCCCTCGGCTGTCAAAAATCATAACCAGATAGTCGAAGGGTGATTTTGACAGCCGAGGGGAAAGGGTGGGGTCTGAAGACATTGTAGGATATGTCGAAGGGTGATTTTGTGTGTGACTGGTATCACTCCAAGTGTATGTATTTAGTTTAAAATGGACAATATTTTACGTACATACGCCAAACTGATCTAACGGCTTCTGATTGCATTGATACTTTTTCACAATGATCAATGACTCCTGTGTGACGTGTACGATTCAACACCGCATCAATCCGAGGCCCGGTGTGGCCGACACCACTCACAGTGTCACTGTTTTGTTAAAAATGGACTTAATTTTAAGTGAAATCAACAACTGACATACGGCAAACCGACCAAACACATTGGGATTCTATTGAAACTTAAGGACAACTATCCATGGGTCAAATGTGACGTGTAAGATTCAACCCCGCCTCAATCAGAGGCGCGGTGTGACCGGTATCACTCCAAGTGTATGTATTTAGTTTAAAATGGACAATATTTTACGTACATACGCCAAACCGATCTAACGGCTTCTGATTGCATTGATACTTTTTCACAACAATCAATGACTCATGATACATAGAGAAATTCACTGGCCACCTTCGAGAATGATCTGAAGCACAAACCATGACAGCATTATGTTTTTAACTTCAGCACCTCAATTGAGAATGTGACACCTTTCAGGACTTGGCGCCATTGTATGTCGTTTCGTCCACTGAATGGGTCTATCCTTTTATTTAATTTTTTTAACTTCAGTCAAATATTCTAGAAAGATGTCGCGGCAGATCCTTCACCATTTTGTTTTGCTGAACATCTCATTACATTGTTAAAAAAAAGCAGGGTGTCTTGCATGGGCAATACGTTCTTGTATTGAAGATGATGCACTCCCATTTATTCGAACCCACATGGTTAATTATTTTGTTTAAGCCTAATGATTGATTTAATTATTGTGGAACACATAATCATGAAAATCGTATGATGGTTGTACCCAGATAGGACTCCAATTCATTGGTTAAATCTATTTTCTCATGAGATGTTATGTATGAGATTAGGGAGTAAACCTAGTCCATTAAAATGGGAGTGCATCATCTTCAATACACGAACGTATTGCCCATGCAAGACACCCTGCTTTTTTTTAACAATGTAATGAGATGTTCAGCAAAACAAAATGGTGAAGGATCTGCCGCGACATCTTTCTAGAATATTTGACTGAAGTTAAAAAAATTAAATAAAAGGATAGACCC
This sequence comes from Viscum album, assembly GCA_963277665.1. Lineage (NCBI taxonomy): Eukaryota > Viridiplantae > Streptophyta > Magnoliopsida > Santalales > Viscaceae > Viscum > Viscum album. Next base: position 914,557,063 of record OY728165.1, read on the forward strand.
ATTCAGTGGACGAAACGACATACAATGGCGCCAAGTCCTGAAAGGTGTCACATTCTCAATTGAGGTGCTGAAGTTAAAAACATAATGCTGTCATGGTTTGTGCTTCAGATCATTCTCGAAGGTGGCCAGTGAATTTCTCTATGTATCATGAGCGTTCTAATGCATATCTTGTTTGGAAGATCATTGTAGTAGACAACGATCTAAAAGTGGGGGATGAGTGCATATCTGAGCATGTCTTTAGTAGTGTCCCTCAAAATGTCTTTAAACTGACCATCTTGAGATGTATCTAAACTTGTGACTTTCTTTCAAATAGTGACTCTTTTCAGAACTGCGGGAGTTAACATTTCTCCAACATATTCACACACAAAATCACCCTTCGACATATCCTACAATGTCTTCAGACCCCACCCTTTCCCCTCGGCTGTCAAAAAAACCTAAAAGACCATGGCTAGCAATGATCATTCCAAAATGCATTTAAACTGAAACCTTCCAGAAAAAAATAGAGTAGAATACTTGCAAGTTGTAACTTAGGTCGCTTTGCACAAGCCGATTTCCACATTGTTTGTAGCAACCACATTTGCTCCAACACTCTAATGATCTTCATTGCTTCATGTCTTTTATACTCTTCCATAAACCCTTCTCTAAGAAGGTCAACTATCGTGTATGCATACTCACCTTCAAATGTGACGTGTACGAGTCAACCCCGCCTCAATCTGAGGCCTGTTGTGGCTGACACAACTCCAAGTGCCTCTGTTTTGTTCAAAATGGACTTATTTTTAAGTGAGAAATCAACAACTGACATACGGGAAACCGACCAAACGCCTTCGGATTGTGTTGACACTTTAGGACAACGATTCATGGGTTATATGTGACGTGTACGACTCAACCCCGCCTCAATCCGAGACGCGGTGTGACCGGTATCACTCCAAGTGTATGTATTTAGTTTAAAATGGACAATATTTTATGTACATACGCCAAACTGATCTAACGGCTTCTGATTGCATTGATACTTTTTCACAATGATCAATGACTCATGTGTGACGTGTACGATTCAACACCGCATCAATCCGAGGCCCGGTGTGGCCGACACCACTCACAGTGTCACTGTTTTGTTAAAAATGGACTTAATTTTAAGTGAAATCAACAACTGACATACGGCAAACCGACCAAACACATTGGGATTCTATTGAAACTTAAGGACAACTATCCATGGGTCAAATGTGACGTGTAAGATTCAACCCCGCCTCAATCAGAGGCGCGGTGTGACCGGTATCACTCCAAGTGTATGTATTTAGTTTAAAATGGACAATATTTTACGTACATACGCCAAACCGATCTAACGGCTTCTGATTGCGTTGATACTTTTTCACAACAATCAATGACTCATGTGTGACGTGTACGATTCAACACCGCATCAATCTGAGGCACGGTGTGGCCGACACCACTCACAGTGCCTCTCTTTTGTTCAAAATGGACTTATTTTTAAGTGAAATCAACAACTGACATGCGGCAAACCGACCAAACGCATTTGGATTCTGTTGAAACTTAAGGACAATGATCCATGGGTCAAATTTGACGTGTAAGAGTCAACCCCGACTCAATCCGAGGCCCGGTGTGGCCGACACCACTCAAAGTGCCTCTATTTTGTTCAAAATGGATTTATTTTTAAGTGAAATCAACAACTGACATACGGGAAACCGACCAAACGCCTTAGGATTGTGTTAACACTTTAGTACAATGATCCATGGGTCATATGTGACGTGTACGAGTCAAACCTGGGGTGGATTACATGGCTTTCCTACATGGAATATATCCCACTACACGTCTTTAATGAGCCAGCTACGCAGTTTATCCCTTGTACAGATACACAGGAAGAATCACACGAGATCGACGTCATGTACTAACATAGGGCAAGGGTGCATAAGAGGACACAAGATCAAAGGGTAACACGTATATGTTTTTTAACATGCCATGTAATTTCCTATTGATATGACATGTATATTCACACAGGCAGCTGAACATTGGAGTTACCCAGGGTAAAGCGACAAGGCATGTGACCCTTTAAATGACACATAATTTTATGTACCATGATTGATCTCTTTGAACACTATATCAAGGACATATTTCATTAGGGTTGGCTCCCATGATCCTTCCTAGGATGGTTTTGGTATCTTTTCCGACTTACGGTAGTACGATCGCTTCAGCAGGACGTCCTAGACATAGTTGGAGTCTCTCTGAAAGTCCTGGAGTGAGATCATATATCTATTTTTGAGGTCCAGGTAGAGTCATGTATCAACGCAACCAATCCTACCAGACATTGATCCTATATATAGAATGTTAATCTTGATGTCTCATTACAGTACCCCAATTTATGATATGTTACCTTTTTTGTATTAATATACATAATTACTAAGGGTGATGGTTGGGAGAGTTAGGATATCCTTTTTATGTATTGCAGAATGATTCAAGGAGCACGGGCTCTGCACGATTTGTCAAAACCAAGTGGCAATCCAAGGAGAAACAATGCATAGTGGAATGTTCTAGTATTTATCTTCTGAGTTGTGTAGGAATATTTTGTGATACTATGTAATGAGGTAGTTTTGCTTTCTGGGTAGATGGTATCTAACTCATGGTAAGAACACTGTTTGGTTGGGTTGTGATCGGTTGATGACATGCTTGTGGTTGATATACTGGTTTTTGTGCAGGTCTGTGGTTGATATACTGGTTTTTGTGCAGGTCTGCTCGGCTGGCTGTAATAGTGCAGGTTTTTTATTAGCAGCAGGCAGGGATTTAACAGCGCTTTTTTAGCGCTGTTAAATGTCGCCTTTAACAGCGCTAAAAAAGCGCTGTTAAAGGAGATATTTAACAGCGCTAAAAAAGCGCTGTTAAAGGAAACATATAACAGCGCTTTTTTAGCGCCATTAAAGGTATCCTTTAACAGCGCTTTTTTAGCGCCATTAAAGGTGACATTTAACAGCGCTTTTTTAGCGCTGTTAAAGGTGACATTTAACAGCGCTAAAAAAAGCGCTGTTAAAGGACCCCTCCTTTATCAGCGCTGAGCTTTACAGCGCTTTTCTAGCGCTGTTAAAGCCCGATTTTAGCGCTGTTATTTCCCGTTTTTGTAGTAGTGTGAGGAAAATTATTTACATTTCATATGTGTATGTTGTTTATGTTTAGCCTCATTCATATGAGAAATGTATTGAACTTAGTGATGGGTGGAGCTCGTTATAGTCTCTCAATGCATTGGTAAGTCTCATGAAATAAAACAGAAATTAATTTTAACTGAGACCTTAAACATTTATTTTTATATGTCTTGACCGAGACCTCAACGATATGTTTATGATGTATGACATCATGCATTCCCTCATTATGATATTAGTAATTGATAATTCATGTGATTATTTGACTGGTAGAATATCCATGATTAAGTTTCATTCTCATGTGATTATTTATGTCATTATTTATTCAGATTTTATTATTGTCATATTATTCTCTTGTTCTAACGACATGCGTTTTTAGTCATTCACTATGCCTTATTGTTTAATGATGAGACTTAAATAATCATATTCCTATTATCCACTTGATTAAACATGGTATTCAAACTTCTTTACTTTACCATTCAATGTTATGATGTTAATAACTTTTGTTTATTTAGAACACCTAAGTTTATCATCATCATACTTACAAATTTTCCATCAAACCACTATAAAAAAACATGTAAAAGTAATCCACAATGTGAAAAATCATATTGTTAAAAGTGAAACTTTTAAAATGTATTGCATGATGTTGTATATATTTGGCAACATATGTCATGTGTTGTAAAAACCTTATAAAAACCCTAAAAATACCACAACATGTGTTTTTTATTATTATAACGTTTTTAATAATATTTAAAAGGTTAAAAATATCACCAGCACATTATTTATTATAATAAATTTTAATAAATATTTACCTAAATATTTACATCCATATTTTACATAATTATACTCATTATACATTTCATACATACAAAATAACCAAAACACAACATGCATTAGAAAGTTGAAACACCTCGATCACAAAATATAAATTATAAAAAACATATTTACTGAATATTCAATGTCAAAATTCAGCGGTAATAATTTGAGTCAATCTATTGCAAAACTCATCACGTTCAAGTAAGTCCATCCAACGATCACATTTGACCGTCATTGACCTCATGTTGCATTCACGAGACAATGCCAGATTTAGTATAACAATTTTAAGGGACCAATTCCAAGCATAGAAGAGTGATCCTATCTAGAGAGGAAGAAAAAACAAACAAACCTACCTACTAATCACAAAAGGATGAGGCAAAAAACCTGATAATATAATCACCTTTAAAATACACACACACTTGAACATGAAAAAGAACAAATATAAATAAATTGGATTGAATCCAGAGAATATGACAGGGAGAGCAGAGAACATCAGCACACAGAATAGAACTTCAAACATAGATCATGTGCTCACTGATTGAGCAAACATTAAAGAGAACACCTTGGAACGTGTGGAAAAAATATAGCTCGAATTGAATCGAAGACCCCGAATCATGAAAAATTGAGAATTTTAGATGAGGTTTTGTTTCTAACCTTGCTAGAAGGCCACGTTTCAATCCAGTACATAGAACCTCTGGTGAAAGGAGATTATAGAACAGAAGGAAACCAGTGGTTTCATAATGCAATCAAACTAGGTAGGGACAATTCATGATAGCCATCAATTATGATTGATTATTCTACGTAAGTAGTGAAGCTCCCTTGTTCTTGGCTAGAGGCTAAGGGAACCTAATAAGCCTGCATGATAAATTATCCATGTAATTAATAGGAAATTTCCCAAAATCATATTTTTTTTAATTAAAAAATACTAATATTCCATATTGTCATTTTTCCCCAGATATCCTCCATAATAGTTGGTCCAATCCAAAAACTTCTTTGGTCGTCACCAATGAAGTACTCAGTAGCCACGATCACTCAAAACCAAGGAGAAAATGCTTCAAAAAGTAAGGATAACAGATTGAAGAACTCCATAGTAGTGTTGGCCGCTACTGCCACCATGCTGTGATAGATAGACCAGCAGATGCATATTGCATCACCACAGATCTGGGCAGCACACTAACAAGCTTGGAGTCCAGTAACCCATGAGCTTGACATGGTCAACAGAAGTAGATCATATATAAAAAAAAGACAAAAACCTGAAAGAAATAAAACAAAATAGTAGAGAAACATCCATATAAAGAGATTCAACCAAACAAGACAGTTTCATTTCACATGATCTATTTGAGGAAGTGTCTGATCAAGATTTGAGGTTTTGATATTTTTGATATGGTTTAGATCTTAATGTGTATTTTCATATTAATTTTCCTTCTCAGGATCTAAAGTTGAGGGCATGGAGCTGCGGTATTGACAATTTAAAACCAGGTGTTTAAAGATTAAAAAAGGAAATTCTAAATCATAGAACAAACAAATAAATAAGTGAAAAATGCCCCTAAATACCAACCAATCAAAGAAAGATCAAAGAAATACCCCCTAAATTATCGACGCAATCCACATAAATACAAAATTTTAATAATGGAGGTTAATATAGGAGATGAAGCAGGAGCAGAAATTCTTGGCAGTTGTCACTCAAATCTTCCTGTCATGAAAAAAAAGTTCAAAACCATTTGATGACAAAAAGGAATGTAACTTAAATAGTATCAACTAAGATCACTAATCTCATATATAATTACAGCACTGCTAAGATCTGGTTATGAATGAAAAGGGCACAAATGAATGTTATCATAACAAATCCAAGGTGAATAGTCATTACATAAACATGAATAAGATCAATCATCATTCTTATCTACCACATTGGCCCGACGAGGAAGGTTGGACTTCCTGGAAGCCAACATTGATAATCTAATGGGATTTTCAAACACAACCAATGAAAAAAACACACAACTAGGACCAGTGATCAAGCATGCAATAAATGCATATATTCTTTGAGTAAGAGAAAGGGAACATAGTTCATTGAGATCGTCTAAGTTAGTGTTTCCTTCTCCTTATCTTCCTTGGTCAAAAAGGGATTGGTTGAGCTTCTATATTTTGGTCACATGTTCTATTTCCCCAAGAAGAGGTAGCGCACCATCTATGAAATTGAGTATTTTAATTTCACAGTTTTTTTTTTCATATTAAAATTTGTTTTTAAATATATTTTTTTCACCACGCTTTTATTTCTTTTATGTGCTGGATATTCGCTGTTGTTTATACGCTGGATACTTCCTAATTTCTGTTTATGTTTTTTTCCACCGTTGATGTTTGCACCGACTTTGTGATGCTGGTCGTCCATCCTGCTCCAAGCTGTTCAAATCGTTCATTGCAGTTCAGATTTTTATTTCATTCCATGGGTTCGTGGCAGCCCTTGATTGGGGAAATCTGTTTGGGGGAACTGCCGCTCACAGGGGGTTTAATCACCCCTGCTCAAGCGCTTTCTGTGGTGATTGATTTCTGCATCTCGACACATGGTTCTCTTCTCCTGCCCTGGCTCTCAGATCTTGAGGTGAAACCCTTTGATCGCTGTCTCTGCGTTGGATCATTTGTTGGGGCGCAGCGGAGGTGCGTGGTACCTCAAACACACAAAAACGGAACAAGAACGGAGGAACACAAGATTTAACGTGGTTCGGTCGTATGACCTACGTCCATGGGAGAAGGGGCTGGCTCTATATTATCTCTCCGGTCTCGTCGGAGGATTACAAACACATACACCACAATTTTTCCCTTACAAATAATGAGATTTTCATCCCGTTTAAATAGAGAAAGAAAACTAGGTCGTTGGAGGGTAGCTCATCTACCCTTGAGAAGTCCTCCCGCCGCCTGCTGTGGTCCACCGCGTCGGCTGCCAAACTTTGACGCCCACCAAAGAAGACTCCTTCTCCTTGTCGGCAGAGGACTCTTCCGGCTGAAAAATCCACCCCACATTGGGAGTGGCCCCCACAAATCTCCCCCTCACGACCAATTTGGGGTAGACGCCAGACCTGCATTCTCCTTGCAGGTGTTGAAAACTTCATCGGCAAATCGAACACGCTTCTTCACGCCAGATGACGTGACACTTTCATCGTCTTCAGTCAATCTCGGGCTGACTGCGGTCTCCATCAAATGATACAACCCTTGAGACTCCTTCCCAGTAAATATCGCTGCATCCCCACGTGAGACTTCCAACACTCCACCTGCTATGGAAATCTTGAACCCTCTCGCATCGAGCCTACTCAATGATATCAAGTTCCGCCTCATCCTCGGAACGAATTTCACGTCAGCCAGTTTACGAACTCCTCTATCGGGTGTCTTCAATTTCACCGTCCCGACTCCTCGAACCTCGCATGTTGATCCATCACCAAGTCTCACCGAGTCTCGCACCTGCTGAAAAGTATCAAATGTACCTCTCGTCATACATATGTGTGCTGAGCTCCCTGAATCCAGAACCCATCCGTCTTCTTTTGTATTTTGAGCCCGCTCATTCTTCCTCTTTAGAAATCGGCATTCCCGCTTCATATGCCCATATCGTTTATAGTAATGACACTGCACTTCTTCCCGTTCAACTCTCTCATATGAGTGCATGCTTCCCGTTGTCACGCAGATTTCATCATCTGCATATAATCCTGTGATGTCCACATCCTCTTCTTCAACTTTCTTCTTCCCAGCAACGTACCGTTTGCGCTCTCCACAATCACTTTTATAGTGACCCTTCTTCTCGCACCAGAAACACATGATTTCGCTCGGATCACGTCCCCTAGATTTTGGCCGTCATTCTTTACCTCCTGATTGTCGATGTCGGCTCCTCCCACGCTGATCATCTCGCATCGCCATGATTTGCTCGTCTGAATGCGTCGAAGGTCTTCGAAATGCCTCCGAATCTTGAAGCGACGCCATCACATCGTCCAGCTTCAATGTCTCCTTCCCCACGAGCAATGCAGTCACAAGCCCATCAAATGAGCTTGGTAGTGATGACAAACGCAAAAGTGCTTTGTTTTCCTCTTCAACCTTCACACCGAGCCCCAATAACTGTGTGAGGATTTTTTTGAATTCATTGGTATGATCCAACAAATTCGCTCCCTCGTCCATGCGCAATTGGTACAGTTTCTTCTTCAGGAACAACTTGTTGGTGAGCGACTTCGCCATATATTGCTGCTCCAACTTCTTCCAGATCTCTTTCGGTGATGCCTCATCCAATACCGAGTACTTTACCTCATTCGCCAAACACAGTCGAATTGTACTGACAACCCGCATCTCGAGCTCTTCCCAATCATTGGCACTGGTTGTCTCGGGCTTTTCTCCGATCAACGGTCTGATCAGGCCCTGCTGCACCAAAAGATCCTTCACCGTGCATTACCACAAGCCGAAATTGTTTCGACCATTGAACTTCTCGATGTCAAATTTTGGTAGTGCTCCACCACCAGCCATCGTCGTCGTCGCAAAATGCGATCACCACCATCGATGTCGCACCTCTTAATCACCACCTGATAGAGTGCGAATTTTCCAAAACTAACCGTACGGATGCGTCCGGAACGGTCGAAATAGTCGGAATCGACTCCTGGATTGCCGAAATCGGACACCAATTGACCAAGATATGGTCAAAACACGTTCAACGGTCCAGATCGCTTGCTGACGTGGCGCTGACGTGTCGCTGACGTGGCACGCCGGAATTCCCGCCGGAATATTGCCGGAATTGTTGCTGGCAGCGTGAACAATACCGTCTTCTCCGGCACGGGGTTACTGTTCACACGCGGGTTTGACCAAACTTTGACCGGCCATATCTCCTTCGTTTCAACTCCGTTTTCCTCACCGTTTGCGCCGTTGGAATCGTCTCGCCGTCCTCTTTCCGAATCTACCCTCGGAAAAATTTTCCGACCAGTTTCAATTTTCCAGCCACCGGAAAATTTGACGTCGCCTCGCCGGTTCAACTTCGTTCGCTCCGCCTCGCCTCTGATACCACTTGTTGGGGCGCAGCGGAGGTGCGTGGTACCTCAAACACACAAAAACGAAACAAGAACGGAGGAACAAAAGATTTAACATGGTTCGGTCGTATGACCTACGTCCACGGGAGAAGGGGCTGGCTCTATATTATCTCTCCGGTCTCGTCGGAGGATTACAAACACATACACCACAATTTTTCCCTTACAAACAATAGGATTTTCATCCCGTTTAAATAGAGAAAGAAAACTAGGTCGTTGGAGGGTAGCTCATCTACCCTTGGGAGTAGCCTGTGCCTGTTGTTCTCCTTGGCAACATTGTCTTGCCCATCTTTTGCTGGAGACAACTTCCCTTCCGTAGAGGAAAATGTGCGGCGTGGGTCCCTATTAAAGGATGTCCGAACCAGATGAGGAAGAGAACATATCCCGTTCCAGAAGAACCACATTCTTGCAGTCCAGCGTGAAGAGAACAGGACCGCCAGAGCATTCTTTGGAGTCTAGCACTGTAAGAGTTTTGTATCTGTTTGTTTTTGTTCTTATTGTCCACTGCAATTTTTTGTTCCCTTTGTTTTCTTTTAAAATTAATAAAAAATGTGTGTATGGGTGCTGTTATTGCCGTGTAGTAGGTCCCAAAGGGGCCAAAGCACATTAAATATTGTGTTCATTTTATCTTTTCTGCACTGCTTTTCTTTGTTTGTGGTTCTTGGTTCACCAGCACACAACACCAGGATCTGTCTGCTCCTTTGTGGTTGTTTTATTGTTGCTATACTACTTCCCTTCAACCACAACATATGGTATCAGAGCCAACCTAGATGTTGTGTTGCCTGATTTTCCTTTATGCTTTAACCGATTTTGGTTCTTTGAGTTTTATGCAATTCGCCTTGTTGTCACTGTTTACATCCTTATTGTATTCTGTTTACACTGTGGTCGAATTGATATGTCTTTTCTATGTTGGATTGGTGTAGCCTGATCCGGTTGGACCGAATGCTTGTGGCCCACAACTATAGCATCTCTGACCACTGTAGCGGAGCTGACCGACCGACACCGACATGTAGTAGTGCAGACTTCAGAGTCAACAGTACTGTAGCACTTTTGAAAAAAGTGGTCACTGTTCACTGTAGCAACACAGACTTACTTTTTTGGAATAGTGATCGTCTTCTCCATTTTATATCCCATTTTTGGGATAGGGTTAGTACTGGAAAAACCCTCTGTAATTTTTGTACTCCCAAAAATAGTGAAGTTCTACCTCTCCTGTGGATGTAGGGATTATTCCCGAACCACGTAAATCATTGTGTTCTCATTGTTTTCTTTCTTCTGCATTTCCTTTTCGTTTTCTCATTTTTTTCATTGTGACTCCCGGCGATTTCACAACAATCTACAGTTTATTAATTTGGGTTTTCTTGCATTTTATTTGTATCTGTATCTCTGTTTAATTCTGCCTATTTAAATTGATTTCTATTTGCTAATAGAAATCATTGTACTCATTAAATATTTTTTCTTTCCACATCCCATTATACATGTATACCCAGTGAGATTGGTCGGTTCTTGGAGGCGTACACCTAATGTTATCCCCAACCACTCGACACCAACTCATTTGAATAAACATGACTACAATGCGATACAAAATTGAGAAATTCGATGGATATAATGATTTCAATCTGTGGAGAATTAAAATGAGAGCCTTGATTGTTCAATAAGGCTTAATTGATGCCCTATGTGGGCCCAAAAAACCCATTACTGTAATGGCCCAAACCTCTCTGGTTCATTCCTTTGCTGAAATCTAGTGTCCGAGATGTTCTGGGAGGTCAAGGTGACTTATCTCCAACACTTTTCCAATTTTCTAATTCTGTAAACAATGTTTCCAATTTTGTGAACAATGTCATCAGTGAGACAGATGTGAACAGTGTCATCTGTGAGACAGATGTGAACAGTGTCATCAGTGAGAAAGATGTGAATGGTGTCATCGGTGAGTCATTTTGTGAACATTGTCATCGGTGTTCGTGATTCATTATGTGAACAGTGTCATCGGTGTCCGTGAGTCGTTCTGTGAACAGTACTATCGGTGTTGGTGAGTCATTTGGTGAACAGTTTCATCGGTTTCGGTGAGCTATTTTGTGAATAGTGTTATCGGTGTCATTGAGTCATTTTGTGAATAGTGTCATCGGTGTCGGTGAGTCATTTTGTGAAAAGTGTCATCGGTGTCGATAGATGTACAATGTTTCCAACTTCCTACAGTTTCACCCCTTTGACATTTTCTTTGATGTAAAACGCATTCAAGGCCTTGTTTTAAGGGATTTAAGGGCGATTCAAAACCCATAAATCCTATTTTAAATTTCCTAAGGCTTGGTATTCCTTTACTTGGTCAAACCACATGGTTTAATGTGATTCTCTTTTAATGAAAAATCCAACGTATCTTAAACTGATGCTCTGTTAAATTTTCTAAAGGGACGAGATATCTTCCTCCCTTGTTCTAATTTCTTGTTCCTTGGTGCGAGATGCTCGAACCTTTCCTTCTTCCTATAAGAGTAGTGTTATAGAACCTTAACCCTTGGATCGTTTCCCCTTGAAGTTTCTTCTTGCTGTATGCACACCCCCTATTTTGGTGAAAACAGCAAGTGTCAATCCGTAATCGATAGAAGGTATGATCTATCTTTATTCTTGTGTTTTCTTCGATCCTTCTCCCGTTTCTCCTTGCCATGTTATGGCATGTGGTATCTATGTTCCTAATGAAGTTTTCTTGGGTGTCGGTTAGTGTGGTCGTGTCACAACGTCCTCGGGTTGATGCAGTTGTCACGGGGGAGGTGATTGTGATTGGTTGCGTGGATCGTTCTCGTGTAAAGAACGTCAAGAACCTTTTGAGTTAGGGGATTCGTTGCTTCTCTATTATTTTACATGCAAATGTAGATTTATCATGTTTTAGATCACTAGATCACAATGGAATTTACATAATAAATATTTGAACCGGATAAATAAACTGATATCGATAGTATGTTATTGCCTCTTGTTTTGTTATATAGTGTGATATCTATGTTACTTTGTTTAGTTTTTCATTCTTGATGGAAATTGGTAAAGAACGTAAACTAGAATTAATTGTAATTATTTGTCAAAGATAAAGAGGCATGTAAATGAATCTGGTCATTGTTGTTGTAATTTGATGATAATCAAATTGATGCAGTAATCATGTTTAATTATTTGTGATAGCTTACTCTTTAGGTTGCCCGTAGTTGGAACCTATAAAAAATAAATCGGTTAATTCCAGATGGATTAAAAAACTAGTTGTTTGATAAAAAGACAATTTCTAGTAGGGTTCTGAGTTTCCCTCTTGATTGTAAGGTCGAGTGCCTTATGCTTTGGAGTCATGAGTGCTCATTGGTAGGGTTCTGAGTTACCCTCAGTAAGCTTATTGTGGCAACATTGTTGGTGACTTTGAGATACTACACCGACTTAGGATTGCTGGTTCATACAGACAACCTCGATGCATCCTTGAGGTATTCTGGAAATCTCTGCTTCCAGGATGGATCAAATTAAATGTCGATGGTGCATCTAAAGGCAACCTGAAACCGGTAGGTTGCGGTTCTATCTTCAGAGACTGTCTTGGAAGGTGTCATGAATGCTTCTTTGGTGGATGTGGTACAACCTCATCTCTGGAATCATAAATGATGGGGGTAATCCATGCCATTTAATTTTCCAAAAAAAGGGTTGGAATAATATTTGGATTGAAAGTGATTCAACCACTATTGTCTAAGCTATTTGGAGGGGGTGGTGCATCTTTCCTGGCTGCTTAATTCCTGTTGGATGAATTGCCTTGATTATCTCAAAGAAATTAACTACATTTCCACTCATGCCTTTTGTGAAGCAAACATGGTTTCATATGGTCTTTCCAACAAGGGAGTCAACTAGGAAATTACATGGAAGGATGATTTGCATGGTGCTTTTCTTCCTTATTATGATACATATTGTAATAAGATTCCATCCTTCATACTCATGTAATCTGCCTTTTTATTATTGAATGAATTATGCCTTGGTCTTTGACTGAAGCACCACCTTCCAAAAAAACAGTCAATAACTTTAATCCTATTGACCTCGAACAAAATTTGAGCACATTTAATAAAAATTACTTCTTTAGATGCATGTATTCTTTTCAAGATTTTTTTAGCTTCTTCTCTCTCATGAATTGTAGTAATCCATTCATTCTCAAAATTATATAATATTTCTTCAAGATCCCCATTCATGGTATTTAAAGATCCTACCTATTTGGAGAGATTTATAAACATCATAACCCTTTTTTCCAAATAATTATCCAAAATTTGGTTCTTATCTTCAAGCTGAGTGATCTCCTCTTTGATGATTTTGATGGAGCCATAGATAAAAGTGACTATATGACTGGGAAATTTCTGCAGGGTCATCATCAGATAAGAACATGAATCATCATATTCCTTATCACATGATTATATAGAGATATGATCTTATCCATGTATTCTTGGATATTCTATTGGACAGTTTTGATAATAAATTTTTGGTTACCTCCTCTTTATATAAGGATAATGAATTACATGAGGCAAAACTATTATCCATTTCCTCAACCACCATATTTTTATCTTTCATGCTTGATTTTTATTTATCATGTTTTTTGTCTGATAAAATTGATTTTTCTTTCTATTTACTTGATAAGTATGCCATCTTATCACAAGATTATTTAATATACAAATTATCAACAAATATACTTGGATGAACTCTATTTTGAAAACCTTTAATTAATAAATATCCTTCATTATATTCTTTCTTAAATTATTCCTTTCTTAATTTCTTTACTTATCCTTTCTTCATGTTATTAAGTATCTTGGTAGATATATCTCCCATGGTTAATTTGATAGATAATTTATTGGATTCTTTAAATTTTCACTTTATATATATTTTGAAAACTGAAACTCAATTTTTTAAAAATAAAATTTGAGAATCCAATAGAGGTGTGACCTTCTCTGATACTAATTATTAGGATCACATATGTATGTGTCCAATATTTAGAGGGGGTGAACCAGTGTTGGTGTAATTTTAAACTAATTTTCTCTTTTATCTTTTTATTACCTCTTCAATTATTGAATTATAGGATGTATATTTTTCTCTATCTCTCCTTTGGTTGGTATAAAAAAGATATAGAATAGAAAAAAAACAAAAGATAAAACTAGGATTTTTTGATGAGTTTAACCTCCCTAAGGATGACTACATCCCTATGTATCATGGTTATTATCATATGGACACTACTTTATTCTTATTATCAAAAGAAGTATAGGTAAGGGTATGGCCTTGAACCTGTTATCCTATCAACAATTAGGTATAATGAAAGAAATACCTTATTGTTATGCTATCTCAACCGAATAAAATATTCATCCTAATCCTTTTGAATTAGATCAATAAAGAATATCTTCTGTTTCTCCAAGATAAAGTGAAATATATTCTTCCTTGACTACAAAAATCAATCAGGACACATCAATTTTCCTCAAACTTTTATGCCAGATGACTGTAGGTTGGATTCCTCATATTCTTAAATTGAATATGATTAGTAGCATATACAAAAATATCCACTCTTCTAATATCCTTATTCTACCACTTAAGTTAATAGGAAATAACCAATATATGTAGTGTTTGTTCTCCTTCTCACTTCAATTTCATAGAATAAGTAGGTGTATGTAGAGTCAGGTCACTCACTTCTTCTTCTTATTCTTCTTCTTTCGACTTGAAGAATAAATCAAGTATGCACACAATCGAGAATCACTCTTTTTTATTTCTTATTCTAAAAATATGTATTCATATCATCATGTGAATATGGATCTTTGAATTTCCATTATTCTCTACATTTAAGTTCATGAAATCTCATTCTTCTAATAACTTAGTATATTTGGTCTTTATTTCATTCAAACTCTTCCTGTAAATTTGGTTGAAGACTCGAATCTTTTATTCCTCATGATATTTAATATCATGGTCTTCCTTTATTTTTAAATTATCTATTAAACCCATATATTCACATTCTGCATGTGAATGGGATCTCCTTCTTCATCATTGGCATGAAACGTGGAAACTGCATGGTGCGATGAACACATTTTCAATGAAGAGTCACCATGACCTTGACTACAACATGGATGTGTCTCACCATTTATCACATGTATTTTTTCAACACTTCACGATTACCATTTTAGTATGGTCTCCTCCAAATATTTTATTTTTAGATACCTCAATATGGATGTGTTTCACTATATCTCATTGAGCAACATCTTGCATGAAACTTACACCACCACAATGTGGTCTCTATTTCATTTCCTTTTTGAAAACAAAATTCTCACTATGTTTTCCACTATGGAATTTTCATATGTCTCTCCCATTTTTACAGATACTGTTACTCATATGAGTCTTTCTATTTTTCACCAATAAGTAACTTGTGAAACCTCTCTTCAGAGGCCACTCAATTGGTTCCATGGCCAAGTATACTTCCCAACCTTAGGTAGGCCTCCTTATATGCCAAAGTCTACCAACCAATGATGATAGTCTATGAGATTACCATGGGGATACTATACCCTCTAACCAAAGTGAAAACACAACATAAATAAGGTAAGTATCATACATCACATCACAGTTAGACATCAAGATAAGTACCAAATATTGAATCATAAACAATGCAAGGACCATGATAATACAAAATAAAAGTCATGTAATATATATACATGTCCATCATAATCAATAATTACTAAAAGTATACAAAAGTAAAAGACAAAAAAATACATAACTCTCTAAAAAGGGTTATGATCTTTAATATAGACCCCACCTCCCAAATCCTTCATAACCAATAAATCAAGCATCTTTCATGATCACTTTCCCTTATCCTGATCTGCAACTATAAAGTCTTCTTAGGAAACAAATGATGGACTAAGTAGGGTGTGAGTACAACTCAGCAGACCACCACCACCAACATCCTTAAATAAATCCAATATGAAGAAAAGTTGCTTGTAGTAGTACTATAATTAAATAATTTAAATGATTAATAAACAAATAAAAATAAAACTTCAAGCCCAGGATCTACGGTGACACCCAAAGTTAGGCATACGTTTTTCACCCAATGATAGATGTATTTGATTATGTTGTGCTGATTACGCCAACCCAAGCACCTAAAGATCATCACAACTACCTATAAGTATGTTTTCTTTAGTTATCATAGACTATCCAATAATGGGTGTTTTATTAGCTATCACGAACCACCCAATAATGGGTGTTTTTTTAGTTATCATGAACCACGTAATAATTGATTATTCTTTATTCAAAACCACGATCAATCAATTTTCATTTCAAAAGTTACCACCTTATAAAATCATCTCAACCAACGAATAATTCATTATTTACCAATTTAAAAAGTTACAACATGTCTAAAACACCTTTATTTATAGTTCATTACCAATTAACACTTCAAAATATAACACACACATCCTAGTTTCCATTTCCTAAAGAAATTTCATAAGGCCACTAACTTTATCAATGAATTCCCATGAAATTACCTTACCCATTGAAATTTCATAATTTTAGAGTAGTAAAAAGCCTATAAATATCATGTTTTAAATTTAGAATCAAAATTTTAGGTCATGAATATAATTTCAACATGATTCACAATGAAGGAACTAAGGAAAAATGGGTGAAACTATGGGAGAAATTTAGGGATCAACTGCCTAGGACTTAGAAGGGTCCACTCATCAAATATGAGCCTTCGATTTAGCTTAAAATATAATAAATAGAGGTAGAAGAAAAAATACATTGAAATAGGGAATATTAAATAAACAGTGTAGGATAAATATTGATGGTAAGAGAAGAAAATAATGGAGGTAAGTAGAGTCATAGTCTTTCCTCGAGGTCTTGATTGCACTAAATAGAAGAAGAAACAACTTGATATTGAAGGAGTTTCACTGGAGGGAGGATAAGGGATATAGGTGAAAATTGGGGATACTATCTCAAAATAGGTCCAATGTTTAAGTATAGTTTTTGAGGAGAAATGTTGAGTAAATGACCAAAATTACCCAATTAAAAAAAATACCCAAAATCTCACCAACTAGTCAGTGGGAATGCAGTAACATGCTGCAGTCTTGACTCCTATCCCTGAGCCCATGTTTTCTCTCTCCACTCTTTTTACCTCTAAGAACATTCTTAATTGATCATAACACATGAGGTTTAGTTGAAAATTAAAGTGAAACATACCACAAAAAAGGAAGGGGTCTTACAACCTCCCCACATTATATCATGTCATTCTTGAGATGAACTCTCATGTACCACTGAACTTCATCGAAGAAAAACTCTGGAAACTAATATCAAAAGTACTAATATCACCCCCAAATCTTTTCTATATTATACCTTTTCTTATAGAGTATGAATACCATAGAAATAGTATTTCCACATAGGGTCTTCTTCCTACGGTCCATGATAAAAATGAGAGATTCCTCAAAGGAAGCATCATGCTCCAACTCCAAGTCATCAATATCAATGACATGAGGTAGGTATGGATAACACTATAGAAGCTGAGAGACATGAAATATTCCATGTATAACTATGTATCTTAGTAGAAGATCCAATCGGTATGCCACAATATCAACTTTCTTGGTCACCTCAAATGGTTATATGAATCTCAATGCCAACTTCCCTTACCTCAAAATTCGATGCTTCCCTAGCCTTTGAAACACCTATAAGAAAACCCTATCTTCCACCTAAAACTCTAAGTGATTATGTCCCCAATTGGAATAAGATTTCTACCTAATTTGGGTGGTCTATAGCGGCTTATGAATTTAATAAATCTGCTCAATGTTCTTATACATACGACTTGGACCAAGAAATACTGACTCTCTAGCTTTTAGCTGGTATAAGGGAGATAAAAATGACCACCCATATAAATATTCAAAAGGAGCCATCTAAATAAATTCTTGGTAACTATTATTATAATCTAAATCCATTAGGTCCAGATTACTCTCCAGTGATCCACCAAAATTGAGAACACATTCCTGGAGAATATCCTCCAACACATATATAGTATTCTCCAATTTCCCATCCATCTATGGGTGATAAGTCATACTTAGGAGTACCAGTATACCAAATTCCTTTTGAAATACCAACCAAAATCTCAAGGTGAAATGGGAATCCCTATCAGAAATGATTTTTTTGGAACACTATGTAAGCATATTACCTCACAAACATATAATCTTCTATGCTCATCATTTGTATAAGTCTCCTTAATGGGTAATAAGCGAGATAAAGTTTTTAAATGGTTGATGATAACCTAAATAACATCATGATCTCAGGGTTTTCTCGGTAACCTCATTATAAAATCTATCATTACATCATCCCATTTCCACTATGGAATGGGAAATGGCTGGAGAAGGCTGGCATGTTTCTGGTTCACAACCTTCACTTATTAACAGGTGGAGCATCTAGTGATGAAGCCCACTACCTATTTCTTCATTCCAAGCCACCAATAATTCCTGCATATGTCACTTTACATCTTGTACAAACCTATATTAACAAACTATTTTGAGGAATGTAAGTCCCTTTATTATTTTCTCATGAATACTTGTAGGGAATACTAATTGACCTCAAATTTATAAAAAACTTATCAAAATATAGAGTCCAATAAAGTGGTGGATCACATCCACATATACTATCCTTTATCATCAACTCATCTGATTCTTGAAGCTGAATCTACTTCCCCATTTCAATAAGTGAGGAAGTGATAGATAAGGAATCCAAATTCACTCTTACTATAACGTCATGACCTGGGATCCACTTAACCCGTGCCCTGAGTTGGTGGGTTACATGGCCTCAAGCGCACCTCCCCGTATGCTAGAGGTTGTTGACTATTAGTGAGGGTGTAAAGGTGGTATAGTGGGGAGACTATACCCTCATATTAGCGTGGTACAACAGATATAACATTAAACATAAAATAGTGGAAGCCTAATATATAACAGATATATAAACAAGTGCAGAAGTATAAATACCTAAACAACTGAATAATAATATCAAAATCCACTAGGCAGTGTCATATACATGGATGAATGGCATGATGATATACAAAGGGGGAAAAAGATACATACATATACAATATTATATAGAAAAACTAAAAAAAGGACAAAAATGATTCACTAGAATCTCAATCATGTGTTCAGTCCTCTACTTCTATGCTTCATCTATAAGCAAAGCATATCAAGAATCTGTAGTAGAGAAATTTCCATTATCTATTCCCACAGACAAGTAATCTAATCAGGCACAAATGTCCGACTGTGTAGGATGTGAGATAAAATCCTATTAGGCCAGCACCAATAGTGTCTAGAAGTAATCCAAGTATTGATCATAGTTAAATAGTGTGTAGGTATAAAAATAATAACAAATAAATCTTAATATATAACCAGCCTGCTCAGGTTCCTATAGGATACCTGATTTCTCTACCTACTTCATTTCATGACCAGAATGGCTGTCTGATCAAAAACTATATATATAGTAATAATATATATAGTATAGTTATATATTTCATCCACCTATATTCTCTAAGTATGTATAGATATAAGTAAACATATACCAGGAATACTAGGTGCTGACTCGACCAGGGCATAACTCATTCATCCATAACTAGTCTAAACAATCCTATAAGCTCAAGAAAAAGGGTACATTCCCTACATATCATAATGAGTGAGAGACTTCATTCTTATCACTCGAGATGGTGGGTGTGTCCTCATTCCAGCACCCAGAACAAGGGATGTGGTGTTTCATGACCACAATACAAATAGAGTCAATGGTGTGAGAGGTCATGCTCAACACTTGATGTAAGGGAGAGTGAATCTTCATACCCAACAAAACCCTTACCATAATTCCACATCTTATATCAAAGGTGTAATCACATATATATAATAATAGCCACAAGGAATTACCTATTAGGCATTTTATTTATCAATCCCAAATTAACCAAAGAATTTTAATTCATAATTAATTAAGTCGTATGAGAGGTGTGGCCTTACCACCCATTCCATTTATCCATTTAAATCATTTTAGTAAAGAAAACCACCAGATACATGCTATTCTAATTATAAAAATCATTTAAATGAAGAAAGACATAAAACACCAATTTATAAGGTTCAATAAAGCACTTAGAAGGTGCCATTGTCAATTGGGAAATTACTTACAAGAGGAAATTCCATTTATAAGTCAGGCCAAGCACTTGGGTGGTGGCTTGGGTTTAATCGACATCAATATGAAAGTGGAAATTCAATTTAATATCCAAGATGAATTCTTAGAAGGCATTATGGGAATTTAATCCTTTAATTATAAAGGGGAAATTCAATATCTAATAACAAATGGGTGTCTTTGTTAAAGGTTGGAATCCTCTATTTACATATCAACGATCTTTGGAAGTATCACAAGGTGCGTATAACAATTTAGAATTAAGAAATCTTTTTTTGGGTGATGTGTGGTGAAGGCCAACATGCGGAAAAACAACGTGGATATGAAAACACCAAAACTTTTGGGGAAAACAATGAGGCTAACTACCTTAATGCCTTTGATGAATCCTTATCCAATGGTGGCCTCAGAATTGAAGTAGATTGGGAGAAATTGAAGAAATGGTCCAACGCCCTGAAAATAGGGAAATGATATTGCACCTAAATAGCATAATAAATCCAAAGATAAACTTAGATTAAAGGGAATAGGAATATAGAGCATACCTATAGCTATCCAAAACCTTTTATGGATCATGATTTAGAATTCGTATGTGGGAGATATTGAAGAACCTAGGTTGAAGGAGATGGGAGCTCATAGGAGGAGAAGGATGAGTCCATCTACTGGAATGAGGAGAAGGAAAAAGAAATTTATGTTATAAGATTAATTAAGGGAAAAATAGTAATTTCACCCTAAAAAACAGGGCACATGTTTTGGACACATATTTTGGCCAAACCATGCACAAATCGTCCTAGCCTCACAGCTTAAGGAAAGACCCCACATGGTTAAAGTGCACGATTTTCCTAACCATGAGTAAACTGTGATAAATCCTACTATCCAAACTATGTAGTTTTCACATGGGTGTGTTCTTGGGGTCGAATGGTTACTTACAAATCATGAATCCCCTACCGCTCAAAAGGATCCCCACACGATTACCATTCACAATTAGTACTAACTGTGCAGTAATTGTAAAACCTATCCTATTTGCCCATTTCTCAGAGCTCTAGGCTCCGAACAATCCCCATACACTCCTAGGACCTTCCTTTGGCTATAATACATGTTTACCAAGATTTAAAAAGAGATTAAAATTGAAAAACAAATGAGATATACCTTTATAAAAAGACGGTTTGTTACAACTTCCCCTCCTTAAAGCAACTCATCTCTATGTTATCCTTCTGTGGGTAAAGAGGTATCATCTAAGAATAAGTCTATCCAATGAGATCGTATATCAGATTCCCATTCCTAGGTCTCATACTATACTCATCTATTCTACTATAGAATTCATACCAAAGAAACGGACCTGCCTCAGAGTGTCTTAACTCTCCAATCAAAAATATAAACTGGATACTCCTCAAAAGAATCATCTACATCCAACTCATATGTGATAGGTTTGGTTGATATCGATAAAGCTGAGATATGTGAAAAAATTATGTATTGACTGATATCTCTACAGAAGTTCTTATTGGTATGCCACTATTCTAATCTATTTCACAACCTCAAAGGGTTCAACAAACCTAGGTGAGAGCTTACCCTACCTCTGAATACATCTATGGACCAACCCGGGTGAGACTCACAAGAAAAACCAATCTCTAACCTTGAACTCAAGAGGTTGTCATCATCTATTGACATATGGGTACTGTCTAGACTAATCTATCATCATACACTTTCTAATCAATTGGACCTACTCTATAGTCTCCTGAATGAGATGTGATCCAAGAAAAGTTTTCTCCCCTGCCTTTAACTAGCACAGAGGCGATAAGAAAGGCTTACCATATAAGGATTCATAAGGATCCATCTAAATGGTAGTCTGAAAGCTTTTATTATAAGAGAACCCAAATAGGGGTATGTGTTTCTACCAAGAAACTCCAAAAAGTAAACATGCATGGAGCATGTCCTCTAGCACCTGAATCATACGATATGTCTTTCCATTAGTCTGAGGGTGATAGGTTGTGCTCAGAAGCACCTGTGTACCCAAGGCCTTATGAAACCCCTTCCAGAACCGTGATTTAAAGTGATAATCTCTATCTAAAATGATAGAATGAGGATCTCCATGAATATGTAAAACATCCATAACATATAACCTCATCAACCCATCTAATGAGAAGGTATATCACATAGGTAATAAGTGTGCGGCCTTCATCAAACAGTCAATGAAAACCAATATAGTATCATTTCCACAAGGTGATTTGGGTAAACCAATCACAAAATCCATAGAAACATTATCCCATTTATACTTGAGAATGGAAAATTTCTGTAAAATACTTTCTATATGTGGATGTTCTTCCTTCACCCACTGAAAGGTGGAACACTGAGTGATAAATCCGAAAATATCACGTTTTATGCCAGGCCACCAATACCGACGTCATAGATCCCAATACATATTGGTGAAACCAGGGTGAAATATCTATGTCTAGGAATGAAATTCCCACATAAGTTCCTCTCTGATGTCTTCTGGGACCCACACACACCCATGGAATAATAAATTATCATCCCCATCTATGGTCCAACCAGAAGATGTATCATTATCCAAGACACTTTCCCTTAGGACAAGACCCTTATGATCAGATAGTTTTCTTATTCTTCCCCATTCCAGAAGAGTAGAGGTCACTGTTAAGGCTGTGAGGATAGTCAAACCTTAACCCTCTTGAACCTCAATGTGAATATTTGATAATAAGTCCTCGAGATGCCATTCTCCACTGGCCTCCTAAACTGCCTGAGTCTAAATCTTTTAGATCAAATCATCAGTTACTGCATTACCTTTTCCAAGAATGTGGGAAAGCTCAAAATCAAATGATTGTAGGTACTTCACCCATCTATGTTGGTTGAGATTCAGATATCACTATGTGAATATGTACTTGAGGCTTTTTTTATAAGTGAACACCAAAAAATGATCTCCAAGTAAGAAGTGTATCCAACAACATAAAGCATGAACAACAACAATTAACTCAAGGTCATGAATTGGTTAATTTAACTCGTGAGGCCTCAACTGATGAGAACTGTATGTAATGACTCACTCATCCTGTATCAGGATATCTCCAAGCCCAATAATTTATGTATCATAGTAGACCATATAGCTTCTGGCTATCTCTGGTATAATTAGTATCGGTGTTGAATTCAAATGAACCTTCAACTCCTAAAAGGATTCTTCACAAGCTTCTGACCATATGAATTTCCCAGCATTCTTTATCAAGCCCATAATTGGTGCAGTAAGATGAGAGAAATCCTGGATGAAGCATATGTAATATC
Organism: Viscum album; assembly: GCA_963277665.1. NCBI lineage: Eukaryota > Viridiplantae > Streptophyta > Magnoliopsida > Santalales > Viscaceae > Viscum > Viscum album. The sequence goes on from OY728165.1 coordinate 914,580,494, forward strand.
CAGAAAATACCAAGAAAATATAGATGTCAAAAATGTTCTAGGGATGCTCCCCAGAAACCATAGTTCTCACTTTCTCTGGGTCTATTGAAATTCCTAACTCTAAGATAATGTGACCCAATAAGTGAACTTTTTCGATCCAAAAGTGAAATTTAGTAAGCTTATCATAAAGATGATGCTCTCTCAATGTATTCAGCATGATCTCAAGATGGTTAGAATGATTTTTTTGAGAATAATAATTCACTAAGATTTCATCAACAAAGAATACCACAAATGAATCTATATATAGGTGGAAAACCCAATTCATTAGAGACATAAAAATTATAGGTGCATTCTTGAGACCGAATGACATGACTAGGTACTCATATTGATCATACTTGCTCCTAAAAGCTGTGTGATGTATATCTGAAGACCTGACATGCACTTGATGATAGCCTGACCTCAAATCTATCTTTGAAAACACCCTCACTCTTCAGATCTAATCAAAGAGGTTGTTTATTCTAGGTAGTAGATACTGGTTCTTGACCGTAAGCTTGTTCAACCATTTTTAATCCATAAAAATCATGAGGGTACCATCCACCTTCTTGGAAAAAGGGACCAGTGAACCCTAAGGAGAAGTGTTGGGGTGTATAAATCCTTTCACTTCCAGATCCTCCAACTATTTCTTGAGATCAAGAATCTCCATAGGTTCCATCCTATAAAGAGGAATGCTCATTGGTGCTACTCCTAGAACTAGATCAATAGTAAACTCTACCTCTCATACTGAAGTTAGACCAGAGAACTCATCAGGAAATACATCCCTAAAATGCTCCACTACAGAAGGGAAAATAGCGGTTCATAAACCCCGATCATCTAAGAAAAGATTGGTGATATGAGCTATCATAGTACCTAGCCTCTATTGTTCGGGTCCTGACAATGTAGCTTTCACATCCCATTATCCATTATGCACACACCTACCATTATTTTCTAGTGTAAAAGTATCCTTCTAATGATATCAATCAATATGGGCTCGATAGGGAACTAACTTGTCTATCCTAATGATTAAGTCAAAACCTGTCATGTCAAGAATGAAAAGATTCTATATAAAGAGGTATCTACTCATCTTAAGGGGACAATAATTACACTAGTGTACGCTCTCTGATCGGATACCTAACGGGGTATCAAGAATCATCATGCCATAAAAGTGGTCATTCTCGATGCACAGAATCTCCGTGATCATCTCAGATATAAAATTGTGATACGTACCTATTTCAAATAAAGTATACACCAAAGTGGAGGCTACTAGAATAGTAACTCTAACAGTAGAAGGTCCTATGATTTTATCCTTTTGCATTGGATGTACTACATGTAACTATCTTGTACTATGACCTTGAGTCACAACCTGACTTCCCTAAGAAAGCCCACTCTACTAGCACTGAGAATCATGATTCTGACTACCTCTTCCTTGACCACCACCTTGGCCTGAATGAACAGTGTTATTTCAGCTACCTACCTGGAATGATACTACTAGCCCCACTCGTAATCTTGGAGTATGCATAAATCATAGTTAACTAGGCACTGATGTAAAGGTCCTGAAGAAGAACTGGATATGCCCCATTTTATCACAACCTCTACATTAAAATGGATCTCATAGGCACTAAGGTTTTGTATGTCCCAAATTCCCACACTGGTGAAATATCAAGAAACTTTCTTCATGAGGAGCCCGACTGCTGCCACCCCTATGAGAAATCTCAAAGAAATTCTTACATCCACTAGAATAACCACTGATAGATTTAGGTGCCAAACCACCCCAAATCACACCATCATCTTCCCTCAGATTTTGTTCTGTAATAAGGGTTTGGACGACTATCTTAGTTATGGACATAAATCAAAATACATTAACCTGTGACGGATGGTGTATACCAACCCATACTTGAATCACCTAGCAGTTATAAGACCACCACCCGCTATAGTAGGATCAAATTGTTGTAGCTCAGTAAAATGAGTAGAGTATTCCATAACAAACATTCCTCCCTACTGTAAGTTAATAAATTCTCTAGATCTGTCATACCTCAGAGTCTAGGGAGAGAAATAGTCATATAAGATAGTTTGAAAATATTTTTAAATGATATCAATATGCCAATATGCCTGGGTAATAACATCCCACCATCACTTGGTAGAATCACATAGCATATATGTAGAAAGATTGAACCTTCTCTCCAGAGGCATCTTTATATGCTCGAATATAGAAAGAATAACTTCAAGCCAAGACTCAATAGAATGTGGTCCGCCATCCCCCAAAAATGTGGGAGGATGCTGGTGCTGGAACTCTCGAGTCAACTCTGCCATACTCAGGGCAGGTCGAAAAAAAAACTTTCACATTCTACAACATACATAGAAATATCTATCAAAACTAAGCATCGGTTCCCATATCTAGAATAGGAAGAGGTTCCATAGGTGGAACTGTAGGAGGAATCACTGGCATCTCAGGGACCGCCACCTCAGGTTCATGGTCATCACCGCCTTCATGGAATACAATTGAAGGATGTCATGGATGCATGATGCTATAATTCCAAATTCATGCCTTATAATATATCTTTGCAATTTAAAATATTATAGATAAAAAAATAAGATATGTTCATATCCTTCCTATAGACAGATCATAACCTTATACCTACTCCTAAATCCAGGACTGGGTAACAGAGAAAGAACATTACATCTGTAAGAGTGTAAGAGACACACCAACTACCCACTACTAAGGCCAGGTTTGGGTCTAGGTCTATATTTTGTATGTATAATATGGCTATTTCATTTATAAGTTATATTCATTTAATTTTCGTTCTCATTGATATAGTTAAATCTATTTAAATGGTTGAATTAGACAGATCACCATTTCTGATCTATAAGGGCCCATACTCCTCATGAACTGAAATATGGCATCCACTTAACCCACACCATAACATGTTCCAGCCCATGTGACTAATGGTCTATGGATGAACATTCCATAATTAACTACTTAAGGTTTCTGATTTAACCTATATAGGAAAAAACTGTTAGGTTAAGGTAGTCACTTCAAGTGTTAATTATGTTTTATTTGTCCCTATAAGAAATTTCAGTGCATTTCAATACATAATAATCAGGTACTAATAATATACAATAATAAAATGTATACTAAAAATAAAAATGTCATGGAAAAATTCATGAAACATTATTCTTATTGTGTCTATAATGATGCATGCAATGCAACACCCTCATTTCATTGGGCCTAGTAATGGAAACCTCATTTCAATAATACTAATAATAATACCATCACAAAAAAGTGTTTCACCCAACAGTGAATTTGTATCAACCATAACAGGCAAAAAAAATATTGCAATTACCCATCCTAGGTAATTTGGGTTTCCCCTATACTTGGGTTAGCTACGTCTAGGCACAGGGTTATTTCCAAGTTCCTTTAACTCCTAGTATCCTATATAATACCCAAACAATAATACAAAAGAAAAATAAATCTTTTAAAACACTTTTTAAAATCCCTACCTGGGATCCACTTAACCCGTACCTCAAGCTGATGGTTTATATGGCCTCAAGCATGCATTCTCGTATGACAGAGGATACCGACAAGCACCAAGGGTGTAAAGGTGGAACATTGGGGAGACTATACCCTCATATTAGAGTGTCACAAGAGATATAACATTAAATAGACAACAACATAATCATAATATATAACATATATATAAACAAGTTCGAAAGTATAAATACCTGAACAACTAAATAATAATATCAAAAGACACTAGGTAGTGTCATATACATGGATTCATGGAATACTAATATAAAAAATGGGAACAAGGGACAAACATATACAAAATACTATACAAAACTACAAAAAAGGAAAAAATATTCTCCCCTATAATCTTGATCACGTGTTCTATCCTCTGCTCCTATGCTCCATCTATAATGTAATAGGGCGCTTGCCCTTATCCATTCCCACAGACAAGTGATCTAATCAGGTACCAAATACGGCCCATGTATGGTGTGAGATAAAATCCCAGTAGGCCACCACCAATGGTGTTTATAAATAATCCAAGTAGAAATCATAGCTAAATAGTGTGCAAGTATAAATAGAATAAGAAATAAAGATGAATTAATAACCAGTCTGCTCAGGTTCATATAGGACACTAGATGACTCCACTTGCTTCGGCTCATGGCTGGAATGAGTGTTTGATTAGTAACTATATATATAGTAATATATATATAGTATATTTATATATTTTATCCACCTATATGTGCTAGATATGTTCTGATGTAAGTATCCATATACCTGGAATACTAGGTGCTAGTTGGACCAGGGCGTAGCTCAATCATCCATAACCAGTCTGAATGAGCTTATAAGCTCAAGAAAAAGGTTACATTCCCTAAATCTCATAATGATTGGAAAACATCATGATCTCCACTCAAGATGGTGGGTGTTCCATCATGAAAACACCTAGAATAAGGGATGTAGTGCATCGTGCCCACCATCCAAATAGATTCAATGGTATGAGACATCATGCTCAACACTCGATGTAGGGGAGTGTGAACCGTGATGACCAACAAAACCCTTACCATCATTCCGCAACCTATATCAAATGCGCAATCACACACACACACACACACACACACACATATATATATAATAATATCCATGGGTCATTACCCCTCATGCATTTTATTCATCAAGCCCAAATCAACCAAAGGCATTTCAATTCATAATTAATTAAGTCGTATGAGAGGTGCATCCTTTACACCCATTCCACTTATCTATTTAAATAATTTTAGTAAGGAAAACCACCATGATACAATCCATTACAATTATAGAAGTCATTTTAATGAAGAAATACATTACAAACCAATTTATAAGGTTCAATAAATCACTTAGAAGGTTCCATTGTCAATTGGGTGATTACCTACAAGGGGAAATTCTATTTATAAGTAGATACAAGAACTTAGAAGGTCCCTTGGGATCAATAAAAATCTATATTAAAGAGGAAATTAAATTTAATATCCAAGATGAATGCTGAAAATGCATTCTAAGAATTTAATCCTTTAATTATAAAGGGGAAATTCAGGCCGAAACACCCAAGGGTTGTCTGTGTTTGAGGTTGGCATCCTCTATTTACATAACAATGATCCTATATAGCATCACAAGGTGCGTATAACAATTTAGAATTAAGAAATATATTTTAGGTTGATGCACGATGAAGGATGGAACGTGACACAACAACATGAATATGAAAAAACCAAAAATTTTGTGGAAAATGACAATACCACCTACCTTAAGGTCGTTGATGACTCTTCATCCAATGGAAGCCTCAGATTTGAAGTAAATTAGGATAAATCGAAGAAATGGTCCAACACCCTAAAAATAGGGAAAAATGTGCTTGCACCTAAATAGCATAATAGATTCGAAGATAAACCTAAATCAAAAGAAATAGGACTCAAGATCACACCTTTAGCTATCCAGCACCTTTGATGGATCCCGATTTGGACTTTGGACATATGAGATATTGAAGAACCTAGGTTGAAGGATATGGAAGCTCACATGAGGATAAGGATGATTCCATCCACTAGAATGAGGATAAGGAGAAAGAAAACTAGGTTATAAGATTAATTAAGGGAAAATAGTAATTTCACCCTTAAAAATAGGTGCGCACGATTTGAATGCACAATTGTCAAAACTGTGCGAAAATTGTGCTAGAATCACTACTCAAGGAAAGACCCTACATGATTAAGGTGCACGGTTTTCATAACCATGCACGAACCATGAAAAATACCACAATCCAACCTCTATAGTTTTTCACACGGGCATGCGACTGAGGTTTCATGGTTACATACAAACTATGGAGCCTTTGCTTCTCACAAGGAGCCTCACACGGTTACCCTGCATGGTTAGTACTAACCATGTGATAACTATGTGGACTAGAATGTTTGCCCATTTCTAGGAGCTTTGGGCTTCGAAAAAGCCCTGGATTCTCCTAGTACCTTCCTTAAGGTCGTATTTCACATTTACCAAGATTAAAAATGGATTAAAACTAAAAATTAAATGACCCATACCTTCATGAAAATACAATTTGTTATACTTACCTGGTTCTCTTGGACATCCAAACACAACTTAGAAAATAAATACATCACCTTCCACTCACTACCATACTCATAAACCACCTAATTCTAAGTCTTCCTACTCAATCCATTTACAATTACATTCCAATTCCTAGAGGTATATGCTAATTAAAAATTTAAGTAATGTAGGTACTCAACCCATATCCTCTAAATTAGGTTCAAATCACACTAAGAGAAAAGTTATTTCAAGATTTTATGATCAGTGTAAACCAAGAACCTATATCTTAGAAGGTATATCCACCAAAACATCAAGGAATGAACCACCATAGCTAATTCCAAGTCACAAGTCAGGTAGTTATACTCATTCAACCACAACTGTGTAGACCCATAAGCGACTACCCACCCACCTTGCATCAAAACTACGCCCAAGACAATACTTGAGGAATCACAATACAAAGTGAAACCCTTACCTAGATCGGGTAAGGTCATAATTAGTGTAGAAGTAAACCTCTTATTTGGTTACTTCAAGGATGACTCACAAGCACCAGACAACCCCCCCTTCTTTTCTAGGCTACTTAATGATGTTTCTAAGTGATAAAATTACTAAATAAATCTATGATAATATTAGAATAACCCTAATAAGTTGCATATGTCAAAGGAATTCCTAGGTATTTCCTAAAAAACCATTAAGTCAACTTTCTCTAGATCCACTGAAACCCTTTCCTCAGATATCATATTTCCTAATAAGTTAACTTGATACAACTAGAAATTATATTTGAAGATCTTATAATATAGTTTCTACCCTCCCAGTGTGCTTAGAACTATCTCCAAATTCCTAGCGTGCTCCTCCCTCAACTTGGAGTATACCAATATGTCTTTAATGAACATGATAATGAAAGAGTACAAGGGCGGAAGACCTAATTCATTAAGTATATAAATACTACTGGTGTATTCATCATGAAAAAAGGAATCACAAGGTACTTGTAAAGTCTATACCTACTCGTGAATATTGTAAGAGGAACATCAGAAGTCCACAACCTTAGTTGGTGGTACCCTGAATATAAACCTATCTTCAAGAAAACCTCTTCACCCTTGAACTAATCAAGTAGATAATATATAATGGGAATTATATATTGGTTCTTAAACATTACTTTATTGAGCTTATAATATTCTACACATGGTCTTAAGGATTCTTCCACTTTTTTGGTGAACAGGACTGGAGCACCCCAAGGGGACATGCTTAGATAGATGAACCCCTTAACCTATAAGTCCTCTAGCTGTGATTTTGATTCATAAATCTCCACAGCGCCATTTTTTAAGGAAGAATAGATATATTCTTTGTTCCCTGTATAATATTGATAGTGAACTTGATCCCACGATCCACTGTTAATTCTAAAAAAATCCTCTGGAAACACATATTGAAATCAGTTGATAGGAGTAAAGAATACCTGGTGCGTATCTCCTCATTAAGGAAAATACTAGAAACCTAGGTTGTGATTACACCAATTTTTAAATGATAATATCCTGTGTACCCTTCTTGAATATCCCACTCTTTGACATACTCAAAGATTTCACCCTCAGGAGAGGTGAATGATACTCATCGACGATAACAATAAATCTATGATCGATAATGAATAAGATAATGCATCTAGATAGTTACATAAAAACAAACCATTTACAACATAAATAAATTCTAAAGGATCCAAAAAGTTCCAATCACCAAGGAATAATATGCACACTTGAGGATCCCTTCTGATTTTGTTTCTAAGGTTGTATCAATTGACAATAATCCACAAAGTTACTTCATAAATAAACCCAAAAATCCCATGAACCGAAAAAAATGAATGAATTTAATGCTCCCTAATTAAATAAATTATAGGAATGAGTCTAATATATTAATATCTAACCTCAAATAGTTTATTACCCCACATCATGATCAGTTAGGGTAGGCTCTGCAACATGAAACTGGCCTAAACCGCAACCTTGTGCTCTAATATGACTACCTTGAGTCACATTCCCTTTTGGACTCTACTACCCCTGACCTTGGGCTCCCCATAAACTACCTTGACCTAAAATTATATTGGAATCCTAAATACTTGTCTGATAAGGTGTGGAGGTTCCATTCCCAAAACCTTGAGCTAATCCCAATCCTCATCCAGTGGGAAACTGTTTCCCCTCCATACAAAAAGAGCGGAGGTGCCCCACTTTTCCACACTGATGAAATTCCTAAGGAGGTTGAGTATATTGTTTTTTATTATATTACATATCTACACATTGATAAAACCAAACCTAACCACTTCACCATAGAAGGAGGGGAAATTTACTACTCTACCTTGTTAGACTACCACCCCTGACATACATCACCAGCTCAATGTTTCTTTCTACCGAATGAACCACCACCACCACCACTGCCACCCATAGAGGAAAAATACCCAGTAATACAACCCTTGTTGATGTTCTTATCAGTAATAAAGTCTTGGTTTATAATATCTAAAAAATAGTTTAGTAGAAATACATTTACCATTACCTTGATCTTATAACGCAATCCATATTCAACATTCTTATCCCCAGTGGTCCCATCACCATCCATGGTAGGTTAAAACACCAAATATATATAAATAAAGTGTCACAATAAATAAATAACATATCCCCAAAGTAAAATTCATAAAATCTATGACCATGTCTGATCATAAGGTCTTAGGGAATAAATGGATGAAGAAGAAGGTCTGGAAGTCTACATAGGCCAACCCAACATGCTTGTCACCCCAAACAAGAAAATCCTACCAAATTTGAGCTACACCTCATAGTATATATAAGACCATATTTACCCTCTTGTTCTAAGGGGTATCCAGGTGATCATGAATAGTATTAAATAGATTCCATCCACAACTCAACTACCAGTGGACCACCCTTGCCCATGAAAAATGGTGGGTGATGTCACTAAAACTCATGAGTAAGATCAAACATGGAAGGTGCATCCTAAGGATCCTCCCTCTCCATCGAATGGACCAAATGAAAAATACTTTCCTAAAGAAAATCACCCATAGCTGGACCTTGTACAACAGGAGGTTCTATACCACCCGTCGGTGGGTCATGCTCACCCTCTCCCTCCTGGTATGGGACTATGACTCTCTAAGGCAGCATATAACTACAATTCCAACACTAATATCTCAAAATAAATAACAGGGGAACTGTCATACCTCAAAAAAACTAGGTAGACATAATATTACACTACTTGTCACATTAAACTCACAATATCTCATAAAAATAAGTACACTCTTGATCCATGTCTACTACTCAAGATCACATATCATCACTTTCCATAGGATTCCATAATTCATTCTTCCCATTTTTCATCAAGGCATCATTTTTCATAATACTTACATTCCAAACCTTTTCAAACTTTTCTAGGACTTATATTTTCAGGGTTTGGTTAGATAAGGTTTCATTCACAATATATGAGGGAAAATTTAGTATAAGTTTCTTAATAAAACTTTATTTAACCAAAACCATCATTTAATAGTTTATTTACATCACACACTTCAAAAGGAGTTCCTCAATGAGTTGTTCAAGTATTACTACACCATAGAATCATATTGGAAAACATCATATAAATATTCACCGACACTTTAAATGATCAACCCCCTTTTATCCATACAAAGGTGAATACATATATATTAATCACATAAACATGAAATGACATGAAAAACCTACATGCCTATAATGATTCATGATTTCAAACACACTCTATTTTCATACCATCCTAAGAGATAAAATACCATAAATCAATAACAACATAATATAATTACATCACTTAAGGTGAAATAATATAACCGTAAGAAGTGAATTCCAAGAATATCAATCCCATCCCCGATGAATTGAATTTTCCCTTGTACATGGGTTAACTACTCCCAGACATGAGCACATTACCAAGCATTGACACATCCTATTCTCCCATATACCCTTCCAAAATAGTAAAACAAAGAAAATATTTCTTTGATAATTCTTTGTAACATCCCGCTTTAGAGGTCACTTAGTTGGTACCCCATCCTAATATGCTACATAACCTCTAGCATGCCTCCTTATATTCCAGAGGTTGCTAACCAGTGGTGAGGGTCTATGAGATTATCATGGGGAGACTATACCCTCAAACCAGAGTGAAAACAAAATGGAAATAATGGAAGTATCACACATCACATCATATCACAGTTAGACATCTAGGAAAGTGAAAAATACTCAATCATAAACAATGAAATAACTATAATGATATAAAATAAAATTTAAGTGTCATACATACATTTTCATCATAATCAATAAGTAACAAAAGTAAAAATAAGTCAAAATACCACAAAATATATAACTATAAAAAATGGGTCTAAGTTCTAGACTAGATACCATCTCATGGATCCATCCTAGCCAAGGAATCAAACACCTATCATAGGGATCTTTATCTTTTCCCGAACTATAATCATGGAGTTTTCTCAAGTACCAAATGATGACCTGAGTAGGGTGTGAGTACAACTCTATAGGACACCACCAATGATATCCTTAAATAAATCCCCTATGACGAATAAGTGTATGCAGTAGTGATGTAATTATACAATTTAAATGACTGAAAAATAAATAAAAATAAAAATATGAGCCTGATATCTACTATGATTCCTAATGTCGGACCTACCTACTTCAGCTAGTGCTGGATGTCTTTAAGTACAAAGTGATTACCTTTCCTACCCATGTACCCAAGGAGTATCACACCTACTGATAAGGGTGTTTCCTTTAGTTATCATATACTACCCAATAATGGATGTTTTCTTAGTTGTCATGAACCACCCAATAATGGGTGTTTTTTAGTTTTCATGAACCACCCAATAATGAGTGTTTTGTTAGTTATCATGAACCACCTAATAATGGGTGTTTTTTCATTCAAAACCATGATTCATAAATCAATATTTCATAAGTTAATACCTTATAGAATCATCTAAACTAAGGAATAATTCATCATTTACCAATTTAATAAATTACAACATGTTCAAAACACATTTCCTCATAATAAATTACCAATTAACACTTCCAAATATAACACACCCATCCTATTTTCCATTTTATAAAGTAATTTTACAAGGAAACTAACTTTATCAAGGAATTACCCTGAAATCACCTTACTCATTGGCATTTCACAATTTTAGAGGAGTAAAAATCATAGAAATACCATGTTTTAAATTTATAATTAAATTTTGAGGTCACAACTAGAATTCCAACATGACGCACAATGAAATCACTAAGGAAAAATGGTCATGAGTATGGGAGAAATTTATAGACCACCTACATTTGGATTAGAGGGGACAAATCATTAGATATGAGCCTTAAGTTTGGATTTAAATGGAATAAATCAAGGTAAAAAATCCCTATAAAAAGGGTATATTAGATAAACATGGAAGGAAACCACTTAATAATTATAGAAGGAAAACAAATTGGTAAGTGGATTCACAGTCTAACCTCAAGGTCTTGATCACACTAACAGAATAATAAAAGTATGGAGATTAAAAGTGATTCACCAAGGGGGATTAAGATATGGGAGATAGGTGTTCATGGGGGATGTTGTCTCTAAAGAGGGATAAATTCTGGGTAGAAGTTTTGAGGAGAAAGAGGGTAAGAGACCAAAATACACGAATTAAAAAAACGCCCAAAATCTCATTGACTAGACACTGGGCTTCCACTGGCTATCCAGTGGGACTAATTTATCATGTTGTAGTCCCAACTTCTGTCCATGGGCCCCTATTCTCTCCCTCCATCCTTCATATCTGTAAAAACATGATTAATTGAACATAACACATGAGGTTTAACTAAAAATTAAAGTGAAACATAGCTCAAAAGAAGGATGGGGTCTTATATAACTCAAATTAAATGCTCTTTACCATGGAATATTGATTAAATTCTTCTTGTTTTTATAGTAATTGTGAACTTATTTATGACATGGTATCCTCTCCTTCGATATGGTTTCTCCTTAGGACATTTTACCATCTCCAGCTAGTATATCTTATATATTTATTTTCATCATCAAATTTATCTCAACTATTCTTTAATCACAATACATTCACATGATTTGGATGTTTGATCAAAGGAGGACACAACATGAATCATATGATTTTATTTCATTATTCAAAGATTTAATTTAGAAAACTCACATTTTTTATACAACAATACACTCAGAATTTCTAAAGTGTTAAAGTCTTACAATGCACCGGGAAGTTCTATGAAATCAATTTAATATGAATTTAAAGTTATAATAAACTATATGAGGTCATATGTTTTACCTTTTTAAGTCATAAAAAACTAAGTAATTCATATGAAATTCCCTTTTAAGTCATACAGAAACTTAGTAATCCATTTAGAATGCCTTCTAAAGTCATATGAAACTTAAGAAGTCATATGAAATGACTTATAAAGCCATATGAAACTCAGGGTGACTTCAGGAATTAACTATTTTCATCTCCATAATATAATTCTATACTTTAAACATGAAATTCCAAACTTCATGTAATGATTTCAGGGGTCTTTTAATGCAACTCCAATATTCTCAAACCTTTATCCAATAGTGCATAAACACTAAGTAAAATATACTTTATATATGGAACATCTTGGATATTTTCTACAATTTATTTGAAATATATTTTATCATGAATGAATTCCAATTAAAATTTCCTCATTGCTTTACATATGAATAATGGAAGCAACTCACACCTTCATTTCATTTCATTACCACATAATAGTGGTGTAATAAACACACATTCAAGTTCAAGATGCATCACCAATCCACTCAATTAATTAACACAAACCATATTACTTGGTAATTCCATGAATCTCTTTGTAAATATTGAGAACATTCAACTTCCTTACATGAAATATAACTTCTCATCAATATTCTTTGGAACTCTATGCAATCATTTAAGCATCATTTCATACTCATATTTACATCAAGTGTCATAAACCAAATATTTATTTCTTATAAATATATATTATTGTGTCATTTTTAGTAATGTAGTATAATATAATACAAATACTATGAGATAAAACACTTATTATTATTATTAATATTTTATAATTTTACAATAACACCCAATAAAATACACAGTATTAGAATAGAAATACTATTACATTTCATAAGAAAATTTCACATCATGTGTAATTATAAACAAGAAAAACTAGGAACAATAAAGGGATATATAGGTGTAATAATATTACATTCACTAAAAGATACTCCATAGGTTTTAATTCCCCCACAAAGATCACCCCTTCCATAAAAATTGTAAAAAGAAAGAGAAGTGTTACAAATATGATATACATTATCAATGAAAGTGTAAGGACATATGTAAATGATGTAGTGAATGATGAAATGTGAGAATGATGTTTTATTCATTGAGAAATATGGATGTTAATCATTATGACTATCTATTTAATTATGACCATTATTCAATAAAACAATTGTTCATTATTATTTTAGGTTATGTAGAAGCAATTAGAAGACCGTCAAGATTATTTTATGACAAAACTAAAATTATAATATTGGAGACTTAAAAATATATATTCCATAAATAATATATTTTATATGAAATTTAAAATTTTTAAATAAAATTTATTTTCATGAAATAATCTTATAAAACAATTTTTAAATGATAATATATTTTAATGAAGTCCAAAGTAATTTTTATAATGGCCAAAATGTTTATTATGCTATAAAAAGTTTAAATTTTATATAAATAAGAATTTTTATTTAAAAGTTAAAAATTATCATATTTATATAATTAATTTTATAAAATTAATTTTTATTTTTGAACTTAGCACATAAAAATTAGTTTAGGGTGATTTTTTAGTAATTTTTTTTTGACAAAATTGAATTTTTGGTGAAAGTGAAAATTACCATCTTATGAGCACTGTGATTTTATGAAATCATTATTATATGAGCATGGTTAAAAAATTTAATAAAAATTTTATTCAATTAAAAGTTAATTTAATATGTATAAAAATGAATTTATAAATGTTAATTTTATTTTATAATTTATAATTTACATTTTGGAAAAAAATGGATTTTTGAGATAAAAATTATTTTTTGTATTTTGTGCATTAAATGGGTTGGTTGGAAGGTGATTTTAGAATTTTGAATGATTTTAATATACCCCAACCTTACTCACTCGTTAATAAGTCATCAAATTGGTTATAATTCATTTCACTCATAAGTGGTTGTCATATATAAGAAAATTACCAATATTTAATCTCTTAAAACCACCCCTCCCAAAGTATAAATACCCACATTAACCTAGACCAAAACTCAAAGATCACTCATAATATACTTCCCAAGTAGTCTCTTCCATCCCTCACTCTTCAATATTGATGTTTTTTTTTGGTTCTAAGGGTCAACTCTAAGCTAAGATTCTCTAGAGAGGTAAGGGATTCCCCAATCCTAATCTTTTAATTTTTTAATTGTAATTCAATTTTTATATTATATTTTAATCTTACTTTCATATAAAAAATTATTTTAGTTCCATTTTATTATCATCCATTTAAATTATTTTCAATAATATATCACTCAATACCTCTCATTGTAGCCTTTGTCTAAGCTTTTATAATGCTCGAACTATCTCGTAACTATAAATCCATCCCAAAATTTTGGTAAAGTAATGTGTGTGTGGTTTTAAAAGAAAATAACTTTTTGGATACTACAAGTAGGTGTGTTTTTGTCTTAAATTCATATAGGGTATATAACCTCAAAAATATTTGTCTAGGTATATCTCGGTCATAATACTAGTGCACGATGAATGGGCCCTTACCGCACACATGGTTTGACACTCCCAAGGGATGTGGTTAGATGAACTACATGATATTTAAAAACCATTATAAAGAGTCTATCTATAATTGTATAAGTCTCTAATTCATGTATCTGACCATCTAAAAATATTGACATCTTAGTCATTGCGAACACCCTATGACTACAATCTTGTATCTTTTACTTGTTAACAAAGTCTGTATTCAAATTTTGAAATCCCTAGTTATTTCCTTTAGGGATTTTCCATAGAAATATTTATTGAATATTTTATTTAGGAAAATAATTTTGTACCATGTAATTCTTTCTTATATATGGTAATATCACGTAATATTTGACTCATTGAAAAATTAATCTATGTATTTATGTTTTTCATTCCTTGAATAATATGCCAAGTAATATCTTATTATATAATGGAATTCATTGGAATATTATATGATGGTTTGGGCCTAGAATTATATATCCCCTCAACACACTGGTAGGTCTCATGAGACAACTAAGATAGGGTAATGGGATAATCCTTACCTTTTATGTAATATGTATTGGCACAAAGACTTGAAGGTGTGTTTAATATATCCGAAATCATGAATTAAAATTACTAAATGATCTATTATTATTATCCTGCCATTTATTCTTTTTTATGTTTTACATGGATTTATTTATCTTAGTTTCATTTTATATGGAGTAACATAGTTTATTTATTCATGCCATAATGTTTACTTATAATTACTTTTGTTTAACACTACACCATTACTGAGCATCTAATTACACCCCTTTATATTGTTTTCCTTTCCCCAAGAAAGCCTAAAAGATTACTACAAAACAAAAATGGATTTCAAGGAGAATAATAATGTTTTCAATGTTTTTAGATGATGTATTTCTTTCCAATGTAATGTAAAACTCTTTAATGTATCTAGTTTCTTGAGGATATTAAATTTTTGGATCCTCTATATTGAGATCCACATACTAATGTAATAAAAGAACCACTAGCTCTATGATTCTGGATCTGGGGTTGTCACAGTTTGTATCAAAGGACAGTTTAATAGAAACTTTAAGAACTAGATTTAGAAGAGCATAGTTTTAAAACACGAACCCTTGGAGAAAAACTTAGTATATTTTATAAAATTTTCTAGAAATTAAAATCATAGTTTTGTTTATACACTGACTAATTATATACCATTGTCTAGAAATAGCACTTAATGGAAGGAACAACCATGTAAACACCCAAAACAAATGAAGGGATTTCCCACTAGAGTAATTCAATGAGACTGGTGTTTGGTTAGAACATATTATGACTATATTAAGGTTTTTGACCTAGGTTATGACTAATAAACTTTCTCATATGAAAAAACCTATTTCTAAACTACATGATGCATAAATATTGGATTTATTCATGTAAAAACAACCTCTATCTTTCAGTGGGACCAAAAATCCATTAGTGGCTGAATAATGGTCCAAGTCCCTAGAGAAAGTATTACTTTCCTTGGTATGTGATGGTAAGGAGAAGGTTGACATGGTGATATATCATCTAATGGGAGATATATACCATTGGTGGAAATTTATTCAAAACAGCAAGAAGAAAGTGGAAACAAACGATATGGACCATAAGTATTTTAAAGAGATGTTCTTTGAAAAGTACTTTTCTCATGAGCAAAGAGGGACATGGAAAGGAAATTCCTAAAAATAAGGGAAAAGGATGAGGAATTTTTGTTTGAGTATGAATCTAAATTTATAAGGTTAGCGTGGCATGATACTAATTATATACACAACCCAGAGAAAAATATTTATTGATTCTTCAATGAGCACTAGTCTCTCAAACATTTTCCTCATATAAAGAGATTGTGACTAGTGCTATCAATACTGAAAATTAATTCTCCAAGTATCCTATTTTAAAGGGGAAGAAATATAATAATAGGGTGGTTTATCAATATTATAGAGGAAATTTAGAAAAGGATAATAAATGAAGGATAAAATTACTAACATGCAATAACGATGGAAAGAAGCACCTTGGAACTTTCTTGAAGGGAATGAGAGTCTACTATAAGTATGGAGATAAAGTACAATAATCTCATAAATATAAGGTAAAGAGATAATCCACCAATATAAAATGATTTAATTGTAAATAAATGGGTCTTTATTCAAATTAATGTCCCAAGTGTCAAGAGAATCTATCAAAAAAGAGGCCTTAGGAGCAAGTTTGATTTTGTGCAATTAATACCGCATAATTTGAAGTCCCTAATGATGTGGTGGAAGGTGATTTGGTCATATATTCAAATTTTTATAATGATTCATTTTATTCTAGGTCATTGAACTCTTTTATATCTTCCATATTTTTTAATAACATTAGATATTTCTCTAGCAACCTAAAAAGAGAGTTATCAATCAGGACACCCAGTGGAAATCTTATGGAAATGAAGATATGTTAGGAAATATCTATTTATATGAATTAAAATACAATATTTATAGATCTAATTATTATAACTATGGTAGAATTTGATATAATCCTAGGGATGGATTGGCTTTCAATGTATAATTAAAAATTTTATTATCAAGAAAAGATTATTATAACCTATGAGGATGATATAAAATCCCTTGTTTTTTGAGGAGATATTTCATGGCCTGAGTCTTACTTGGAACCTCATCATACGGTTCATCTTAATTAATTCATTAGTGATGATTCAATGAATATAGTATGTATCTATTATGATGGAATATATTGATGTGTTCTCAGTGGAATTACTAGGATACACTCTTGATTATGAAGTTGAATTCTATGTCGATATTATCCCTCATGAAAAACCCATACCTAAGCCTCATAATAGGATAGGTAAAATGGATTTGGTGGATCTTAAGAAACAACTGCAAGATTTCAGTGAAAATGGGTTTATATTCTCCAGTGTTTCACCATGGGGGGAACCATCATGTTGGTGAAGAATAATTATGGGTCCATGAGATTATACATTTACTATAGGGGAATCAATTATATTAAAATTAAGAACGAGTATCCATTACCTAACATTGATGATATATTTGATCAAATTCAGGGGTCCTAATACTTCTCTAAGACTGATCTCCATTATGGTTATCATCAATTGAGAGTCAAGAAGGTTGACATACCAAAGATTTATTTTTGTACAAGGTATGGACATTATGAGTTCATCATAATTCCATTTGGATTAACTAATGAACCATATGTATTTTTGGATATAATAAAAAATATTCAAATATTATATTGATAAATTTTTTGTTGTATTCATCGATGACATCTTGATATACTCAAAGTCTTTTTATGAGCATGAAGATCATTTATAAATCATCCTTGAGACACTAAGGGAGAAAGGAATTTATGGTAAATTTAGTAAGTTTGAATTGTTACTTAAAAAATTATTTTCTTGGCCATATTATCTTCAAATATAGAATATAGGTTGACCCTACTAAGGAAAAAGATTCCAACGAATATCCCATACCAATAAATATTACTGATATATATAGTTTCCTTGGATTAACTGGTCATTATTGATGATTCATTGAAATATTTTCCTAATTAGATAATCCATTAACTAAGATGAAATATAAAGGGATTAAATTTTCACGGTCTAAGGAATGTGATGGAAGTTTTGGAGAACTAATGAAAAGACTGATCAATGCACATGAATTGGATTTTCCATCAGAAAAAGAAGGAATTTTTATATAAAAATATGCATCTAATAAAGGTATAGGGTATTTACTTATACAAAAGGATAGAGTTTTTTATTATGTATCAAGACAATTGGAAACCCATGAGATGAACTATCCAACTCATGATCATTATTTAGATGTTGTGATATTTGATTTGAAGATATGGATACACTCTATCTATAGTGAAATATGTGACATGTATATTGATCAAAAAATTTTGAAGTTTATATTCACATAAAAAATGATAAACATGAGTCAAAGGAGATGGATGGAATTAATTAAAGACTATGATTGTGTAATACACTACCACCATGGTAAGGATAACAAGGTGGAAAACACATTTAGTAGAAAGGATCATGGGGTATTATCCATTATGGGTATGGGAAATGATTTTATATTCAATGAGTTGGTAAAGTTTGATATAGAAATTATTAGGTAAGGGGAAACATCATTCCTTTTCCAAGTAATTACCCATCCATATTTATTGGAAAAGATAAATAAATATCAGTAATATGAAAAGGGTATTCAAAAGAATCCAAGTCATATAAGATGTGAATTTAGTAGAGTTAATCTGTGATGATGGTGTGTTGAAATTTGGAAAGAAATTATGTGTACCATCAGTACCTAAGATGAAGTGGAAGTTACTAGATGAATATCATAGATCAAACTTATCTATACACCATTATAGTACCATAATGCATAGGGATCTAAAATAGCACTTCTGGTGGGATAACATGAAGTAGGAAATTATTGATTATATATTTAGATGCTTAGTATTCCAACAAGTTAAGTATGAGAGGTGATATCCAAAGGGTGTCATAAAAACTCTCCCTATACCTATATGGAAGTGGGAAAATATCATAATGGAATTTATTACCAGGATACCTAAAACATCAAAGATAAATGATTCTATATGGGCCATTTTTTATCACCTTACAAAGTATGCACATTTCCTAGAAATAAGGGAGGATCTACCACTCAATTTTTCCCCCAGATTCATATCAATGAAGTTTTGAGACTTTATAGTGAACCATTACCAATTATTTATGATAATGATCCTCACTTCACATCCACAATTTTGAAGAGTCTTAAAAATTTATTGAACACTATGATACATTAGAGCACAACATATCATCCTCAAAATCATGGTAAGTATGAAAGGACTATAAAAACCTTATAGGATATACTAAGGTCATGTTAACTTGACTTTCAGGGATTGTGGGACCAATACTTACCTTTGGTGTAAATTATATATAATCACTAATAGAAATTTAGGCTATAGCCATGGTTTAGAACCATGGATATAATCCCAAAAACTGTGGCTATAGTTTACAACCACTGTTTAATGAATTGTGGTTGGTATTGGCATGGCTATATGGAAAGGCCTATATCCATGGTTTCAAACTGTATCTAAAGCCCTATAGCCACGGTTTGAAACCATGGCAGATGCTTAAGCCGCATAGGGTTTATATCCATAGTTTAAAACCATGGCTATATTCTTTCCCATTTTATAAAAAAACACCCCCACCCTCCCCCATGCACAACCCCCCACTCCCCTTATAGTAGCCTACCCCCTACAAATCCCCCCCTGAAGCCCCTTACCCCTACAAATCCCCCCCCCCTCCACTTCCCCCTGGATAACCCCCCTTGGGAAAAACCCCCCTGGAAAGACCCCCCTCCTTCCTAAATAGACCCACTCGGGACAGACCTCCCCTCCCTAGATAGACCCCCTCCTTCCTGGACAGACCCCCTTCTAGACAGACCCCCCTCTGGACATACCCCCTCTTAGATAGACCCCCTGGACATACCCCCCTCCTTCCTGGACAGACCCCCTCCTTCTTGGATAGACCCTCTCCTGAACAGACCCCCCTCCTTAGACAGACCCCCCTCCTGGACAGGCCCCCCTCCCTGGACTTACCCCCTTCTTCCTGGACATACCCTCCTTCTGGAAAGACCCCCCCTTCCCTAGACAGACCCCCTCCTTCCTGGACAGACCCCCCTCCTAGACAGACCCCCCTCCCTAGACAAACCCCCTTACACACCCCACCCCCCTTCACACCCCCTTGAACCCCCTACACACCCCCTCCCCCCTACAGATCCTCCTTGAACCCCTTACCCTCCTTCCTGGATAGACCCCCCTTTTGGAAAAACCCCCTCCCTCCTGACACCCCTCATGGACAACCCCCCTCCCTCTTGGACACCCCCCTCCTAGACACCCCCTCCTGGACAACCCCCTCCCTCTTGGACACCCCCTCCCACTTGGACACCCCCTCCTTGAGTGATGTGGTATATCCTCAAGTGATGATATGAGACAAGATCCTAGACATAAGGTTCTACCCTGAAACATTGGGCATTGTTCAGGTCTTCAAAAAAATAATAACCTTTTTTTTATTAATTAGATGTTTTATATGGAACATGGGGATAAGATACTATAATGTAACTAATGTAGGTATGGTCAGACATAATGGTTTTCTAGGTAACAAATTGATGTTCAACTAGTGCATGAAACATGCCAAATGTTGTGATTGTTGGGTTAAATAATTATGATCTAGTGATAATGTTTATTTACATTAATTGTTTTCCTCATGCATAGGACCAGGAGTGTTGAGGCATCATTATGGGGACATGGATTATGCCATAAGGTATGCGTCAAAGTAGACTTTAGGTAGTGACTCTACTAATGAGTGATGAGTGGAGGATGGTATTAATGGGAAGAGATTGGTATGGGTTTGAAAGGCCTTGTGGACACATTGATGGGTAATATGAGACATGTTGTGAAAAGGGGTAGGTCTCGAGTGACTAGTATTGTGGGATCATTTCGAGATATGTGTGATAGGTTGTGGACCTGTGTTATTAATGTGAATTCCCCAGATCCTACAGGGATGATTTGGTGTACTGGTGACCTCCCTAGAGTTTGTGAGGATGGGTTGGTGTGTTGGTGACCTCTCTAGAGTCTATAGGGATGGTCCAGTATCCCTTGAGTTACAAGTATGGTTCAGTGAGATTGGTGGAACTTTCCTTATATAGGATTGGGTAAAGGACTTTCCAAGGGGTTGGGTCTTGGTATAATGTGAGATGAGACCAATGGACCCTACCTTGAGAGATAAGGCAGTGGTTCAAGATTTGGATGCATGACCATTACCAGTTCCTTCAGGTAATAGGTCAAGGTTTGGATTCCACCCTACCCTAAGTCTTTTAGAATGACATGAGCATAAGTGAAATGGTACAAGATGAGGCAATGAGGTGAAATTTTGGAATGGTACAAAAGAAAAAATGATCGAGTTTCATGGTATCCTAGCTAACAAGTTCCTCTCAATTTAAACACTCAAGGAAAGTATTTCCTCCATGACAATCCATTCCATCCAAATCATGCTATTTACTTTATAAAAACAAGGAAATAGGATTAAAAGTGGCGAGAAAACACTAAGAATGTGAAATAGTCAATAGAGAAATTACCTACTTGGGTAATCCCTTATACAAAAAAATTCAAACACTTAGAAGGTGTTTGGTTATAATTGGAAATTTACCACTTTCCCTTAATAAATTTCCAAATTGGAGTGAAAGTCACCATGAATAAGTCACTATATTTATTTCATTTCAATCAATTAAACTTTATAAAGGAGGAATAACTGTTACATAATTCACTACATGAGACATTACCTCTCATGTGCCAAGTTAACCATGTTTGGTTCTATTTAACTCATTCAATTCATTAAAACATGGAAATTACATTTATAATATCAAAGGGGGTCACTTAGTGGTGTCTTGGTCTTTACAACACTTGCCTACTTGGGTAATCCCATCTTAAAATTCTAACAACAATTAAAGGGTATTTTGGTTCAAACAACCATTTTAATAAAAATAGGGAAACCCCCTTTTGGGATATAAAAAGGCCCAGGTACGATGTGTGCTTTATGACTAGAAAAGACATCAAGTATAAGGAAAACATCAATGCAATAATTTCAAGAAAACTATATAATCATAAACTACCACTGTGATTTTTCACATACAACGCACCTCTGTTGGAGGTATTTTATTACAAAACCATGAATTTTTTATCAAATGAAACAATTATCTTAATTAACACTTGATGAAGAATTGCAATTTAATATAAAAAAGAATAATTAAGAAGGAAGATAAATGCAATATAAAACATTCTTGAATTAAAGAGGCTAGGAGAGGGAACCTACCTCAAAAGAGTCAAGCCACACTCAGTGCTTGACACTTTTATCAGCAAAAACTCTAAGCTGATCCATCCATCCTTTGGGAATATATACCTTTTCATATATATAAGGACACCCTAACCCCTATGTATGTGTTTTCATGGACTTGAACACGCACAAGATGATCCTTATATATATGCTCACATGCATAAACCTATTATCACCCACACACGTATGAATTTTATATATATATACATAAACACACCTATCCCCTTATATGTAATCTCACTACCATGGACAGATATACATATAACATGAGAACTTATTATATATATGCTTACCTATTCATACACGGTGAGTCTCCTTTTACTCTGGTGACTCGAAACTACCTCAAGGATGATCAAAACACTATAATAAAATTACCAAGGCCTATAAAATTACAAAACATCCATTTATAAACTAAGATGCATCGAATAACGAAGTAAAAAAATCACCTTAAACCTTTATAGGAGAACCAAATCGATCTGAATCGCTTTGCATTTGGTGGCGGTTGTCGTGACACACACGAATGGGTCCCAGGAGACATCAACAAAATGCTAGTGATCTGATGAATCATCATTAATTGAACCTAAAAATTGAAGTGGTAGGAACACGATT
Organism: Viscum album; assembly: GCA_963277665.1. Taxonomy (NCBI): domain Eukaryota; kingdom Viridiplantae; phylum Streptophyta; class Magnoliopsida; order Santalales; family Viscaceae; genus Viscum; species Viscum album. Next base: position 914,603,882 of record OY728165.1, read on the forward strand.
AGTGAGAAAGGAAATAATATAATAGGTGATGATGATTTTTTTAAGTAAATAAATGAACTATAAAGCCCAAGTGCATACTATAGGGGTTCCATCCAATATAAATAATTGAACTCATGAATTCTACAACTCCACTGTTATAACATGATGTTCCAATACCGATATGCACCTGGTAAGAATTAAAAGATACCACAAAACTAATTAGTATGGTTAGATTTATGAAAAATATATAGACAAAATAGAATTCACAAATTGGGTGCATCATACATGAATCAATATGAAGTACTATGAGGATTATGTGGTTGGATAAACTGTTATAATGCTCTTATAATCTATTTTCCACCACAAACAGAGAAAATAATTATCATATTATAAAATTCATGAACTCTTAGAGTCAATGATACTCATATACAAGAATAAAATATTGATATTTTGCACCTACAATCCATCAATGTGATTACATCAAAGATAAAAATAAGCCTCAAAGATATAGAATTTCACTCTACATGAACCATCCAATCAATATAACCCCACCAAAACCCCATCACTTTGAATCAATCTCACTATGGGACATGAGTAGCATCAAGTGAAAAAAATAATATTGTATATGAATGCCACCCCCCCCCTACACCACCATCCCACCCTATACCAACCACCCCCTACACCCACCCACCCCTGCCCCCACCAGCCCCCCACCCCCCGCATCAGCCCCCCTCCCCCTACATCAGCAACCCCTCCCCCTTACATCATCCCCCCTACATCACCCCCTTTCACCCCCCCCCCCCCAAATGCACCACCCCCACACCAACTTCTTTCCAAATAAATAATATAGCCCTTTTTAAAACAAGTAAGGATATTCTGGACTACACACCATAATTTCTAACCCAATTGATAAATCAAAACTTTCTTTCAAAATTACATTCAAATAATTAAAAGAGGGTTTTTAAATTCATAGGAAACCCAACTATTTATTCTTTTTTTCTCAAAATCATTTCTCAATATCCTTTTCAAAATAAAAATCAATTTTCCTTTAAATAAAACACACTTCCCAAAACATTTATAAATAAGTTTAAAATAAAACCAACACAACAAACTAAATAAATGAATAAACATAATAGGAACCAAGATATAAATGGAGAAAAATAAAATAACCCACAACCTAGTCATGGTGTCATGTAACTAAATCAAATCCATGGGATAAAAACAAAGTATAAGTATCAGGTTCCTCTAAATCAACCTTAATAGGATCTAAGCACTATGGGAAACTCACTAGGATCCAACATGAATGATATTGGACCAGGTTTACTGGGTCAATATCTTTAGGGGGCCCTATGTGAAACTAAAACACCCCATATGACCTATACCCGTGAGGTTCCTTCCAAGTAAAATATAAACCCCTAGGATAATATAACTTTCCTATAGAAATAGCTAGCCTATGCACACTAATTTACTATAACACACATCCAAACCTTCTACTTAGTTACCCAGGGTTCATATGATATCAATAAATTAAGGTGAGAAGAATGAATGAATCACAAGATCATCACATAAATCAATATTTTAATAAAAATCAATAAACCTAATCTCACCTCCAACAAACTATCATGAAATATCCCCTTTAATATCCATGAATAATAATTAACAATAATAAATATCCTAAGTGGATCCACAATCCATAAGGAGAATAATATAAACCAAGGGGCGCAACACTGGGGGTGTCCATAACATAAAAAAAATCATTTATAAAGTACCAAACGGGCTGTACAAAAATATTACTAGGATTCAAAGACATTTCATTTCCATATGAAATATCATTTCAGGAGAAATTATTTATAAACCATTTGAAAATGACATTTTACCAAGAAAAATCCATAAAACATCACAGTAGCTGCAAAAACAATGAAAGTATTAAAATAACTAAAAACGAGGGACAAGCCCCTTATTTTTATAAATCAATCCTTTAAAATACCCAAATCATCCCATTTGAAAACTTAATAGGTGTCAAACACTATTTTAAAATACTTAAATTTCATTGAAATATCCACTCGGGTATTTTCAAAAACACTTGTCATGCAATAACTCTATGCCAAGTATAAAAACCATTTGAAAACAATTTAAAATCCCTCATGGGTATCACTTATAGGTATATTTTGTAAAGAATAAAATTTTAAAACTCTCAAGATACCCATGGAATGAAATATAAAGAATGATGAGTGTGGTGAGGTGAAAGGGAGGAGATCCAATTTACAGGGTGATGCGGAGGTAATGGCTATGTAGCAAGGAGACTACATGGGAGTTCAGTGAGCCTCCTTGAAGTGGTATAGGTAATTAAGTAGCAGATTCCCAAGAAAAAAGGACCTAAATTTACTAAAACTCCAATGACAAGAAGCGTGTACAGAAATTTAATTTTCTGAAAATTTAAATGCTTGTTTAACAATATAAAATAAGATACATAAACCATGATAAACCTAGTGCATAGTAAATTTAAAGACCTCTGAAATTTTAACATGGTGGGAGATTACCCATCACAGTGTCTCTTTTTCTTTGTTCCTCTAAGTACATCGACATCCTTAAAAGGAAATAAAAATAAACCTAAACTACTCAACAAGAATATAAAAAATGAGAACCAAACTGCTAGATAATCTATTTCCATTCACATTTCCGGGCTTGGCAGATACCTAAAAGAGATGCTTCAAATCAAGAAGGCGCGGGTCAATATTTGCAGGTGCCTTCTATCTCAAACCTAAAATATATATCTCTATGGATGTTGAACAACTAGATAATGGTTTATCAACCTTTAATTTCTCTAATAACTTCAAGAAAAATAAAAAAACATAAGAACATCCATGAACAACTAAGAAAATGGAATTTTCCATTAATATACATATATACATATAAGGTTAAGAGATGAATAGACATTACAAGTAGTTAAGAAGAAGAATAAGGAGATGTTTATATAGAATACGTTCTAAGAGATGATTTTATTTCTTACTTTGACTATAATTCCATATATTATAAGAAAGTAAAACTATTGAAAAAGAAGAAAATAAGTTTAAATGTGAAGTAGAATGATCTCATAGAAGAGATAAAAATGTCCATGATGATATGTGTATAATAAGTCAGGATACTAGAATATCTTAATACAAAATTGGTTGCTAAATAAAAGGAACTTCATGAGGCACAATCTAGGTATCTTAAATCTATAAATAACTTAAAGAATATGATATAAGTCTATGAAAATGTGGTGGATATTCAAGATGAACCATCAAAAGACGATGAGAAAACCAACCCCATCAAAAAGGTACAACATTTTTTTAAATTATCATGTGATAATAAATCTTTTTTACTTTTATTATAAAGATTATGGAACATAATTTGAATATTTTTAGGATGATTAATGGTGTAAAAAGTTTCCTCTTATGGATAACCTGAGAATGAAAAAATCCCAAGGAAATGGGAAAATAAAGGTAGGAGGATTCCTGGAAAACAAGAATAATTTTATATATAAAATCATCAAGATAAAGGAAGATAGAGTTTCAAGGGGTATTGATATTTTTGTAGAAATTTTGTGTATAAATATTTTGAGTACTAGTAAAACATGTCATTTCACTGGAACTGGGATGAAAAAAGGGGGAGCATACCTAAGAAGAATATAATTAGTTGTATTATAAGTTGGAATTATCTTAGAAAGAAAAATTTATAGCTTGAAGAAACTACTAGAAAAATATCATAGAATTATAAATTTGAGAAGAATCTAATAATAATTAAAAAATATGGTCAAGATGGTACCGGAAAAAGTAGACAACATATGAACATAAAAAAATTATTATAAGTAATTAAAATAGGAAAACCTGACATTTAAAGGGATTTGTGTGGGAGATGAAAGGTCACTAGTCATGTTGTAAAGGATTTTATGACATTCATATCTTGAAAAAAAGAAAATATAAATTGGAAGATAGAGTATGAGGATGCATGTTAATTTATTACCCATTCAATCAATGAGGTCCCACACAAGAATCCTATGGATATGAATAAGACCTCCAAGATGTTTATAAAGGTAAATAATAAGAAAATTGGGGGAATAGAATCCCTAATGATGAAGTTGGTGAGAATGGATGATTAGAGTTGAGAGATATCTCTCAACCTTCCCTCTCTCACTAAAAGAGAAAGGTATTGCCTCTTTATTCCCATTAATTTTATATATACTTTATTATAGGGAATTAAAGAAAATAATTGTGGAGATGGATGACTATTTTATTATTTGGGTATAATAAGAATGAAGTATACTTCCTATAATACCATTGAAGTTAGATTTTTCATGATGAAGAAAGTGATACCATCCCTCAAGGGGTGAAAATCATAAATTAATGTTTTCAATAATGAAAAAATTTATGGAATCTCAAAATCTGGACAACCTACTTCTAATTGGTAATTGAGGTTATTTTGAACAACCCTAATATTAATTTTTATATTGGCATCACATATTCAATAATTTATGTACTTAATTGATCATTTTTTTTATAAAATCTTGTTTCTATAAATTTTTTTCCCTCATATATTTATAGTTGAATATCTCAAGTCTGTTTTACAAGAATATCATGTGATTATATCCTCTCACAAGTGGATAAGTTGGACACTTCAAATATATGGAGGAGAACAATATTTCATGATGTGAGTTCTTGGAATCTAGGGCCACTATCATTGAGTTCTAAAAATCCATTCCCACTGACCCTATAACCATTTTGTAACTCTAAAATAGGGGGTAAACTAATTTAGATCACCCATTAGCTCCCTATGACCTTTCTAACACAACCAACAAGCCAATGAAAGAAAAATCATATCAATATCAGGGACCAATCTAGATCTAGTAATATCCCAAAGTTATCATCCTATTTCTAGTACCTAAGCAAGGAACTTCCTCAAACATCTCTGGTATATGCTATAAAACACTATTCAATCAAATTAATGAACATAACATTACAAAAATAGCCACAATAGGCTCACATTTCCAAACTATAGGTTCTAAGGTAACACCCAAAGACACCAATGATTAAATCAACACTGAACCTCTTTGGGTTAATAAAACATGGGGCACCCATGGTCCCCTAGATCACGTATATCAAATCATGATCCAATCTAGATAGGGAAACATCATATTGAGACTTTGAAAACTAACCCATCTACGATCATCACCTAACCCACAAGGGAATCATCAAGAAACACCACACCCATAAGAAATTCCTAAAGGGTTTCTCAGACCCATCTCAAACCTAATCTCAATGACACCCAGCCTTAACCAATACCCTGTGGTGTTGAACCAAACTAAAGGTTCCAATTGGATTAAACCTCCAACAAGAAGTTCCAAAACATCAACAACTCGAACCCCAAGAAATTAGTCCAAACATCCAAGAAACATCCAAAATAATACTTTTTTTCTAACTTTTGAGAGATGTAAAAACACCTAAAGCTATACCCCTTGGACTACCCAAGGAAAGTCACTATGAACATCAAAAGAATCCCATTGGAAACACCTTTGTAAAGTTGTCCAAAAATCATTCAACCCCCACTTGGGTCTCACACCACACCTTCATTTGGCGAACTCTCAAACCAAAACCTTCATGGAAAACCCCTTTATACACTACTAAATTTGAGGGTTCTATATCCAAAAACTTGAGGTGAGCCTCCTATCTAACCTATACTAAAACGAAGCATCTCACAAAAGGCCTCTAACTACTTAGGGGTTCTAACACCACACCCCGCATAGAAAGCACCATGGATAGACCACTCACAGGTCCAAATTCAAATCCCAAGGAAAGAATTATATCCATGTTTCTCCCCTTTCTTATCCTTATGAATCAACTAAGATCATGTGAGGTTTTCTCTTGAATCAAAAACCAAGAGAGAGGGTTTATAAACAAAACACCTTTGTGAGACACCTAAGACCCTCACTTCTCAAAGATGAACCACAAATGTTCTCAAAGGGATCCTATAAAACCAATAGTCATTTAATAACTAAAGAAATTAATAAACAACTATCGATTAGGGAAATATAACAAATATAGAACACCCAACCTACCTTATGATGAAAACACTAAAGCTGAAAACCTGAACCTAAGATCAAACAACATCCTAGGAACCCATCTCATGCAATGAAATAGAAAAAATTAATTATAAAAATTTATAATTAATTATTTAAAACCAACCAAATAGTAATAAATTCCTAAATGATTATTGAGGTGATTTTATATTCTGAAACCACAACCAACTACCTAAAAGAGGCCTAAAATATAACCGTGAAATTAATTTAGTAAAAATACCTAACAAGAAACACTTGATTACCAGGAAATTACAATCAATTTAACTAAAATGATAAGTGATTGCATGAGTTCTACATCACGAGACGTCTGATCTCTAAGACATATTAAAGAACCAAAATTCCTGGTCAATTATATCATGTTATGGTGGAATACCCACTAAAAACTTAATGGGAACCATTAAAATTAGAGAGGATAAAATAAGAGTAATAATAAAGGTAATATATGAATATTCCTATCTTAAATCATTGAAGAATGCATTTAAGAATACCTAAAAACTTGAGAGGTAAAGGAGGAAGAGGAATATGGGGATGTAGGGAGGTGGGGTGGCCATGTAGGAGGTGCACTGAAAGAGGAGGTGGGGAAGCCACCTCGGAGTAGCGTCAATGGGGAGGTGGGGTGACCATATCATCAGAGAAGAATCGTCCCAAGGTGGGTGGCCGCGTTAGAGGAGTATAATAGTGGGAGTTTTGGTGGTAGCATCGGTTGAGGAGGGTCATGGGGAGTAAGGTAGGTAGGTGAGGATCGCTAGTGGGTAGGGCATAAATGGGGTGGTGATCATGAGTGAATTAGAAGAAATGGGGTAATTCCACGATTATTTTTTGACCTGTGTCCATATCTTAACTTATAGCCACAATTTTTTTTAAACTATGGCTATATAAGTGTGGCTATATCCTCAATTTATAGTACTGAATAATAGCTTTCATTCATGTAATTCTCTGACCCCAGAATCCTGGAGCTGGTGCATTATTTTAATACATTGGCATGATTATAAGGAATCAATTCCCAAAGGACCAATCGGTTTAGCATTATTGGAAAATATATTACATACGTGAACTTTACATTAAAATTTCTAACATAAAACACATCATATATAATCCTTTGATAACTCCATTATTCCCCTATCTTAACCCTGTATATCAATCATAAAATACTTCTTGGCATCCTAGGAAAATAAAACGTAAGAAAGGGGTGAGCTCAGATGCTCAATAAGGATAAAAAATATAGAGGAAGTTGTCACAAATAAACATAAACTTTTAAGTCAAGGTAAAAAACTAAAACACAAGCCTTTTAAAACATTATATTTAGCATAATATGGAAAGAATAAATCAAATAATTCCATTTAAATATTCACATGGATATTCTTCTAGTCGAATAATCACATGTAAAATCAATAACTAATCTCATAATGAGGAAATGCATAATATGAGACATCTTAAACATACCGTCAAGGCTTCGAAGAAGACACCATACCTAAATGGGTAAGAAATTATCCAAAACCCAAACATAATTGTCTCATGAGACTACTGATGCATCGAAGGGCTATATCAGGCCCCACCCAAAACATACAAAGTTCAATTCATTCCTCTTATGAAAAGGGTGAAACATAACATAAACATTCATATTAAAACTAGAATACGAAATGTAAATACTTTAACAATACACCATGAATGGTATAAAAATATCACATCCACAGTCAAACATATCATAACTCATTCAATACAATATGGAATATTGTATTATAATAAATCAACCTCAATCAAGAATAATATCCAATAAAGGATGTTGAAATAGTTGAAAATAATCAGTAAAACCCTTTGAGAGAAATATTCGTTTTTCATGAAATAATTTAAAAGTCGCACAATTTATAAAAGAATTCATTTAAATTATAATTTTGAATAAAATTGTCCCATACCACTTTGAAAATTTTGAAAGTAATTAACATTTTAAAAGAATCATGTCCATATAAATAAATTCTTAAAATCATTTTGAAAACATGGAAATTAATTGAATAGATTTAGAAAAATAATTTTTTAAAACATTTAAAATGATGATATAGTTAATTTTTCACTTACATAAAACCTTAAAATAATACTTTTGAAAACATTTTTATGAAACATTGACATTTATGATAAATATTTCCTAGTAAATACTTACACATAAATAATCTCGGATAAAAATGAGATTGAGGAATTAACTCTTTCCTTATACTTTCCTTTAGTCAAGGGTGTGTTAACCTCCTGTATAATGGTTAAAGTTTTATAATAAATTATACCCAGACCATATACATATTTATGATATCATATACAATCCACTTATATCGTTTTTTAATAATATTTCACTATTATCATTATTTCGGGTGTTAACTGCTTTGTTTTCCTATGCATGTTTTGTTAAGTAAGTCATGTTTATAATGAATTGTATGTATTATATTAAGATAAATAATGATATTAAGTTCATAAATATTATATTTACTTGTAATGTGATGTTTATAATCATTCTTGAATGGTTAATGTGGAGAATGAATCTCATTGCGTTGTTGAGATATTAGGTCGTATGTACGCACGAGCGACGATATCATTCCTTTAATGGTTAAATGATATATAAATGGATAGTATATTAATTATAAAGAATAATAATTATGTAATATTAATTATTTATGTCTATTATACACATCATTATACTCATCCAAATAAAGTAACGTGGAATAAAAAATTACACCACAGCGTGGAGACGGTAAGCCGTACGCAGGCACGCATGGTGATATTATTATTCGTAGAATGGATAAAATGATGAATATAGTTGTAACATGATTATAATAACATCTAATTATATGGATTATATTGGATTTATTACTTTGTTATGGAAACAGTATATAAAGAGGAAGTAGAAGAAGAAAAGAACTTTGAAAGAAGGGATAAAACGATTATCTCTTCTTCATGTATCTCCTTTTGATTTGCACAAAAGGACTCCTTAAGTTGGATTTATGCCAAAAGTGTGGACTATATGATGAATTTAGATAAGTTGGGAGGATACTTGGGTAGGTTTTGGTTGAGTAAAAGGTATTTGTAGGTGTGAATAAAAGAGAAGGAAAAGTTCCCTTTTATAAGAGAGGTGAGAGGCACTTTAGGAAAATATTAAAATATTAATTTATTATAAATTTATTTTAGGTTTATAATACCACAAAAGTAATTTATTTATAGGTTAATATGGGTATGGGTATAAATCCTCTCATCCAATGATTTTTAGACAAGTTTATGTCATAAAATTAACCTTATCTTTTGGGATTAACCCTTAGTTAAATAAGTTAACTCTACCATGTCTTCTTGTATTTTTATATTATATGGTTAATATATTTACTATAAAATTAAAATAAAACCCCAAGTGGATAATTAATTAAATTTTTAATACTATATAAGACATTTGGACGAATCTTAGATTTTTAGTACTATTATATCATTTAATAAAATAGTATTTTTTTTAAAAACTCATTTTTGTTAATTTTTTACACTATTTAGTAATTGATTTTTATTAAAGTCATAAAAAATTTATTACTTTGAAAAAAAGGAATTAAATTATCCCTAATATGAAAATTTAATCCATAAAATTATAGGATTAAATAAAAATTTTCAAATTACATTTATTTGAATATTTATAAATTTATTTATTTGAATCTTTCATTAATATGGTAATCACTACATCATTATTGTGTCATTAATAAATATATTTATTTAATTTATAAAAATTTTAAATAAAATAAAGTGATGTATGAATTTGTTTTAGATTTATAATGACAATTTATATTCACAAATATCAGTTATATTATCCTATATTAAAATTGACTTAGTAAAAGATACATGTTTATGTTATATTTCCCTATACTTTAAATTAATTATTATAACATGTCAATTTCACACCCAATTGGCTTCATGGGGTTATAAAATAAACCTAAGTATTATAATGTTTGGTCATATATCATCAAATATTATTTTCAAATATGTTAGGGTAGTTTTATATTACTATAATATTATTTTTTACCCTTATTTACCTGATTTACCCTTTAACCCTGGCAAATAAAAATAATTACTGAAGTTACTATTCATAATGTCAAAAAATAAAAGGTACCTATTTAAAAAAAATTACCTTTTGATTCCAAATATTGAATCCATTTTTACAAATTCAAAACACATAATTGGAAGAAATTAATTTAAAATTAATTCCCGTTATCAAAACCAGAAAGCGGGTTTTTAAGAAGTAAAAACTATCAAAATATTGACATGTGTTTATGTCCAATTTTAATGTGAAATTAATTATAATGACCAAAATTTTATTAAATTATAAAAAATGACCCAATTACACTTTAAAACCAATTATAAATATAATTTAACTATATAAATATTTTAGATGAAAAAGCAGTTTTGAATTAAAATGCAGTATTTTTCACTATTCATTAAAATATGAAAGTTATCAGAAAAACACCAAAAATTTATACAAACTAAATTTCTATGTCCCAATTATAAATAATTAATTTCATTTAATCAAATTGAATATATTAAAGTGTCAAATATTATATTTAAAAAGGGTTCTCCATTAAAAGGCGGAAAAAATGCATTTTTGGAAAAATACTTCTTTTATCTAAAAAATTGAATTTTTCCTTATATTATGTTTAAAAAACACATAAGATGAATTTTAGAATTATATGGGATATATAAAACTCAAAATATGGTTAATACTATTCATAACCGCTTTTTAAATGGCTAATTTGATAGGTCGTGGTGTACTTGAACTTGGTGTTACGTACATCGCACGCTATTGAATTATTTAAAAAGGAAGAATACCATGGAAACTTGGGGTGTTACATTATCACCTCCTTAAATAAATTCCATCCTTGCAATTTTAAACTTAGGATTGAAAACTAGGTATTTGACATTTCAAAATATCTTAGTTGAAATCCCACATTGAAAGATGGATTAATGAGACCTCTATTTTAAAATAAAGAAACATAAGTGTGAAGGTTACCAAAAATAACACATACTAGGGTTCCATGTAGAAAAACGTGGTCATGAAATAAAAATATAACCATCAAGTTCTGATGGAGAGTGATAGAGAATATTATTAGAAGAAAGTTAACAATCTAAAAGGCACAAATTTGCGATGATCCAAGGGACCATTTGATTCATCATAAAAAATGTACTAGGAAAATATTTTTGTTTTATGATATTTTCCCTAGAGTTGAAGAATTACTTCATAGACTAATAACACAAGGAAGTATACTTAATTTACATGTAAAGTTTCATCCATTAACTAATTCCTACCATAAAATCATCTTTCTATTCAAAAGATAATAAAACTTAAAAAATATTCTATTTATCTTAATCATATAAGTAACCAAATATAAATTTATAACATAAATAAAACTATTTTATAATAACTAGTGGATTCCTATAGGCCAATGGTAGGCAATAAATCTTTGTTGCACTTTAGTTGTGGGTTCGATTCCTGTAGCCTTATCTGACGCAATGGGTTGTTTCTTGGCCTACGGGTTGTCATTTTTATCAAACCATATTATTATAACATTACATAAATAACCTTAAGAAATGTTTTAACCTTGAACAATACTATCCAAAGTTCAAATTAACACATTCCAACTTTTGGAGCTATCCAAAATACTTCTATCTAAACTCTTTCTAAAAGGTCTCTAAATTTCCCAAAATCAATTGTAACATTAGATTCCTCAAACAACGTAATGTTGTTCTTATTGTCACATACTGAATATATGATTACCTTTATCATATTAAAACCTCAATGAAACAAAAAGTTCTGAAGTAAAATCCCTATATATATCACATTTTTCTTATAACTAGAGTATAATTATTGAATAAAAAAACACAAATACATTAATTATTCCACTTCGACCGTAGTAACTGCATAAGCTTTGCCTTGATCCATTTTCTTCTTATAAGTTATATTTCCTTAACACTTAGGAAATTCATGTGCATATTGTCCCATATACTTTCAATTGAAGCACTACACATTACCAGCTTCTTTCTTTCCCTTACAATCATGAGCATGGTGGCCTTTTTCTCCACACTTGTAACAGGCTCCAGTCCCTAATAATAATGTTCTAGGATGTTTTTTCCACATTTTTTGTAGGATGAAAAATAAACATTTCCCTTATCCCCCTTTACTTTTTTTCCTTTCTCGAAATTCTCAAAAACCCTCTTCTTCTCCTGCTTCCCTTTAAATTCATAAGACTTAGAGAATTCCTTCTCTTTATTGATGACACATGAGACTATATCTTCATATGATGAGAATATTTTGGGGAACAATGACCTTCTAAGGAATTGTTTTAACCCATAAAATAAGAAATCAATATTACTTCTTGGGTTACATATGTAGTCTGTAGAATATCTTTCTAACCTTATGTAGTTATCCTCATACTTTGCGACATTCTCGTCCTCTTTTTTCCTCCAACTTAAAAATTTATTTTCCATACAAAATCTTTATTCATGAGGAAAGTATTTCTCTAGGAAATATTCTTTAACCTCCCCCTCATTCCATATTTGAAACTTCTTCATCCTCCTTCGTGTTTTGAATTAATGACCATCATTGATCCGCATCTCCTAAGAGATTTTAAACTACCATGAAAAATTTCTTCTTTTTGTTACTTCCCAAAGAAAGAAATATTTTATCTAAGGAACTTATCCATTACTCAGCCAAAAATAGATTTTTAGTACCATTTAATGTTCTAGGTTTTTGTCTCATGAAGCGTTCTAACATTGATCCTCTACATTGTGGATCAGAGTGCTCTATACAGGTAAGGTTGTTATTCATAACCTGAGTCAACTATCCCAGTACGGTTATAAGCTATTCTGCACTAGTTACATCTCCAGCTCCACTATAATTATCCTGCATATGAGGGAAATCCCTACATAGATTATGTTCATTGATATAGTTTTCATTCCTTCCACTAGGCTCCATTTCTAAACAATGTCATAGACTAGATTAGGTTATGAATCATAATGCGTAATTCCAAAATAGTAAAATACTTAACATAAATTGAAACATTTATGCATATATAATCCTTAATCAAAAATATGGTTCATTCGAGAACATATTTACTCATAAATCCTTCATAATGGTTTTTAAAGAAAATATGAATTATCCTAAGCATATCCCCTGGGAGTGTCAAACTAGGTGCACAGTAAGGCTCATTGTCATGTACCTGGTTACCCCGAGTCAAGACCGAAACACCTTGTTAGAGTTTTCACCCCTAGGTACATCTCTTCCAGAACCATGTCCACTTTTAGTATCCATATATGGATGTATTTCTTGTAATATTCACATAATCTCTACTTTACCAAAATTATAGGGGGCTATTCTATACTTATCCTCAAAGTATATCTTAGGGTTATGATCCATAATCTATGTTTTATAAATCTATTTCCAAGGTTGTTTCTAAACTTCCTCTGATACCGACTACAATTACCCGACCCCAGAAGCCAAGAACCAGTACATTATTTTAATACATTGTCATGATTATAAGGAATCAAGTCCTAAAGGACTGATCAGTTTAGCAGTCTTTTAAAATATATTACATACATGAACTTTACATTACAATTTCTTACCTAAAACAAAGCATAGATAATCCTTTGAGAACACCATTATTACCCTAGCTTAACCTTGCATATCAATTATAAAACACTTCCTGGCATCCTAGGAAAATAAAACATAAGAAAGGGGTGAGCTCAGATGCACAGTAAGGATAAAAAATATAATGAAAGCTATCACAAATAAACACAATCTTTTAAAGAAAGGTACAAAACTAAAAAAAATCCTTTTAAAACATTATCTTTAGCATAATATGGTAAGAATAAATCAAATAATTCCATTTAAATATTCACATGGATATTCTTCTAGTCGAATAATCACATGTAAAATCAATAACTAATATCATAATGAGGGAATGCATAATGCGGTACATCTTAAACATACCGTCAAGGATTCGACCAAGACACCATACCTAATTGCGTAAGACATTAGCCAAAACCCAAACATAATTGTCTCATGAGACTACTGATGCATCGAAGGGCTATATCGGTCCCCACCAGACACTTACAAACTCCAATGCATTCCTCTTATGAAAAGGTAAAAACATAACATAAAAATTCATATGAAAACTAGAATACAAAATGACAATACATTAACCATAAAACATGAATGGTATAAAAATAGCACAAACATAGTCAAAAATATCATAAATCATTTAATACAATATGGAAATTTTTATTATAATAAATCAACCTCAATCAAGAATAATATCCAATAAAGGATGTTGACATAATTGAAAATAATCAGTAAAACTCTTTGAGAGAAATATCCCTTTTTCATGAAATCGTTTAAAAGTTGCACAATTTATAAAGGAATTCAATTAAAAGATATTTTTGAATCAATTTTTCCCATACCACTTTGAAAATTATTAAAGGAATTAACATTTTAAAACAATCATGTCCATATAAATAAATCCTTAAAATCATTTTGAAAACATGGACATTAATTAAATAGATTTAGATTTATAAATATTTAAAACATTTAAAATGATTATCTAGTTAAATATTATCTCGAATAAAACCTTAAAAGATCTATTTTTAATTTTTTTTATGAAACATGGATATGTATGATAAATATGTCCCAGTAAATACTTACACATAAATAATCTTGGATAATAATGAGATTAAGGAATTAACCCTTACCTTGTACTTTCCTTTAGTCGAGGGTGTGTTAACCTCTTGTATAGTGGTTAAAGTTTGTTAATAAATTATACCAGGACTTTATACATATTTATTATATCATATACGATCCTATTATCTCATTTTGTTAATAATATTTCAATATTATCATTATTTCAAGTGATAAATGCTTTATTTTCCTATGCATGTTTTGTTAAGTAAGTCATGTTTATTATACATAGGATGTATTCAATTAAAATACATAATGATATTAAGTTTATAAATATTGTATTTACTTATCATATGGTGTTTATAATCATTCTTTAATGGTTAAAGTGGATAATTAATCTCATCACGTCGTGGAGATGGTAGGTCGTACGTACGCACGAGCGACGATATTATTCCTTTGATGGTTAAATGATATGGAACTAGATGATATATTAATTATAAAGAATAATAATTATTTCATATTCATTATTTATTACTATTATACTCATCATTATACCCATCCAAATAAAGTAACATGGAATAACAAATTACCCCATGATGTGGAGACGGCAAGCTGTATGCACGCATGCATGGTAATATTTTTATTCATAGGATGGATAAAATTATTAATATAGTTGTACCATGATTATAATAACATATAAGTATATGTATGATACTATATTTATTACTTTGGTATGGAAACAACATAGAAATAGTAAGTATAAGAAGAAAATAACTTTGAAAGAAGGGATAAAACGATTACCTCTTCTTCGGGCATCTCGTTTTGATTTGAACAAAAGGACTCCTTAAGTTATTTTTTTTCCCAAAAGGGTGGCCTCTATGATGAATTGAGTGATATTGGGAGGATATTTGGGTAGTTTTTTTCCGAGACAAAGGGATTTAGAGGTTTGAATAAAAGATAAGGAGAAGTTCCCTTTTATAAGAGAGGTGAGAGGCAATTTAGGAAAATCTTTAAATATTAATTTATTATAAATTTATTTTTGGTTTATAATAGATAAAAAGTGATTTATTTATAGGATAATATGAGGATAGTTCTAAATACTCTCATAAAAATATTTTTAGATAATTTTTGGTCATGAAATTAACCTTATCTTTTGGGATTAACCTTTAGTTAAATAAGTTAACTCTTACCATGTCTTGTTGTATTTTTATAATATATGGTTAATATATTTACTATAAAATTATAAGATAACACCAAGTGGATAATTAATTCAATTTTTAATACTATATAATACATTTAGTTAAATATTAAATTTTTAGGACTATTATATCATTTAATAAAATAGAATTTGTTTTAAAAACTCATTTATGTCAATTTTTGACACTATTTAGTAATTGATTTTTGTAAATTCATAACAACTTGATTCCTTAGAAAAAAATGAATAAAATATTACCTAATATGTAAATGTAATATATATTTTTTTATGATGTTAAAATGTTCAAATTACATTTATTTTAATATTTATAAATTCAATTATTTGAATCTTTCATTAATAAGGTAATCACTGCATCCTCATTGTGTCATAAATAAATATATTTATTTAATGTATAAAAATTATAAATAAAATACCATGATTTATTTAATCTATTTATATTTATAATGACTATTTATAATCATAGATATCAGTTATATAACCCAATATTAAAATTTATTTAGTAAAAGATACATGTTTATGTTATATTTCCCTTTACTTTAAATTAATTATTATAACATGTCATTTTCACATCCAAGTGGCTCTATGGGGTCATAAAAACGACCTAAGTAATATAATTGTTGTAAATATATCATCCAATGGAATTTTTACATTTTTATGGTGGTTTTATATTATTATAATAATATTTTTTACCCTTATTTACCTAATTTACCCTTTAACCATGGTAAATAAAAACAATTATTGAAGTTACTATTCATAATGTCCAAAAATAAAAGGTACCTATTTATACAATTTGGACCTTCTAATTCCAAATATGGAATCCATTTTTCAAAATTTAAAACACATAATTATCAGAATTTATTTTAAAATTAATTCCTGTTATCAAAACCAGAAAGCGAGTTTTTAAGAAGTAAAAACTATCAAAAGATCGACATGCGTTTATGTCCAATTTCAATGTGAAATTAATTCCAATGAAAAAATTGGATTAGATTATAAAAAAATAATACAATTACAATTTAAAACAAATTAAAAAGATAATGTAACTATATAAATATTTTAGATGAATTGTTTTTTGAATTAAAATGCAGTATTTTTCATTATTCATTAAAATATAAAAGTTATCAGAAAAACACCAAAAATTTATCCAAACTAAATTTTTATGTCCCAATTATAAATAATAATTTAATTTAATAAAATTTAATATATAAAAGTGTCAAATATTATATTTAAAAAGGGTTATCCATTAAAAGGCAGAAAAACTGCATTTTTTGAAAAATACTTCTTTTATATAAAAAAAATAAATTTTTCCTTATATTATGTCTAAGAAACACAAAATATGAATGTTAAAATTATATGGGATATATAAAATTAAAAATTTGGTTAATAATATTCATAACCTTTTTTTAAACGACTAGTTTGACAGGTCGTGGTGCGCTTGAACTCGGTGTTGCGTACATCACATGATATTGAATTATTTAAAAAGGAAGTGTACCGTGAAATATTGGGGTGTTAAAATTAAATAATATAGATATAAAAATATGGGGCCTTTTATAGGAAAAAAATTAATACTCCAACCTACTGATATGAGGTTAGAGTGGGGAAGCTAGTTGGTCCAAAACTTTCTGAGGAGACAAATGAGATAGCGATAGAAATTTAAAATCAAATCACAAAAGCTTAGAGTAGATAAAAAATATATGTTGATAAATTAATGAAGGAATTGTAATTATAAGTTAGGGATCACGTCTTCTTGAAAGTATCATCATGGAAAGGGGTGATAAGGTTTGGTAAGAAGGGGAAGTTAAGTTCAAGGTATATCAGGCCATTTGAGATCCTAGAGAGAATTAAAGCTATATATTATCATCTAGCCTTTTCAATAAACCTCTTTAAATCTTGTGGAATATTTTATGTCTCTATGATAAGGAAATAAATTCCAAACACAACTTATGTAGTCACCACAGATAGGATAGATCTTGAACTTGATTTTCTATATATCAAGGATCCTATCTAGATTCTTAACACCGGAGAAAAAGTATTAAGGAACAAGGAAAATAACACCATGAAGGTGTTGTGGAGAAATCACAAGTTATAAGAGATAATATGGGAACTTGAAGAAGTAATGATGGATAAGTACCCTCTTTTTTTACTATAAGGTATAAAACTAAATTTAGAGGATGAAATTTCATAAGGTGGGAATAATGTAATGACCCAAAAATTTATTTATTCTAAATATATATTATTGTGTCATTCTTAGTAATATAGAATAATATAAGAAGAATACTAATATAAAAAACACTTTATTTCATTATTTTATAATGCTACAATTACTCCCAATAAAATACCCAGTATTATAATTGAAATAATATTACATTTTATAAGAAAATTACAAATCATTTATAAATATAGACTAATACAATGAAATAGTAAATGGATATATAGGTGGAAGAAGAGTAAATTCACTAAATGAAACTTTGTAGGTTTTAATTCCCCCATAATTATCACCCCTTCCATAAAAATCGTAAAAAAAGAGAAGCACTAAGAAAATGATAGATATTATCAATGAAATAATAATAACATTTGTAAGAGATGTAGTGAATGATGAAGTTTGAGAATGATGATGTATTTATAAGGAAATATTATTGTTTGAAATTATGGATACTAACTAAATTATGACCATTAGTCAATAAAATAGTTGTTCGTTATTATTTTTCTTTATGTAGACACAATTAAGTGACAATCAAGATTATTTTATGATATAACTAAAATTATAATATTGGAAACCATTAACATATATTCTGTTAAAAATATATTTTATGATAAATGTAAGAGTTTTAAATAAAATTTATTTTCATGAAATAATCTTATAAAACACTTTTTAAATGATAATATTTTTTTTAAAGTCCTAAGTTGTAAGGGCCCAGAGCTGTGTAGTATGACTCTTGATTTGATAGATATTGTGATATCTATGCTATGATTTGTTATCATGTTCTTATGCTTGGATTAACATGTTTAATTGGTAATGAATTTTAAGTATAAATTAATTGATAATTAATTGGCTTAGGAATAATTAAAGAGGATGCATGTTTGAATCCAACATTTCTTATAATTTTATGATAATCAAGTTGATGAAATGCGCATGTGTAATTGAAAATGATCTTCCATGTGATTAATGGAATTTATAAATAATTTTAATAATTATAATTATTTTTTATAATGTTGATAATAAATAAACAGAATGTTAAATGGGAATGGTGCTTCTCATAGTTTGATGAAACTGGTTTAAATGCTAGAGAACATGTTTAATATTTTGATAACATATTATAGATTGATGCCTTAGTATTCCCATAGTTGGAACCTATGAGTAATGAATCAATTAATGAAAGATTAAATAAAAACTAGTTGTTTGATAAAGATAGTTTTTGGGGATTGAGTTTCTTGTTTTCTTATGAAGGACAAAGTGCCTTGAGTTTAGAGCTGTGATAGCTCATTTATGTATGAAGGATGAATGCCTTGTTTTAGGGAATATATTTCCATGTTGAATATGTTTGTTATTACTGTATTGTGATTTTATTAATATGAGAGCTTCTCCATGTGATGTGATATGTGGGTGGTGATGCCTGGATCTGATATTATTCTAGGATGGTTGAGTCTAGGACAACTGATGTGATGTGGGCGGGGAGGCCCAGATGATGTGGTAGAAGTTGATGCTTGTGATATAGATATACATCAGGATATTAATGTGGGTGTTAGGTATGACAACAGATATGATGAAAAGGGTTGAAGCTGGGTTTACTCATTGATTTGTTGTTTGGAGATGGGATGATCACTTATGAATCTATTTAATGGCTGATGGCTGAGTTTCTTATTTTGTATGCATTCCTTTCCTAAATACTTGAGAAATTTGGATGTTATTAGTTTTATGTTTTTCTATTATTGGTATAATATTATGGGTTTTCTAGAGTACCTAGATTATGGAATGATTCTAATAATGAATAAATAGTTCTTACCCCATGAGTTTGGTGTTAATAGAATGAAAATTCTAAAAAGATGTTAATCTTTAAAAACTGTGGACTCAGTTTGGATTATGCCTCGAAGGCATGGAAATTACTCTGATGATTAATGTAATGTAATTTAGAATAATTTTAATGGTTAGTTAATGATTAATGAATTAATTAATGGAAGGATATGATAAAAAGTAAAGAAGTAATTAATGTATCTCTTTTAAATTCTTGTGTACTAATAGGATATTTGGTCTTAGCAAAGGAAACTGGGAGTCCGAGCAGCGTTAACTGTAGTTGATTATATGACTAGTTTATGTCCATAGTGTGGTTATAATCTATATTATATCTTGTATATTCTATGATTTCATATGCTACCCACCCATGTTATTTATGGAGACTGACACTCAGTGGACTATAGGAGGGTGTTTTCCCCAATATCCGGGTGGGAGGATGGATGGATAACTACCCTCTCTAGCCCCACTCTCTTCTATTAGTAGTTACTTATGTTGGTATTCATGACAATTAGTTTTCCCATATATTCATGTTAAAGGATGAGATGGATTTTGGTTATTTTACACACATTTATTACCAGATATAGTATCCAAAGGATTATTATATGTATGATGGGTATAAGATCTGATGGATTGAGGTTTTTGCTTGATGTATGGGATATAATGGCTTAAGGTATAATACCCAATGTTTAATAATAATCATATGGGCTGTGGTGGATCTCAAAAACTACTTGGTTACTATATATGGTTATGTGGATAGGACAATGTGATGATGTGTTTCATGAGGTGCATGTTGTGATCCCTTTTTTAGGTTTCTTCAGGCTGACTTATTTTGTAGAGAGATGACTCATGACATGTGAAGTTGGGGAAGAGTAGAAAACCAATGGGGAAGTAGGAGTGGGGTACCATTTATGTTTCATTATTATATTATACTATATCTTTTATGAAATAATTTGTGAGATCTAGCCATGGTGAGGTTGGGAAATTAGTATACCTGTTTAGGTGACTAGTTAGTTTAACTATTGTTCACTATGATTTACCATTATTTCTCTATATTTTTTATGAGAGGCTCCAGGGAGGATCATACTAAGTATACTATTATGCTCAAACTATATATATATATATATGAACTATTTTTCAGGTCAACTAGAAAAGGTTAGAGATCGATCTGGATATTACTAGCTTGTGGTTTTGCAAGACCTATTTGGGTTTCATGCTTGCTAACATCTTTAAATTTTTGGTACTTGAATTTTCCTTTTAACTATTATAATACTAAATAAAATTACATGTATGCACTTGTGATTTATTATATATATATGATCAGGTGTTTTTTGTGTATATTCTTATCTCTCTCTTCTTCATGTTCTCTTAGAGGTTAATGCCTCCCATATTCATGTTTATTATACCCTCGGTACTACTCACCAACCCAGAGCCTAATAGACACTACCACAAAACTAGGTTTTTGCACCACCACCCTTTATCAGTGCTAAAAATGTGCTGATAAAGGGCACTTTTAACAGCTCTAAAAAAAGTTCTCTTAAAAGTAACCCTTTATCAGTGCTTTTTTAGCGCTGTTAAAGGGGACCCCTTTATCAGCGTTTTTTTAGTAGCACTAGGGGGTCTTTATCAGCATTTTTTTCTAACGCTGATAAAGTGTATATTTCAAAAAAA
Organism: Viscum album; assembly: GCA_963277665.1. Lineage (NCBI taxonomy): Eukaryota > Viridiplantae > Streptophyta > Magnoliopsida > Santalales > Viscaceae > Viscum > Viscum album. The sequence continues at coordinate 914,625,546 of OY728165.1, forward strand.
ATAATTTTTCATGAAAAATAATATATTGATATATAAGTATATTTATATTGATATAAATATAATATATATTTTTTAAATATGTTTTAGATAAGTATAAATAGACTATTACATTCAATATATAAGAAATTTAGTGAAAATGGATTTAAAATATTTTAAAAAATATTATTAATTAATAATTTTCTAATTATCATTGAATAATAATCATTTAATAACAATTTGAAGACAAAAAAAATTTAAAAATAAATAAATAAAAGATCTAAAATAAGTTGAAAATGTAACTCAAACATCAAATGACCATAACTTTTGATCCAGGTGTCCGTTTGATCTCTACAACATATCAAATCAAAGCCTGGGATGATATATACCTTCTAGTGACTGAAATGAACCTTCTTTCACACTTTTCAAGGCTAAAAAGGCCCATAAGTCCTCCAAAACTGAGTTTTTAGTCGGGATACCCCGATTTTTTAACATTCAAACAACTATAACTTCTGATCCAGATGTCTTCTAGGCCTGTACCACATATCATATCGAATATTGTTTCATTTTATTTTATTTTATTGGTTGTGGAGTTGAAATGGACTTCTGGATTAGAATTTATGGTCGTTTTAACATTCTATGGATTTTTAGATACAAATATATATGTATTTATTCATAAATATGTGTGTGTGTGTGTTGTATATATGTATGTATTTATTTCTTTATAAACATACATAAAAATATATTTTATAAATGTATTTAAAACTAATCTTATAAATATATATTAATATACAAATAAATATATGGATAAAATTATAACTATATATATATATAGATATAAATATATATTAATATACAAATATATATATATAAATATATATTAATATATAATAATATACAAATATATATATATATTAATATACAAATAAATATACATATATATATATTAATATATGAATAAATATATATGTATTAATATAACTAAATATATTAATATTAATATGAATCTATATTAATATACGAATAAATATAACTATATATATATAAATAGATATATCATTAAATAAAGAAAAAAACTAAATGGATTAGTGGTAAAGGTGAATGCGCGCAAGGGGGGAGGTCTTGGGTTCGAGTTCTGGTGGAAGAAGGGGCGCGCGGGAAAGTGCAGCGTGCGGTGAGAGGGAGGGGGCTCTTCCTAACACTGATAAAATGGGGGGGGGGGGGGTCAAGAGTTATTAAAATATCCCCACATTAATTTTTTTATTTTATTTTTAATTTTTTTAACTTTTATCAGCGCGAAAAAAAGCGCTGATAAAGGACGATTTTATCAGCACTTTTCTTAGCACTAATAAAAGACCCCTTTTATCAGCAATTTTTTTAGTGCTGATAAAAGGGGCCTTATCCGCACTTTTCTGAGAACTGATAAAAGGGACCCCCTTTATCTTTTCCTTGATTAACAGTGCTTTTCTAGCACTATTAATGCCATTTTATAGCACTGATAAAGGCCATATTTGTAGTAGTGAGAGGTGGGAATTGGGCAATCGACATATCCTTTCTCTCATCTTTGGCCTGGGAAGGGTAGTATTTGGGGGGATGGGTCATGATATAGTGGTATCAATGGTTCAAGTTGAGGGATAGGATGGAGTCTAGAGTTAGGAACAAGTGAGGTTTAATTCATTGGTAGGGAAAAATTGTTATCTAAGTTTAGTAAGCAATGTAAACATGAGAGACTGATTGAGAAACATATATTTATGTACCCCTATGATCTAATGCATGGATCTTGATGTTTACGCAGCCTACTAAATAAAGTGATATTGGTTTTAGAGTAGATAACTAGGAAATAATCGTGCATCGTTCTTCTTTACACCTATGTTTGAAATGAGTAGACCATGGGATAGGTTAAAACCTTAAAAATATAATAATTAATTAATTAATTAATGTTAAGTATTCCACATTCCAAGTTTAGGATCTCTAATAGTTCATTATTTTTATAGGCATGGATCCAGGTCGATGTCCTTATCAAGTTCATGTTGAAGATGTTTAGTAGGATGTGATAGTAGATCATCACAGAATAGAGGTCAATGATGATGAAACTTAGAGAAGGAAACTCTAAGAGTTTTAGTTCCAGAACCTATAGAAGTATGCATGCTCTATTTTAGATTTAGTCAAGGAAGTTTGGTTGGAGGAGGTTGAGATATATTTTAGTTCAATCCATTCTCAAAAGGAGCACCAAGTTTTTTTGGTTTTGATGATGTTGCATGGAGAATCAAGGTAGTGGTGGTTCTTATTTCTTGGGGTTTGAGAGGAGTTGGTAGTCTCTTAAGAGAAGTTCGAAGACTAGTTCTTAGAAGAGTTTCTTTCTTTGACAATGAAGGTGGCCAGCAGTCTAGAGCTGCTTACCCTTTGGCTGGGGAGTTCTAGTGTGTGAGATTTTGGGATCCATTTTAAGACCCTTATATGATATTCTTCAGAACTATTACCAATGAGGAGGCTAGATATAGGAATTTCAAGGAGTCTTCACATCCATTGATCTAGTTCCAACTCACCCCATTTATACTGAATACATATCTAGAGGTGCTGGAAAGAGTAGATGTTATTGAGAGGATGTTGGCCAAAATTAGATCATCAGGAAGGGGAGTTGTTAGGATTCCTTATAAAGTAGATATGTGGTTTGGGTTTCCCAATTTCTTGTATAGAAGACATTTTTGGTCAGCTGAGGGTAGGTCCTAGCCCTCATCATCTCGTTTTTCCATGGGTGGAGACTCTTAAACCTATACCAAGGGATCAAATGCATGTTTTTCTTATAGAGGCTAAGGTCATTAGTGGAGAGAGTTCCTGACCTTTCTGAGCAGTCAGAGTGTGATAGGAAAACCACTTTTGGTTTCTATATTGAGGTAGTTACATCTGGGGTAGCAGTAGTAGTATTTTATAGTTTGGGATCATAAAAGAGAAGATTGGACATGAAGATTATAGAAATAACACACTCCTTATCCTCATAGAGAAGAGTATAGCTATGAAGGTGATTATCAACAAGGTTAAAGAGGCCATGGAGAAGGTCATGGATAGATTCATGCTTTAGAATTACCAGTTTTATGTGATTTAGAAATTGTTTGTGGTTCCATTTTCTTATTTTCTATATGGGTGAATAATTTATTTAATTTAGGAGAGACACACTCCTTTATATCACCTACCCTTGTCCATGATTTGGGACTTGATGCAGAGAGGCTTCCAGTTCCCTTGGCATTGACCATGCCAATCGGAGGTCAAATGTCTTGTATGAAGTATATAGAGACTTTGAGCTAGTACTAGGGAAGCAATAGTCCTGGGGAGATTTCATATGTTTACGGATACAACCATATGAAATCATCCTCAATATGGATTGGTTGTATTTGGTGTTGGATATTATGAATTTATTCAGGATGTAGGTTGTGTTTTATGATGATGATGGAGATACAATGGTGTTTTTTAGTGACTGAGACCCTCATATGGGTCATAGAAATATTACATCCTTATCTTCTTTGATGCTCAAGATAATGCTGAGCTTGTCAGAGGTTCAGTAGTTAGTGTTTCCTAGGGTTGTGAAAGAGTACCCTGATATATTTATAGAGGAGGTTTTAGTGTTACCCCATCAATGAGAGATTTATTTTGGGATTCATCTATAACCATATCTGTCTCCTATCCCAATGTCTTTACATAGGATGGAATCTTTTGAGTTTTTAGAGTTTTGAGTATATCTTAATGATCCGTTACAATGAGGTTTTGTTTGGTTGAGTGTGTCACTTTGGGGTACATAAGCTTTTTTTAAATAAGGATGATGGTATTTTGTGGATTTGTATCAATTATTGTCTCTTTAACTAATTGAAAATGAAGAACCACTATCCTATTCCATGTATTGATGATTTATTCAGTCAGCTGAAGGGATCAAGTTGGTTCTCAACAATTGATTTTTAGTTAGGATATCATTATATACAGGTGAAGGATGATGATATTTATAAGACTAATTTCCATTGTCATTATGAGAATTATGAGTTCATTGTGATGTTGTTAGATGTGATTAATTCTCTATCCATATTCATGGGGCTGATGAACTCAGTGTTCATATAGTTCTTTTTTAATTTCATTGCATTTTTTATCGATGACATCCTTGTGTACTCTACATTTGAGGAGGATAATGTAGAGAATCCGCATTCCATTTTGGGTGTTCTTCCTCATGAATAGCTATTCGGGAATTTTTCATAGTGTGAGTTATGGGATCATGAAGTCTGTTTCTTGGGGTATTTCATGTCCCAATAAAGATTAACTATGGATCCTTCAAAGATAATGGCAGTTGTTTTTTGGTAAACCCCTAAGAAAGTGATATATGTGAGGAGTTTCCATGGTATTGCAGGATATTATAGGAGTTTCATATCCAATTTATCTTGGGTTGTGACTCTGATGATATCCTTGAACCAAAAGTATCATGCGTTCTTGTGGATTGACCAGTGTCAGACAGCTTTTGAGTACCTGAAGGAGAAGTTAGTCAGTGCTCTAATCCTTTGTTTGCTGAAAAAAGGAGTTTAGTTTGATTTCTTTTTAACGCTTCATATCTTGGTTTGGGATATTCTATGATGTTTAAAATATCAGTTGTTTCTTATGAGTCTTAATAGTTACATCCCCATGAGAATAAATATGCCACCCATGATCTTGAATTGGAAGCAATTTTGTTTGCTTTGAAGTTATGGAAACATTACCTCATCGGTGAGCATTTTGTGATTTTTATTGACCATAAGAGTCTGAGGTATGTCTTCTACCAGTGTGAATTGAAATTTCATTAGTGTCGATGGATGGAATTATTATAATACTATGACTTCAATATTTCATACATTCTAGGAAAAGAAAATGTTTTAGCTGATGCACCCAAGTCACGTAGTGATGTCATGTGTGAATTTAGATATTCCTGAAGAGTGATGGAAGAACTCTCAGTGATGCATCTAGATGTGGGAGAGGTTAGAGGAAGAGGTTTTATTTTCTAGATGATGGTAGAACTGTATTTGGTGTATCATGTGGAGGATTTTGAGTTGGGAGATTCTAAGGTGGAGGTCTAGACAGACCAAGTTGATTTTGGAAATTCCCCAAATGGTTGATTTAAGGAAGGAAAACACCAGGTGTTGTTATAGGGAAGGACTTTCATTCCTTTAAAAATGTGTGATATGATTTTCCATGAGTTACATATCTCACCTTTATTAGTACATACCAGTGTGAAAAATATCTACCAAACTTCAGTAGGTCAATTTTGGTGGCTTGGATTGAAGTGTGTGATTTCAGAGTTTGTTTCTTAATGTTTGGTCTACCAGATGGAGAAGGTCAAGAATTTTGGTCCTAGTGGTTTACTACAGCCATTAGATGTTCCCAAGTGGAAGTGGGAGGACATATCAATAGACTTAATTACTAGTTTAACTCAATATCAGGGTGGTTATTATTCTATATAATTTATAGTGGATCATTTGATGAAATAATCCCACTTTATAGATATCAAGGCATCGAGCTCAGTAGAGGTTTTTTTGAGGAAATATCTAGAGGTGGTGGTGTGACTCCTTAGAATCCCATGGATGGTCATCTATAATCAGGATCCTCATTTTATCTCCAAGGTGTGGAGAGGTCTCCAAAATTATTTTAGTCCTTAGTTATGCCTTATAACTACTTTTATTTGCAGAAATATGGTCATACAGAGCAGACCATCTATACTCTTAAAGACACGTTTCACTCTTCTGTCCTATATTTTGGAGGTTCATGAATGAGGAACTTACCCTTGGTCTTGTTTGATTAGAATAATAGTTTCTACTCCACCATTGGTATGGAACTATTTGAAGCTTTGTATATCTAACCTTTCCATTCTCTGTTGTACTAGACTAGGGTCATAGAGGTCACATATCTTATGCCAAAATTGGTACAAAATATAATAGAGATAGTTCAGGTACTTCATGAGAGGATTAAGGTAGTTAAGAATCATTAGAAATACTATAATGATCATAAGAGGATAACTATAGAGTTCTATAGTGGAGATCATGTGTTCCTGAAGGTGACTCTTTATCATGGGAAGTGAAGTTTTAGTCATGGGATTAAGATTTATCCTCTATTTTTTAGGCCTTTAGAGGTGTTGGATCATGTTCTATCCATATCATATCAGATATAACTTTCCCCTATATATGATATAGATACATGATTTTTTTTTCATGTGTTGAAGCTCCATCATTATCTTTATGATAACTCTCATGGCATCAATTGGGGAGAGATCTATTTTAATGATGATACAACCTTCTAAGAGAAACCTGTAGAGATTTAGGACCGCTAGGATAAGGTGTTGTGTAGGTGATATATTACCTTGGTTTGTGTCTTATATAGGCACAGTGTCATGGAAAAGAGTACCAAGGAACTTGAGTTACATATGCATACTTAGTACCATAAGTTGTTTGATGTTTAACTCTCCCCATGTAATGTTTTTCTATTATGTATATTGACCCTTTTGGTTTACAAGATAGTTTTATCTTGTTTCTTATTGTGGATTTACTCTCTTTTGAGAGGTATCTCACCTGGGAGAGTGTTTATGAGATGTTTGTTATTGTTTCATGGTTTTGTGTTGTTTTCCTCTGATGAGGTGGTTGATATCCTTGAGAGGTATCTCACAGGGTGGATATTCGAATGACCCCTTTTTCATTTTCTCTCTAGGTTTGCTTTTGGATTCTCGAGGATGAATTTTTTTAAGTGGTATCTAATATAAGGGACCATATCCATGTAGTCTAACTCTTCATGTGTTTTCAAGGCTCATGGTACTCATAGGAGGCCTAGAATAAGTTTGGAGGTTTTGGCAACCAAAATGATGGAAATAGGGAGATTACATGACGTGTAATCTTTACACACCATGTAAGTGAGGTTCATGTATTATGAAAGGTCATTTCATGATTTTTAATAAATTGAGGTGACACATTTTTTGGAAAAAGTTGAAAAATTGACATTTACACGATGTGTAAGCTTTACACACCATGTAAATCCTCTATGCAGCACATCTATAAAGGGTGAAATAGCTTGGGAGTTATCAAACCCTATGTAACCTCTCCTAATTCTAAGTGATCCGGTAGTTATTTATTCTTGATTTTAGGGATTCCATCAGTGAGGATCAATTATTGGACTTCTATTGTCACGACCCGACCCTACCCGGGCTTGAGCCACAACTACCCCAAGCCCGACTCCATAGTCCAGGGGCTGGCGACTAGCGCCGAAGGCACAACAACTCGGGGAGGCCTTTGCCTAAGTACCTGTACACACCGACACGCAGCCCACTCATTGTAACAGTTCAGAGTAAAGGAAAAGACAAGTAATGAAAAGGGAAACTGCTATATATAAACCAAAAAGTGCATCGACCTCTAAATAGTACAAGTAAAGTGCTGAAAAGGAAAAAGGGGCAAAACACGCACCCAACCAGAAAAGGTGCCACAACCCGGCAACAGGTCAAAAAAATAAACAGCTGACGGGTCTCCCACCTGAAACCCGGACATGACCACCGCACGCGGTCCAAGATCCCGAGCTCCTACGCTCCACTGAAGTCACGCTCCACCTGTCCGTCATCTTCAAGGGCACACCAAGTGTGGGCAAAGCCCAAGAAGGGGTGAGTATAAAAATACTCAGTAGGATATCCCAAAGGCTCGAGGGAGCAACAAAAGGAGGTACCGAAGGGTGAGTAGTAGATCGAATAGGAAAAGTAGAGGTGTACAACTGAAAGTGCAGTAATGAGTAAAGTAAAGAGTCCAGCTCAACCCAACAAGAGGAAAGAAGGTAGACTCATCCAGGCACAAGGAGATGGAAATGGTGAGAAGATGAACTTCTCGTCGAGTCTTCGCTACCTATAGCAGGCGAGTAGACTCTTCCAACCATGAGAAGCTAGACACGGAAAGCAATTGGCATACCCAGCGCATCTTTGCCTCTCCTGGAAGGAGAGTAACCAAACCCAAGAAGTGGGTACTGGAAACAAGGTATATACATATCATTATGCTCTGTCAAGAAGCCCGAACAAGGTTGTAAGGGGATCTCCATCCTGTAGCTCAGCCCAAGAAAATGAGTCGCCAACAGTCCCAGAAGTAACACCATCGATGCCCAGCATCCCACACGTCTGCCCCAAACCGCAAGCCAAGGGCTCAATCACCACACCTCGATACTATCCGCTTTGGGCGGCACTGACTCGCCCACTCAGTTTTAGGTCGTGTCACAAGGACGCGTCTCGGTGGGGGAAAGAGCTCCTCGTACTTGAGAGTTCTAGGGGAACATCAACCACAACTCATCACTGGCCTGCAGTTGAGAGATCTGCTCAAAGTCGACAGGCGAACCCCTGCCCAGCCCCGCTAGAGGATCCCTGGAAGTCAATGGGTTCTCACTACAGGGAGACCCGGAAAGTCGATGGGTGCCACACTGCCCAGTCCCGTAACAGGGTAATCCACTGGAGGGAGACCCGGCTAAAGTCGGCGATGGGACCACTGCCCAGCCCAGCTGGAGGTAACCCGGCATCGAGGACCACTGCCCAGCCTAGCTGGAGGTAAGGCCGACATCAGGGACCACTGCCTAGCCCATATGGAGGTAAGCCCGGAATCGGGGACCACTGCCCAGCCCAGCTGGAGGAAAGCCCAGAATTGGGGACCATTGCCCAGCCCAGCTGGAGGTAATCCCAGAACTGCTCTGGCCATCCCTACAGGATGGTACTGCTCGGTGAACACCGATGTACTGGCCATCCCTGCTGGATGGTAACCCACTGACGAGCCCTACTCGATACAACCTCAGCCCTGCTAGAAATAACCTCAGCCCTGCTGGAACAACCTTATCCCTACTAGAAACAACCTCATCCCCACTGGAAACAACCTCAGCCCTGCTGGAACAACCCCCTGGTTAGAGGATCGGTGCCCACGTAAAGTGTTGGTCACACTGAATCCACAAGAACTCTACCAGGGAACACATGGTTACGGAAGAAACTCCCCAGGCCTCACAAAGAAATCCCGCTCCAATCCGCTGAGTCACTATCGAAGCGGACCGGGATATCTCATCCCAAAATGTGGGAAAACACCCACACTGCGCGAACACCCGTAGCCACAAACAGTGCCGCAGTTCGGTGAAAGGGGCACGGTACTGAAACCCCTCACAGCTGAGTAAGAAGAGGAACCAAACCATCTCTTCCAGCCAAACCATCGAGAATAAGACCAGGGAGAGACCACTCAACCCTGCTGGTCAGACAAAAGAGCACCAGGCTAGGGGAAACTCCACCCTGCTGGTCAAACATACGAGAACAAAGACAGGGGAAAACGCCACCCTACTGGTCAAAAAAATGAGCGTAGAGGGACCCTCTACGTCGCGAGAGGTCAAGAGTTCGTAAAGCAGATCACGACACGCACGTGGGTCCAACACGACGTGTGGCCCCAGTTCAACCCCAACCGACCGCACCAACGTTCTCAAGTGCAAACCACACGTACCTCCAAGCGCTCTTGTATACTCCCGGAGTATACCTCGTCCCAGCCCGAAGGCTATCGTGCACACGACACCCAGCGTCAATGCGAAGGCGTGACGTAACAACTCCACCTCAAAGGCCCAGGCACGGCCAACCACATCTCGTGGACCAATTATATCACTCTCCCAAGAGTGTGCAATCACATGCCAAGGGTCCGCTACAAACAAGGTAAGGCGAACCACCACTGGAGCACCTTCCATGATTCCACATTTAACAAGATCGCGCAAGAGGCTCCGCACAGCCAAACGGATCGCACTGTTGTAATCCTTGTGAAAAAACATGCGAGATCGACTACTTACTCGCCTCAAACGGATATCCGACGGAAAATCCACCAACACTGCCTCACGCCCGAATGACGTCCCGTGATCCTGAGCCTCGGCCCTAAAAACAGTCGGGCACATCGTACCAACGCGATCCCCTCGAAAAAACACGTCAAAAGCACTACTCACTTGAGTGCAACGGATATCCGGAGAAAAAGATACGTTCAGCCGCACCGCACACGAGCGGTGCTTCGTGGGACCCACAACCCAGTCCCGAAAATCAACAAACAGATCGCACCGTTGCGATCCTCTCGAAAAAGCACACAAGATGGACAGTTCATTCGTCCAAAACGGTCACCCAGTGATAAAGATGGAAAAATCACCGTCGACGCCCAAACGGCCCCCGTGGGCCCCGCACCATTGTGCCGAATTAGAGCAGGCAGATTGCACCATTGCAATCCCCTCAGAAAAACACCCAACATCAACTGCTCGCACGCCCCGAACGGACGTCCGAGGAAAAAGTCGTGAAACGCTGCACGCAGCTCAAAAGACGGGTTGTGGGGCCCGTGCTTCAACTCCGGCTTCAATGCCCGGAACCACCCTGGAAACCTCCGCCTCGACTCCAGGGTTCCAACGCCGTTGGCGACACTTAAATCGGACGTCGGACGCGTCCGTGCCGTCCAAAACAAGTTCCCCCGAAGGAAACGACAAACCACTTAAAGATATGTCGCAGCTACGAGCCCCTCGTTTCGGGAATTACAATTCCCCAAAACCATCTCAAAATACTCGTCTTATCTCAAGGAACGCGTCGCCGCTGACGGCGCGCGAATCCGACACTCGAGCTGCCTTTTAGAGGCGTTTTAATTTTTTTTTCGGACCGAAGGGTGGGCCGGGCCAGTTCGGCCGGCCCACTCACTACCTGAGCCGGCCCGCGGTCCACCACGCGGGCCATCCCGCGCCGCCCGGGCCGGCTGAGACGGTCCAGCTAATTTCCCACGGGACCCGCAAGGTGCGGGTCCCTTGTCTGCTGGCCTGGGTCACGAAGACCCCGGGTCTTCGAGTCGCGACGACCGGCTGAAGCCGGTCTTCCTCCGCGCTCCGCGCCCCGCGGCGCCTACAGCCGACAACCGCCACATGCCCACGCTCCCCCAGCCACTCCGCCGAGGCCCGCCTCGCCGCCATCGCCTGGAAAAGGAGCCACCGTCGTCAAGAGGGGCCGCTGCCGCCACAGCCTTGCTCCGCCGCTCCTCGGACATCCGGAAAAACCAAGAACCCGCAAACTTCTCCGGAAGTTTGCGAACACGTCGGGACTCAGATTTTAAATCCGAAAATTTCATTGAGGAGCTCAGGATGAGTACTATTCAAATAAGGGATTTGATCAAAGTTTTGAAAGGGAAGGGACAATGAAAATCGAGCTCAAAGTAGGTGCGAGAAATTAAAAATGAAACGCACGATCCTACCTGTTGGGCTTCGCCCGAAGCTTCGCCGCACAATCTGCCGCCGCCACAACACCATGGAGAGGAGAGGAGGAGGAGAGGAGGAGATCCTTGGGTTGCTGCCTTCCGCCAGAGGATGCAGGGGGAGGAGGAGGGAGAGGGTGTTTGGGCTTTAAGTAGAAAATTAATTAAATTTTAATTAATTAAAAACCCCCAAATTCACCCGTATCTGAAACGCTCGACGGGGTCGAGGTTAAGCCTCCCATAGGATAAACACCACCTCCCGAGCACAATGGTGGTCTCAGAATTTTAATTCGAGACCCTGTTCAAAAGTTATAAAATTTGACGTCTGAAGCCTCTAAATTATAAAAACGCCCCTGGGGCCATTTTTCACAAACGGCCCGCGCTCGCAAAACTTATACCCGTCCTAGGGTAAACGGCACATCCCGAACTAAACGGTGCCCTTGGTTTTCCAATCTGATCCACCGTTTAGAAGATACTATAGTTTCAACCTTAAACGAATAAATTAATTAATTAATTTATCCGTTTAACCTTCTGAAAGCGAGCGAGGGGTCCAAACATCCCGCACCGATAGGTTTTATGTCGTTCCTAGGGTAAACACCCCATTCTGGACCCATACGTACACTCAGATCTCTAATCCGGTGCACCGTTTAGGAGTTATCGCATTTATTTAGCGTTTCCAGTGTGAACACCCTGAAAATTTAATTCCGGCGACTCTGGGGCTCGGAATCGCACGCCGTCTGAAGGAACTGCTCTGGAATATCATCAAGAATATTCCAAATTATTTCACAGCAAAACCCGGGTTCTTACATCATTCCCTCATTCAAAATTGCGTCCCCGAAAAGAAAAACTAGGGAGCAACACAGGGTACTAATCCCACTCCTAGCTTTCCCATACCCAGAAGAACCCACGCACAGCTCTACGTCACCGCACATAGACCAAAGGATTGATCCATACATGCGAGGTCGACCCTTGCCGATGTCGTGCATAGGAGCACGAACACTCCTTCTCGGGTGAGTCACGTGGGAGACTTCGTGCACCCACTCAAGACTTTGGGGTTAGGGAAAGGCGGTAGGGCACCTCGCCATCCCTTTGCATGGTCTCAAATGGCCCGAAGGCTCTCTGGGGTAGCTCACCTCCCTGGTAAAACCTCTACGTCACATGCCGCGATAGGAATCACCGCTTGGGCATGGAAGAAGTCCCGGTGATTCCCTCCTTCATAATATCCATATGGTGAAGCACCCAAGGATATCTGGTCATGCAAGATTTCACAGTCAATTCTCTCTTACACGCTCAAAAGGCGAAGGAGTTGACATCATCGACTAAAGAAAATGGTCCCACGCCTTTTTCCTTACCAACACAGGGTTACACCGACGCCCCATGTCACCCCGGTAACACCTCAAGCAAGAAGCAGGGAGGAAAACAGTTCACACACAGAGTCTAAAAATTCTACTATAATAAGGTAGAAGAGCTATAGAGAATACCTCTTATCACCTCATGCTCTGCAGGATCGTAGACATCCAAAGCTCGTGGTTGTCCGCGATCCCAACTGTCAGTTCCCGGAGCCTGACGTGGACCACCTAGTGGTGATGGGAAGACCTCGTAACGTCTTCCCCCACCTCCAGCTCCTCCCGCTCCTCTTCTAGAACCACCTCTCTGGGCACTACTCCGATCACGGCGCTGCCTCTTCCGTGGTGGTGCGCCTTCTGCCTGCCCAAAGCTCTCAGCAACTCGGGTCGGGCAGTCTCGTGCCAAGTGACCTCGCCCGTCACAAGTATAGCACTGACTCTCTCTAGGCTGCACTGGTGCCCTCCGGCACCACTGTGGTGTACGACCCCACCCCTGAGTCCGTTTGTCAATAAGACACCTGCGTCGAGGTTCTGCTTGCCGACGCCCACTAGTTGCGGCAGACGTCTCGGCTCCAACGTGCCTGCTGCCATCACCAACACTAGAATGCGATAGGAAGTCCTCTGTCACCAGTGCCTTCTCTAACACCCCGGAATATGTGGAAATGCCCAAGGGTACTATGACAGAACAAATATCTCGGCGGAGACCCTGATCAAACTTTCACGCTCGGAGGTTGTCGTCATGGACCAAGTCCGGGTAAAAGCATGCACGGTCTGCAAAACTAGCGGCGTACTCGGCCACCGTCATCCCTCCCTGCTGAAACTGTAGGATCTCCTGAATCTGAATAGAGTGCAAGAAGGAGGGGAAAAAATCCTCTCGAAACAACAACTAGAAGTCATCCCATGAAAGCGACGACTCATCAAGAAGCTGAGTCACTAGACTCCACCAATGCCAAGCCGATCCACGGAAAAGGCTGGCTGCCAAAGCCACTCTCTGATCTGTCGGCATCTGCACAATCCTGAAAAGGCTAACCACTGCCTCGAGCCAAACCTCTGCTGCCTGAGGGTCTGGCTCACCACTGAACCTCAGCGGTCTCTGCTGCTGGAACTCACGGAGCGCGCTCAACCTGCGCTCAAGCTCAGCCTGCTCTGCTGAAACTGCCTGCTGCTCAACAAGTGGGGGTGATTCTACCAGACCACTTGGAGAAAGGGGCTCGCATGATGGGTCCTGGACTGTGGCCTCGTAGCTCGCAGGGTCATCATCACGAACCAAAGTTGATATCCTGGCTGGCTGTCCTCACGGAGACATCCTAAAAATTTTCAAGGAGTGTCGCGGTCAGATGATCATATATGTATATACCAATAGAAACGATGGGGAGCTGACTCAAGAAGGATAGTCAAACACTCAATCCTATGTGATGCACAATCCAATTTCCCTGCAATAAGTGTCTCAGCATGCCGAGTCGACAAGCGGGTTATAAAGGTCCTGGTGAATGAATACGTCGGCCGCCACACCATCACTGGACTCCCTGGCCTAAGAGCCGCTCTCGAGACACATCAACATTATTTCCCTATATCCCAACCAGTTCCTCTTTTAGGGACATCCGTACAACGTCCCAAGGAACGAACCACCTTTGATACCACTTTGTCACGACCCGAACCTACCTGGGCTCGAGCCGCAACTACCCCAAGCCTGCCTCCATAGGCCAGGGGCTGGAGACTAGCGCCGAAGGCACAACAACTCGGGGAGGCCTTTTCCTAAGTACATGTACACACACACACACATCCCACTCAATGAAACAGTGCAGAGTAAAAGAAAATACAAGTAAAGAAAAGGGAAACCGCTATATATAAACCACAAAGTGAATCAACCTCTAAACAATACAAGTAAAGTGCAGAAAAGGAAAAAGGGGAAAAACACACGCCCAACCAGAAAAGGTGCCACAAACCGGCAATAGGTAAAAAAAAAAGAAACAGCTGACGGGTCTTCCACCTGAAACCCGACCACGACCACCGCACGCGGTCCAAGCTCCCAAGCTCCTACTTTCCACTGAAGTCATGCTCCACCTGTCCGTCGTCTGCAAGGGCACACCAAGTGTGGGAAAAGCCCAAGCAGGGGTGAGTATAAAAATACTCAGTAGGATATCTCTAAGGATTGAGGGAGAAACAAAAGGAGGTACCGAAGGGTGAGCAGTAGAGCGAACAGGAAAAGTAGAGGAGTACAACTGAAACTGCAGTAAGGAGTACAGTAAAGATTCCAGCTCAACCCAACAACAGGAAAGAAGGTAGACTCGTCCAGGCACAAGGAGCTGGAAACAGTGAGAAGATGAACTTCTTGTCGAGTCTTCGCTAACTATAGTAGGAGAGTAGACTCGTCCAACCATGAGAAGCTAGACACAGAAAGCACATGGCATACCCCACACGTCTTCGCCTCTCCTGGAAGGAGAGTAACCAAACCCAAGAAGTGGGTAATGGAAACAAGGTATATACATATCCTTATGCTCTGTCAAGAAGCCCGAACAAGGTCGTAAGAGGATCTCCATCCCATAGCTCAGCCCAAGAAAATGAGTCACCAACAGTCCTAGAAGTAACACCATCGATGCCCAGCATCCTGCACGTCTGCCCCGAACCACAAGACAAGGGCTCAATCACAACACCTCGACACTATCCACTTTGGGCGGCACTGACTCACCCTCACGGTTTTAGGTCGCGTCACAAGGATGTGTCTCGATGAGGGAAAGAGCTCCTCGTACTTGAGAGTTATGGGGGAACGTCAACCAAAACTCGTCACTACCCCACAGTATATAGGTCTGCTCAAAGTCGACATGCGACCCTGTGACCCGCCCCGCTGGAGGATCCCTGGAAGTCAACGGGTTCCCACTACAGGGAGACCCAGAAAGTTGATGGGTGCCACACTGCCCAGTCTCGTAACAGGGTAATACACTGGAGGGCGACCCGGCTAAAGTCGGTGATGGGACCATTGCCCAGCCCAGCTAGAGGTAACCCGGCATCGGGGACCACTGCCCAGCCCAGCTGGAGGTAAGCCCGACATCGGGGACCACTGCCCAGCCCAGTAGGAGGTAAGCCCGACATCGGGGAACACTGCCCATCCCAACTGGAGGTAAGTCCGGAACTGCTCTGGCCATCCCTGTTGGATGGTACTGCTCGGTGAACACCATTGTACTGGCCATCCCTGTTGGATGGTAACCCACTGATGAGCCCTACTCGATACAACCTCAGCCCTGCTGGAAACAACCTCAGCCCTGCTGGAACAACCTCAACCCTGTTGGAAACAACCTCAGCCCCGTTGGAAACAACCTTAGCCCTGCTGGAACAACCCCCTGGGTAGAGGATCAGTGCCCGCGTAAAGTGTTGGTCACACCGAATCCACAAGAACTCTACCAGGGAACACAGGGTGATGGAAGAAACTCCCTAGGCCTCACAAGGAAATCCCGCTCCAATAAGCTGAGTCACTGTCAAAGCAGACCGAGACATCTCATCCCAAAAAGTGGGAAAACACCCACGCTGCGCGAACACCCATAGTCGCAAATGGTGCCGCATTCCGGTGAAAGGGGCACGATACTGAAACCCCTCACAGCTGAGGAAGCAGAGGAACCAAACCATCTATGTCGGCCAAACCATCGAGAAAAATACTAGGGGGAGACCACTCAACCCTGCTGGTCAGACAAAAGAGCACCAGGCCAGGGGAAACTCCACCCTGCTGGTCAAACAAACGAGCACAAAGCCAGGGGAAAACTCCACCCTACTGGTCAAAAAATGAGCGCCGAGGGACCCTCTACGTCGCGAGAGGTCAAGAGTACGTAAAGCAGATCACGACATGCACGTGGGGCCCACATGACGTGTGGAACCAGGTCAAACCCAACCGAGCGCACCGATGTTCTCAGGTACAAACCACACGTACCTCCAAGCGCTCTTGTATACTCCCGGAGTATACCTCATTCCAGCCCAAAGGCTATCGTGCACACGGCGCCCAACGTCAATGCGAAGGCGTGACGTAACAACTCCACCTCAAAGGCCCAGGCACGACCAACCACATCTCGTGGACCAATTATATCACTCTCCCAAGAGTGCGCGATCACACGCCAAGGGTCCAATACAAACAAGGTAGGGCGAACCACCACTGGAGCACCTTCCATGCTTCCACATTTAACAAGATCGCGCAAGAGGCTCCAAACAACCAAACAGATCACACCGTTTTAATCCTCGTGAAAAAACACGCGAGATCGACTACTTACTCGCCTCAAACGGATATCCGACGGAAAAGCCACCAACACTGCCTCACGCCCGAGCGGCGTCCCGTGCTCCCGAGCCTCAGCCCCGAAAATAGTCGGGCACATCGCACCAATGTGATCCCCTCTGGAAAACACATCAAAAGCACTACTCACTTGAGTGCAACAGATATCCGGAGAAAAAGATACGTTCCGATGCACCGCACACGAGCGGTGCTTCGTGGGACCCACAACCCGGTCCCGAAAATCAACGAACGGATCGCACCGTTTTGATCCTCTCGAAAAAGCACACAAGATGGACTATTCATTTGTCCAAAATGGTCGCCCGGTGATAAAGATGGAAAAATCACCGTCGACGCCCAAACGGCCCCCGTGGGCCCCGCACCATCGTGCCGAATTAGAGTGGGAAGATTGCACCGTTGTAATCCCTTTGAAAGAACACCCAACATCAACTGCTCGCATGCCCCGAACGAACGTCCAAGGAAAAAGTCGTGAAACGCTGCACGCAGCTCAAAAGACAGGCCGTGGGGCCTGCGCGTCAACTCCGGCTTCAACACCCGGAACCACCCTGGAAACCTCCGCCTCGACGTCAGGGTTCCAACGCCACTGACGACACTTAAATCGGACGTCGGATGCGTCCGCGCCGTCCAAAACAAGATCCCCCGAAGGAAATGACAAACCACTTAAAGACGTGTCACGCCTCCGAGCCCCTCGTTTTGGGAATTACAATTCCTCGAAACCATCTCAAAATACTCATCTTATCTCAAGGAATGAATCTCCACTGACGGTGCGCGAATCCGACACCCGAGCTGCCTTTTAGAGGCGTTTTAATTTTTTTTTTCGGACCGAAGGGTGGGCCGGGCCAGTTCGGCCGACCCACTCACTACCTGAGCCGGCCCGCGGTCCACCACGCGGGCCAGCCCGTGCCACCCGGACTGGCTGATTTCCCATGGGACCCACAAGGTGCGGGTCCCTTGTCTGCTGGCCGAGGTCACGAAGACCCCGAGTCTTCGTGTCGCGACGACCGGCCGAAGCCGGTCTTCCTCCGTGCTTCGCGCCCCGCGGCGCCTGCAGCCAACAACCGCCGCACGCCCACGCTCCCCTGGCCGCTCCGCCAAGGCCCGACTCACTGCTGTCGCCTGGAAAAGGAGTCATCACCACCAAGAGGGTCCGCCGCCGCCACATCCGTGCTCCGCCGCTCCTCGGACCACCGGAAAAACCAAGAACCCACAAACTTCGCCGGAAGTTTGCGAACACGTCGGGACTCAGATTTTAAATCCGAAAATTTCATTGAGGAGCTCATGATGATTATTATGAAAATAATGGATTTGATCGAAGTTTTGATAGGGAAAGTACAATGCAAATCAAGCTCAAATTAGGTGCGAGAAATTAAAAACGAAACGCACGATCCTACCTCTTGGGCTTCGCCCGAAGCTTCACCGCACAATCCGCCGCCACCGCAACACCTTGGAGAGGAGAGGAGGAGGAGAGGAGGAGCTCCTTGTGTTGCTGCCTTCCGCCAGAGGATGCAAGGGGAGGAGGAGGGAGAGGGTGTTTGGGCTTTAAGTAGAAAATTAATTAAATTTTAATTAATTAAAAACCCCCAAATTCACCCGTATCTGAAACGCTCGACGGGGTCAAGGTTAAGCCTCCCCTAGGATAAACACCCCCTCCCGAGCACAACGGCGGTCTCAAAATTTTAATCCGAGACCCCGTTCAAAAGTTATAAAATTTAACGTATGAAGCCGCTAAATTACAAAAACGCCCCTGGGGCCATTTTTCACAAACGGCCCACGCCCACAAAACTTATACCCCTACTAGGGTAAAAGACACATCCCGAACTCAACGTTGCCCTCGGTTTTCCAATCCGAGCCACCGTTTAGAAGATACTAGAGCTTCAACCTTAAACGAATACATAAATTAATTAATTTATCCATTTAACCTTCCAAAAGCGAGCGAGGGGTCCAAACATCCCGCGCCGACAAGTTTTATGTCGTTCCTAGGGTAAACACCCAATTCCAGACCCATCCGTACACTCAGATCCCTGATCCGGTGCACCATTTAGGAGTTATCACATTTATTTAGTGTTTCCAGTGTGAACGCACTGAAAATTTAATTCCGGCCACTCCGGGGCTCGGAATCGCACACCGTCTGAAGGCGCTGCTATGGTATATCATCAAGAATATTCCAAAGTCTTTCACAGCAAAACCCGAGTTCTTACATCTATCTTTTATCTATGGTGATCCTAGGTATTGTCTACTTCTTCTCTTATGGTTCTTATATCTGATTCCTTCCATTTTTTATTTCCATGCGATGGTATATCATATCAATGTTTCTAATAGAGTTTTTGGTGGTTTTTTTCAGTGTGGTTGTGTTGCTTCATCCTTGTAGGGACACATATTTTTGTGGGATAGGTGACTGGGATCCACAATGTTGGTCTTTTCTTGTGCGAATAACATTTATGCCTTTGAGGTAGGGGATTTATTGCTTCTATTTCATTTACATGCAATCATAAATTGATCATGATTTATCTCTTTGGATGGTAATTTAATTTAATTAATAATGTTGAATCAGATTAAATAAATTTAATAGTGATCGCATGTTGATGTTCTTTATACCACGATAGTGGTTTGTCTCTTGATTTTTTTAGATAGTGTGATATCTATGATATGATTTGTTAGCAATTTCTTATTCTTAGAGTATCATGTTTAATTAGAAAAGAACGTAAATCCAAAATTAATTGATAATTAATTATCTTAAAAATAATTAAATAAGCAGCATGTTTGAATATAATGTTTCTTATAATTTGATGATAATAAAATTGATACAATGCGCATCTGTAATTGAAAATGATATTCCATGAGATTCATGAAATTGATAAATAATATCAATCATGATAATGCTTGTTGATAATGTTGATAATAAATATAATTCATGTTAAATGAGAATGGTATTTCTCACAGTTTGATGAAGCTAGTTTTAATGCTAGAGAGAATGTTTAATCTTTTTGACATCTTGTTATAGTTTTTCACCTTAGGTTTCCCATAGTTGGAACTTGTGAATAATTAATTGGTTAATTCAAAATGGTATAAAAACCAATTGTTTGATAAAGATAATTATTAGGGACTGAGTTGCTTGTTTTCTTATGAAGGCCAAAGTGCCTTGCATTTGGCGTCATAAGAGCTCATTTATGTATAAAATATGGATTCCTTATTTTAGGTCCTAGATTAACCTACTGAATATGTTTGTTCTTACTTACTTGTGATGTTCTCTAGATGTGATCTTGGACATGTGATGTGATATGGGGCGGGTAGTCCCATATGTGATATGAGACTGGGATGGATGATGTGATTTGGGTAGGGAGCCTAGGATGATGTGGTAGTAGTTAATGCCTGTGATGGTGATATGCATCAGGATATGCATGTGGGTGTAAGGGGTGAAACTAGATACGATGGAATGGGTTAGATCTAGGCTTACCCATTGATGTGATGTTGGGAGGTAGGATGATCGCTTGTGAATCTGTTTAATGGTCGGTGTTCAGGTTGCTTTTTTTATCTGTATTTCTTTCCCCATTGTTTAAGGTAGATATATGTGCTTGATTGCATGTTTCCTCTTGGTGGTAGATTAGGATGGTTTTCCTAGAGTACTTGGATTATGGAATTATGTTAATAATGAATAAATAATTCTTAACCCACAAGGTTGTTGTTGATGGAATACAAATTCTAAAAATATTTCAATCGTGATAAATTGTGGGATATATTTGGATTATGCCTGGAGTTCATGGAATTTACTCTAATAATTAATGTAATGTAATGTGGACTACTGTTAATGGTTAATTAATGGTTAATGAATTAATTAATGGAAGTATATGATAAAAAAGTAAATGAGTAATTAATGTTTCTCTTTTAAATTCTTGTGTACTTATATGATATCTGGTCTTAGTGGTGCCATTTTGGAGTCCGAGAGACATTAGATAAAGTTTAGTATAAGACTAGGTTATTCCTATAGTGTGTTTGTGAGATATAATATATCTTGTATATTATTTAATGTCATACATTTCCCCACCCATGTTGGTTTGGGAGAATGACACCTAGTGGACTCTGGGAGGATGTTTTCCCCAACATCTTGATGGGAGGATAGATGGATAACTACTCCCTATGGCCCCACTCTCTTATCTTGGTAGTTACTTATTCTAGTATGCACGATGGTTAGTTTTCCCATACATGTGTGTAGAGGGTTGTGATGACTTTTTGTTATTTCACACACATGTATTACCAGATATAGTATCCAAAGGATTATTATAGGTATGATAGGTATAAGCTATGATGTCTTTAGAAACTTACTCGGTGTATGAGCTATGATGGATTGAGGTATAATACTTGATGTTTGGTACACATCATATGAGATTTGGTGGCTCCCAAAAACTACTTTGTTACTATCTATGGTTATGTGAATGGGATTATGTGATGATGTGTTACATGAGGTGCATGTTGTGATGCATTTCCCATGTGTCTTCGGGATGGCCTATTTTGGAGAGAGATGGATTAGAATGTATGACATTGGGGGAAAACAACTAGTGGGGAAGCGGGAGCGGGGCACCCTTGATGTTTAATTATTATATTATATGCTCTCTTGTATGTGATACTTGGTGATAGTTAGCCATGGCGAGGCTGGGAACATAGTTTACCTATTTAGGTGATTAGTTCCTTTCACTGTTGTCCACTATGCTTTATAATGTTTTATTTATCTTTTCCATGATAGGATATGGGGAGGATCCTACTAAGTATACCATTATTCTCACCCTATGTATACACAAACTATTTTTTAGGTCATCTGGAGAAAGTTGGATATTATGTCGGATATTATTAGCTCATGGTTTTTCAAGAGTTGTTTAGGCTTTGTGTTTGTTTCCATATTTACCTTTTTAGTACTTGTAGTTTCCTTTCAGTTGTTATAGTACTATATGAAATTACATTTATGCACTTGGGATTTCTTTTATATATTTGAGCAGGTGTTGTTTGGTGTATCTATCTTATCTCTCTCATTCACATGTTCTTTTAGAAGGTAATTCCTCCCATATGCATGCTTATTATACCATCGATGCTAGTCGTCAACCTGAGTCCTACTAGATCTTGGACTTGGGAATTAACCATATCTCTTCTCTCATTTCCATCCTAGGAGGGGTACTCTTTGAGGGGAGGAGTTCATGACAAGTAATTTTTATAACGGTCATAATGTTTATTATGCTATAAAAATTATTAATTTTCAATAAATAAGGATTTTTATTTAAAACTTAAAATTCTAATATTTATATATTTATTTTGATAGAATAAATTTCATTTTTTAACTCAGCACATCAAAATTATCTTAAGGTTAATTTTTAGTAATTTTCTAACAAAGTTTATTTTTTAGTGAAAATTTAAAAATTGTCGTCTTATGAGCACTGGGATTTTATGACATCATTTTTATGTGAGAATAGTTAAAAAATTTATAAAACATTTTATTCAACAACAATTTCATTTAATATGTATAAAAATTAATTTTAATTTATAAATTTACACTTTATATTTTGGAACCAAAAATTGATTATTGAGATATATTTTTTGGATTATATGCATTCAATGGGTTTGTTGGAAGGTGTGTTTTGAATTATAAATTCTTTAAACATACACCTACCCTTAATCACTCATTAATAATCTATAAAATTGGTTATAATTCATTACACCCACAAGTGGTTGGCTTATATAATAAAATAACCAATATTTAATCTCTTAAACCCACCCCTCCTAAAGTATAAAAAACCACCCACTCTTCCCATTACCCCACACAAAAAATCTAATTTATCTCATCATATTCCTCCTAATTATTCTATTTCATCACTCTCTCTTAAATTTGGAATAGTTTTTTTTTGGTTTTAAGGATCCGTTCTAAGCTAAGAATCTTTAGAGAGGGAAGGGTTTCCCTAATCCCCCTCTTTTAATTCTTCAATTACAATTACTTTGATATATTCTCTTTTAAGATTCATTTAATATAAAAAAATTATTTTAATTATATTTTATTATCATACCTTTTAATTATTTACAAGGATATATCACTTAATCCATCTCAATATATCCTTTATCTAAGCTGTTATAATGCTTGAACTATCCTGTAACTATAAACCATCCTAAAATTTCGGTAAAGTAATGTGTGTGTGGTTTTCTAAGAAAATAAATCCATGTATAGATACTAAAAGTAGATGTGGTTTTTAATCATATACATCTAGGGTCTCTTACCCTAAAAATATTTGGTCGGGTATATCCCGGTCATCATCCTGGTGTACGGTTGATGGGCTCATACTATGCACCTAGATCGACACTCCTAGGGGATGTACTTAGACGATATACAATATTTAAAAAATGTTATAAAGGATATATATATCATTGCATAGGTCTCTAACATTTTCCAATTCATGTATTCAAATATTTACACACCTTTTCATGTTAGTCCTTTAGAACACCATATGATAATAATCTTGTATCTATAACTTGTTAAATGTGTTTGTATATATATTGTGAAATACCTAGTTATTTTATTTAGGGATTTCACATAGAAATATTTATTGAATAATTTATTGGGGAAAATAATTTCGTACAATATAATTATTTCTTATATATGGTAAAATTATGTAAGATACTCCTTATTGAAAAATTGTTCTAAGTATTTATGTTATTCATTCCTTGAAATTTACACAAAGTAATATTTTATTAAGAGATGTGATGCATTAGACTATTATGTGATGAGTGGGGCATGTAATTATATATCCCCTTAGTGCACTATTAGGTCTCATGAGAAAACTAAGATAGGGTAATTAGAGTGTCCTTACCTTTAATGTAAAAAGTCCTGGCATAAGGACTTTAAAGTATGTTTAAGATGTCCAACATTATGCATTACCATCACTAAATTATCAATTATTTTTATTAATGCATTTATTATTTGTTATGTTGTCCATAGATTTATTTATCTCATTTTAATTTTATATGGAATAAATTAGTTTATTTATTCATTCCATAATGTTTACTTATAGTTACCTACAATATATGCTACACCCTTACTGAGCATCTGAGCTCACCCCTTTATATTTTTTTCTTTTTCCCCAAAAAACATAGAAGAGTACTTCATATGATAAATGGATTTAAAGGAGAATAATAATGTTTTTCATGTTTTTAGATGATTTATTTCTTTCCAATTTATTTTAAAACTATTTTATGTATCTAGTTTCTTGAGGTTATTAAACTATTGGATGCATTGTATTGATATCTATATACCAATGTAATAAAATAACCACAGGAACTAAGATTTTGGAGTCAGGGTTATCATAGTTAGTATTAAAGGATGGTTTAATAGAAACATTAGGAACTATAATTATAATAACATAGTTATAAAACATGAACCCTTGAATAAACCCTTGGTATATTCTAGAAATTTTTCTAGAAATGAAAATTTTAGTTTTGTTTATACACAAATTAATTATATTCCATTGTCTAGAAATGGATACTAATAGAGGGAACAACTATGTCAACACCTAAAATCAATGTAGAGATTTTCCACCAAAGCGAGTCAATGAGACTGGTGTCAGGATAGAGAATATTATGATTATATTAAGTTAGTTTACCTTATATATGACTAATAACCTTGCTCCCATGAAACAACCTATTACTCCACAACATGGTGTATCAATGTTAGACGACTTCATGTGGAAGCAGCCTTAATATTTCAATGGGACCAAAATTCCATTAGTGGATGAACAATGGGTCAAGACCCAAGAAAAATTATTACATACCTTGGTATTTTATGAGAAGGAGAGGGTTGTCATGGTGGTATATCATCTAATGGGATATTTAGACTAGTGGTGGTCATTTATTCAAAACACCAAGGAAAAAATAAATAAAGGACATAGACTTAAAGTCTTTTAAAGTGATATTATTTGAAAATAAATTCTATTATGAACAATGAGTGGACATGGAAAGTAAATTCCTAAACTTGAGGTAAAAGGATGAGGAAGTTGTGGATGAATATAAAGATAACTTTACAAGGTTATCATGACATGTTGTTGATTATGTGTGCAACACAAATATAGAGATTGATTGATTCTTAAATGGTTTTAAACCATGCCTTTTATGAGCACTAGTCTCTTAAAAATTTTCCTCACATGACAAGATTACGACTAGTGATATAAATATTGAAGATGAATTCTCCAAGCCTCATATTTTCAAGGGGAATTAGGAGAAGAAGAGGGTGGATGAGCACCATGATGGAAGAAATTTGGAAAAGGACAAGAAAGTAAGGATAAAATTACCAAAATGTAATAACCATGGAAAGAATCACCCTAGAGATTTCTTTAAGGGAATGATATTCTGCTAAAAGTGTGGAGATAAATACCACCAATCTCATGAATTAATGTGTAAGAGTTAAGCCACCAATATCCAATACATTAATTGAGATGAAATGGGAAATTATTCAAATAAATGTCTTAAGCATCAAGGGAATATACCATAAAAGAGGCATAAGAAGAAAGGTTGAGCTTATATGATTACTATTGAAGAAGTTAATGTTTTGAATGACATGGTGGAAGGTACTCTAGTAATATCTTAAAAGTTGTCTAATGCTTTATTTGATTTTGGGTTATCACACAATTTTTATATCTTCCATGTTTTATAAGAACATTATATATTTATTTATCAACCTAATAAGGGAGTTATCAATTAGGATACCCAGTGGAAAACTTAAGGAAACAAAGATATTTTAGGAAATATCTATTTTGATTCATTAATGCACACTATTTTTAGATATAATTATAATACCTATGGTAGAATTTTATATAATCTTTGGGATGTATTGAATTTTAAAGTATAATTTAATAATTTATTATTGAGAAAATAAGATTATAACCTCTAGGGATTGTATATAATCCCTTATTTTTAGAGGATAGATTTCATTTCTCAATTCTTATTTGAAACCTCCTCCCATGGGTCATCTTAATTAAATCCTTGGTGATGATTAAATGAATGAGAATGATTTCATAAGAATAGAGGATTTATCTATTTTGAGGGAATATATTTATGTGTTCCTAGTGGAATTACCAAGATACACTCTAGATCATGATGTTTAATTCTCCATTGATCGTATACATGATACAAAACCCATATATAAGACTCCCTATAATATGGATCTAATGAGGTTAGTGAATTTTAGAAAACAATTAAAAGATTTAAGTTAAAAGGGGTTTATACACCCCAATGTTTCACCTTATGGGAACATGTCTTATTGGTGTAGAGTAAGGATGGTTCCATGAGATTATTCATTGACTATAGGGGAATAAACATTATCAAAATTAAGGGCAAGTATCCATTAACTTTCATTGATGATATATTTGATCAACTTCAAGGGGAAAAATACTTCTCTAATATTGATATTCATTATGGTTATCATCAATTGAGAGTAAATAAGGATGATATACTAAGACAACTATTCATACAAGGTTTGAACATTAAGTGTTAACTGTAATGCCATTTGGATTAACTAATGCACCACATGCGTTTATGGATATAATGATAAAAATATTCAAGGACTATATTGATAATTTTTTATGGTATTCATTGAGGACATATTGATATACTAAAATTTCTATGATGAGTATGGAGGATATTTTTGAACAATCCTTGAGACCCTAAGGGAGAAAGAACTATATGGTAAATTCAATAAGTGTAAATTTTGGCTTCAATAAGTATCTTTTCTTGGCCAAACTATCTCAAAATATGGAATATTGGTTGAACCCACTAAGATAAAAACTATTAGAAAATTTCCCACTCCAATGAATATAATTGAGACATGTATCTTCCTTAGCTTAGCTGATTACTATTGGTGCTTCATTGAATTTTTTTCCTGAGCAGCTAATCCATTAACTAAGTTTACATGTATAGGGGTTAAATTTTTATGGTTTAAGGAATGTGAGGGAAGCTTTAGAGAACTAAATAAAGGACTGTTCAATGAACCTATATTGGATTTAACTTCAGGAAAATAAGGTCTTGTTATATATAGTGGTGCATCGAAGAATGGTCTTGGGTGTTTCCTTATACATAGGGATATAATTGTTCCTTATGCATCAATACAATTGAAAACCCATGAGAAAAACTATCAAACTCATGATCTTGAGCTAGATACTATGATATTTACTTTAAATATATGTTGACACTATATCTATAGTGAAATATGTGACATTTTTAGGTCCAAAAGGGGCCTATATACCATGGGGGGTGAATCAGGGTATGAATATTCTTTTCTAAATTCTTCCTTCCCCATTGGATCTTGACCTATTAATTGTAAGGGTAACTTCATTTTCTCTTTAGTGTTTATATTTATATTATCTTTTTCAACTTTATATGATGATCATGCATAGAAATTAAAGAAATAAACAAGAACAAGGACATGTGGATTTTTACTTGGTTCACCCTCATTGAGATACATCTAAGAAAAATATAATGGTAATGTGTTGAATATACCAAATTCACTAAGGCTCACTGGAAACAATGATGTTTGGGATAGATCACTTCTATTCCCAAGCTCACACCCTTTACAAGGTTTAGGGTTATCTCACTGCTTTCTCATGGGGCACTCCCTTTGTCTCTTTCCCTGGATCACTGTCAGTGGAAAGGATCATCATCCTCCTCTTCCTTTATTCACTACAATTAAAAGGGATCCAAACAAATTTTATGGACTTTTAGGTCCCTTTATTTTCATGAGAGAATGTATACACAATTGTAGATAGATGCTTTGTTGAAGTCCTATTTTCACCCATAGATGAAATCCACTTTTCCACTTACTGTTAGTTTGCAAAAATTACTTTTACAGATTCTTGCATTCTCTATGAACTACCATACTTCCTCTGAAAACTACCTTGTACCGTGTGGTGTGAGTTCTTTGAGAACCACCACTTCTTATACGGACTATCCCTACTTTTCATATGGGTTCTCCTTCCACAGACCACATCTTTCGTAGACTACTGATTCCTTGTGGACCACTTCAACTCTGCAAACCCTTTTTCTTTATGGGATACAATGCCCCATAAAACCCCTTCCATAGAATGTCTCTATAAAACTCTTCTCCATTCATTAAATCCTCCCTCACAAACCTCTTCTAATTTGTAGAATCCTACCTCATGAACTACTTCATACTTTTCCAAATTATTCTCATAGAAAAGTTGTTTTCTAATGAAAATTGCTCTGAGTAATGATGGGATTAATAGTCCTTATATTTGAAAATAGATATTTGTTATCTACTATTCTATTTTACTAAAATCTTCGATACAGTACAGCCTTCACCACGGAATGTTCTATGTGGTCCACATAGCGCCTTTATTCCTTATCAGTGACCAATTCCTTCTACAAATGAATCACCGCCTTTAAAAAAAATTAAGGCCTTCTCGCGAATATTCAAGCCTCCCGCGAACTACGAGACACCAAAAAACTGATTTTTGTTCACGGTTCATGTAGCGTACTTCACCATCCTCATAGCGCTGCTATGCGGAAATCCTACCTTTTCCGATTTTCCTTCTCCATTGCACACACCTAATTTGTAGCCTGAAAACTATACTTTGCGGTCTGAGAACTGTGTTCTGCAAAAAAAAATCCATTTTCCAAAAACCAAACTCTCGATTTTGAGGCCCAAAAATTTGTTAAAACACTGAGAATCTGTATCACCTTAAAAATTTTCTTCAGAAAACACCAACCATACTCATTCAAAGTCACATGTCTTTGTCAAAAAATACAATCACACCCAAAAACACTAAGATGATGCCTTGAGGGATTTTTTCCCAATAGTCATGTATACTGATCAAAAAAGTTTGAAGTATATATTCACATATAAATAGATTAACATGAGGAAAAGGAGATATATGGAATTACTTAAATACTATGATTGTGTAATACACTACCACCTTGGTAGGGAAAACAAGAGGGAATACACATTGAGTAGAAAGGATCATGGGGTTCTATCCATGATGAGGATGGGAAATGATCCTATATTTAAGGAGTTGGTAAAGTTAAATATATAAATTATTAGGTAAGGGGAAAAATTATTCCTTTTCCAAGTAATTACCCAACAATATTTACTCGTAAAGATAAAGAAATATTAGAAAGTTGAAAATGATATTAAAAAAATCAAATCCATAGACGATGAGAATTTGGAAGAGTTTATCTATGAAGATGGTATGTTGAAATTTGGAAGGAAATTATGTGTACCATCAGTACTTGAGTTGAAGAGGGAGTTACTAGATGAATCTCATAACTAAAGCTTCTCTATAAACACTAGTTTTACCAAGATGTATAGGGATATAAAATATCACTTATGGTGGGATAACATGAAGTGAGAAATTATTGATTATGTGTCTAGATACTTGGTATGCCAATAGTTTATGGCTGAGAAGAAATATCCAAAGGGTGTCATGAAACCTCTCCCTATACCTATGTGTAAGTGGGAAAATATCACAATGTAATTTTTAACTGGGATACCTAAAACATCAAATATAAATGATGATATATGGGACATTATTGATCTCCCTAATAAGTCTTTACATTTCCTAGTAATAAGGGAGTATCTACCCCTCAAAAAACTTCCACATATTTATATCAATGAAGTTATGAGACTTCATGGTGTACCATTATAAATTGTTTATAATCATGATCCTCACTACACATACAAATTTTGGAAGAGTTTTTAAAAGGCATTGAACATTGAGATAAATTTGAGAACCATATATCATCCTAAAACTTATGGGAAGTCAAAAATTACTATCCAAACCTTAGAGGATATACTGAGGTCATGTTCTCTTGAATTACAGGGAATGTGGGACCAATAATTGAATTTGGAGGAATTTTCATATAATAATATATTCCATTCATGCATATAGATGGTACCATATGAGTCCTTGTATGGGAAAAGATTCCACACTCCAACCTACCAAGATGAGGTTGGAGTGAGGAAGCTAGTTGGTCTAGAACTTGTTGAGGAGACAACTGGGAAGGTGAGATCAATTCAGATTCATATAAAAACAATTCAGAGCAGAAAAAAATATATACTAATTAAAAAATAAAGGAATTTTATTTCCAAGTAGGTGATCACCTCTTATTTAAAGTATTACTATGGAAATAGGTTGTATGGTTTGGGAAGAAGGGGAAGTTAAGTCCAAGGTACAACGATCCATTTGAGATCCTAAAGATAATTGGAGCTATAGATTATCATTTATCCTTACCACCCAACCTCTATAAAGTTCATGGAGTCTTCCACATCTCAATGCTAAGGAAATACATGCCCAAACCAAATCATGTACTCACCACATATAAGATATAGCTTGAACCTAATTTTTCATATAATGATGAGCTTATATAGATTCTTGACACTAGATAACTATTATTGAGGAACAAGAGAATCCACCTCATGAAAGTGTTGAGGAGAAATAACAAGTTAAAATAGGAAACATGGTAACCTGAAGAAGTAATGATGTAGAAGAACCATATTTTTTCACTATAAGGTATGAAACTAAATTTTGAGGAAAAAATTTCATAAGGGGGGAGAATGTAATAAACCAAAAATTTATTTCTTATAATATATATTCTTGTGTCATTATTAATAATGTAGTATAATATATGTCATATACTAGGATAAAAAATTCTATTTAATTATTTTATAACATTATAATAACACCGAATAAAATACCCAATATTATAATAGAAAGACTATTACATTTCATAAGAACATTATAAATCATGTATAAATTTAGACTTGTAAAACTAGGAACAATAAACGGATGTAAAAATATAATAATAAAACATTCAATAAAAGAAACTCCATAGGTTTTAATTCCCCCATAAAGATCACCCCTTCCATAAAAATTGTAAAAAGAAAGAGAAGCATTAGAAAAATGGCAGACGTTATCAATGAAAGTGTAAGAACCTTTTTAAGAGATGCAGTGAATGATGAAGTGTAAGAATGATGATGTATTTATAGGTAAATATGGTTGTTCGACATTATGAGTCTTGACTTAATTTTGAACATTAGTCAATAAAATAGTTGTTCATTATTATTATTGGTTATGTAGACACAATTAAGCACCCGTCGGGATTATTTTATGATATAAATAAAATTATAATATTGGGAAATAAAAAATATATTCTATTTGGAATATGATTTATGATAAATATAAAATATTTAAATAAAATTTATTTTCATGAAATAATCTTATAAAACACTCTTTAAATTATAATATATTTTAATGAAATCCTAAGTAATTTTTATAACGGCCAGAATGTTTATTATATTATAAAATTTGATAATTTTCAATAAATATGGATTTTAATTAAAAGTTAAAATTATAATATTAATATAATTATTTTGATAAAATAAATTTTATTTTTTAACTCAACACATCAAAATTATAATTGGTTGAATTTTTAGTAATTTTCCGACAAAGTTGATTTTTAGTGAAAAAGTGAAAATTACCTTTTTATGAGTACTGTGATTTTATGACATCATTATTACATGATAATGTTTAAAAAATTTATGAAAAAATTTATCCAATAAAAATTAAATTTAATATATATATATATATATATATATATTAATTTAAAAATATTAATTTTAATTTATAAATTTGTACTTTACATTTTGGAACAAAAAAATGGATTTTTGAGATATTTTTTTTTGATTTTGCGCATTAAATGGGTTGGATTGAAGGTGAGTTTCAAATTTGGAATTGTTTTAACATTAACATACCCTCACTCACTAATTAATTATCTAGATAATTGTTTATAATTCATTGCATCCATAAGTGGTTGGCTTATATAATAAAATAAGAAATATTTAATCTCTTAAAACCACCCCTCCTTAAGTATAAATACCCACCCACTTTCCATTACAACACACAAAAATTTGAAGTTTGCTTATTATATACCTCCCAAGGAGTCTTTTCCATCGTTATCTCTTCAATATTAAAGAGTTTTTTCAGTTCTAAGGGCTGGCTCTATGTTAAGAAGATCTAGAGAGTTAAGAGTTTCCCCAATCCTCCTCTTTTAATTTTTCAATTGAAATTACTTTGTTATATTGTATTTTAAGATTCCTTTAATATAAAAAATGATTTTAATTCCATGTTATTATTATCCATTTTAATTATTTTCAATGATAGATCATTTAATCCCTCTCATTATATCCTTTTTCTATGTCGTTATAATGCTCACACTATCCTGTAACTATAAAATCATCCTATAATTTTGGTAAAGTAATGTGTGTGTGGTTTTCTAAAAAAGAAATCCATTTATAGATACCACAAGTTGATGTGGTTTTGTATCAGATACATCTAGGAGATATAACCATGAAAATATTTGGTCAGGTATATCCCAGCCATCATCCTTGTGCATGGTGAATGATCCCTTATTGCATACCTAGTTTGACACTGTTAGGGGATGTTCTTGGATGATATACATGATATTTAAAAACCATTATAAAGAAACTATATATCATTTCATAGGTATCCATCCTTTTTATAATTCATGTATTTAAATATTTAGAAAACTTGAAATCTTAGTCTTTACAAACACCCTATGACTATAATCTTGTATATTTTACTTATTAAAGGTTTTTGTATGTACATTGTGAAATACCTAGTTATTTACTTTAGGGATTTCACATAGAAATAATTACTAACTCTTTGATTGGGGAATATATTTTCATACCATATAATTCTTTCTTCTATATGGGAACATCATATAAGATATGATTCATTAACAAATTGTGCTAAGTATTTATGTTGTTCATTCCTTGAACATTATGCCATGTAATATTTTGTTATGTGATGAAATGAATTGGACTATTATGTGATGGGTGGGGCCCAAAATTATATATCCCATTAGTACACTAGTATGTATCATGAGATAACTAAGATAGGGTAATGAGAGTGTCCTTATATTTAATATAAGATGTCTTGGTACAAATCCTTGATGGTATGTTTAAGATTTCAAACATTATACATTACCATTACTAAATGATCAATTATCACTATCCAGGAATTTATTATTTGTTATATTGGACATGTATTTATTTATCTTAGTTTCATTTGATATGGTATAACTTTGTTTATTTACTCATTCTATACTTTTTATTTATAATTTCTTCCAATGTATGTTATACCCTTACTGGGCATCTAAGCTTTCCCCTTTATACTGTTTTCCTTTTACCCAAGAAACCTAGAAGAGTATTTTATATGAAAAATGGATTTCAAGGAGAATAATAATGTTTTTTCATGTTTACAAATGATGTATTTATTTAAAATTTAATGTAAAAATCTTTTATGTATCTAGTTTCCTGAGGCCATTAAACTATTGGTTCCTCTGTATTGAGATCTATATACCAATGTAATAAAACAACCACCAGATCCAAGATTCTGGAGTCGGGGTTGTCACATAAAGTGACATCCCTTGATGAATTTTATATTTATTGATAATAAAAACAACACAAACACAAATGGGTTTCATCATATAGCCTTTATACTCATGATACATAGATTACACATATAGTACATGATAATTATTTTACTCATGTAACACATAGTACATCGAATGAACCAAATATCCATTCTACCCCAACTACATAGAGTAAACTTCGTCACATGCCTTGAATTTTTTTTGTTCCATTTTGAGTTATCCTAACATTTTTTCATTCATATTTATGCCTTCTATAAAGTAGGATGGGGAATCAGGTGGGTCAACTTCATTTCATATCTCTAACAGTCAAATTGTGACCCAGTTACCTTCGATAAGCTATTAGCATTTCACCATAATCAGTATGTACTTTAATGAAGTAATATTAAAATTTTAAATTTTTATACTAATTTATTGATTTATATTATAATTATAAAAATATAATAATAGAAAGAAAACAAATATAAACACTTAATATATTTGAAACTTTTTTGACTTAAAGATAATTATCCTATTTG
This sequence comes from Viscum album, assembly GCA_963277665.1. NCBI lineage: Eukaryota > Viridiplantae > Streptophyta > Magnoliopsida > Santalales > Viscaceae > Viscum > Viscum album. The sequence goes on from OY728165.1 coordinate 914,659,384, forward strand.
ATTCATTTAGGGTACCCACCGAGGATGCAGCGGGCCTTTAGGGGAAGATATTAGGGAAATTATTATGTAAGTCAATGTACTTATAAATTACATATGTTAATTAGAGGAATATTCTATTTTCATGAAATAATGAGTCGCTAAATATATAAGTAATGGTATTATCCTATTTATGTATCCATACATGATTAATTAGATCATTAGTACTTACTATATTAATAATCTAATGAATTTTATTTAGATTCATTATTCTATTTTGACATTCCATATGTGATTTAAAATCCGTGGATCTTAAAAAAACTCAATAAATAGAAAGATTTAAAATGGAGGTTGTGGCGTAATTTTTTTGGTTTATTCCAACAATTCCTTATTTTAATAATCACAAATCATGTTTATGTTATTTCTAATTGAATTTATGTTTTATAAAATCTAAATCATTTTATGGAAAAGTATGAAAAATTTTATAAGTCTTGGATATACCGCTCGACAACCTGATCTACTATGGAAAATATAAGGTTGACACAAGCAAACACAAGATAAACCAAGAGATCAAGATTTTCCACAAAGGCATGGATTGACCATATGAAAAGTGAATCGACCACACAACTAATGGATCGAATGTATCTATCTCATTAAAAAATCTAGGATCGACCACATGATAAATCATGTAACCACAAGGAATAATGAAAGAAACCATTTTTGAAATGTGGTCTTTCAATAAATAAGTGACCACATGACCAAATGAAGTGCCATGAATATTATTCTCAATTTGAAAAAGTATTGGACTGACTATAAGTGTAAGTTGATTGAACGTAAGTGTAATGTGATAGATCAAAAGATAAAATGATCAACCATATGTACAAGTGATCAAATTTACAACCTATCAAAGAATCCAACCAGTAATCTTGAAAAGTATTGAAGTGACCGTGGAAGCTGACATGGCATACCTTAAATTGATCATACCTAAAGTAGGAATTTTATTTTTAAATATATTAATTCAACTACTTTTATATGAAAAATATAATGCCAGTTAGAAGTATTTATTGAGCTAGAATTTATATAATAAGTATGAGGATATTCAATTATGATTTTTCAATGGATATTTATAGAGAAAAAGGATGATTCAAGATAGAAAAAATACATATGCATGACACAAAGACATCAGGGTTTTTCATGAACAAAAACGATGAAAATATTCTCTCTTTTTAACATATGAAACATTGATTGAACTTCAATTAAACATTAAATAACATATGAACGTCTTCATGCATCAATTATAAATTAAAATATGACAATTATAAGAGAATAATCTCATAAAAAATAATATAACTACATACTCTATTACACCTAATTCTTTCCCTTATCTTATTGTGTTTTTATTACTTTTGAGATGTGTGTGCATTATTTTGTATATATTTCAACACTATATACTATACTATATTGGAGATTTATAGACACTCTCTCTTATTATTTTTCATCTATTCTCCCATATAGAACCATGGAAGAGGCTTTGTAGCTTGGAATGCTAGCGTGTAGTTGGTATCTTTTTATTTTACCATGTAGAACTATGTAAGAGGCTCTATATAGCTTGGAAAAAATTGTGCGATGTTGTATGTAAAACATGATCCAGGTTTTGGACTAGTTTATTTATAATAAAATTATTGGTAGTGGGTGATTTCCAAGTGGAGATGAATAGTTCTTAGCTTAATACTAAACCTCTTGTTTTATTCTTCTGTGTTTTTTTCTTGTTTTTTTACTCCGTTAAAAAAAATCCATTTTAGTTTTCTAAACTATATAACAAAAAATTACTTTGATACTTAACTTTAATTTGTGTTTTATATATTGTGTTTGATACTAGTAAAATTGTTTCAAAAGTTAAAATAATTTTAAAATTTTTTTAATTGAGTTTTGAACAAACTTCTAAGAAGATTTTTGAAAAATAAAACTATATAATTCTACTATTTTAGTTAACTAGGTTGTATTTTATAAATTTGGAGATTTAGTTTTTAAATAATTTTTAATAAAAATTTTATTTGGAAAATCAATTCACCTCCCTCTTGAGTCGTCCACTCTGACCAACATTCGATATCAAATATTTTATTTATTTCTCTTTGATTACTGTTTATTCTAATAAAATTGTTTTATAAAGATCTATTTAATTTATATTTAAATTATAATCTAATATTATGGAGTCTAAGTCTGAAGGTTATATAATTCTAACAGACCTCTTTATTTTAATTATCAAAACCATGCTTAGTGGAAAATTAAAATTAAAATACACCTTGAGAGCATGAGCTTTGATGTTTGGGGACCTGTAGAAAAAATATGAGAAACCCAAAACTAATATTTAAGAATGGGAAGATACTATTAAACTACTTATGATTCAAAATATAAAGCTATAAATGCTTTATTATATGATTTAGATGAAGATTAATTTAATAGATTATATTCATGTGGAACAACTTATGAGATTGGGATACCCTCTTTGCATCTCATAATGGCACTTATAATGTAATGTGAATTTAATTAAATACATATACTATTAATTATGGTACATTCAAAATGAAACATGGAGAATCTATTTCTGACATGTATCTTTGGTTCAATGAGATTATAAACACTATAATTACTCTTATAAAAAAAATAATGGACAAGGATCAAGTAATGAGGATCCTGAGATGTCTACCAGATAGATGGAAAGGTACTTCAGTTTCTATTCAAGAGTCATGAAACATTAATAATTCACCAATAAAATAATTAATTAGGAAGATGATGATGTGTGAAGAATATCTGAAGGTAAAAAATGAGGAAGATAAACCAAAATGAAAATCTGTTTCATTTAAATCATCATAGTGAAAATCCAAATAAGTTATTAAAGATAAAAATACAAGTTGAAGTGAAGGTGACACTAAAAGTGATAAAGAAATGGATCATATAGACAGAAGGTTTACCAATTTCTACAAAAGGAAGAAGTTTTTTAGAAATTATGACAATAAAGGAAAATATTTCAAGAGATGGAATTAGAAGAAATATTAGAAAAATGATGAATCATCTAATGATATCACCTGTTATGAATACAAAATAAAAGGACAGATAAAGGTTTATTGTTCAAAGCTCAAATACAAAAATAAATATTAAGATAAGGAGAAACTGTCATAACCCCCTCCCTCCAAAGATACTGCAATGAGGGGAGAGAGGTAATTACCCCCGAGTCCTGCCTCCAGTAGGACCCGGGTTGGCGACTAGAACTGATGGTATAAAAAATCTCATGTATGGGAGGAATTAACCTATATAATATAAATAGGATCGGGATATAAGATGAATAATCCACAATAAACTCCATTAAACAATATAAAATTAAGCCAAAAATATCCCACATACATGTATAAATAAAGAAAATACAAGTAAAAGTCTCGAAATGAAAGTTCAAATAAAAGCTAAGGCAGTGACACAACAACAACTGCAAATGTCCAAGCCAATAATGACCAGCACGATCCATGACATCCTCCTAGAAAACCTAAAAATAGTTTTATATACGTAGGGTGAGTATACAAGTATACTCAGTTGGAAAACCAAAGTCTCTCATGCACATGTGGAAAGAGAATACTAATGTACCATGAGAAAACAACAAAACCAAACAACACCTATACAGGTATACTAAGCAAAACCTCAACCTCCCCAAGGCTTTCTCACTAAATAGAATATCCAAGTATAATAGTATAATATGAAGCACATATATGATATTGTACCCCGCATTGCTTTCATACTAATTTTATGCTCTCACACTCCAACGCCATACGTCTTAGTTCTCCCACATCTTCCAAATAACATGACATGACATTACATCCCACCCACACACACCTGAGTTATCACATCACATCACATATCATAACCAGTGTAGCAGGGTATCATGAACATGAAGGACATAAACCTCTTTCCCTCATCCTATCATGAACGACCCCCAAAATAAACCATCTCACCACATCTCACCCGAACACACCTGGGCCATCACATCTCATCACATCACAACTCGACAACGGAACTTTGGACTTATGGACTTCACAACTTGTGCATGTCCTTCTCATCTCTTGGAAGAGGGAATGAGGAAGAGAGGGTAGCTATCCATCCATCCTCCCACTGAGATGTTGGGAAAACACCCCCCACATGACTGTGTGGGTGTTGTCAAATAATGATCTATGAGGGTTGGGTGTGTATAGAAATCATAAGAATATACAATGTATATACATATAGAGAAACAACACACAAGCCCCATCCTAAGGTCTCACAACTAAGGCATAAAACATCTCACAAGATACTCCACTTCTAATAAAAAATCTAAAAGGAAAACCCCCATAATAAAAACACAATCCCCAATTCATATTTCAATTTTTAATTATCATTAATCCATTTTACATATTCTTCGTTACCAACCCATTCCATTAAAACATGAACTTTTCTTAGTATTTATAGACCCTCATTCACATATAAACATTACCCATTTAATCCACATATCCCTTCGTTAATTAATTCAATAAACATTTCCAATATTATTATTCATTTCACAATCCATAACTAATTGGGTAGCTAACATTGTGAAACACACAACAAGTAACATTATACAACATCCCAATAGCCAGAGCCACATCAAAACCTCCATCACAGCACTGATGCACCACCACACCATAACAACCATCACAACCCCATTGTGAAACCACATCTCATCCACTCCCCCACACACATCACAACATAGACACTTCACATCACGTCAACCCCAAAATCCCAAACGACAACCATTCTACACATCACATACCACAACACAAAAACTTTTTAGATTTATCAATGGGGTTCTTATTCAATTCAACTTCTTTATTTAATGGTGTTTTACACAATCCATAAGATCCTAGGGCATCCAATTCATTACCCAACTATACGTGATTAGCCAATAATGGTTTAAGTGTTTCCAATAATCACACAACATGCATTCCAAAATTCACATCATAAAAGAATAATCAAGGAACCCCAATGGCCACAATTTTCATTAAGGCATTACACTTGTATAAACACAATATCAACAATAATAATAAATCTTGTAAAATCATGTGATTCACTTTCCCCTTCCCCTTTATAAATTTGTTTAACCGATTAGATTATATTTGTTAATTTGGATGTAACCAATTATGCATAAATAAACATAGGAACCCCTCCCTGCATGATACATAGAAAGAATAAATAAATGAATTATGACCTAGAATAAAGGATCCTTAAACCAACTTACTGCACTAGAAACAGGGGGTGAGTGTGTATAAGAGGAAACCTTTTGGGGGGAACTTGAATGGACTGCAGCAATAAGGATTTGCGACTCTAAGGGAAGAAGGATTTGGAACCTCCCATATCAAGAGAAAGTAAGCCTGAAATAATGAAGGAAAGAATTATCTTTTGAAATATTAGATCTCAAACCACCAGGATTAGATATGGTTTTAATTGTACATTAAAGGTGGATCTCATCAAAACCACATGTTTTAAACATTTAAATGGTCTTTATACTTTTTTTAAAATTTGAACGTATGATTAATCACCTTTGAAATGGATTTAAAACTCTTAATTAAGGCATTAAACCCATTTTTCATCATAGAAGACATCAAAATGGAAAAAACTATAAATTTTGGAAAAACCAGAAACACTATTCACAAGTCACCACCAAGGAGTCATGACCAGAAATTCACCACCATTGAGTCACTTCCAGCGAGTCACCTCCAGCAAGTCACCACCAATGATTCACCACCATAATGAACTATCAGTATAAATACATCATATCTAGAATGACCTACCACCAAAAATGACCTACCACTAGAATGACCATCTGTTAGAAATGACCTACCACAAGAACAACCCATTATTAGAAATAGATAACCATCATAATGAACTACTACCAGAATGAATATACACTAAAAATAATTCACTACTAGAAATTAACTATTGGTGGAATTACCTACCTACACAATGACTCAACTCTAGAAACGTCTCATCGTCATAATGACCTACCACCAAAAATCCATCATTATCCCCCAAAACACCCCAAACATCCCCAAACACCCCAATCATCAGATTTTTGGAAAATTAATGAGCCATAAGGTATAGGTCGTTACATCAGATACCTATCAAAATATTCTCATCCTTAAGAATTCAAAACCAACCTAGAAGGAATGAGATAAAGGGTTTGAACAACCATCCCTTAAGATGCCTCTTAAGGGTATAATTACATCTAAAATGCCACTACCAACCAAACCTACTAACCCAAAATTCTAAAATAGTTGAACAAATTGTACTACCCCGAACATAGTAATTAGGTAATTCCATCCTCCATGTCAAAACACTATCTTCTTTGGGAGGTACTAACTTTCCAGCATGGGTTTAATCGCATCATAGTATAATGCATCTTGATTAAGAATAGGGTATTTCCTTTTTCACATGTTGGAACTTTATCAAAAATCACATAACTCACATAACATAAAGCATAAAGCAACATATCTCATAAAAAACCAAAGTCCAAACAACACATCACAAAGAAAAAAAGAGTAAGGAAAAAATAAAAACAAAATCGGGTATTGGGCATGCATTTGCGTCTTATGCTCCTAAGTACTCTCCTCCAGGCCACCATGCCTCCATAGCATTTGAACCAATAGAATGGTTTTTCTTATATAATCAAAATAAAACAGGAAAGAAAAGAGAAAGGTGTTCTAAAAAACCAACCCATGAGACACCTCTAATTTTTTTTGATATATTTGAAACAAAACAACCACTGGGGAAAAGAAGTGTAAAACTACACAACACTTAAAATGATCTCATAGGGGAGATTCCTATCAAATGGGAAAAGTCCACATAGATTGTTATAACAAACACATCAAATAATACATATTAACCAATTATGAAAAAAAATATTTTCAAATAAATTCATCACTCATAGTTTTTAAACAAGTACATGCATTTCAAAATCACCCTTTATTTAAATCCATTTTGTTTTACAACAAACAGATTTCATCAAATAACATTTCTTTTTAAGTTATTTTTTACCCAATATTTTCAAAGGCTTTAAAATAATGTTTTATTTCATATTTAAATAATTATTATTTCAAAAAAACATTAAACGTTTTTTAACCCATTCCTCTTATTTCAAATTATTTTTTTTGCAGTCCCAAATTTGAAATATGACATGCAACGTAAACAATGAAAAACATAAGGTCTAAAAAGCCCATTTTTTAAAACATATTTTTTTCAAGTTTTCTAACAATGAATTATTTATTAGAATGATACTCATGAAAAAATTCACATAAAATTTTCCAACCAACACAACACTCATATTAATATAGAAAGAGTTGTCACAAGCATACAAATCAAAGGAACTCATCCACCACACCATGATATTGTCCAATTTGGGTGAAATTGACTCATCCACATGGTTTTAATCACATTAAAGTATAACACATATCTATTGGGGATTAGGTTTCCACCTATTCATATACCTGACGTTTTTAATCACACATCGCATAAGGAAACACAACAAGAGAAACCACATATAGCAACAACACGTTCTAGCTTCCATAATTTTCAGGTGCTTACATTACTTCACCTTATTGTTTATCTTGAGTATTCTCACAAAATTTTAAAATTTTACATGGGGAGATGGTTCGTTATACATATACAAGTTATTATCCTTTTAATTCATAGTGATCTTAATCAAGTATGCAAGTTGTCTTTTTTACTAAAATTTATGTCAATTTTAAATAAAAGACATATATGGAGTCATACCGGTCACATCATGCATTATATTAAGGTGAGGCTAATTCCTAAACTTCATAAATGACTTATAGATCATTTCCCCAAAGTATAAAACAATATGAATGAGTTTATACAGTTTTGAGTATGTTAGTTGTCTTTTTTACTAAAATTAATGTTAATTTTAAATAAAAGATGCACATGGATTCATAATGATCACACTGTGTGTCAGATTGATGTGTCACTGATTCTTACACATTTAAAATGACTTATGGATCACTGTATTCAAGTATAAAAACAATATGAACTACTAATTTTTCCACACTTTTCATTGTCTCTCTTTGTCTAACTGCCAACATTGTATATTGAGTTTACATTCTTAACTGAAAAATGTTCCTCTACTATTCTGATTTTCGACAATAAGAAATGTTTTTCAGCTAAGAATATTGACTTGGTATATAGTTTTGGAATCTCGACAAGGAAAAGAAATGGAAAGCATAGTAACATTGGCATAAATGAACATGTTATCTCTTTTGTGTATTGTTTTAGATAGTTGAAATCAAAATATTACTTCCCAAAAGATCTGTGAAAAAAAACTAAATAAGTATTAGATAAAAATGATAGGGAAAATAACTTACAAATTGTAGATAAAATGATGAAAAAAATAATTAAATAAATAGTAATAATTAACATTTTTGTGATGGTTGTATACATTCTTGACCCATTTCCTTGTTGCAATTATCTCATTTGCATCCTTGAAGTACAATCTCTCAGGAGCATAAGCTGCTTTGAACACACCCCAACTCGAACAAAGAAATCCACCTGTATAAGAAAAAAATTATTATGTGAGTAATACTAAAAATAAATAAATTAAAAATAAATATGAAACAATCTATTACTTCTACGGAATTCACATCTTCATGATATTTGTGCACATTATTCCATCAAGGATAATACCCATTCGTTTCTAAGAAAATATATATCATCTTGTGAATATGAGTATTTTTGGAAGTCATGGTAGAATTGGAAAAATATAAATACACAAAGGATTAATAAATATTTTAAATGAAATTGTAATTATCTTCAAAAATACCTCTTTGGGGTGCTATTTTATTGATGGAATATGATATATCTCATAAATTTACAAACATAATAACCAAAATATTTTCCATTTGTTTTCTTCGCACAGTGCAGAAACATTGATAAAAATATGTAATTTTTTATATGTGTTTGGATAGGGAAATATTATTATATATACCTTGATACTTTCCCAGTTTTAGAACTTGTGAGGCTTATTGTGCATATGGATTGTCTTCATGCCATGATTTTCAGGATATTTAATCATCACCCTATCATAATAGAATAATCATTAAAACATAATATAAAATATATAACTTGAAGTTTAGTTCTAAAATTTTGGGTGTAGTGTATTAAAAATTGAAAAACATCATCATGTGGGGTTGGTTTGTTTGGTATCCGTGTAGTGAATCCAGGAAATAAATATCGGGAGTATCCAAATTTACCTCAATGAGCATCCAATGTTTCCTAAAAACAAAAAAAGGAATAAGTAATGAAATAAATGAAAATATATTTGATATGATTAAATTTTAGAGTTTTACCACTATATCGTTGGTATTAAGAAGAGTCTGCAATCCATAAGTTTTCTTTCAAACAATTTGGCCAGGTCTTCCACTATTGCATCCTTTCTTTATTCTATTGTTGTTTGTTCTGTAGAAGTGACGTGAGGACTAATGGGTCCAAATTTATTTTCATGGGGTCATCTCTTCCATTGGTATTGATATATACACCTATAGAAAATATGAAATGTTTTCATTCATAATTAACATAGTATATCAACTTTTGGAAAAACAAATTATGAAAACATACCTCATATATAAATTTATAACTGAGGCACCTATACATTCATAGTTTAGGATTTAATTTACATTCTCAAAAGCAATGTAGTCTGTAACTTCCTCTATATATATTTTTTCTTCAAAATCAACTACGTTACTACTACCATTTCATAACTTTGTATCTGCATGAACCTTCAATGTTAGTAAATGCATATATTGAATGGGTGGGGTAAAGTTGCTCAACTCATGATCTATGATAATCTTCACTCTCACATGACTTGTTGGAAGTGGACTGTTGTGTAGATAGTTGTCTTGGATATTGAACGGTGTATCCCTCACTACAAGGTGATGGGTGGGTGTTGATTGATATAAATCATAGTCATTTCCACCCTATAGGATATCAGTATGGGAAAGGTATCAGTGTATGTCTGATTTTTATTTCACAGAAACAATTATTAGAATACTGATTACCTCAACTAAGATAGTTCTTTGAGGGGAATGTATTGTCTCAAAGCTGGTGGGGTGGATTCTTCATGAAAGGGATGTTCTTGAGTTGTTTATTCTCTTTTCTTCCCCCCATTAAAAGTTTCTATAATCTCCATTTTCCATTGAAATTTTTCTTAAAGGGAATCTAATCTTGTTTTCATCTCTTTCATTTCTTTATATTTATCCTTATGTTATTTTTTTTCTCAAAATATGTTTGGGGTTTCACCCCCAAAAACTGCACCTCTGACATGACCATATTGTTTTGGATACTTCAAGGCCACTAAAAGTATGTGGTCATCCAGTACATGTATTGATGATTCCTATGACTATGTCGGATAGAAAATATAGGAAAATAAGTAATCGTTGTTATTTAATAGTGATTTAAAGAAAATAAATTTTTTATTATGTCATACTTATACATGTTTCTAGAACTTTTTGTGTGTTTTCATTTATTAGTATCCCATATTTATTTATACACACCTCCTTCCATAGAACATAATGTGATATGGAAGTGTCTTTGGATTTAGATTCATCAATCTACATATAAACATAGGAACATAATTATGTTGTTGTTTTATGTCACATAAAATTATTATGGTAGTTTTAAAATACATACCATTTTTTTTTGAAGCGAAGCATACCCCATCCTTGCTTTATGGTAGGGGTAAATTGGTTTTGATGCCCGTTCCTTATTTTTAGCACTCAGTTTCTATTTCATAAATAAAAAATTCTCAATCAAAGTGATGAATACATGTATTGTCAAAAAATGTACTACCAGACATAATGTACCTGAAAATTCATCTCTTCACGATGGCTAGTAAACACATCTCATGCTTCTTGGCTTATCAGGTGTGTATACACAAGCAGTGGGTGTAGATTTATTTTCCCTTTAGTGTATTTAAGATGAAATCTTGTTATAATTATGAGAAAGCCTATATGAATCCTTCTGGTAAGCATTAATATATATTTATTATTGGATTCATCTACTATAAATGCACTCCACAAGTAATGATGAAGAGTAATTCAATGTTTCATTATTTTATTTTTTAGTAAAATAAAGAAAGGATATCATAATGTTACCATAATCTCTTCCCACATCAGTGCCTTAAGTGTGGGCACAAAACGGTGCCACAAATATACATCAATCAACATGTGTTGCTGAGTGATAAGCCTGATGTAACTATTGAACATGTCGTTGTTGGGGTTAACATACTGAACCCATGCATTCCATCTGACCTCAAATCTGGTGCCTTTTCTTTCCACCTTAATGATTTTTACTAACATGCACATGAGCCTCAACCCAGTTGGTGAGGTATCTCTAAGTGCATCCACGAGACCTAGGTTTGAAACTAATCATAAGCATAATTCTGGGCACTGTAGATGTACTGCAGCAGCTAAAACTATTCACCTTGGGCCACAGGTTTGGTCTTGGAGTCCTTAAGGCCTTTGGGCCACCCAGGAATTTAGGTCTATATGGATTTTGGGCCACCTTAAGGCCTTAAGTCCACCTCAAGGCCTTCAGGGCCACCTGATATGAAGATGCACATACAGATTCTACAAGGAACCAACTCCAGAGGAGGATTCAAGAGCAGGGTGCATTCACCAGAGCAGGGCTAATGGATTTGGAAGAATGAGAGGGTATGGAATTTCCATCGGTACCGGGCCTATGCATATCTGCATAGGAAAACTAGACAAACATCCATGAAAAGGTGGAGAGATAATCATGATGCAGATGCTGGGGAGTGGCAGTTTCAAGTAGTCATAGTCTGTATGAATTCCTTAATACCTACGAGTCCTGTAATTCCTCCAAGCCTACATGCAATGTAATCTCTAATACTATGGGCCTTGTAAGGGTTCCCCCTTATCCCTTGAAAGGGGGGGTTATCAAAAATCAATAAAAAATAAGTCCTTCAGTCTAACACCATCAAAAAATGGTGCTCTTATTTTTATGCATCATTGATCCTTTTTCACCTACCATTTCCTCATATTCAACATCATCAATATGTTGTTCCTTTGGATCAGTAGCATCTATATGTGTAGAATGTCATTGTACCACTGCACTGGGAGTAGTAATAGGTTGAAAAATCTATTGTTACTTAGGGTTGGGAATACCAACATGTGCAAAAGGTCATTGTTCCTCTGCACTGGGAGCAACAGTAGGTTGAGATGGCTATTTTTCCTTAGGATTGGGAGCACTAGTACATGCATAAGTCATTATCTACAGAAGTGGTTTAATATTTAATTTAGATTAGATAAATGCAGTATATAATAAATAATAACATGAGGTAACACAATGTATATTACAAAAAATATATAACATGATTATTGAACTCTCTTTTTTTAAAAGGTTGAAGGGATTTAACCCCTCTATTGAGTATCAAAATACCTTCATTTTGGTATCCACTAACATAAACAAACACACCTATATTGGGTCCACTATGAAATGATTATGACATCCCAATGAAAGGGTCATACTTAGTTGAATTTTCATCTAACCCTTCAGTGGTTTTGGTCAATAACAGAATAATTGAACACTTTTGGTTTGCAGGATCTGGAACATAAAATACTTATACTTCTTATAATGCCATTATAAATGGTTCTTCTTTGTACCCTTACTAAAATTCACTTTCACAAATCTCAATTCATCTATTTTAAAATCACTCCTATTATTAACCCACTTGCATTGAAAAATCAGCACTTGGATTGTTGTATAATCCAACTCCCATATTTGTTTTATGATGCCAAAGTATAAAATATTTGTATAAATTGTATATATATCCTTAGTACTAGAAATATTCATCACTTTATCCACAAGTGTAACTACACAATTTTGTATGGTACCGCCTTCATCATGTTCATTTGTATAGAATATATGACCATTAATTACATAACCATTATAAGATAATACACACAAACTTAGTCCTCTAGATAGACATCAAAGTTATTCTAAAATTGAATCCTTATTTTTTATCTAACACTATAAAAATATGTTCTCGAAACCATCCTATAAACTATTGATTGTGTGTATTTGATATCCATCTTTCAGCCCTTGATGGATTAAAATGCCTAAGAATTTATTTTTGGGTTTCAATATACGGGGAAACCTAAAAACTGTTATGAAAAATGTAAAAGGTGGGTCTACTCATGATCTGTAATATTGATTATGAAAACATATCTTCTATAAATTTCTTCACCCACAAGTAGCCTAGTGTGATGAGATTTCAGTAGACCAATGTTTTCCACACCGACCATGTAGTCGGTATAGAATTCAATAGCTTCCTCAATAATATATCACTCCGCAATACAACCCTCTGGCCAACTTTAATTTTTGATGTACCCTTTCAAAATTTTCATATACCGTTTAATGGGGTACATCCATCTATAGTGTACAAGACCACATAGTCAAATCTCTCTCTCCAAGTGAACCATCATATCAAATAATTCTGGTGGGAAGAAAATTTTTAATTCACATAATATGACAGCAATTTCCTTTTCCATAGTTATAAATTCTTCCGGGTTTATAACTTTACTGTATATAACTTTGAAAAATAAATAGATCTTGGTTAATGTATGATGAACATTCTTTGGAAAATGAAACAGAAAGATACAAGAGTTAGATCTTGCATTAAAACATGACAATCATGTGATTTCAAACCCTTTAACTTTAAAAAATTCATTGACACAATATTCATGATATTCAATAAATACCCCTATGGAACCTTTACATCATTCAAGAAGTTACAAAACATATATCTATCCTACCAGGAAAGAGTGTAAGTAACTGGAGGAAGAAAAGTTCTTTTTTCACCCTTCACTAGCACCAACTCTTCCCATATTTTCATGTCAAACATATCCAACCTAGACTTAATTACATCCTTTTTTTTGTTAGGTGCATTTATTAATGTTCCAATTACACTATCATATACATTTTTTTCAATATGCATAACATCAAGAAAATGTATGATGTATAGGCAATTCTAGTGTGGTAATTAAAAAAAACTGATCTCCTTTTCCAACTGATTTTTATAAGGTTTTTTGAAAATAGATTACCAAAAGTAGTGTCCATATCTTTTACTTTCTCAAGTAGTTGATCACCTATTAGTGGAGATAATGCTATACATTCTTATAAACTTATATCAAATGATGTCGTCCAAGATCGATTTTGATGTTTTTGGGATAGAAATATGTGATGTCCTAGAAACACAGTCTTTGATGAATGTTTCAACCTAATTGAATTTGTACCTTGTTCACAAATGGGACACCCTTGAGTTCCTTTAATGTTATATCTTGAAAAATTTCTATATATAGGAAAGTCATTTATCATCTTGTACAACATAGATCTCAATGTGAAATCTTCATTTTTGTAAGCATCATACAACATAACACCTGAATCCCGCAATAATTTCAAATATTTTATCAATGGAGCCAAATAAACATCAATATCATTACCTGGTTGTTTTTATCATGATATAATCATAGATAAAATGATGTATTTTCATTTCATGCATAACCATGGTGGCAAGTTATAATTTACCAAAATAATCATTCATGCATTGTGAGTGCTACTTTAAAAACCAAAAGTATTCACTCCGTCTATAGATAACACAAGATGAAGGTTTCTCATCTCATTTTCAAATTTAGGATACCCATGAAAAATTATCTTCCACTGAGGAGAGTCAACCAAGTGATGAAGTTTCTCATCTTTATTTCTTGTATCTGTATTCCATGTCAATTGTCTTGCAATCTCCTCACTTCCATATAGGTTCCTAAACCTTGGAATGATTGGAAAGTTCCATAAAACTTTTGTAGGTCATGATTCATCTTTCTTATATTGATAAGCACTACACTTTGGGCATTATTTAAGTTATTTTTGGTTCTTTTGAAATAGTATACAGTCATTTGGGCAGACATGTATTCTTTCAAAGATCATACCCATCGAATATAGTATTCATTTAGCATAGTATGTTTGGATAGAGATCTCATTATCTTCTTGCAGCATATCATTCAAGAGAGAAAGTTGTTCAGTAAAAATGGTGTCACTCCATCCATTGTCTACTTTCAAATTATACAGCTTTAGTATGGATGACAATGTTGTATATTTAGTACAACCAGCATACAATGGCGTATTTGCATTACTCTTTAACTTATCAAACAATTTTGGAAAATCATGAAGTTCATCTTCAACTGTCATTTTCATTTTATCAATACGATCTTCATCATCTTTCACACTTGTAATCACATCCTTGATATGGTCTTCTTCATTTTCCACACTTGTAATCATATCAGATGATCCATAAAATGCAGCATTATACCAGTCACTAACTAAATTCTATTCTTTTCCATGCCTATTCCAACATTTATAACTTCAATCAATTATGTGATAGATCAAGTGTTATTCCAACTCATTTGGACTAATTATTCTTGAATAACAACAGCGCAAACACAAACAAAGGATTTGATAAGGGTGATATACATGATCTTCTGCAAACTTAATGAACTCTTTCACCCCATCTTCATACTCTTTTGTCATACGATTGATATCCATTCATTCTCTATTCATATCCATCCTATTTTATTTGGTAATATTAATATTTAACAAAATAAATACATAAAATATGTTCAATTGATGATGGATCTCATGAATATCTTGATAGAAAATGGAAAGATTAAAAAATGTTTTATCATCCCACATGATAAAAAAACTTATTGAAGGAAATTTATAAATATAATGGATGATATTTTACTTTTAAAAACTATTTTTCACTTCATATTTTTAATGACCAAAACCTTTTTTATATGATTATAGTTGAAGTATAAAATCACATTTACATTATAAAAAACCATTGAAATACAACCATTGAATGTAATAATGGAAATATAAAATACATCTATTGAACATAATAATGGTTTCACAAATAAAAAAATATTATATTTTTTAAAATATTTTCAGTACTAACATTCAATTTATGAAAGCATAAAAGTATTAAACTATTGATAAATTGAAAAAAGTTTACAGGTATAAAAGTATAAATTAAACACACACACACACACACACACACACACACATATATATATTTATATTAGTATATAAAATTACAGACGTATATAGAAGTATAAAATTTTATAAAATTTATAAATGAATATATATTTTAAAGAAATATACATAATTTATAAATGTATATAAATTTTTAAAACTACATAAAAGTTCATATATGTTATAAAAGCATACATAATTTATAGAAATATATAGTTTTAAAAATTTATAAAATTATAAAATTATAATATATAAAAGTATAAAATTATTCGATTTTAGTCCATTCATGTAACGATCGATCTTGATTTTACAATTAATAGAAAAACTCTAGGTTTACCTTATGAGTCTCATAGGATCTACCCTTGGCTTTAATGTGAGATATTCCTATAATTTATCAAACTAGGGCCAACTGCAGGATTATGTTGCATTCTAACACAAGTCACTTGACTAGATTGCACCAATCCTAGAATCAAGGGCACTACCCACCAGCCCTATACATAACTAGGGGGCACTAGAAGTGTGAAATGATCTAGTGTAGTATAAATAAATACATCTCACTTAATTACTCATGTTCCCATGACCAAAGTAATGTTAATGGCGAGCAATGATCAATAATTCAAACAATATTCATTAAGCATAAATAATAACTCACTCACACCTCTAACGCTCTCATAAGAAATAGTCCATTTCTATCCATTACCCGATCACCACATACATCAAACACCACCCATAAAGGAAAATAATAATAAGGGGAAATAAGTGGGTCTCACACACCCACATGTTAGAAAGACCATTTAAAAGGTCCATGTAGGCCTTTTAGAAACCCACCAAGAGGCCAATTCTCTATATAATAATTTTAAACCATTTATAAGACATTTCTTAAAACATTAAACCACCATTGAAATAAATTTATAAATTATTACACATTTATAAAATCACTTGATTGAATAAAACATTGTCTGAATTGTCTTATCTAACAAACCAAACGTGGTTAAAAATTGTTAAACCTCGCATTTTATTTTAAAGAAATCTTTAAATATTTTATCAATGCTTGGAATTTAAAGTATTGCTTGAAATGAAAAGTAAAAATATTGTGCCTATTGATAATTCAATTTGATGACCAAAACACATTATAAAATCTTAGAATTTATTTATAAATATTATTTGTGCAATTTCTCAAACACATGGTGTGCATGGTTTGTTAAAAAATATTTTAAACAAGTTCTACAATTGAGAAGTACTTGGAATTGAAATGAAAATCACATAAAATTTGATTCAACTTTCCAATAACACATAAACACATTTAATGTTATTATTTGATATACAAAACATGGAGTTAAACATGAAAACAATCATGTTTCTCAAATTCAATGTAAAACGTATGGGGTGACCTATCACAAATCAATGGAAAATGGTTTGTAAATTCAAATATTGCATGAGAAGATCTCAAAAAATTAATCAAATTCACTGGACACAAAGAAATCACAAGAAAAAAGGGTCAACCTTTACCCCTGGGTTCAACCACGAATGGGTGCGGTGATGGTGAAGAAACTAAGGGGTGGATTCGGTCCGAACAAAGCAACACTAAAATGAAAGGGGGTGTCGCACACACTATTATTCAAGTAGAACAAATAAAAGTGTACCATGAAGAGAATCGGTTGAGAAATACATAAAAACAAGATTCTAATAACATAAATTTAGTTTTTAGGGTCTTGATTCATTGAAAATGTTCAGCAAAGTCTCAATAAAGACTGGATTTTGGTGAGGTGATAGTTGCGACGATGGCAGGGTTTGGAGATTGCAGCGATGACGACGGTGGGGTTCAGAGAGACCAGAAATGGTGACGAAAATAGGGTTTGGTGAGAGTTGTAGCGCGATGACCATGCTGTTTGGTGAGAGAGACGAAGCAATGAAACGACGATAGTGGGGTTCAGAGAGAGCGACGATGTGACAATAGTCAGGTTCTGTGAAATCCTGAAGGTGTGCATGAGAAGACATCTGATTATGGTTATTTTAAATAAAGGGATAGGCTTTTATCAGTGCTTTCAAAAAAGCACTCATAAAGAGGTGTTTTATTAGTTCTAAAATAGATAGTGTTGATAAAGAATAGTATTATCAGCACTTTTTAGTGTTGATAAAAGGATATTTTTATCAATGGTAAAAAAGAGATGATAAAGATCTAATGATAATACTTTATTTATATTATTATATATATTTATAAAATTATATATATAATAAATATATATATATATATTTATACTAGGAAAGTTCATGCACCGAGCATGCCCAACCCTAAAAATTTATTAAATAAAATAAAAGTACATCAAATATAAATTATGTGACACATAAAATGCCACTAAAACATAATAGTAACAAACTCACCACCCAAAAAAAAAAACGTAAGCCCAATGCAAACACAAGTATGAAAACGCCATGACCATCCATATATGATAAGGCCTCACACAATTATGAAAACTATATCCTGTCGCCATCACCCCATATTGAGGTCGCCTCTCAAGTCATCAAACCCATCACGCAAATCACTATCTTACCATCCCATATCCACTGCGATCAAAGTTTCCACCCACTCCTCGAGGTACCTACTCCCCATCCTAGTCATGCAGTTATCAGAATCACCAGCCAACGTCCGAGCAAATTTCCTCTATGAAGAACCATCAATGCAAACACAACACCATCGGTCGTTGAACGTAGTCTGCATGCCGTCGGCCTACATAATCACTATCCAGCAAGATCCCATCATCGGGATCCCATCTAAGCTGGTGACCTCATCACTCGAACCACATCATTTGTGTTAGTGGGATTTAAATCGTCTCAGGTTGGGCACCTGAACCTGACCCTCAGGTTGGGTTTTGGATGAAAATTCCCCCATTATGCATTTTTTGGAGTTTTTTTCGCTGCCCTCCGCTGGAAATTCCCGTCAAATTTCCACCGGAAATTTCCAGTGTAAAATTCCACTGAAAATTTCCTTCGACGTGGCAGCCATCCATTGGCCAACATAACCATCAGGTTCAAAATTGAACTTGAGACGATTTGGATACGTGTTAGTGACGATGCCACTCAGCCACCATCCCGTTGTGCAGCCGGCACCCACTAACGTCATCTGCAAAATCACCAACTCAACATTGGCTCCACAAATTGTCAGCTCATTGCTAGGCTTCATAGCCCCCTCAAGGATTGATCAGAGAATACCAAACATTTATTTATATCTCATATGTGGGATATAATACCCATTATTCACCATCGACCCTCACTGTCAGGCGAGGGCACCATTCACACCGCCTGTACACAGGCCATCATCCATTAAGCGGTGCATACCCTGTGCATTGCACTACCACCGTCAAGCAACGCCACACCGCCAATGCAACATCGCTCCAGCACCCTTAACGCCGCTGCCAAGAAGTGTTGTATTCACCCGCACCCTCCATAAACAAGGGTAGGAGCTCGCTCGCATGGGGTCCAGCACAACCACCAACATCGTGTGTCATCATCCATTGTCATTGTCATGCCCCCCATTGCATCATTGCCGCCACCCTCAACAATTATCTAATCAGGTGAAGGATCTGTCATCATCATCACATGGGTTCATCATCAACCCAACCGGCAACCCGCCACACCGTCCCACACCGGTCACCATTGTCGTGAAGCCCTTCACTCACTTGATAATAATCGGGCATAATGAGAGAGTGCTGTCATTGGGGGATAAATCAGATCACCAACTAATCTGACCCCATTAGCATTTTAAAATTATAATAAATATATTTATTATATTTATAATTTTATAGATATATATAATTTAAGTCAACATATATTTATTTATAATTATAACTATAAATATTTATTTATTTATTTAAATAATTATAAATATTTATATAATTATATATATTTATAATTATGAGTATAAATAATACATTTATAAATATTTGTATATAATTATATATATATATATATTAATATATAAATATATATTTTTTATAAATTTATAATAAATTTATTTATTATAATTTTATAATTATTTAAATATATATATATGTTTAGTTATAATTATATTTAAAAATTATTTATATATAATTAAAAATTTATAATTATAAATATAATAAATATATTTATTGTGATTTTATAAGTATTTATGAGAACAAAATAAGTTCATGGGTATAACATGAATGATTTATATTCCTAGTAAAGTATAGATCATAAAAAACGAGTCATCACATATATGAAAAACAAAATAAGTGTGACAATATATAAATAAGCATTCATGATGAATACATAACATATGCATGCGTCATCATAATACAGGTAATCTTAACATTTAGCAATCCACAATCATGTCCACAAATAAACTTATGATCATACAACGTCAATTATACTCACGCATCAATATATGAACATAAATAACCACAATCATGTCCATGAATATCATCATTACCTCATGAGATATATATATATATATATATAGACCAAATTCGTTGGCAACATATATTTATTTAAATATATTTGTTTATTTATTTATAATTATAATTATAATTATAAATAAATATATTTAAAAAGTATTTATATATAATTATAAATATAATAAATATATTTATTATTTAAAAAATTATTATAAATTTAAAATAATTTAAATATATTTATTTATTTATTTATTTATTTATAATCTTATAAATACTTTTTTTAAACATTATATATATATATATATATATTAATTATTAAAAAATATATAATAATATATCATATTTATATTAATTATAAACATGCATTTTCTAATTAATTTATATAAATGTTCATTATTTTTTAATATAAATATACTAATTATATATATATTAATAATATTTTTTATTAAAATATTTTAACTATGCTAATAATTGGATTGATAAATATATCTTTTATCAGTGCTAAAAAAAAGCACTCATAAAGGGTACACCTTTATCAGCACTTTTTTTAGTGCTAATAAACGTGACCTTTATCAACACTTTTAGCTAATGCTAATAAAGGAAAAACTTTTATCAGTGCTTTATTCTTAGCACAGATAAAAGTCGGTGCATCCCTTGCTCGGATCTGTGGTAGTGATAATACCCTCTTAAAAGAGTCTGAAATTCCATTGAATGTTAAAAAATTGGGGTACCCTGACTAAAACATAGTTTTGGTAGCCTTATGGGTCTTTTTTGGATTCCAAAAATGTGACTGGGTTTCCTCCTAGTCAACAATACATAGAGCTCATCACAAACTTCAATTTGATATGTGGTAGAGCCTAAACAGACACTCAGATCAAAAGTTATGGCCGTTTGAAGTTCAAGTCACATTTTCAACTTATTTTAGATCATTTTTTTCTATTACCAAATTGTTATTAAATGACTATTAATCAATAATAATTAGCAAATTATTAATTGATATAATTTTTTAATTATTTTATAATCCTTTTTTCACTAAATATCTTATATATTAAACGTAAATGAATATTTAGCCTTATATAAATCATATAATAAAATATATTTTATATATATCAATATAAATATAGGTTTATGTTAATATATTATTTTTAATGATTTATAATTTTTTTATGAAATTTACCATTTATCAGTGCTAATAAAAAAGTGTTGATAAAGCCCCCTCCATTTATCTGCGTTTTTTTACTAGCACTAATAAATGTCCCCCCTTTATCAGTGCTTTTTTGATAGTTATAATAAAGGAGGGTCTTTATCATCACTTTTACTAGCCTTAATAAAGGTCCCCCTTTATCAGTGTTTTTCTAGCAGTGATAAAGGGTGACTTTATCAGTTCTTTTACCTAGAACTGTTAAAATTTTGTTTTGTAGTAGTGTCATCACCCACCATACTGAGTGCGAAATGAGAAAATTCGGTGAAAGAAGTTGCATAGTCTATGATGGACATGTCTCCCTATTGTAGGCTTAAGAACTCCTGAGCTCTTTTTTCCCTCAGCGTCTCCGGGAAGAAGTGCTCAAAGAACCTAACCACCAAATCTTTCTAGGCTAATTCCTCACACCTACCCACCTGAACATGCACATCCCACCATCGCTTAGTCGATCCTCTGATCATGTATACATCTAGCTTCACCCTTCTCCTTGAGTGTGTCTCAAGCTACTCAAAGATCATCTACATCGACTTGATCCAGTTCTTTGCCTCCCATGGACCTCTCTCACCCTGAAATAGTGGTGTGTGTTATGACTAGAACCCCTGAGTCAGGTATTCCATCGAAGGCTACACTCCCTGAGCTCCCCTATTGATCCACCAGAGCCCATCTAGGTGGAATCCCACTGAATACAAATACATGGTTAGAAAACCAAAATATCATATATATAATGCAGATAGGGAAAGCAGTAACAAAAAACACAAATTCACTACACTTAAATCTGGCATCATGGCCACTCACCTACCCACATTGGAGTCAGGCATCAAGTATCAGTCTGAGGTTCCTAAGTAAATTGTCACAAAAGATAATATAGGTAGTAAAATACCACTTATCTTACTTTTTTGACATTTTAAGTAGCTCACCCCCATATGCCTCAGGCCATGCCCATCTTAACGAACTATGTCAGCTCAATCTGACGACCATGTCACCCAACTTGGTGATAAACATCAACCCATATCATCATCTATGATTGTTGTTATAAGATCCAGGCCCATACATATAGGTATCACATATCACAAGGAAATTTATCATAGGCACACATATATGAAATTTCTTATGTTCATAACTAGAAAGCATAACAAAACCTCCCTTTCCATACTAGTCCAAGGATCCAAAAATCCTCCCTTGCCTTACTGGGCCAAGGGTCTCACATCATAAAAGATAACAATAACACCCAATTGCACCACTTGAGGTATAAATCATATCAAATATAATATGGGAAAAGTAGAACAACAATACCCACCCCTGGACACTTGGTATGTCCCCTGTGCATGGGGTTGTAGGCACCCAAACATGAGTTCTAATCCCAGTTCTGACAACATCCTAATCTCCAGTCTAGCATAGCTCAAAAACTAAAACCCAAAAAGAGGTAAAAGAAACTCTTATGACACCATTTTAAGTGCCCCAACCTATTTAACCACTCAAACAATGCTACTAGCTGGTTCCACTGGGTCTTAGGAGCACTTCCTCGTACTCCAAAGGCTTCTGAATAGTAGTGAGGGTGTAAATAGGTGATAGTGGGGAGACTATACCCTATGAAGGTGATAATACAATGGTCTAATATATATATATAGTATAAAATAAATACCATACGACATTAGACCAGTAACTCACCCATGTAGGAAGCACAATCAAACAACAGCAGTAATATTCAATATAAAAAAAAACCATTTGCAGAAATCATATCACAACATGCCTTTGTAGATACTGAAACAGAACACGCATACAAATCAGGTCATACAAAACCATAATCAGAAAAGGGTCACCCATGGATGACCTCAGTATATACATATATATAAGCATATTGATACAGAAAGAAAACAAAAAGGAACTCCAGCTAAGGCTAGAACAAATCGTCCCTTGCCTTCCATCCCATGCTAACTCAACACTAAGACCCGACACATGATCCAAAACCTTTACCTGATCGCAAATCCATAAAATCTACACACATCCTAAAGGCCCCATGTAGGGTGTGAGAAATAATCTCAGTAGGCCACCACTAATGTGCACATATCTCACATATGTGATATGGTAGGTGTGTACTAAAATAAAAAAAGAAGCATGTAATATAAATAAAATTTCTTTCCTTGTACTCAACAGCCAAATGGAAGAAATCACCTACTTCACCTATCACTGATATAACGGAAGTAGAGATGAGCCTTAGCATATAGCCCAAGGCATCCACTAATGTATAATATGCCAGGTGAACCCTTAGTTTCCATCTCTAATAGAATCACTGTAGAGACCCAAAGCTTGGCGTACATGGACATTACATTACTTTTGCGGAATATCTAATACATAATAAAAATAGACACACAAGGACCGTAATAGTTTAGTGTCTTTGGAAACTCGAAATAT
Source organism: Viscum album (assembly GCA_963277665.1). NCBI lineage: Eukaryota > Viridiplantae > Streptophyta > Magnoliopsida > Santalales > Viscaceae > Viscum > Viscum album. The sequence continues at coordinate 914,683,555 of OY728165.1, forward strand.
AATCTTCTAATCGTGGTGAAAGATCTTCAACATCTCCCATAAAGATCATCCAATTTTGTTTTCTTACCTAAAACCTTTCTTTAAGTCCTGGGGAAAAGAAACCATAAAAAGGGTGAGCTCAAATGCTCATTAAGTGTGTTGGTCAGAGTGGACACTCAAGAGGGGGGGTGAATTGAGTTCCAATTAAAAATTCTATTAAAAATCCTTTACCAAAATCCCCCAATTTAAAATACTAATTGAATTGTAGTGAATTTGAATTAAAGCAAACTTTCAGTTAGGTTCTCAAGGGATTGATTAATTCCCAGTTAATCTAATCAGAAGATCAGATTAGCTTTTGAAACTAACCTAATGATTTACAAATAATACAAACACTTGATAATTCAATTATCATATTAACTTTGAAAAATAGTTTAAATTTTAAAGCACTTAGCAGCGGAATAAAAGGTTTTAGATAAAACTAAACAAAGCAAAAAAGATATAACCAAGAGGTTCAGTCTCAAGCCGAGACTTAGTCCTCTCAATAATTTATATAAATTTAATCCACACCCTAGATCGGGGTTCACAATAGTTTACAACTGTCCAGGTCAAAGACCTCTACCACAGTTCTATGTGGGAAACAAAAACAGCAGCAAATACAGCTGTCCAGGTCACACACGGCCTCTACCACTATCAACAGTGGGAAATAGAAGATGAAAGGAGTTTGAATGAGGATTTACAGATCCTCCAGTTAAAGTTCAGGAGGCAGTGTATGTGTAAATTAAAACTGATGACACACACTGCTCGTAATGTAAACAATAAATCACTGAGAAAGATATAGAGTTTAGAGTGGATCTAGTGATTACAGTGTAGCTTCTGAATTCCTTCAGATTGATCAAAAATGGTTCTGAGTCCTCTTCTGGTTTTTTTCTGGAAAACAGAGTGTCGTCTGCTTGACATCCAGGTTCAGAGACAGTGAAAATGTAGTCGATGAAGTTCTTCAAAGTCCTTGTGAATGTATAGAGCTCTTCTTGAGTGAACGTGAGTGTGTATGATCTTCTTGTGTATTTCACTTGTGGATCACTTCTGTATTGCGCTTGTATATATATTGCAGCAACAGGGACTCAGTAGGTGTTATTCAATATGATGGTATAAAAATGGGCATCATTCCAAGTAATAGTTCAATAGTAAACTCAGCCTCTCTCTATGGTGGAAAGCTAGAAAAATCATCCAAAAATACCTCAGGGTATGCACACAAAACAATAGGTAGTTGAATACACAAGCACGAGTCAACTATATCCAGAAACATTTTTGACAATTAACAGGAGATTAAACCAGCATAAGGAACAATCAGCCCTACCCTTCCCGATCTAGAGTCCCAATCACCCTGAAAAACGCGTGTGACTCTATCAGTAGATAAGAACTATACCCAATGACAATAAAATTCTATCTAGTCCTTTACACTAATTATCCAATCCATGTCGTATTGGATTGGTGTGACCCGATCCGTTTTGGATGATGTTTGGGCCAAATATTTACAGCTCGTATAGTGCACCAGGCTACAAACCTTCATGGGTCAAGCTTTATGATGAGCTTTTTGGGGATTTCAAGGGGCAATGCACCCCCTATTTGGGGGTTTAGGGAACGAAGGCCCCAACCCAAAATTTGGGGCACTATAACATCTCTAACCACTATAACAGAGCTGATCGACATCGATAAGGCGCTGTAGAAGGTTAGACATTGGAGTCAACAGTATTATAGCTCCTTGAACTTCTAGACGCCGAACATTATAACACTTTTGACTTGGGTGGCCTCCTTTCACTATAGTGATGCGGACTTCCAGTAAACTTTCACTTTTGCATAGCAGACTTTATGAAAGTTGGTGGAATAGTGCTTTATCCTCCTTATTAGTCCATTTTAGGCTAGGGTTTCAAGTGTTAGAAACTCTGATTCTCACTTTGTAATTGTGCTCCTGACATATAGTGAAACTTCCACCTCTCCATAGATGTAGGGATCATTTATAGAACCACATAAAACTCTGTGCTAAAGTTCTTATTTTGTTTTTTCCCTTTTACCCTTCTGTGAAATCATTTATTTCTATTTTTTTGACTCCCGATGTTTCCACAGAATGTCAATGATCAAGTCAAAGATATCAAGATAAAGCACTAAGAAGTCCCAAACCACCTCAAAGTCACTGAACACCACCTGACACACAGGGAATTTGAAAACTTGTTCATACCTCTTTCCCAAAGGCATGGAAAGATCCAACAAGAATGAAATAATCTTCGAATGAAATCCCAACATGTCAACCAATTTTAACAATATAAAAAAATGAGTATCACTTGTATCAAACAAATCTAGAACCATAGAAGATGAAATAAACATTGTACCTCTAACAGTAGCTGGCCCTGCTTCAAATTACTCTGGAATACACTCAGATTCATAAAGTCATCCAGACTTAGCCACTTGGATATCCCCCTTGGCCTGAGAATAATACCCACCACCCTTGGGAGAATAAACATAAACCTGTAACCCCTTGGTGAAATTGGATCTCACCTTACTACCTTGGGACATCTTATCATAGAAATGCTTCATATGGCCAAATTACCCAAAATGATGAAAAGTTATAGGAGCCTCCATACACTGAGGCTTGGTATGAACATGCCTCCCACATTAGTAGAAAATAACTTATTTTTGTCCTATAGAATCCCCTGAAATCGGTCCGTTAGAAAAATTCCCACTCTTGCGCTTTCTTTTCTAACTAGAAGAAGCACCCCGGTTAACCGCTACACCCACTATATCTCCACCCAAACCTATCCTCCCAGCTATGTCTACCTCATCCAAATATTCTTTATCCACTACTTCCATAAAGGTCATAAGGTACAAAAGAACAAGCATTGACTGAACATTGGTCCTCAACCCCATCTCAAACCTTTGATCCTTTAAGTAATCATTGGTGAAAAGATCTTGTGCTAGATGCACCAAATCAGCAAAGTAAGTGGAGTAATTCAGAACGGTATGCTCCCACTTCTCCAACATCAGAAACTTCTAGTCCTTTGTCCACATGTAAATTCTCAGGATAAAACTTTTGATTGAAGATATTCTTGAAAGAGACCCAGGTAAGACCTTCATGCAACTTAGCTTGCACTATTGAGTCCCACCATCTTCTTCCTAGTCCTTTGATCATATAATTGGTAAAAAATACATGATAATCCACACGAGTCTTCAAAATTTTTAAGATCCTCTCAATCCATTCAAGCCACTCCTCTAACTCTTATGGTCCTTTGTCACCAAGTAAGACATGTGGATGTTTCTTGGTAAATTCTGAACCATGATCTACTACCTGTACTAGGTTCACTACGCTCACTAACCCTAGATTCTAAATGGTATGGATCAGTACTTCAACCAAAAAAGGGTCCACTGGATGATCCACCTGTGGAACCTGCCTTGTGGCTTCCCCTCTTGTATTTGGAAGAGATCTTCAAAGAGGAATTGTCTGTTAAACATAATAAAACAACCAATAAACCATGAGAAAACTCCAAAACCGTTGAACCAAAAACAATAATCCAAAACAATGATTCAAAACAATGAGAATTTATAATAGGTATGAATCCTGTCTCAAAAAGGAAACATTCTTTTTAAAGGAAGAGGTACATACAAATAAACTCCCCACTTAGTTTATTCAAGCGACCTTACACATTCCAAGTCCTAATACATTGTAGATAGGTTAATTTAAATAAACTTCCTATACAATTTATTCAAATGAACCTAAATACTTGGTCTTAGAATTAGTAAATATTTTCCGACCACCCATGGAAACTTGGATTCAGTAACGAGAGTGAGATGGCCAAGCCCTTTTCTGCACCTACTGTCTGAATTCCGACAATCCTACTCCTATCTACCCAAGACACTGAAACAACTCAGGTAGTGCTGACACACTTTATACTAAGTAACCCCTATGATACCGAATTGTAACATACCAACCCAGACCAACCAAACTAGTCACCCAAGCCAGCCCATTACGGGGTGGGGTAAAACAGATATAATGAAACAAGTCTTATATATAAGAAAAACAAGACATAAAACTAGAGTACTATGTAGAAAAAAATGAAAGATAAAACTGATCCAAACTGAAAAAACTAGAAAAATATGAAAAGTATAGACAAAAAGTCTCTATGTGACCAATCGTCACCACCAACTATCCCAAAATGAAACAGAAATGTAAAGAGAGGAATGCATGCTACAAAATGCTCTTCACTTTACCTAAATTCTATAAAAAAAGGTTTACAATCACCAATAGGTAGAAGTAGGGTGTGAGCAACAAAACCCTGTAGAATACCACTAAAAGATCTATACAATATCTAATAACAATAATTCACAATTCCAAGCTCTAAAATAAAAATAGTTTTACAATCATTTTTATAAAAAAATCAATTTAAAATCCCTTTTTCAAATAATCCTTGAGTTTTTCACAAATTACATTATATAACTGCCAAATCCAAAAACAAAGAAGGTAAAGATATCTAAAAGTAAATATACACGTAAGACAACATCCATGAAATAAACTATCATGTAATAAACAACCTGCAACAATAATGCACCTACCAACTGAGCTCTAGCTTATGGAACAATAAGTACTAGACACTCAAAAGCCCAAACAATGCATAAAGTTGGATTTGAACTAACACTGAGTCCTTCCATAGACCATCGACATATAAGAGCTTACCTCCAAGTAGTGTCGCACACACTAAGGCCACTCATGTCTCTATATCGATGTACCCAAGGTTCCCATTATTCAATGTTTGTAAATTTTTATTTTAAAAACCATGATCAAAATTTTAGAAAGTAATTTCAAATCCAAGCCATCCTGCTTTAGGGTTTGAAAATCCATTTTCCATTTTAAATCAAAGAAATTATGTTTTCAAGGAAACTCCCTTTAAAACATGAACCCTTGCCCATTTCAATTTCAATACATGCAATTCCATTTAAAATTTTATAGAAATCAACAATAACTTTAAGCAATTCAAGAAATTAGAACAATGGAATAGATCCACCTACCTCAAGAGCATGAAAAACCTAACCGCCTTTGACAATGGGGATTGGAAACCACAAGATCTGCCTTCGGAAGACAAGGCATGACCAAATACTAAAAAGGATTAATAAAAACACAATCAAATCAACAATCCTTAAAAAATGATGTCACAAACACAAATGAGAGAGATGCCTAGAGGAAGGATTTCCCTAAGAGATGAAGCGCTTCACCCTACTGATAAATCATTGAAAAAATCAATCCAGATGTAAGGAATACACCCAAAATCACCTAGGGAATGATCTATGTCTGAGTGGATGATGTAGCAAAAAAAATGATCCCTAAAACACCCACTTGACACCCTAAAAACTATAACTCATGGAATTACATGACGTGTAATCTTTTACACGTCGTGAATTACTTTAACTTTGAGTTACATTGAAAAATGCGTCGCCTTTTTAATTAAAAACCAGATTTCATATTACACAAAGTGTAACCCCTTACATGACATATAAAAACTCACTCTATGAATTCAACTCACAGGATGAGTCTGGACAACACTACACATCGTGAAAATCCTTTACATGAAGTGTAACTGCCTGATGAACACCAAAAAAATCCCAAGGAAAATCTAAAAATTCAACAAGTTTGTGAATTCACAATTATAGGTATCCTCCAAATTCAGGTCCGAAAGTAATCACCCAAAGAAAAAGGTAAACCAAAGACAGAGATCAGAACATACCTGATAGAAAGGTAATGGGGTGTTATAGATGGGGGTTTTATGATGCAAACCTCCAAATTCTTCTTCCATCGTAGCCCATCTCTACTTCTTCCTAGAGGTCCCCTTGGAAAGAGTTCTTCAGATCCACCCTTTCATAGATGTGATGTACTTGGTAAGGTGGGAGTAGCAGGATTGGGTATGGAGTCTCATCGGGTTCCATCACATCTACTGTAGCTTACTCATCTTCCAGTGGCAGCTCCAGTTTTTCTGATTAGATAGATTAAAATAAGGGGGAATCAGTAGGTAATTCAATTTGAAAAAATTTATAACATGGTGACTTCAGGTCAATATATCCCCCTTCATATGAATCATCTTGTACTTCTATTTCTTCATGAGGGACCACTGGGCATTCTTATGTTATTGTCATGCCTCCCTCTAATTAATGTTCATGGTAATGTCGAGGGAGCTCTTGATTTACCACAGGTCCTAGAGCATCTTCATCTTGAATAACCACTTCCTTTGTGGAATCTTCTTTAAATTAATCAAAAGAGGATTCAAGAAATCGGCCCAAGTAATATTTATGAAGCTCCTCATGTTCATCATCCTGGGCAGTCTCATCCTCAATTTCCAGTAGCTCTTGTTTCTCCTCTACTATTTCCAACTATAATTTTTCTTCAAGGGGAGATATCATAGGTTATTCATCTTCTACATCCAGGGTCAGAAAAAATGATGCGGATTCTAGAATCTGAAAATTAGGGAGATCAATTTGTAGAATAGATTTTGAACAATCAAACGAGCTTAGGGATTGATTCACTCCCTCATATAACCCAGGTTGAAACTCATGTTTCTCATGTAACACCCTTGTAAGGTCATTTGGAATGCTTGTGGTTTGTGGCTCTTCAATTTTTTCCTCAAAGAAGTATTTATCATATCATTATTCTTCACAATTAAAGATGGGAATCAGTGGTATTGAGTCTGTAATATTAAAATTAGGGGGATTAAAAGATAATTCAACATGTATGAATTTAGAATGAAAAGATCCAGTTTAGTAATATCACCCTTTTCAATTTCAACACGTAGCTTGTTTTATGGGTACAATGTCTCTTTGAAGTTGTCTTGTGTGGATAGGGGAAACAATGGACATTCCAACTTCTCTTCAAAATGGAGTGCATCCACTTCTTCATTTTTAGCATCCAGGCCCTGCAATAATTCTTTTGATTCGGTGATTTCATTAACAACATGAGGGAGATTAGAAGACAATCGGTTTACAATAAAACCAGAGAAAGAAAAGTTTCAAAGAAAGTCACCCTCAAGTGTTTCAACTTTGTGTTTATTTTCACGGTACACTAGCTCTAGGAAGATGTGTTCAAGGGTGAAAAATGGAAGGCCTTTTAAATCTAAAAAATCATCCTCCACCTCTTGAATATCTTCTTGGAAAAAGACCAGTAGCTCTAATTCTTAAACTTCTTATTGTTTCCTTTGTTCCACAAGTTCTTAGAAGACAATGGTAATTTTAGCTATAATTCTACTCAATTCATTAATCATTTCTCTATATTCCTCCAATTATTGGTTCTCTTTGACTTGAAAATTTTTCATCATACAAGAGTAGCTCTGAATTTCTTCTGGTGTGAGATATTCTTCAGTTTGATGGCATAGGGGCATGTATTATTAATGGTAGTTGGGTTCATTCATGTAGCAGCTTCCATCCTCCCACCCATTGGTGTATATTGAAGGTTTTTGTTGGTGTTTCCATTGAGAGTTCATCTCCTAGGATTCCTATGGGAATGAAATTGGTGATCCATTATTACAAAATGGTCACCCTGTGGCGCTTGTCCTAAATTGGAGAAAAGAAAGAAGAAAAAAAAGAAAAACACTAATTACATATGTGTTAAAATAGTGAAAGCTCAACCCTACTCCCCAAAAACAGTGCCAAGTTGTTCGCATGGTTGTCACAGGGAACGATCAAATAGAATTTATATTTTATTAAAATTGGGAATGTAGCCTAAAGGATGACCATGATTGTTTCCCAAGAAGTGTGTGTGGTTCAGATTATCACTATTCTAAATCACTTATTAATATTACTTTTGTTTTATTAATTTTTAAAACATGAAATGATGTTTGTTTGGTTTCTAATTATGAATTGAAAACTAATGAAAACAACAGAAGACAGGTACACAGAGTGAGATGGGATTGGATCTGAGGTCGATCACACAAATTCTTAATCATCCTTTGGTTCTCATCCAATAATCGTGCCAATATCATTATTCGATTTCTCTCCACTATCTATTTTGTGGTTAAGAACACATAGAGAAGAAGTCTCCTCGTGTGCATCCAGTTACACCTCCTCCATAGTGAAGATCCAACAAACACACTCAATTGAGGCATTCATTATCTCAACACCCATCTCCATCGTATGTTTTTAATCCCCTAGTCCACAGTACTCCACCACCAGTATGCACCCTGAACTGAGAGGGGGAGGGAGAATTGATTTGATGGAGTGCAGAATGCAACAGTTCATCGAAAAGAGAAGATGAATATCATCGATCTGCTTCTGTCTGATGCATTGTTGCATCAAGGATGGAAAATAAGAAAATTATGAAAATAGGTGTCTATGTGATCTCCCCTAGATACCTAGCCCTCGGGTTAGTTCTCCAAAGATATGGAGTTAAAAGGATCACAATACGATACAAATATTGAAGTAAAAGAAAAATATTTGGGGGAGAGGAGAGACACAACATGATTAGATGAAAATAGAGTGAAACACCAATTAAAATTGCAAAAAAATACATAATAAAATTACAGGAAGTGATCGACTATGATGGACAGATGTTGAATGCTCTTAAATTGGGGAGAGGGGAAATATTTATAAGGTTAGCAGCCTTCTTCATCCTCAAATTCAATAAGTGTTGGGTCTTAGAAATTTGATTCTCCAATTAGATGAGCACCAAGTTTCATGCACTCAAAGGTAGCGATCAATTCTGTTTAAAACAGTTCCTTCCCATGATCATGCACTCACGTCTTCAAGAATAATCAAAGGATGAAATGCTTTGGTTCGTTGCGGAGCAGTGGAAACCAGGGCATGCTTGTATGACCACATGAGGAATGATTTTAATGTCGTACGTGATCGTAAGTGGGCCTAATGAATTGGGTATTTCTGTCATTGACCTCTGCAAATCAAATACAAACCTCAATCAATAAAAAATTATTTTTTTGGTTTCTTATTCTTTTATTTATTTATTTTAATTTTATCATTATTTTTTTCCATTTCATCGCTTTTCTTGTTATATTATTTTTTTTATTTTTCTTTATTATTATTTTATATTGAGAGTGGATTAGGTTTCAGGCAGCCACACATCTCGCGGTGGCCTCCACTATCGGCTCTGAGTTCAACAGGGGGTGGTCAACTCACGACAGTGGCAACAAGCACTTCTTCTAGGGTGGCACGCGCGCTTCAACAGTAAAGCGGCTCATTGATCTCGGCTTCTTGAGAGTAACCTGGTGCGGGGTCGGCAGCTCGAGTTCTTTTTCAACCTACACACATTTACGCATTGGATCTTGCCTTGATTGGCGTCATGCTTTGGTGGTTCTTGGTCTCCCATGGCTTTGATTTCGTGGGGGGCGTCGACATATTCAAATCTGAACTGGTGACGACTCGATTCGACGGCGCGTTTGGCTTTGGTTTCTTCCAAAGATGTGGCTCGGTGGTAGGCTTAAGGGATTTGGCTCAGTCATCCTTGTAGTGGGGATCACTAACAGGTGCATGACAGAAGATCGTGAAGAGTTCATGCGGTAGGTTTAGAGAAAGGGGATAAGTAACCGTGAAGGGAGATGCACAGAAGGTTGGTAGGAGGGGGCGAAGTGGCCATGGATCTATGGTTGGTTGGTGCTCCACGTGCGATACTTGGGATTCATTTTTACTAAGAACCTTATAGCCTCTTTTTTTAAAGATCTAAGATGTGCTAGTTTTTAGTAGTTTTAAGGATGTGTCCACCAAGACAAAGAACATTCATGGTTCGATCCATGTTTATATTTGGACCCTATGATAATCCCATCTATGTTCCCATGTATACACACATAGTGATTATATACACATATTATTTTTGTATAGTTTGAACATGGTTTGAGATATTCCATCTTTTAGCAGTCGCCTAGGTGTCCCTGTAGAACCTGAGTCAACTTGTTTACTTTTATTTATTTACTGCTTTACCTGGCATACCTATACACTATTGTAATTTATATTCATGGACTGGATGTCTTAGAAACTATTGGTAGTGATTTATTGAGTATATCTCACATCCTGATCGGGCCTCCATTGCACTAGAGTACCCAAGTATACATCTTATTTCTAGGATCAAGATCCTTGTATTGTGATGTCATGCTTGTACCTGGGAGTTGGGAGCATAGGACGGAGCCGGAGCTCAGGATCCTCATGGAGTTAGCCCTTGGGGTGTTTTTTCATTTTCTTTATCCATGTATTGTCTTGTATTGTATCATCAACTGAGTTTTTTCTACTTTAGTTTATGTAGTCTCATTGGAACATGCATGCATTGCTTTATTTTTGGTGTTGGCCATATTTAATTATTCAATTATTTTTATTATCTTCGATTGCTCTATCTTTTATTCATATTGTTTCTGTTTTCTATCAATTTATATCTCTTATATTGTTGTTCTACTCTGATCATGAAGGTATAGTATCCCCACCATATCATCATTGGACCCTCATTGCTAGTCGGAAGCTTATGTCATACAGGGAGGCGTGCTTGAGGCCTTGTGGCGACCGGTCCGACTACTGGTTTTATAGTTATTCGGACCATGATGTTACATAAATAAAAGGATCCATTGATGAAAAATCATGAATGTGGAAAAAATATACACAATCATGATAAAATACATAAACTTGATCAATGATTATGTGAAGTGGAGCCCCTTCCTACCTCTTGGGGACATATTTTATTAGTATACCCTTCTATGTGACAGATGTTGCATCATAGTCCCACTCCCCATTATCGAGGTCATCTCATCTCATTTCTGATGTGAGTAGACTTTGGTCATCCCTAGGGTGTAATATGATAATATTAGACACCATAGTCTACTAATGAGTAGGGAAGATAAATGTATGAAATATCAAAAAATTATTTCTGATTCAAACCAGAATCATAAAAATCCATAAATAAAAAAAATCCATAAATGAAAGAATCCATAAATGAAAAATCCAAAATAAAAAACCTAGTAATATCAGGGACCACATTTAGCTAATCAACAAGCAAGGTAATAGTACAAAAAAACACTAATAGAAATCCTTGGTTCATTATAACAGTCAATCAAAGTGCTCATGTGATAAACCAGGTCAAATAGGGTTCCCATGATATGTTCACTAAAGTGAAAGCTACAACAACATGTGCACAAGTATATCTCAATTCCTGGAAAGAACCGCAGTCACAATACCTATTTTCCAATATGACTACTAGCACTCGACCACTGTTGCCTGTGAGTGGGTCATGGAACTCTATTACCTGAAAGCATATCCCTACGTGTTCAAAGGTTTGAACAAGAAATGATGATGTGTCCCGCAGTATCTGATCAATGTCTATTTGGAAATTCTAACCAAAACGCATTTTATTTTTCATCTTCTGATAGGCATGCCGAGACCATTCAACAAAGTACTTCACACACCTATAAAATGTATCCTGTATTAACCCTATGATCGATAGTTTATGCACATCCTTGAAGACCCCATTTATGTACTCTACAATGTTAGTGGTCATATATCCATATCTTCTACCACCATCATATGCTAATGATCATATGGCCTTTGAAATCTACATCATATAATCATATACATCATTATTAGACCTTTGAATTTCTTCAATTCGTTGATCTAACTTTCCTTTTTGGGGATCGTATATTGAAACCAAAAGAGAATAATTTATTTAAAAGGATATTAATTTTTTTTCCAAAAAAATATAAGTTTAAGAAAACATACCCAACTTGATTATCATCTTCTTTATTACCTCATTTATGAAATGCTTGTGCACATTATTGTAAATATTTCTAATGCAATATCGATTATAAGCATTTGGTTCTCACCATGAAACCTCATCACTATTAACGACCTTTATAATTTCTTGATAACGATCAAATATCAGACACTCCCTAGCCTTGTGTGACATGAATGTGTATATAGGTAAAAACCAACTTCAAGATTCAAAATTGTCCTTTTCAAAAATGGAAGATTTCAAGTGGTAGAAGAGAACGATTACCATCTTGTGTGGATGAAATATGTAGACCACCTATATAATTTTCGTAAAGAAAAGTTCCATCAACTTGAATGAATTGTTTATAATAAGGAAAACAACGATATATGACCTGAATGCCCAAATCAAGATATGGAACTTCACCTTTGTTTGATCAAATTGGTGATCTGGGGAGACATATTAAACAGTGTCAAAATGATAAATAATCTAATTATTGAGTAACACAAATCTCATTAACTGCAGAAACACTACACATGATTCATCCCAATCACCGTAAACTTTCAAAATTTCCTTTTGTTTTTCATTCCAATATATTTCATAGGATATCTTATATTTTAACAGTTTGTGTATTCATTCCAAGATAGGGGAAAAAGGAATGTCTTGACATGTTCGTATTATATCTATAATAACAGTCGATATAAACTTTGTATCAAGTGAAGAGTGATCTTGTGACAAGCTTGGAAGTACACAATGTGGTCCTTCCAATTTGGTTATCTTCCAACATGAAAAAAATATCATATATTTCCCACATTCAAAATTTATATTTTGGCCTGTATTTATCACACCAAATGAGATATTTTTCCTTCTTGTACTCATCAACCAAAAATGAAAAATGTTGCTCTATGTGGTATTGTTTTATCACCTTTTCAAGGAATTTTTACTTTTAAACTTTTTCCCAGCATATATGGTGTTATCAGTTGATGTAGATCTATTACCTATAATTTCATGGAATTCAGTAGTTAGTGTTATGAAATCTCAATAAAAATGTTGTGCAAGAAACATTCCTTTAACTAAGTATGTTAATAATATAGGATGATTACCACTAACTGGTTGTTTCCTATATATCAAAGGAACCTCAAAAGGTTCATTCTCCACATCATCCTCGCCAACATCATCTCCTGATGCATCATCAAATACTTCCTCATTAGATAAATTTTCATTCATTAAATCGGGAGTGTAGATGGGTATTTACCCTAAAGTTCTTTCCATATTCTGATCATCTTCTTTATAATTTTTTTCTCTTACCGAATTCATATGAGAAGAAAATGAATGAGAGTTTTGTGAAGGAACAAATTCAACATAGATCACATAATATGGTCATGTAGTAGCAGGTCTCACATCAACAATATCATAAATAACCACATACAATTTCATTAAACCATTACTACGTTGTTGCTTGAACAACGATGATGCATCCACCCAATCCTCATCATCGAGTAGAGGATACTCAACATCCCATAGATTCTCAGGATATTGAAAATTTCAATATGTAATTGAAGTAAATTATTGATCAACTCTTAGTTTTAAATAACTATGAATCTTTGATCACACAGTTGTCATGGGACAGTCAAATAGAATTTATATTTTATTTAAATTGGGAATGCAACCTAATGGATAACTCAGATCATTTCCCATGGAGTGTGTGTGAGTTGTATTATCACTATTCTAAGTCACTTATTAATATTTATTTATTTTTATTTATTTTTAAAACATGAAATGATGTTTATTTTGTTTTTTATTATGAATTGTAAACTAATGACAGTAACAAAAGACAAACACATAGAGTTAGAGGGGATTGGATCTGAGGCTGATCACACAGATTCTTAATCATCCACTAGTTCTCATACTATAACCACATCAATATAATTCTTTTATTTCTCTCTTATATCTATTTTTTTGGTTTTGAACACACACAGAAGAAATCTCCTCCTATGCATCCAGTTTCTACTCCTTCGCAGTGAAGAGTCAACGAACACACTCAATCGAGGCATTTACTATCTCAATACCCAAACTGTACGTTATTCATTCCCTAATATATAGTGCTCCATTGGTATGAGCTTTGAACTGAGAGAGGGAAGGAGAATTGATTTGATAGAGTGGAGAATGCAACATTTCATCGAAAAGAGCAGATAAATATCATCAATCTACTTTTGTCCAATGCATTGTCACATCAAGGATAGAAAATAAGAAAATAATGAAGAATGGGTGCATGTGTGATCTCCCATGGGGACTTATCTCTCATGTTAGTTCTCAATAGATATAGGGTTAACAGGATCACAATACGACACTGAGATAGAAGAAAAACACAAAGAATTGGTGGAGAATAGATACACAACATTATTGGATGAAAACATAGTGAAACATCAATTAAAATTGCAGAAAAATACATAAGTAAATTATAGGGAGAGATCGAATATGATTGGTAGATACTGAATTCTATTAAATGGGGGAGATGGAAAATATTTATAGGTCAATGACCTTCTTCATCCTCAAATTCGATGCAGTTTTGGGTCTCAACGAGTTGATTCTCTAGTTGAATGAGCAACAAGTGTTTTGCGCTCAAAGGTCATGATAAATTCTATTGAAATAAATTTCTTCCCATGATCACATATGCACATCTTTGAGAATAATCAAAGGATTAAATGTTTTTGGTGCGTCATGGAGGAGTGGAAACCAGGGTATGCTTGTTTGACCACATGAGGAATGATTTTAATGTTACACATGCTTATAAGTGGTCCTGATGAATTGGGCATTGTCATCATTGATATACAAATAAAATACCAACATAAATCAATAAAAAATCATTTTTGGGTTTCTTATTCTTTTTTTATTTTAATTTTATCATTATATTTTTTTTCATTTCATCTTTTTTTTGTTATATTATCATTTTTTCTTTATTTTATTATTATTATTTTATGTTGATATTAGATCGGGTTTTAGGTGGCCACACAACTCACGGAGCCCTCCTCCATTTTCAGGTGAATTAGGGGGATGGTTTTTTTTTATTTAAATGGGTCTAGGTTTAGTATATTTAGGAATAGGGGTTTGTTGAGCACCACTTCAAGTGGCGCTCAACAATTCGGGTGGATAGCGCCACTTCAAGTGGCGCTTTGCCACCCTTTTTTTATGGTTTTGTTTTCTTTTTTTGTTGTTTTAATTTTTTTCCACCTCATCTATTTTTAATAAATAATTTCAAAATAAATAAATAAAATTTTAAAAATAATCTTATAAATATGTATTTAAAAATGATAAATTAATTATTATTATATTTATAATTATATAATAATGAAATTATATTTATGTATATATATAATTATATGTGTGTGTATAAATATAATTATGTATATATATAATTAAAAATAAATATTTATAAATATAAATCTATTTGTATATATTTTTTAAATAAAAAATATATTTGTAATTATATAATTATAAACTAATATTTATATATAAATATTTATAATTATATGAATATGAATATATTTAAAATATATAATTATGAAAATATTGTTACATATATATTTAAAATTTATTTATAAATATATTTAATATTCATATATAAATATATATATATATGTGTGTGTGTGTGTGTGTGTGTGGAGAATTATATTTATAATTATATTTAGAATTATATTGTAATTATAGTTATACTTGTATATTTATAATTATATATTTGTACATATATATATTTATGTAGTTATAAGTAATTATTTATAAAAAAATTGAAATATTGTTAAACATATAGTCTTTCAATACCACCTACTTGAAACTTAAAAATGTTTCAAGTATGTGACTTTTAAAGACTATAAAATATAATCTAAATGACCAATATGAATGAAACTTAAAACATGTATTAAAAATATACTAAATAGATGAAAATAAAAAAATTACGTAAAAAATGTAGATAGAAAACATTTGATAGGCTTTCAAAACCACCTATTTGTAACTTAAAAATGTTTCCACTATGTGACTTTGAACGCTATAAAAGATAATCTATATGACCAATATGAATGAAACTTAAAACATTGATTAAAAATATATAAATAGATGGGAAAAAAACATAAAAAATGTCGACAGAAAATATTTTATAGGCTTTCAAAACCACCTAGTTGAAACTTAAAAATGTTTCAACTATGTGACTTTGAACGTCTATAAAACATAATCCATATGACCAGTATGAATGAAACTTAAAACATGGATTAAAAATATACTAAATAGATGAAAATAAAAAAAATTACGTAAAAAATGTCGACAGAAAATATTTTATAGGCTTTCAAAACCACCTAGTTGAAACTTAAAAATGTTGCAACTATGTGACTTTGAACGTCTATAAAACATAATCCATATGAACAGTATAAATGAAACTTAAAACATGGATTAAACATATACTAAATAGATGAAAATAAAAAAATTACGTAAAAAATGTCGACAGAAAATATTTTATAGGCTTTCAAAACCACCTAGTTGTAACTTAAAAATGTTTCATCTATGTGACTTTGAACGTCTATAAAACATAATCCATATGACCAGTATGAATGAAACTTAAAAAATGGATTAAACATATACTAAATAGATGAAAATAAAAAAATTACGTAAAAAATGTCGACAGAAAATATTTTATAGGCTTTCAAAACCACCTAGTTGTAACTTAAAAATGTTTCAACTATGTGAATTTGAACGTCTATAAAACATAATCCATATGACCAGTATGAATGAAACTTAAAACATGGATTAAACATATACTAAATATATGAAAATAAAAAAATTACGTAAAAAATGTCGACAGAAAATATTTTATAGGCTTTCAAAACCACCTAGTTGTAACTTAAAAATGTTTCAACTATGTGACTTTGAACGTCTATAAAACATAATCCATATGACCAGTATGAATGAAACTTAAAACATGGATTAAACATATACTAAATAGATGAAAATAAAAAAATTACATAAAAAATGTCGACAGAAAATATTTTATAGGCTTTCAAAACCACCTAGTTGTAACTTAAAAATGTTTCAACTATGTGACTTTGAACGTATATAAAACATAATCCATATGAACAGTATGAATGAAACTTAAAACATGGATTAAACATATACTAAATAGATGAAAATAAAAAAATTACGTAAAAAATTTTGACAGAAAATATTTTATAGGCTTTCAAAACCACCTAGTTGTAACTTAAAAATGTTTCAACTATGTGACTTTGAACGTCTATAAAACATTATTATTTGATATACAATAATTAATTAGTTAGTAATATAATTATTAATTATTATTTTTAATTATAATTATTAATTATTAATGGTTAAGTCACTGTGACAAATTTTGTTTATATTGTACCTGTACTTTATAATTTAATAGTTAATTGAAATAAGTTTGTATTTAATATATTTTTGATTTTCTTGTTATTTGACGTAAACAACAATTACTTGTCATAGTGAATAAGTTTTTTAATATATACAACATTACATCCAAAAACATCAATGACGATGCCCCCGGTACCACAACGCGGTGTCTGAATGTCACGTCCTCTCCGCGTCCGACGTCCATGTCGCTCCGGTGTCCTCTCTGCAGGTTCCTCCTCTTCCGGTGCTTCTGGTGCCTCCCCATGATGCTGTGTAGAGGACTGACCAAAATCATGTGAGGATGCCCCAAAATCATGTGAGGATGCCCCAAAATCATATGGGGTGACATATGGCTCTGAAGCTCCTATAAATGGTAGAAATGGGGTACTAAAGAAGGTCTCGTCAGGAGGAGAGGGGGCCGCCATAAGCTGTGTGACTACACCCAGATTGAAGTCCATAGTAGTTTGCGGAGATTCTATATGCGGTATATAAGCGTCTCCCTGCTGTGCAAAATCATCAGTCGGCTAGGCGGGATTGTCTCTCTGTGGTGCGACGACATCTACAGGAGCCGCTCTCGTATGTCGATGTTGTCGCCTCTGCCCCTCTGGATGTGCTCGTCTCTGTCGTCCAGCTGGCGGCGGCGGTGGTGGTGCATCCTCCTCAGCAGGCATAGCAGGGACATCGTCATCCTCAGGTTCTTCTGCCTGAAGATATGGATCAGGATATATCTGTGGATCCTCATCAAAAAAACTGTCACATATCAACCGGAGATGATCCAATAGAGCTACCAAATCCCGATGAACTACCTCCCGTAGAATATATGCATGCTCCTGAGGCTATGTGGAATGTGCAAGCTGACCAATGGCGTCTGCCTGCAAATGAAATAACAATCAAATTAATATCAAAAATGAGTTAAACAAAATTAATAAATCTTAGTAAACATACCAATCGCTGAATGCCAATCCCCTGACGTATAAGGTGCATGATGGTGTGACGTCGATACTAGTGTGCATAATCCCCCTGATCAGATAAAAGAGAGTGTGATGTGGTATATCCATGTGGAAAGATACTGGATCGAGCACACCTGTCCCAAACCTGGATATAAGATGCATGATGTCGCTGCCAGTCTGTCGTCTGTCTACCTATAAGCACAATCGAATGTAACTTGGTAGACTGTCGTGGTGCCAAGGGGATATGTTGAATAAAACAAAACTGGAGCATGACCTGGTCTGGCTGGTGCCACTCAACGATGTGGAAGTGAATGAGTGGCACCACTGCAGCACGATCTCCAGCCATAGCTGTGCAGTATAGTGGAAGTGATGCGTAGACATAACTTGTATAAGGAGTCCATGAAACCTGAAATGTAAAATCAAAAAATAATTCATATAGTAGCATGATAATTTTACTGAGATTATATTGAAATAACTTAAAATAGTGATAACAAAAAAAAAATCCTACAAAAAAGTATTGTTTAACTTACATCAGCCGGCACTATAGCATCGAATATCTGTCTGAAGCTGTGCACACTATGTCTCGGAGTATGTGCAAACTTCTGAGACTGACTCCACCTGGTGAAAAAAGAGTAATCTACGATAAGTTTATAAAAAACAATAACAAAAGTACTAAATAACCGAAAGTAATGACGTAGACATACCATCGTCCCCGAGGATAGTCCTAAAGTAGCTCCGGTGCAAGCGGTGCGACAAATCGAGGAGCGATTCGTGGAAAACGCTCCCAGGCCCACATCTGTACTAACACCATGCAACCTGCAATCTGATGTGAATCGGCCTAACAACTAGTGCAAAGAGATCTGTACAGATGTGCTAATACAGCGGACCCCCAACTGTATGTAGCCGTCTGATCCAGATCCTCAAGTAATGGGAGGTACATCATGTGTACCAAAGTAGTGGAGTAGTCGACGCACAACATGCCTCCGAGCAGCCGCAAAATGTATGCACGTGTGTGCTGAATAAGCGTCTCCTCGTCTGCATCATCTAGAATGACGTCGAAATGATGATCAAGCCACTTCATGCGCAAACGCGAACCCTGGAGGACACCCCGTGCACCGACAACGTCAATGCCTAGCAGCCTCTGTATGACTGCAGCCCAATCGCCAGTACTAGCACCCGTAACTGCATCTCCATGGATAGGTAACCCCATCATGTAGGCAATGTCCTCTAATGTAATAGTCATCTCCCCCTCTGGGAGATGAAACGTGTGTGTCTCTGGTCGCCATCTCTCAACCAACGCAGCTATCAAATGATGGTCGATGGTCTTGAAGTCACACATAGCGACTCCGTAAAAGCCTGCACGACTAAGGTATGGACAAATATCCATCGACGGTGCCTCATGATGGAAACGATGCGCTCTCTGAACATGAAGATGTCTAACAGGTCATCGCGCCAACACATCGTGCGACACGTGCGTCTCCTGGCCGGATAAAAGTGGTTGCTCCATCTGAATGTGCAAACAACAAAACATTAATTTCATGTAAGATATGACATTTATCATGTAAGATATGAAATTTATCATTTAATATTGAAAGACACATAAACACATTGGGTTAGTTGTTGTCTCCCGTGTTGGGGTGTTGGGGTGAAGACGTTCGGAGTTTCCTCGTTTTTGTTTTGTGGTTATTGTAAGTTCATCTTTCATTATAAAAAACTGATGACATTTTCATTTAATAGTTCAACTGGTTTTGTTTTCTTATACAGGTACATTCATTTTTTTGAGCTGGTGTTGTCTGTTTAAAGCTACTCATGTAATGTTGATCGTTAGACAAAAAATATCACGTGAAATCGTGGTACATTTTCCAAAAGTTACCCTATATACAAGTAAGACAAATATGATTAAAAATGAAGATAATGATAAAAATGATTACATGTACAAAGTTTTACAGTAACTGATAGAGTATGTGATTCATTTTAACCATTAGATGATTGCCCTATGTGTCTAGGGCAATGTGTCTTCGTATGACCTTCCTGGCGGCATATGATGCACCGCCGTCCAGCTGGATGTTCACTAGGCCAATCCATCTTATTACGAATACGAGTCGAATTTGGTCTCCCTTTAGGTCGAAGTCTATTGTTGTTCGGTAGAAGCGTGGGTGCACCATCAGGTAGCCGGAAATTCTGATATTCCCCGATTGGCATCCACGGAGTACTGTAGCAGGAGTTGATGCTCTCTAGTCGATAAACCGGATCAACGAACTACTCCCAAGATACGTGTACGTAAGCACATGCAGCAATCACATGGCCGCAGGGATATCTCAATGCCTGAAAGTTGCCACAATCACAGTAATTCTTCTCCAATAAAACAACTCGCACATGACCATTACTACATGCCACAGCATCACCGGGCTCAGCGACCTCAAAGCGTTTCTCTGGACGATTAAATGCAGTTACATGGTAAGTTGCGGCCTCCTGAAGAACTGTATCTAGCTCGCGTTAGAAATGGTGTCCATATCACATCCCTCTGTTCAAGCCCTCTTCATCCTGCTTTCCTCGTTCCAGAAAGTACTTTACACTACGATAGAAGGTCTCTTGTACCAACCCTGAAATTTAGATTTACAACATTATACAAATATTATATTATAATAGTAACTCTTCTGAGTAACATATATTCAAATATTCGTATTTACCTATGATAGTTCGTTTTCGAACTCCCTTGAAAACTCCATTTATACATTCTACGATGTTTGTCGTCATATGACCATATCTCCTCCCATCATCATATGCCAACGACCATTTTTGCTTTGGAATTTGCATCATGTAATCATACACTTCCGGATTCACTCTGTGAATATCTTGAAGACGCTCCTCCATATTTTTTTGTTGAGGCTCATATGCTATCATACAAGATGTCATCTAAACAGTTATGAAAATAACTATGACAAAAACATTTTAAATAGAAAAAGGATGTTCATAACAATTTTTAAGATTTCCTTTTTCATCGACTCATTCTTGAACTTCTTTCGAAAATTGCTGGCAATGTGTCGAATACAGTATCAATGATGGGCATAGGGTGGTCTCCACGAAAGACCCTCAGACTGTATCGCCTCCTTGATTGCACGGTGGCGATCAGAAATAAGACAAATCCCTTGTGCATCCGTAACAAACTCTCGGAGACATGCTAGAAACCAGCTCCATGATGAGAAGTTCTCTTTCTCCACAATTGCAAATGCTATAGGCAGAGGGGCTCGATTTCCATCTTGTGTGGTGGCAATCAATAAAGTTCCTGTATACTTTCCATACATAAATGTGACATCAATCTGTATGAACTTCTTGCAATTTCTAAAAGCCTCCACACATGGTAAAAATGTCCAAAATAATCTATCAAACACAACCATTGAGCGGTCAAGTTGGTTATGTTGGTTAACATATTCAACAGTATGTAATCGATAGACTATTTGATTATTGTGGCGTAGAAGCTCCAACAGTTGTGGTAAAATTCGATAAGAGTCATCCCAATCACCATACACTTTCACAATAGCCTTTTGTCATGTTGCCCATGCCTTCCAGTAAGAGATTTGGTACCCAAAAAGCTGTTTGACTCACTCAATGACCAGAACCACAGGGAAATCTTGACATGCTCTAATCATTTCAACAATAATAGTTAAAACAAACTCAACATCTAATGAAGAGTGTTCCTGTGCCAAGCTTGGGTTCACACAAGTGTGTGGAGTAAATCTAGTGATGCGCCAGCTGTGAAAAGTGTTATCAATAATAGCTCGCAGATGCATTTGACAGTTCGATTCATATTTGTCACAACGGATCAAATAGTAAGATCTCTTTGACTCTTCTACAACATATGAGTAATGTCTTTCAATGTGATATTGTTTTATCACATTTTTCATTGCTTATTTGCTCTCAAACTCTCTGCCAATATACAGAACACTGTTATCTGACACTCGATTTGTGCCACCAATGATTCCTGGAAATTCTGAACTGGGAGTAATAACTGAATAATCAAATTCTGGCAAGCGATTCATGCCTTCAGTCGACCATGAAGCCAATAGTGGAGGATGGTTCAATGGTTGGTTGAACCTCACATGAGTTGGTATAGACTGATCTTCCACATGCTCTTCTTCTTCTTCAACTTCCTCTTCATCTTCTTCTTCGAAATTGTCATCATCTTCAAATTCATCAACCAATGCATCTAAAGTATGTGGAGGACTATCCATTGAAACCGTGGCCGATGGAAATGATGGAACAACTACCGATGATGATGGAACTTCTTGATGTGAAGGAGAATATGACATAGTCCCATGAATTCGAGATGGGTCAACTTCCAATGTTGATGGAACCTCCATTGTAGCTATAGTGACATACAACTCCATCATTTGATTCTCAGGTATATACTTAACCAATGAAAGTATATATTCTCAATCATCATCATCATTTACCGGATAGGGCACATGCCAAAACCTATCTATAAATTGGAGATGTCTGAATGTGATGGACTCTATCACTTGATTCCTCTCCAATTTTAACTTCCGATGAATTTTCATTTGCACAGCTTCCAAAGTAGTACATCCTCGAAGCATCACAACAGCTTCTGGATGTATATTATAACTACATCCTTATTCTGTCTCAATTATTTGACCGTTACAATAAATATAGGCGGCGACCATCTTTTTTATCTAAAAGAAACCATTGTTATTAATTAAATTTGATTAAAGAATCAATTTATGTATGCATGATTCTGGTAATTTAGGTTGGAATCCTAATCCCTCCACCAAATCAATATGTTCAAACCATATTGATGTGTAACTATTTACACAACCCACAAGTTTGTGTTACTTACCCAAAAATAGAAGTCAATCATATTTATACATATCCACATGCATTATATGCATGAGGTACACGAACATGTCATGTAAAACCATAGAGTTATATGAAATTGAAAATCTCCACATGAGTAAGCCCGGAGCGACAGATAGCCAACCCCATTCACTTTCCTAGACAAGGCAAGCCTCCAGGAAAGTAGGTGGTCCGACCCAAAGCCCCTCTACCCAAGGATACTTTACTCAAGAGAGCAATCATTTCATGACAACTCTAACACTTAATATGCAAAAAATATATTGAACTACTAAATTCAAGTTCATAACATCAATTACAAACTGAGGTCAAGGTAGATTGGAAACTAAATTCATTATCATACCTAGAATGTAATGCAAAGGTATATTCCAGAAGCAATTTACTACTACTTCGCTAATTAATATAACTACTTCGCTGATTAATATAACTCCTTCACTGATTAATGTAACTCCTTTGCTGATTAATGTAACTCCTTCACTAATTAATATAACTACTTTGCTAATTAATATAACTACTTGGCTAATTAATATAACTACTTCGCTAATTAATATAACTACTTCGCTAATAACCTCATAATAATTAATTAATAACCTAATAATAATTAATTAATAACCTAATTACAATTAATTAACAACCTAATTACAATTAGTTAACAACCTAATTACAATTAATTAACAACCTAATTACAATTAATTAATAACCTCATAATAATGAATTAATAGCCTAATTATAATTAATTAATTACCTAATTATAATTAATTAATTACCTGATTATAATTATTTAATTACATAATATTTATTAATTAATAAATTCTTAATTATTAATTAATAACCTAATTATAATTAATTAGTTATCTAATTATGATTAATTATTTACCTAATTATGATTGATTAATTACATAATTATGATTAATTATTTATCTAATTATGATTGATTAATTACGTAATTAT
Organism: Viscum album; assembly: GCA_963277665.1. NCBI lineage: Eukaryota > Viridiplantae > Streptophyta > Magnoliopsida > Santalales > Viscaceae > Viscum > Viscum album. Next base: position 914,707,432 of record OY728165.1, read on the forward strand.
GATTAATTAATTACCTAATTATGATTAATTAATAACCTAATTATGAATAATTAGTAACCTAATTAAAATTATTTAATTACATAATATTTATTAATTAACAAATTATTAATTATTAATTAATAACCTAATTATAATTAATTAATTACCTAATTATGATTGATTAATTACCTAATTATGATTAATTAATTACCCAATTATGATTAATTAATTACCCAATTATGATTAATTAATAACCTAATTATAATTAATTAATAACCTAATTATAATTAATTAATAACCTAATTATGATTGATTAATAACCTAATTATGATTGATTAATAACCTAATTATGATTGACTAATTACATAATTATGATTGATTAATTACCTAATTATGATTGATTAATTACCTAATTATGATTGATTAATTACCTAATTATGATTTATTAATTACCTAATTATGATTCATTAATTACCTAATTATGATTCATTAATTACCTAATTTTGATTCATTAATTATCTAATTATGATTCATTAATCACCTAATTATGATTCATTAATTACCTAATTATGATTAATCAATTACCTAATTATGATTATTTAATAACCCAATTAATTAATAAATTATTAATTATTAATTAATAACCTAATTATAATTAATTAATTAGCTAATTATGATTCATTAATTACCTAATTATGATTAATTAATTACCTAATTATGATTAATTAATTAGCTAATTATGATTAATTAATAACCTAATTATAATTAATTAATTAGCTAATTATGATTAATTAATTAGCTAATTATGATTGATTATTTACCTAATTATGATTGATTATTTACCTAATTATGATTGATTAATTAGCTAATTATGATTCATTAATTACCTAATTATGATTGATTAATTACCTAATTATGATTAATTAATTACCTAATTATGATTAATTAATTACCTAATTATGATTCATTAATTACCTAATTATGATTCATTAATTACCTAATTATGATTATTTAATAACCTAATTATGATTATTTAGTAACCTAATTATGATTAATTCATTACCTAATTATGATTAATTGATTACCTAATTATGATTCTTTAATAACCTAATTATGATTAATTAATAACCTAATAAGAATTAATTAATAACCTAATAATAATTAATTAATAACCTAATTACAATTAATTAATAACCTAATTACAATTAATTAATAACATAATTACAATTCATTAATTACCTAATTACAATTAATTAATAACCTCATAATCATTAATTAATTACCTAATTATGATTATTTAATAACCTAATTATGATTAATTAATAACCTAATTATGATTAATTAATAACCTAATTATGATTAATTAATTACCTAATTACAATTAATTAATTACCTAATTCCAATTAATTAATTACCTAATTACAATTAATTATTAATGTAATTATAATTATTTATTAACCTAATTAGAATTAACTATTAACCTAATTATGATTAATTAATTACCTAATTAGAATTAATTAGTTACCTAATTATAATTCATTAATTACCTAATTATAATTACCTAATTATAATTACCTAATTATAATTACTTAATTAATTAAATAAAATAACTATAATCATTTCATTACCTAATTATATTTTTAAAAAAATATACTATTTATATAATACAAATATTATAAACTAATTCTATAAATTAAACAACTAAATTATTAAATCAAAATATTAAATAAATTTAAAGAAAGATTTACCTCAAATTTGTGGAGATGTAGCTACGCAGATAGAGCGACTGGAGAGGCAAGGCAGAGAAACCGGAGAGGCAAGGTGCAAAGCAGAGATTTTTAGAGAGATAACTTTGAGAGAGAGAGAGGAGGGGAAGTGAGGGGAAGATGAGAAATGGGGTGGGCGAGGGGCCTATTTATAGGCGGGGGAATCTTTCGGCGCCACTTCAAGTGGCGCTGACTATACAGGGAGTAAGGGGGCAGCACCACTTGAAGTGGCGCTGCATGGTTTTTTTTATTCCTTCAGCGCTACTTCAAGTGGCGTTGAAGGCTTCTTCGGTCGAAATGGCCGAGCGCCAAATCAAGTGGCGCTCGGCCTTCTCTTTCTTTTAGCGCCACCTCATGTGGCGCTCAATAACCCCATTTCCCTAATATTATAAAACCCTACCCCATAAAACTAAAAAAAACCTATCCTCCTAAAATACCCTCCATTTTCTCTAGGTTCAATAGGGGGTGTTCACCTCGTGGTGATGATAGTGATCTATTCTTCCGGGGTGGCATGCGTGCTTCGACAGCAAGGCTGCTCGGTGATATCGACTTCTCAATGGTAACCTGGTTCAGGGTCTGCAAGCTTGAGTTATTCTTAAACCTAGACACATTAACGTGATGGATCTTTCCTTGATTGGATTCATGTTTTGGTGGTTCTCAATCTCCCCATGGCTTCAATTTCATGGGTGGGGGTGGGGCATCAACATCTTTAAATCTGGACTGGTGGTGACTCAATTTGGTGGCATGTTCGGATTTGGGTTATTCTGAAGATGCGGCTCAATGGTAGTCCTGTGGGATTTGGATCGATCATCTTCATGGTGGGAATCGAGCACGGGAGCATGACCGAAAATTGTGAAGATCTCACACAGATGGTTCAGAGAAGGGGAGAAGTGACTGTGAAGGGAGATACATGGTAGGTTGGTAGAAGGGGGAGAAGTGGTCATAGATTTTCTGTTGGTTGGGGTTACAAGGAAGTGGCTGTGATCTTATCATGGTAGGTTGATGAAAGGGGAGGCACGGTAGGTTTGGAGTTATCATGAAGTGGGAAATCATGGTCAGTTAGAAAATGGGGTCTCATAGTCATTTGAAAAATGGGGGAAAGGTCACTTCAAATCAATGTGTGTGGTCGGTTGCTACATCTTCATGTAGTCACTTAAATAACCATGCAGTGATTTCTTCCATACATGCAGTCAGTATAGTGACCGTGCAAGGCATGTCCACGATCACTTCACCACTTTAAAACATTTCGACCTGCATTTAGAAAAACAGTTTTAGTGCAGAATTATTTTTTTCAAAAAAAATCAATAAACAATTATGAATAAGTTAATATTTCAACCTCTAAATAATTAACTTCTAATTCATTTCAAATTTATTTAATTTGACCAATGGAAAATATTATTTTCTAAAACAGAAAATTTTCATCATTTTAAAATCACAATCATTAATTTCGAAATGTAAAAATAAAATTACAATTTCTTTCTCAATTATTAATTTTAATGGTATGTCTTCTTAATTGGTCTTCAAAAAATGAATATATCAATAAAAATCAGTAATTGATCCATTTATCAATTAAATACCAGATTATTAAAGTATCAAAAAATGGATTAATTACCTAGTATTTAAATTAATAATGGGGGTATTGTTTCCGACGCTTTCATCGGGGCGCGCGCGCATCCATCTGTGGGGAGGACGCGCTGCTTATTACCCCGCATTTCGGCTTTCCAAAGGCGGGTGGCATACATTCCTTGTTCAGGGAAGTCTTCTCCTTGATCGAAATGGGATGATGAGATGTCAGTTCTTCCTTCCGTGGATTCCTCCTCAGAACTCATCACCTAGTCCGGGTCTCCCTCATAGATTTAATACGTTGTTCGTGAATCTCATTCCCGGTGCCGTATCTTTATAGATGCCGGTTAATTACACTACTTCCGTCAAGACTTTCCATAGGGTCTTGACATGGTAGCGACCTTCGGTCGGAGTAGACGACAACATCAGACATGTCTGGGCATCTCTAGGTGCGTAGACATTGGGGAACCTGTATTCTTCCTCATAAGAGAGCATCTCAAGGGTGAAGAACCCGAGGAATCCCACATCGGATGCAGGGAATCATATGAAATTTGAGGTTTTCCTCAGATTCCCATGTTTATCATGGGGAATGCCACGAGTTTAACGTCTTACGAAGATGGTTACGCCAAAGGCGTGTCTTTTGAGGTTTTCCTCAGCTTCCCATGTTTAACACGGGGCATGTCGTGAGTTTAACGTCTTACGGAGACGGAGTGAGGGTGATCAGAACGTCCCATAGAGACGGATCAGATTGGTATATCCCAAGGAGAGATCACCTAGAAGATGGATAGATCAGAACACCCAATAAGGACGGATCCAAGATGGTGCACTCCCTAGAGGGGAGATGTCACACCGTAATGGCTGATCTGAACACCACTGAGGGAAGATCAGGGGAAGTGTGCCCTAAGATGGGGAACACCATGGATTTCCATTGGCTAGGATTGAACCTCAGGGAGGTTTCCTATGTACCCTACATAGACAATAGGGATCAAAACCCATGCAGTTCAAAGGGGTGATGAATCGGGGTGTACACAAAGGACAATGACCCGGAGATATGATGGGGCTTACGCATGGATAGCGGCCCAGGTGCTACTAGGAGCAGCAAGGAGGTGGATGACATGATCCCACCGGGATGTGGTGGCCCGGGTGAGAATCAAGATGGATGATGGAGAGTTGAATGAAGTGTAGGGGGGAATGAAATGGGACCATCGGAAGGGCGATGGTGAAGTTGGGCTTGAGCCTCGAAGAGACCTCCTACGTATCCCTGTGGCAGGGAATCAAAGTCTGCGTAGTTTGGGATAATGCTGGTGGAACGACGTGAAGGTGGACCTTGGTCTGATGGGTGTCGTCAGTGAACCGACGTGAAGGTGGACCTTGGTCCGATGGGCATCGTCAGCGAACCGACGTGAAGGTGAACCCGGGGGTCCACTGGTGGTGGGCTTGAACCTTGTGAGGCTTCCTACGTACCATGCCTTGACATGGATCAAAGACCACGTAGTTCAAAGGGTGTGTCGGCGAACCGACGTGAGTGAGGACCTTAGTCCAGATGGTGTGGGGCTTACACACTAGGCTGCCCAGGTGCTGGTTGACCTGACGTGAAGAAGGTCGGAGTGACCAACAAGTGGTGGGCTTGGACCTCGTGGAGGCTTCCTACGTACCATGCCTTGACATGGATCAAAGACCACATAGTTCAGGTTGGACGCCGGAAGGCCGACGTGAATGAGGAGGACTAGGGGGGTCCCAGTGGTGGTGGGATTGGACCTCGTGGAGGCTTCCTACGTACCATGCCTTAGCACGGATCAAAGACCACGTAGTTGAGGTTGGACACAACGACTTGCCGCTGGACCAGAATGCAGTTTAGCATCGTGCAGGACGAAGATGACCCATGACGTGAAGATGATCCCGGGGGTCCACTTATGGTGGGTGTCGGCGAACCGACGTGAAGAAGGGACCTTGGTCCGATGAGAGATGGTCTTGAGCCTCAGGGAGGCTTCCTACGTACCATGCCTTGACATGGATCAAAGACCACGTAGTTCAAAATGGGGCTTCGTCGGCGAACCGACATGAATGTGGACCTTGGTCTGATGGATGATGGACTTGAACCTCAGGGGGCTTCCTACGTACCATACCTTGACATGGATCAAATACCTCGTAGTTCAGGTTGGGTGAGTCACAACGGCTTGCCGTCGGACTGAAATGCAGTTTAACGTCATACTGAACGAAGATGAACTCGACGTGAATAAATGATAGGTGGGATTGACCCTCTGGGAGGCTTCCTACGTACCATACCTTGACATGGATCAAAGACCACGTAGTTCAAATGGTTTCATCGGTGAACCGACGTGAATGTAGACCCGGGGGTCCACTAGTGGTGGGCTTGAACCTCGTGAAGGCTTCCTACGTACCATGCCTTGACATGGATCAAAGACCTTGTAGTTCAAATGGGTGTGCATTTTAATGTCATGCGGGACAAGGGGGCATAATTTAACGTCATGTTGGACGAGGATGGAACCCGACATGAAGAAATGACGGGTGGGCTTGAACCTCTGGGAGGCTTCCTACGTACCATGCCTTGACATGAATCAAAGACCTCATAGTTCAAATGGGTGAAGTTTAATGTCATGCGGGACAAAGGCATACAGTTTAACGTCATGCTGGAAGAGGTGTTGTCATGGCCAATGCTTACTCTAAGCCCACGTGAGTCATGCTTGGTGTGAGAAACAAGAGGCAGAAAGGACCTGACGATCACGCCGCGAAGGGTGCGTTCGTGAGAAGCGAAGAGGGGCTTACGCGTTAGGCGGCCCATGGTGCTGGGACTTACTCCAGGATGGAGGCCCAAGGAAAAGGATGATGATAGTTTCGGGCTTGAGCCTTGAAGAGGCTTCCTACGTATCCCCGTGGCAGGGAATCAAAGTCCACGTAGTTCTCCTGATGATAGCTTATCGCTGATTGGGGGCTTCAACGGCTTACCGCTGGATGGGGTCGCAACGGATTACTGCTGGATATGATCGCAACGACTTACCACTGGATATGAGCGCAACAGCTTACCACTGGATAAGGATGTCAACGGCTTACTGCTGAATAAGGATGTCAATGACTTACCGCTGAATATGATCGCAACGGCTTACCGCTGGATATGGATGTCAACGGCTTGCCGCTGAATAAGGATGTCAACAGCTTACCGCTGCATGGGGTTGCAACGGCTTACCGCTGGATGGGATTACAACAGCTTACCATTGGATAGGGATCACAATGGATTACCGTTGGATGAAGTGACAACAATGGATGGGGCTTACTCTAGGGAGATGCCCGGGTGACGCTATGGAGTGACACTGCTGAATGAGGCTTATGCAAGGATCCTACCCGGGTGCCGCTATGGAGGGGCACTGGTGAATGGGGCTTACATAAGGATGCTACCCGGGTGCCGCTATGGAGCAGAAATGGTTATGGGTGCCACTAAGGAGCGACAATTGTGGATGGGGCTTATGCAAGGAAGCTGCCCGGGTGCCACTATGGAGCGACACTGGTGAATGGGGCTTACGCAGGTAAGCTGCCCGGGTGCCGCTAAGGAGCAGCACTGGTGAATGGGGCTTATGCTTGGAAGCTACCCAGGCACCGCTAGGGAGCGGTAATGGTGCATGGGGCTTACGCTAGGAAGCTGCCCCGGCGCCGCTAGGGAGCGGCAATGGTGGATGGGGCTTATGCTAGGAAGCTGCCCGAGTGCCGCTGGTGAATGGGGCTTACGCAAGGATGCTGCCCAGGTGTTTCTATGGAGCGGCAATGGTTAAGGGTGCCGCTAAGGAGCAACAATTGTGGATGGGGCTTACGCAATGAAGTTGCCCGAGTGCCGCTATGGAGCGACACTGGTGAATGGGGCTTACGCAGGTAAGCTGCCTGGGTGCTGCTAAGGAGCAGCACTGGTGAATGGGGCTTACGCTTGGAAGCTACCCAGGCGCCACTAGGGAGCGACAATGGTTCATGGGGCTTATGCTAGGAAGCTGCCCCGATGCCGCTTGGGAGCGGAAATGGTGGATGGGGCTTATGCTAGGAAGCTGCCCGGGTGCCGCTATGGAGCGGCACTGGTGAATGGGGCTTACGCAAGGATGCTGCCTGGGTGCCGCTATGGAGCGGCACTGGTGAATGGGGCTTACGCTAGGAAGCTGCCTGGGTGCCGCTAAGGAGCGACACTGGTGAATGGGGCTTACGCTTGGAAGCTGCCCGGTGTGCTGCTAAGGAGCGGCAATGGTGGATGGGGCTTACCCTGGGAAGCTTCCCGTAATGTCTTCCTCATGTCTGGCCATGAGGGCATCCCAACTCACTGGTGGGTTGAGGTTTATGATTCTACATCTATGTGCTAGTGCACAAGTGGGATAACACCAAGGGGTGTTGGAATTATGCCACTGTAATCATGGCATTAGGCGTCTTATGCTTGGAGCATAAGGCATCTCTTGTTTAGTGCAAGAGGCATCATATGATTGGCACATAGGGTGATCACTACAGTTTATAGTCTTGTAGGTAGGACTATTATCATCTCATGCTGGGAGTATAAGGCATCTCTTATTCGGAGCAAGTGACATCCTATCATTTGTTAGATAGGGAGTACAACAGTTTATAGTCATGTAGATAGGACTATTGGCATCTCATGCTAGGAGCATAAGGCATCTCTCGTATAGGGCAAGAGGCATCCTATGTTTGGACATAGGGATTACTACAATTTAGAGTCATATAGAAAGGACTGTTGGCATCTCATGCTTGGAGCATAAGGCATCTCTCGTATAGGGCAAGAGGCATCCTATGTTTGGAACATAAGGAGAATACTACAGTTTAGAGTCATGTAGGTAGGACTATTGGCATCTCATGCTTGGAGCATAAGGCATCTCTCGTATAGGGCAAGAGGCATCCTATCATTTTTTTAGATAGGGAGTACTACAGTTTATAGTCATGTAGATAGGACTACTAGGCATCTTACGCTTGGAGCATAAGCCATCTCTTGTTTGGAGTAAGAGGCATCCTATGTTTGGAACATAAGGCATTACTACAGTTTATAGTCATGTTGGTAGGACTATTGGCATCTCATGCTAGGAGCATAAGGCATCTCTCGTATAGGGAAAGAGGTATCCTATGTTTGGCACATAGGGATTACTACAGTTTAGAGTCATGTAGAAAGGACTGTTGGCATCTCATGCTTGGAGCATAAGACATCTCTTGTTTGGAGCAAGAGGCATCCTATGTTTGGCACATAGGGATTACTACAGTTTAGAGTCATGTAGAAAGGACTGTTGGCATCTCATGCTAGGAGCATAAGGCATCTCTCGTATAGGGCAAGAGGAATCCTATGTTTTTCACATAGGGATTACTACAATTTAGAGTCATGTAGAAAGGATTGTTGGCATCTTATGCTTGGAGCACAAGGCATCTCTTGTTTGGGGCAAGAGGCATCCTATGTTTGGAACATAGGGATTACTACAGTTTAAAGTCATGTAGATAGGACTACTAGGCAGAAGGTTCCTAGAAATGGTTGGTGTTGGGTCTTACGCAAGGGCGGCCCTTTCTGGTTCAACCTGGCATAGGATCCAAGTGATTGGGTTTGGAGGAGTTACCTGAGGAATGGTTCGTCTCAAGGTACTCGGGGAATTGGTGATGAGAATATCAACTCACGACATGAGAATGAAACCAAGAGGAATATGTCGACTCTAGGTGTTTCATGGTGTGCGGAGGAGCTTCTCAAATCATGTTATTCCATAGGTCGAAGGTGGGTGCGCAATGGAAAATCCCGACGTCCCGGCCCAAAAAGTTCGCGGTGCGACTCTCCATTCTTCATGGGGGTCTGTGACGGTTGCGAAGGGACCGGCCCGGAGGGCCGGGACTGAAACTCGGCATTGAACCCGAGCGGGGGTGCGGGGGCGCAGCCCCCGTGGTACGGACCGGTGGGCGCGAAGGTAGGATCCTCACGAAGGATAGGTCTTCGCGAAGTAGCTTCGCGAAGCATGGCATTGCGGAGCAATGGTCTCGCGGAGCTTGGTCTCGCGGAGCAAAGGGGTCTCGCAGAGCAAAGGGGTCTCACAGAGCAAAGGGGTCTCCCGAAGCTTGGTCTCGAAGAGCTTGGTCTCGCGGAGCAGCATCGCGGATCATGGGCTTGCGGAGCATGGCTTCGCGGAGCCGTAATGCGGAGCTCCGCTCGGCCGCCCAAGGGGCGAAGTGGTTGTGGCCGTCCTTGAGAGAGGGGGTGAGCTGGGTATTTATAGGTAAGGGGCTCCATGAAGCAAAGCTCGATCGACGCGAAGACGGAGCTTGCTCCTCGGCGGATCTTCGCGGCGCGTCGCGAATGTCAAAGCACTTCGCGGAGTCGTCCCACCTCCTTTGCTTCGCAGCAGGTTCGCGAATGTCAAATTCGTTCGCGAAGCATCCTGCCTCCTGTGCTTCGTGGCGCGTCTTCACAGAACGTCGCGAACGTCAAATAGGTTTGAGGAGCTTCCTGCCTCATTGCTTCGCGGCGGCGCTCCGCAATCGCAGAGGCGGCTTCGCAAATGGGCTTTGCGAACCAGTTTTCCAGCCAAACTTCAAATGTCCATAACTCCTAATCCGTAACTCCATTCAGGCCCTACGAACTACCAAATCGAAGCTTGCGAAATGGACTACAATCTTGGATCATGTATGGAAGAATTTGGAAAATTTTTGGGACGCATTTTCCGGGGTCTACAGGTATTTTCATGGAATAACGGACAATGTTTTTTGAAATTTTAAGCTCACATCACTCTGCCACACTTAAACTATTACACTCCTAGAAAATTTTATTATTGAATTCCTTTTATTCAAAAATAAAAATAAATACAGTCATCATATCTAGATTTAAAGTTACTAGCCATAATAGAAATAAAACATATATTCATCCATTTTTTAAAATATCATGCCTCGTATGTGAATCAATTCATTGTTTCACCTCATTAAAATAAAAATTCTTGTTCATGAGTGGATAAAATGAGATTTAGGTGGAATCAAAATTTTAACAAGAGACACTTCCATTTTTTCCTCTCTCCTAAGTTTTCTTAAACCAGATTTCAAATTTACACTTTATTGATACAACTCAAATGAATATTTTATAAGTCGATTTCCCCCTTCATAGGTTCAATATTCCCCTCACCTAAATGATTTTTTTTACTTAAGCACTTTATTTTTTGTATTTTTTGTTTTGTTTTTTTAAATTTTTACCATACATGTATGTTCAAAGCACTGTGCAAAAGCACTTATTAAACTGTACAAAGGGATACCCACACACATAGTGTCATTGTCTCAGATATTCATTACAGGTTCCCAATTTCCCATTCTCATTCCAGGTTTGAATGGCTTATATCATTTTTATTTGAGTTGGATCCCTAAGGTGTTATTTCTTACAGAGGTAAAGTTACCTTAGATTGGGTTCAAAATTCCTAGTGACCACAAGTTCTAAATCTAGTTCCACAAAAATATTTTCACTCACACTCCATTTCCTAGTTCTAAGACCAAACTTCTATGAGACAATGAAAAATTCACTCAACAATCATTTAAGTCTTACAATTTCATAAAAAGTGAATTCCTTAACTCTAGTATGTTATTTTCAAACTATGCAAGGAAGAAATGAAGTTTAAGAGAGGTTTAAAAAATCAATACAAAAACTATACAAAATCTAAGTAAAGAATTGCATTATTTATTTATAGATTTACTAGATACTTATAGAAAACAGTAAAAAAATTATTTACAGATTTTAAAACATTAACTAAAAATATTTTAAATAACTATTATAAATAGGTTGAATATCCTCCTATGCACTTATTTAATTTTGTCCAATAAATTTCCAAAAAGCATGAAAAAAAATTATAGTGATTAAAATAGTGTAAAAGTATAAACACAACCTGGTGTTTATTTTTCTAGAAAGTTTGAGTGGAGTTCTCCCCTGATGCACTAGTAGACATCTAAATCTATTCTCATAGGTTATTTTCCACTTAGGGAAAAATTATAGAAACAAATTAAACATTAGAAAATTTTATTTAAATTAAATAAAAGAAAATGAAAGAGAAAGAGAAAGAGAATGAAAATATTCTTGGAATTTTCCCTATTAAGAGGGGCTGTATTTAGACTCTCCATAGTTGGAAAGTGTGGTGGTCATCCCTAATCTATAAGGGGATGGGGTAAAACTACCAAATTATTCTTCTCCTGCAAATCATCTCTTCTTCTTCCTAGAGGTCCCCTTAGAAAGAGTTCTTTAGGTCCACCCCCATCATCAATGTGATGTTCTTGGTAAGGTGGGGGTGGTGGGATCAGGTATGGGGGATCCTCGAGTTCTACCACAACTACTGTGGCTTCCTCATCTTCTAGTGGAAGCTCTAGTTGTTCTTCTTAGAAAAATTCAAACAAGGGGGAATCAGTAGGTAATTCAAATTGAAAAATTCATAACATAGTGAGTTCAGGACAAGATATCCCCCTTCATATACAACTACTTATACTTATATTTATTTATGAGGGACCACTGGGCATTCTTATTCTATTTTCGTGCCTCCCTCCATTTTATGTTCATGGTAATGATGAGGGGGTACTTTATTTACCATAGGTCCTGAAGCATCTACATCTTGAGAAACCACTTCCCTTGTGGCATCTTCTTCAAATTATTTAAAAGCATATTCAAGTAATTTGTCTATGTAAACTTCATCCATATCATTTTGTTCATCATTCCAGGCAGTCTCATCCTCAATTTCCAGCATATTTGGTTTCTCCTCTACTATTTACATATCTAATTTTTCTTCAAGGGGAGCTACCACATGTTCTTCATTTTTTTCATCTAGGGTTAGTAAAAATGATGTGGGTTCTAGAATATGAAAATTAAGGAGATAAAACTATAAAACATAATTTGAAAAATAAAATGAGCTTAAGGATTGATTCTCTCCATAATATGAACCATGTTGAAACTCATGTTTCTCATGCAACACCCTTGGAAGGTTTTCTAGAATGCTTATGGATTGTGGTTCTTTAATTTTTTTCCTCAAAGCAGTATTCATCTCATCCTTTCTCTTCATCATCCAGGATGGGCATCATCAACATTGAGTTTGTAAAATTAAAATTAGGGGGATTAAAAGATAATTCAACTTGTATGAATTTATAATGAAAAATATCCAATTTTTTGGTATCACCCTTTTCAGTTTCAACTATTTCTTGTTCTCTAGGTAGAATTCCTCTTTGAAGTTGTCTTGTGTAGATAGGGGAAACAATGAACATTCCAACTTCTCTTCAAAATGGAGCTCATCCACTTCTTTATTTTCATCATTTAATCCCTGTAATAATTCTTCTGATTCTATGATTTCATTAACAATAGGAGGGTGATTAGAAGAAAATTGGTTTCCAATAAAACCATAGAAAGAAAAAGTTCCAAAGAAAGTATCCATAAAGTGTTTCATCTTTGTGTTTCTTTTCCCAGTACACTAGATCTGGGAAGATATGGTCAAGGGTGAATAATAGAATTTCTTTTTTAGTCTAAAAAATATACCTCTTCTTGAATATCTTCTTGGGAAAATTCCATTGGATTTAACTCTTCAAATTATTGTTGCTTCCTTTGTTCCACAAGTTCTTGGAAGGCAGTGGAAATTACAATTGAAATTCTACCCCATTCCTTAATCATTTCTCTATATTACTCCAATTATTGGTTCTTTTCACTTGAAAATCCTTCAATATACATGAGTAACTCTGAATTTCTTCTGGTGTGTGATCTTATTCAGTTTGATGGTGTGGTGGCATGTATTGTTAACGGTAGTTGGTTCCATTCATGTAGCATCTTCCATCCTCCCACCCAATGGTGTATACTGATGGTTGTTGGTGCTGTTTCCATCGAGATTTCATCTCATTGTATTCCTATGGGAATGTGAACTGGGAATGAAATCAGTGATCCATTATTACAAAATGGTCACAATGTGGTGCTTGTCTCGAATCAGAGAAAAGAAAGAAGAATAAAAACAAATAGAAAAGAAAAACACTAATTATATATGTGCTAAAATAGTGAAATCTCGGCTCTACTCCCCTGAAACAGTGTTAAGTTGATCATGTGATTTTCATAGGACATGGTCAAAGAGAATTTATATATCATTAAAACTGGGAATATAACCTAGTGGATAACTAGGATCATTTCCCAAGAAGTATGTGTGAGTCATATTATCACTATTTTAAATCACTTATTAATATTTCTTTTGTTTTCTTAATTTTTAAAGCATGAAATAATGTTTGTTTGGTTTCTGATTATGAATTGAAAACTAATGACAACAACAGAAGATAGGCACACCGAGTGAAAGGGGATTGGATCCGAGGTTGATCACATGGATTCTTAATCATCCTCTACTTCTCATCCAACAATCGCATCAATATCATTCTTCGATTTCTCTCCTATGTCTATTTTTTTAACACACACAGATGAAATCTCCCCCTGTGCATCCAGTTCTAACTCCTCCACAGTGAAGATCCAACGAACACACTCAATCAAGGCATTCATCGTCTTAATACCCAGCTCCATCGTATGTTGTTCATCCCTCAGTCCACAGTGCTCCACTAGTATGCACCATGGACAAGAGAGGGGGGGATTGATTTGATAGAGTAGAGAATGAAAACATTCATTGGAAATATCAGATGAATATAATTGATATACTTTTATCCAATACACTACCAAATAAAGTATGGAAAATAAGAAAATAATGAAAAACAGGTGCATGTGTGATCTCCCCCGAGGACTTAGCTCTAAGGTTAGTTCACCATAGATATGGAGTTAATAGGTTCACAATATGACATATAGATTGAATAAAAACAAAGAGAATTGGGGGAGAAGAGATACACAACAGGATTGGATAAAAACAGAGTGAAACACTACTAGAATTCTAGGTATTTGCAACGGGCTATTTGCGACGGGATCCCGTCGCAAATAAGTTTTAGCGATGGGGTACCGTCACAAATATCCTATCACGGAAAACGACATCGTAATAAATATTATTTGCGACGGGCCCGTCGCAAATAATATATTTTGCGATGGGCAACTTCATCATTGCAAATAAGTCACCGATTATATACTTTATATATATATATATATACTTTTTTGTGACGGGCCCGTAATCTTGTCGCAAATACTTTTAAAAAATATATATATATTTCGACTATTTGTGACGGGCCCGTCGCAAATACTTTTAAAAAAAATTATTTAGACTATTTGCGATGGGAACCCGTCGCAACAGATCCCGTCGCAAATAATAAATAATTTTATTTAAAAATTAATTTAATAAAATTATGATTATTGAAAAATTAATTTTAATATTATTAAAATAATTAAAATAAAAATATATTAAAATTCTCAATATTCACAAAAAAATATAAAAAAAATCATAAAATATTATTATTATTATTATTATTAGTAAAATAAACAAACATTAAAAAAATATAATACTGAAAATATATATTTAATAAAATTACGATTAATGGAACAATAATATTAATATTATTAAAATAATAAAAAAAATAAAAATTATTAAAATTATTAAAATTCTCAATATTCACAAAAAAATCATAAAATATTAAAAATTAAATTATCTAATATTCGCACTGATATAAAAGGCAGAAACTGTAAATAGTTCATATTAAAACAAATGTTAAATTCAAATGTTTTTAACATAAAAAAAATCCATGGGGGGCGTCTTCTGGAGGAGGTGGAGGAGCTGAAGGATATGATGGAGGAAACTTCATCCCCAAACTACGGGTCAGACGACGCATGTACTCCATCTGCTCCTGATACTGTAGCTACCATCGACGCATCTCCTCCTCGTGCTGCTGCTTCTACTACTCCTGCTGTTGACGCATCTCTTCTTGCTGCTTCTGCAAACTCTCTATAAGGTCATTCAGAGCTCATAACTGCTCCTAACTATTCCTATTTATTACTATCTATTCCTATTTATTACTAACTATTCCTATTTATTACTAACTATTTCTATTTATTACTAACTATTCTTATTTATTACTAACTATTCCTATTTATTACTAAATATTACTATTTATTACTAACTATTACTATTTATTCCTATTTATTCCTATTTATTCCTGTTTATTCTTATTTATTACTAATTATTATTAATTATTACTAATTATTACTAATTATTACTAATTATTCCTAATTATTCCTAATTATTCCTAATTATTACTAATTATTCCTTATTATTACTAATTATTACTAGTTATTACTAGTTATTACTAATTATTACTAATTATTACTAATTATTACTAATTATTCCTATTTATTCCTAATTATTCTTATTTATTCCTAATTATTACTAATTATTACTATTTATTACTAATTTATTCCTAATTATTACTAATTATTAATATTTATTCCTAATTATTACTATTTATTACTATTTATTCCTATTTATTCCTATTTATTCCTAATAATTACTAATTATTCCTAATAATTACTAATTATTGCTAATTATTCCTATTTATTACTATTTATTGCTAATTATTACTATTTATTACTATTTATTCCTATTTATTACTATTTATTCCTATTTATTCCTATTTATTCCTATTTATTACTAATTATTACTAATCTATTAATAATTATTGCTAATTATTAGTAATTATTTCTAATTATTATTATTTATTCCTAATTATTAGTATTTATTCCTAATTATTACTAATTATTACTAATTATTACTATTTATTCCTAATTATTGCTAATTATTCCTATTTATTGCTAATTATTTCTAATTATTGCTAATTATTCCTATTTATTCTTAATTATTCATATTTATTCCTATTTATTCCTAATTATTTCTATTTATTGCTAATTATTCCTAATGCTAATTATTCCTATTTATTCCTATTTATTCATAATTATTCCTATTTATTCCTAATTATTCCTAATTATTCCTAATTATTCCTAATTATTCCAATTTATTAATAATTTTTACAATTTATTACTAATTATTACTAATTATTACTAATTGTTACTAATTATTACTAATTATTACTAATTATTACTAATTATTAGTATTTATTAATAAATATTAATAATTATTACAATTTATTAGTAATTGTTACAATTTATTAGTAATTATTAATGTTTATTACCAATTATTACTGTTTATTACTAATTATTACATTTTATTACTAATTATTACAGTTTATTACTAATTATTACATTTTATTACTAATTATTACAACATATTACTAATTATTACAATTTATTACTAATCATTACAATTTATTACTAATTATTACAATTTATTACTAATTATTACAATTTACCACTAATTATTACAATTTATTACTAATTATTGCAATTTATTACTAATTATTACAATTTATTACTAATTATTACAATTTATTACTAATTAATACAATTTATTACAATTTATTACTAATTATTACAATTTATTATTAATTATTACAATTTATTACTAGTTAATACAATTTATTACTAATTCATACTATTTATCAATAATTAATACAATTTATTAGTAATTATTACAATTTATTACTAATTATTACAATTTATTACAATTTATTACTAATTATTACAATTTATTACAATTTATTACTAATTATTACAATTTATTACTAATTATTACTAATTATTACTAATTATTACTAATTATTACTAATTATTACTATTTATTACTAAATATTACAATTTATTACTAATTATTACAATTTATTACTAATTATTACAATTTATTACTAATTATTACAATTTATTACTAATTATTACAATTTATTACTAATTATTACAATTTATTACTAATTATGACAATTTATTACCTATTATTACAATTTATTACAATTTATTACTAA
Source organism: Viscum album (assembly GCA_963277665.1). NCBI lineage: Eukaryota > Viridiplantae > Streptophyta > Magnoliopsida > Santalales > Viscaceae > Viscum > Viscum album. The sequence continues at coordinate 914,724,582 of OY728165.1, forward strand.
TTATTACAATTTATTTCTAATTATTACAATTTATTACTAATTATGACAATTTATTACTAATTATTACAATTTATTACTAATTATTACAATTTATTACTAATTATTACAATTTATTACTAATTATTACAGTTTATTACTAATTATTACAATTTATTACTAATTATTACAGTTTATTATTAATTATTATAGTTTATAACTAATTATTATAATTTATTACTAATTATTACAATTTATTACTAATTTATTACTAATTATTATAATTTATTACTAATTATTACAATTTATTACTAATTATTAGAATTTATTACTATTTATTACTATTTATTAATAATTATTAATATTTATTACTAATTATTAGTATTTATTATTATTTATTACCAATTATTATTAATTACTACAAATTAATTATATACATTACTAATTATCGTTAATAATTACTAATTACTACTAATTATTAAAAATTAATACTAAAAATTTCAATTTATTATTACAAATAAACAGTCATGACAAAACAATTTAAATTCAATTTAATTACAACTAATCAACAATAATAAAAATTATCATAAAAAATTGAAATAAATAATAAATTAAATAAAACATAAATACCTTTAAACTTGATTTGTTGTTGATGTAGATGGCTTCACAACTTTTTCGTGACCAAAAAAATCAATTTAGAAAAATTTTCCCTCTGAAAATCAGAGTTCAAAGAGAAGCAAGATCTAGGATTTGGGAGGAATGAGAAGAAAAACAGATGAGAGTATATATAGGTTAGATTATTTGCGACCGGACTATTTGCGACGGGCTACCCGTCACAAATAGTATCTTTTGCGACGTGACCCGTCGCAAATACCTACGCCCGCATTAATTACTGTCGGCGGTTAAAAAGTTATTTGTGACGGGTCCCGTCGCAAATAGTCCCTGCCGACACACCTTTTGCGACGGGAGGACATCCCGTCGCAACAAGCTATTAACCGCCGCCGGGTATTTGCGACAGGGACCGCCGCAAATAACATTTGCGCGGTTTGGCGCGCTATCCATGCCAAAACTTTTGCGACGGGACATGAAATCCCGTCGCAAATAATTGGTTATTTGCGACGTGTTGTTCCCCCCGTCGCAAATAACCCCTTGGATGGACTTTTTGCGACGAGATTTCTTCCCGTCCCAAAAAGTTCTTTTTTCCTTAGTGAAACATTAATTAAAATTGTAGAAAAAAACTTAAGGAAACTACAGGGAGATATCGACTATGATCGGCAAATGCTGAATGCTCTTAAATGGGGGAGAGGGAAAATATTTATAAGGTCAGCGGCCTTCTTCATCCTCAAATTAAGTGCAGTGTTGGGTCTCAGTGAGTTGATTCTCCAATTGGATGAGCACACGTGTCGTGCGCTCAAAGGTCGTAGTAAATTCTATTGAAATCAATTCCTTCCCATGATCATGCACTCAAGTCTTCAAGAATAGCGAAGGATGAAATGCTTTGGTTCATCGCGGAGCAGTGGAAACCAGGGCGTGCTTGTGTGACCACATGATGAGTGATTTTAATGTCACACATGCTCGCAAGTGGGCCTAATGAATTGGGCCTTCTTGTCATCATTGATCTACAAATCAAATACAAACATCAATCAATAAAAAAACATTTTTTCGATTTCTTATTCATTTTTATTTTAATTTTATCATTATATTTTTTCTATTTCATCGTTTTTCTTGTTATATTCTTTTTTTATTTTCTTTTTTTATTATTCTTTTATATTGGGAGTAGACTGGGTTTCAGGCAGCCACGCATCTCGCGGTGGCCTCCTTCGTCAGCTACGGGTTCAAAAAGGGGTGGTCGGCTCGCGGCAGTGGCAACAAGCTCTTCTTCCAGGGTGGCACGCGCGCTTCGACAGTAAAGCATCTCGGTGATCTGGGCTTCTTGACAGTAACCTGGTGTGGGGTCTGCAGCTCGGGTTCTTTTTCAACCTAGAAACATTTTACACGCACCGTCAGTATAGTGATCGTCACTTTACGGCATTTCGGCCTGCATTTAAAAAAAATTTAGTGAAAATTTATTTTTTTCGAACAAATTTCAATAAACAATGATGAATCAATTAATATTTCAACCTTCAAATAATCAACTTAAAATTTATTTCAAATTTATTTAAATTGACCAACTAAAAATATGATTTTCCAAGACGCCAGAAATTTTCAGCATTTTAAAATCACATTCATTAATTCTAAATTGTCAAAATAAAATCACAATTTCTTTTTAAATTATCAATTTTAATTGTATGAATTCTTAATTGATCTTCAAAAAATGAATATATCAATTAAAACCAGTATTTGGTCCATTTATCAATTAAAGCCCAGATTCTTAAAGTATCAAAAATGGATGAATTACCTGGTATTTAAATTAATAATGGAGGTATTTTTATAGAATAACAGAAAAAAATGTTGAAATTTTAACCGCACATCAATCTTCCTATGAATTTCATCCAATGTCACACATTCATGAAGATTTGTCACTTTTGAAAGTGGAAAACTATAGCTAAAACCTTGATCAGTATAAATTACCTCATCATTACAGTATATTGAAGCAGAGATGATTACCTATATAAAATTATTAAAAATATGTTATATATTACATCATCAAATGTGTAACATGTTTTAATTGGTTATGATTAAATAACTATGACTTGATCTTGCGACTTTCTCTATGGATTGGTTTATCATTATTTTATAAACCAACCAAAACCTAGGAGGGAACTCTTAGAGCCTCTATTATCCCAAATTTCAGCAACTATCAGTCTCCTTTCAGTCATGGTGTAAAAATCTAGCTTCAAACAGTGATGCCTCTTATTGAAGACCCTTTTATTACAATGTTACTCACATGCAAGTGATGAGGTCAAGGGGTTTAGGATACATAACATTTTTACTCAGACATGCATATCCTTACATAATTAGAAAGAGGGATAATATTCATATCATCAATGAGGAAAAGAAAATGCAATTATTACAAATTATATAACTGCAAAAAAAACACGACATGAAATTTTAGACATTGGTCGGTTATCTCAGGACTAGTCAATTATTACAAATTAAATAATCAAATACAAAAAAATACACCAAACAATTTCAATCATACATTATTCAGTCATTTCAACATCAGTCATCATACAATAATGATAACATGTTTTTTTGGAATACTTATTATGTTCTATATATTGTAACTTTACCTACAACTATATCTAATAAATAATAAATTATATATATATATATATATATATAAGGATCAGCTAGAAGCCAAAGCTCCTAACTATTTATTAAAGGTGAAAGAAAAAGAAAACAAGCATGCAAGAAACGGACATGGTCATACAAAGAGACACACCCTCATCCAGAAAAAGGAAATTACAGATCAAGAGAAAAATCCGGATCATTCCCAAAATCATACTCATAATCATCATCATCAACAACAGTTTCCCACTCCGACTGTGAATTTCTTTAATTAAAGATCTTAAGGATCCTCTCCTTAGAACTTTAATGCTCCAGAGTGAGTTGAATCTTTGATGCCTTGAAAGATGACCTGGTAGACACATTCCAAGGAAAACTGGAGTAATCCTTCCATGGCCTTCTTTTTAGAGGAAACAGAACAACCATTTTCCCTTGCCACTTAAAACAATATCCTTAAAAGAAACAGGATCGCCGCTACCCATGGACCAGAGATGAGTAGTGTCCAGCAGAACCATCTACTTTCCCTTGTCACTTCCATCATCCGAAACATTACCCCATTTTCCATACATTCCTGAAGAACTGAAGACTTTTTGAATCTCTTGAAGGTAATCCACACTTTGATGAACATCAGGTTTCCCACAACCATCATCCTGTGGAGCATGCCCTGAAAAGTCCATGGCTAGCAGTTGCACAATACAACCTTGGTCGTCAGTTAGTGAGGGAGAATACTCTGAAACAACACTGACGACCACATCTTCATACTGTCTCACCTCACCATTGTGCTTCTCATCCCGACCAATGCATTGCATGGAAATCATATTGGAGCAACCAACCTGCTGTGCATGTTCAGATTGAGGATCCCCGACAGACTCACTGATAACATTTTCAACCTCAGTTTTCTCTATGCCAATCCCCACACCATCTCTAGCAAGGAAAGACCCCTTGAGCATAGCATCATAGGAGATGCCACCCCAGTACCTACATTGGTCAATTGTGTCCTTCCAGGATGATTATCCTTAGATGAACCAATATGCTTACCTGGGGACTTCTTAGATTGCCCTAAATCCAACCAATAAAAATCACTCCTTGCCTCCCTAACATGGGAAACCATGGAGTGGAGAGTCGCTTTCCCTTTCACATATGTTGACCGCTTGCAGACATCTTTCAAATTCCCCTTCAAGCCACATATCCCACAAACAATCAACTTATGACATTTTTCTTTTATACGCCTAATAGATTTTCACTCCTCGTAGAAATCTAGGAGCTTTTCAAAGACAACCCATAAGTTAATCTCATCATTAGGAGTAGAAAGAACAACCATGTTAATGAGCACCTCACTAAGGTTAACCTCCACCAAAACCCTTACAAAGTTCTCCAAACTAGCATTTTCTGGCTCTATGTCAAGATGAATAGGCAAACTAATAGAAACAACAATTCTATAAAGAATTTTTGGATGCCATAATGCCCAATTAAGACCATACAAGTGAATCCAAACCCGAGAAAAAGAGTTTCTCATGTCTGATGGTTCAAAATTAATTGACCATTCATGAACCTGAAAAACACCAGGCTACAGATATAGAGCACCATTACTCCAGGCACACAACTTCAAATAATCAGAAGGAAAAAATGATAGTATCCACGGCCAAGCAAAATGTACTTCCAGTTGCAGAACCCCCAAACACATGAAACACACTTAACTGTGTCATCTTATCACCATTACTTCTCCCCCTTTGAAAGAATAAACCTTTCCACAAGAGAATTTTTGTACATACCTAATATTTCATAGAAGGCATCAGAGTTTGAAATGACATGCATTGTTTAACCCTTATTGACAGTCCTTTCTATCATAGATTCATTGAAAGCTGTAAAAGGATGAGATTCATACATGGGTTCCATATCATGCGTATCTGAAGCTAACAGATTAGAAACCCCATTTTCCTTCATAATTGCAGCAACATCCGACACAACACAATGATTTGGATCAAGCCAAGGGATACGAACCAGTGGACCACCATGGTTTAAGAAGTCTCCACCATCACATACATGATCCAGATTGACGCGAAGCATGCTTTTGTGAAGGATTTGACCATCTGAGCCTTCAATCAAATCATTAAGTTGCCAAGTCACAACAACACCATCCTGACCGACGGTGGGCCTATGATTTGCCGAAGAGAAACCCTTGAGCGAAGAAAGGGATCTATGGTTAGAATCCAGATCTGACGTTCCTCATGGACACCGATTCATAGCTGTCTTTCCATCGGTAGTTGAAATTCCTTCAACACACCTTGGGATAACATTAGAAATTAGAGGTGGCACTTAAGAGGGCCCACCAGAGAGAAGCCTAAAGCCAAGTAAATGTGGTATCACCATTTCTGAACCTGTTCCCTAGGCGCCATCATCTCCTTCAGAGAGCGTTTCCCAAACTCGCAGTGCCATATAATAAATAATATATATATATATATATATATATATATTCATAATTTCATGAAGATTTGACACTCTTTCAGGTGGAAAACTATAGCTAAAACCCTGATAGATATAAATAACCACACTATCGATGATGAAACGATTACCTAGAAAGAAAATTTAATAAAACGTTATATATATTTATACTACATCATCAAATGTTTAACATGTTTTAATTAGTTATAATTAAATAACTGTGACTTGATCTTGAGAATTTTTCTACGAATTGGTTTATCATTATTTGATAAACCAACCAAAATCTAGGTGGGGCTCCTAGGGTCACTATTATATCAGGTTTCAGTAACCATCAGTCTCCTTTCAATCATGATGTAAAAATTCAGCTTCAAATAACAACACCTCTTGTTGAACACCCTTTTATTACAATGTTTCTCGCATGAAAGTGAGGAGGTTCAGGGGTTTGGGATACATAACATTTTTACACCGACATGCAGGTCCTTACAAAATTAGAAAGAGGTATGACACACAAGTCAATAATGAGGAAAAAGAAAATGCAATTATTATAAATTATATAACCACATACAAAAAAAGACATACAATTTCAATCGTTCACTGGTGTCACGAACCAATCCGAGTCGACCCTGAACCGATCACCCGAACCGGTCCGCAACATGTCCTGAGAGGTGTTCCCGATCCTCCCAGGCTGGAGACAAGCGTTAGGGAATCAACAGAGAACAATAAGGGAACAATTTCGCCCAATAAAAACAAATAAAGCAGCAGGAAGAAAATAGAACAATGCAAAACAAATAAAGGACACGAAAAGGAAGAACAACCAACAACAAAAAACTAACCTGACCATGGCCAAAACTCCTCACCAAACCACAACCAAATCTCTCCCACAGAGAGAAAGCTCGAGTCAAACCTACAACATAAACTAAAACCAGAAAAACACTATAGGTGTGAGTATTAAAACTCAGTAGGCGCGCCCAACAAACTATCCCCAAAACACTACCTTTAAATAAAGAATTTACTAATTACAGGTTTGAACTAAATTATATAAAATATGGGTTTAAACACACACACTTTCATTTCTAAAACAAGTAATGGTCCATTTCCCTTTTTAATTTAAAAACAAGTTTAATGTTTGAAAGAAACAGGTGCATTGGATTTTAAAACATTTTTGCGAACAATTTAGAAATCCAAATTTTAGTTGTTAGTCAAAAATAAAACCACACACAACACTCAACACACAACACACACTTAGGGCAATGGAAAAAGTGGCACACAGGGGCTGACAACCGAACTACACCTCTCAATCGTCCGCCACATAAAAATAAGCACTAAAAGAAACATGGGTCGAACCTAGGAGCTTGTGAACTATCCAGAACGTACTATACATCTGAGTCATCGTGAAGGTATGCCCTAATCAATGATGTGATAACACCCTAACTCCCGATGTTTCCCTACATGGCCTAAAAGAGGGGCTAATCCCCTAGTAGAGCAAAGTCCGTACTAAGGGCCATTAGCCAATGTATAGTCTAAACTAATGCACCAATCATTCTTAGAAGATTCACTCACTATGCCAAGTTCCCATGCTAACTCGTGTAATAAAAAAAGGCCAGAAAAAAATTTCAATCAACCAGTCACGATGCAAAGACATCACACGCAACTCACACAAGCACGTGCAAGCTGACGATCATAGTTTCAAAGAATTACCTCACCAATGCGCTGCAACAAACACACAACAACTAAAAACCCATAACCATCGACTTAAGACAATCCAAATGAACAAACGGTGTAAAAAAAACCTCGATATGTTTTCAAAACATACTTTGCACCATTTACATTATTTACTAAACAACTTTAAAATTTATAAAACAATTTCGGAAGAGTAACTCATGGCTTACACACCCAATAACCTCTTGAAAAAAAACTCTTTTAAGATCAACCACACATCCTCAACATTCTAGAGCAGAAAATGCTTCACTTTCATTGTTAAATAAACTAACTGCATAACTTAATAAAAATAAATCACACATCAAAAACCCATTTTGAAACCATGCACACACACTGCTTTAAAAAATCACAAACCAAAAGTCTACATTTGAAATCAAGCGCACCTCAAAATATTCCCAAAACAAAATCCAAACCACATATAATATGTAATAAACCAGTTAAAATCTTATAAAATAGTTTTTAATAACACTACAAGGATTTTATGCCAAAATTCACCCAAAAAACCTCTCTTTAAGACCAACCTCAAACCAGGACCTTCAAATTTAGATTTGCAGTAGTTTCAAAATTATAAACTACATGTTGTAAATATAACAAAAAACTTTGCACACACATAATATACCAAATTTGACATGTAAAACTCATTTTCAACCAATTGCACAAAAAAATACCTTATTCTAGACATTGAAAGTCAACAATTAATTACCACAAACCATGAAAAAAACATGAAGCAGATGAAACATTAATCAAAAAAATTTGTGCAAAGGGGAAACTCACCTCAAACAATGAAGAACATCCTGAAAATGGTGCAAAACACTGTTTGCACCTCAACCGCACCAACGAGGAACCAAAAAAGCCATAAACAACAACCTCAAACCATTAATTTTGGAATCAAAACCTAAAATTATTGAAACCCCAACATCTAGGGTTTGGGAAAATAGAAAACCCTAAATAAAGAAGCAATTACCAAAGGAAAAAAAGAGAAACCATCACATGAAGGGAAGTCGATGCTGGAGGAGGGCACACATATCGGAGAAGACCGTGCTAGAAGAAACCCATCTAGCAAGGGGTCACACCGGGAGGGGACTCGCGCTGGAAGGGGGGTCGCGCAGCGAAACAATGCATGTGGGAAGGGGGGTCACGTGGCCGGAAGACCGCCGAAGGGAGAGAGGGCGGCCGAAAATTTGGCCGGAGAGCAGAGGGCGCATCGGATCGGGGAAAGAGGTAGCGGGTTGGATGGACGACCGGGATGGGTGTAGTGTGGTGGAGGTCGCGGGAAGGAGGCCGAGGTGCAGAGGGTTTATATTGGTGATTAGACAGGGTCAGTGAGGGGTGCGACTGAGCCGGGAGGCGGCGGTCCGTTGCGCTGAGGAGGTGAGGTCGGAGAGCAGGGCAGTCCGTAGGGAGGGCAGAGGTGCAACATGACATGCAAGGAGAGTGAAGGTGCAATAAAGGAGGGTGGATCTGATGTTATTAATATTTTAATGACTTATTATATACTCCCTTTACTTATTTTATACAAATGTGCATAATTTGTGTGAAATAATAATGTTTTAATACTATGTATAATTTTTGAGCATTTTTAGAAGTAGTCCAATTGAGTTAGTTTACTATTTTATTTATAAATATCACCCTACTGATCCAAATTGTGTGTTTCTTATTTTTTAGGATTCCTAATTCAATATAAAACATTTTATTTGAAGGGATTATGGGCCAATTCTTCCATTTTAAGGCTCATATGGACCACACAAGAAGTCCCACAAAATCTGTGAGGAAACTGAACCATCCATGAAGATTGAATTACTAGGATCAATATAGATGTTAAAATTTCTGAATTCTCCTCAAAGTTTTAGGGGACAATTTAAGGAGTCGTGGATAAAAATTTCAAGGCCCAAATCCAAATACAAGGGTCTTAACTGATTCATTTAAACTCCGCCCACCATTCTAGCTGGGAATTAAAATTAGTACATTATTCATGACATGTATCCTGATCTAGTCATCAAATCAAGATTATATTTTTTAGTGTGAAATAGGAGATATAGGCGGCCGACTTTTTTGAACAAATCATTCGGATTTGAAGGCATCTTCCTATTTCAAAATCCATTCACATTTTGGCCATCGAAAAAGCATGGATTGAAATGGACAGTTTAACTTTGTTTACTCAAACCGCCATAACTTTGGATCCACAGGTCCAAATGACTCCAAATTTTGAGAGAAGTCGGAAAACATTATTTTATAAAACTTTTAAGAAGGATATATCTCTAGATTAGGCTGTTTGGATATCCAAATTGTTGAGCCAATTTGAGGGACAGATTGGGAATGCCAACAGTCCACTTCCTTGGGCTATAAATACATTCCCCTCCTCGCCTTCAAAGGGGTTGGCATTTCACAATAGAGAAGAAAATATTGGCACGACCAAAGCCTTACCAAATTCTTGGGAGCACCTTCCATACTCAATTTTTCACTTGATATACCTTTCCTCCTCTCATTGTTTTCATTTACTTTTGTGTTCTTCTTTGTTGTAATCTTGTAAGTCCTTCTTTTGTAATTATATTTCAATGAAAGTTTCTTATTCAATATATATTATTCTCATACACATTATATAGTTTAATATTATTGTTCTTAAAATAGTTTAAATACAGTTTAATCCTCTTCCCTTCTTTTTCTTTCTCATTCAATCTATAGTTCATTTTTAATTCCCTTCATCATTTGTGTGTGTGTTCGACGCACCACTCTTTTCTTATCCATTTATTTTTCTTATATTATTAATTTATCATCATAATAATTATAACCAGATTAATAATCATGTAAATTGATGAGTAAATATACCATTGCAGTGAGTTATAATTTGGGGATATTAAATGATTGAGAGCCTTTTCTTGATGAGTATTATTTGAGTTAATATTGTGTATGTTTAACTTTATATGTCATGGATTAATGACATGTTCTATTTAATATGTGGATTCCATGGATTATTAGAAGCACAAATACACTACCATAAACATGTAATGATAATGATTAGAACCCAAAGTTAAGTTATATCTTTGATTAAAGCTTTAAAACTTAGGTATTCTGATCAAAATCATCTTGTGAAGTGGGTATTAATTTAATGCAATATAAAGAAAAGCTCAAGGATATCATATGCTTAAATCCCCAATAATGAACTCACCCCAATATTTATCAATTTGTTAAATCAAACACCATCCATAAATTATTTCATAAGCCTTACAAACAAACCCCCCAATCAGAATACAATTAACTAAAAACAACCGACTATAAAAAAGTATCATCGCCGAGGATTTGACTTGAGTGCTGCTATACACATTAGCAGAGCACCGGAACCCTAACCGGTCGATATGCGATAATCGGCCATGAATTTAAAATGGCATTGTTTTTGGGGACTGGTGCTTTGTTTAGTCATTAGTTTCTGGTTATTGTAAAAAAACCCAAAAAATAAAATTTAAAAAAATTGAAAAAAAACACAAAGAGAAACCCGACTTCTCATAAAAATCATAAAATGAAAAAAAAACAAAGAAAAACCCATCTTCCTCTTTCTTCAAAAATCTTTCTAAATGCCCCATAGCCTCCCAAACAATCCCTCAGATTTGTTTGACCCTGAAATTGAGAGAACACTTTGCCAACTTAGGAGGAACATAAGATATAATCAGATAATTCAAGAACCAGTCCTTGTCCAACCAATTGAATTAGATATGGCCAATCCTAGGGAAAAAACACTTAAAGAACTCACTTCCCATGATATGAATTACCAACCTCTTGGTATTCAATATCCAAACATAGAGGCTGACTTCAAACTCAAATCAGGTTTGATTCATCTTCTCCCTCATTTCCACGGGCTAACCGATGAGGATCCACATCTTCATCTTAAAGAGTTCCAAGTGGTGTGCTCTACCATGAAGCCTCAAGGGGTTTCTGAGGAACAAATCAATCTCTGAGAATTCCCTTTCTCCCTAGCTGACACTGCTAAGTCATGTCTCTACTACCTTCCTCCTAGTTCCATAACCACATGGAATGACATGAAGTGACTCTTCTTAGAGAAATTCTTTCCTGCTTCTCGTACTGCTTCTATCCGAAAGGAAATAAGTGGTATTCGTCAATTCCCAAGTGAATCGCTCCATGAGTAATGGGAGAGGTTTAAAATGCTTATTTCAACCTGCCCACACCACCAAATCCCTAATCAAATCTTGATCTAATACTTCTATGAGGGATTATTGGCTATGGAGAGAACCCTCATTGATACTACAAGTGGCGGTGCTCTTGTTGATAAAACCCCTACAGCTGGAAGAGATCTCATAAGTAACATAACTGAAAACACACAACAATCCCATACTCGAGCACATCCTCAAGTAAAACAAGTCCAAGACAATAAATCCATAAATCCGAACAAGATGACCAAATGGATGAGTGAACTTATAGGTCTTGTGCGATAACTAGCTATGGCATCCAAAGCCCCAACCTCATCTTCTCCACAATCTATGTTTCCTGGACCTGTCAAAAACTGTGGAATCTGCAACTCACCAGCTCATCCAATAGACACCTTTACACAACTTCAAGAGGATCAATCTGATTCATTTGGACCAATGGAGCTCAATGCAGCATATACTCAGTGAAACCCCAACCGTCAACAATCAGGTCAGTTCATTAGAAACTTCAACCAACCCCATTCTGAGCCCTTCTCTTCTTTATATAACCAATGCCTGAGGTATGGTAATCCTGTATCTCATCCCCCTAAATTCCCTCATCAAAACCCAAACCAATTCCAATATGTCCAAGGTGTTGGTAACTTCTAACAACCTTACCCTTTTGTTCCTCAACCTCAAAGGATCAATCCTCCTCCTAGATTCTACTATCCCAGTGAGCCTTCCCAATTCCCAAACCAATACAATTGCTTTCCCAAGAACCAAAATCAAGGTAATCCCAATCTGGGACAATCCTCTTCTTCCAAGAAACCATAGAAAAGTGTTGTTGAGTCCTCTATCCCTCCTTTTAATGTTGAACTATAAAATGAAAATAAAAAGAAATATGAAAAGGAACATGAAGCCATTCCCTCACCTCCTTCCATTCCACTTAAGAATCCAATTCCTTTTCCTCAAGCCATTTATAATCCAAATAAGTCCTTTTAACCTGATCTTGAAATGCTCGACATGTTTGGAGGTGTTGAATTCAACATTCCCCTATTAGATGTCATTAAACAAATCCCTAATTATGCCAAGTTTCTTAACGAATTTTGCACTCACAAGAGGAAACTTAGGACCTTCAAAAATGTTTCCACCCAAAATTCCATACCCATTAAGTGCATAGATCCTGGGACCTTTACTGTTCCATTCCAAATAGGAAGTTCCAACTTCGATGATGCACTCATAGACCTAGGAGCCTCAATTAATGTCATTCCCAAATCCATATTCTTCAACCTTGGTCTAGGTCCCTTACATCCAATGGGTGTTATCATTAAATTGGACAATTGAAGCATAACCATTTATGAGGGAATAATTGAGGATGTCCTTGTCTAAGTTAATGATCTTATCTTCCCTACTGATTTCTATGTCCTTGACATGGAAGGTGAGACAAACTCTTCTTGATCTCCCCTAATTCTACGAAGACCATTCCTCATGACTATGAGAACCAAGATTGATGTCCATTCAGGCATCTTATCCATGGAATTTGGTGACCAACTGGTCAAGTTCAACATTTTACAAACTATGTGATACCCATATGAGGATCACTCTACATTCTTAATCCATGCTTCTGAGGACAATTCTAAGAGTCAATTGAACCGCAATCCACCATGTTCTTCATGTTCTAATGAAAAAGGGTCTTTTGAAATCTACATCATGATTAACAAAGTCATAAATGGTGAATTTTATGTGGAACTTTCATTCATAGACTCTATCAATATAAAGGATCTTGAAAACTCTCTTGAATCCCACATCAAATCTGATCTCTACTTCTTCACCTTGGACAATATTAAGGAGAATGAATCTGAAGCAACTGAAGTCCCTTCCTCCATTCCTGAGTTTTCTAACCCACAAATGAAAGATGAGACTGATATGAAACCTCTTCCTAAACACCTGAAATATGCATTCCTTTTCCATGGTCACTCTTATCCTGTTATTATCTCTTCTTCACTTACCAAAACTGAGGATTAAAAACTTGTTCAAGTGTTAGAGGAAAACAAAAATTCCTTAGGTTGGACCCTATATGACATACCAAAAATCAACCCTGACCTTTTCATGCATCACATCCATCTTGAGGAATCATCCAAACCAATTATAAAACCACAAAGAAGACTCAATCCACTCATACTTGAGGTAGTTAGGGAAGATATCACCAAGATTCTTCAATCTGGTATTATCTACCCAATTTATGATAGTGAATGGGTTAGTCCAATTCAAGTTGTACCTAAGAAGGGTGGGATAAATGTTGTCACAAATGAACATGGGGAGGTAGTCACAACTCGAGTGAAAAATAAATGGTGTGTGTGCATCGACTACCAAAAATTGAATGTTGAAATAAGAAAAGATCACTACCCTCTTCCATTCCTTGATCAAATGTTGGAACTATTAGCTGGAAAGTCACACTATTGCTTTCTTGATGGATACACTAGCTACTTCCAAATCCCAATCGCACCTCAGGACCAAGAAAAACCACTTTCACATGTCCCTTTGGAACATATGCATATAAGAGAATGCCTTTTAGCCTTTGCAATGCTCCTGCAACATTCCAGAGGTGTATGATGAGTATCTTTTATGAAATCATTGAAAACTGCATGGAAATCTTCATGGATGACTTTACCATTTATGGTGATTCATTTGAATCTTTCTTGAATTTACTCTCTCCAGTCCTTCAAAAGTGTTTCAAGTGTAACCTTGTGTTAAATTTTAAAAAATGTCACTTCATGGTTGCAAATGGGATTGTTCAAGGTCACATAGTTTCAAAAGATGGTATTGAAGTTGATCCTTCCAAAATTGAAGTGATCCAATCACTTCCTGAAACCAAATTTGTTCGAGACATCCGCTCATTCCTTGGTCATACTGGTTTCTATCGGCGATTCATCCATAACTTCAGTATGATTTCCCTCCTACTCACCCGGTTGCTCCAAAATGATGTCACTTTCCATTTCGATGAGGTTTTCAAGAGAGCCTTCATTGAACTCAAAATTGCTCTTACATATTCCCCAATAATCCAACCCCCAGATTGGTCCTTACCCTTTTAGTTGATGTGTGATGCTTCTAATAGGTCCATTGGGGATGTTCTTGGTTAAATAAGAGAAAAAATTCCTCATGTCATTTATGATGCCTCAAAAACATTGGATGAAACTCAATCTCACTACACTGTGACTGAAAATGAAATTTTAGCAATGGTTTTTGCCTTAGATAAATTCTGGCCCTATCTCTTAGGTTCCAAAATCATCATCTTCATAGACTATTCTGCTATAAAGTTCTTACTCAAGAAAAGTGATTCCAAACCAAGGCTAATAAGATGGATCCTAATGCTCCAAGAGTTTGACCTTGAAATCAAAGATAGACCAGGAAAAGAAAATCCCATGGCTGATCACTTGAGTAGAATTTCTAATTCTTCTCATTCTGAAATCATCGATCCTGAATTCCCCACCGAGCACCTTTCATCTCTCACTCCAAAAATACCATGGTATGCCCCAATTGTAAATTACTTGTTTTCTGGTGTTTTTCCTAAAAATGTTTCAAAATAGAAAAAATAAAGTTGAAAAGTGATTCAAAATACTATTTTTGGGAAGAAAATAAACTTTGGAAAACTAGGGCTGACATGGTAATAAGGAGACGTGTCGATGAAAATGAACATTCTTCCATCTTAGAATTCTGTCACTCAATGCCTAGTGGTGTCCACTTTGGACCAAAAAGGACCTCCCGAAAGTTCCTAGACTCTGGATTCTTCTAGACATCACTCTTCAAGGATTCACATGAGTTCTGTTAATCATGTCCCACTTTCCAAAAGTTTGGTACAATTTCAAAGAGAAATGAAATGCCCCAAAAGCCTTTAATTTTCTGTGAGATCTTTTATTTTTGGGGTATCGATTTCATGGGACCATTTCCACCTTCCAATGGATTCTCATACATTATTCTTGTAGTTGATTATGTTTCTAGGTGGGTTGAGGCTAAACCCACTAGAAAGGATGATTCACATACTGTTGCTGAGTTTCTAAAGACACACATCTTCCAACGATTTGGCACACCACGTGCCTTGATAAGTGACGTAGGAACCCATTTTTGTAATAAAACCATGGAATCCATTTTGAAAAAGAATGGTGTTGTACATAAAACTTCAACTACATATCACCCCCAAACAAATGTCATGGATGAACTTTCTAATAGAGAAGTGAAAAGAGTGATTGAGAGAATTGTAAAACCCACCAGAAAAGACTAGTCTGAAAGACTTGTTGAAGCACTTTGGTCTTATCGAACTTCCTATAAAACACCCATTGGGATGTCTCCTTTTAGGCTAGTTTTTTGGTAAAGCATGTCATTTTCCAGTTGAAATCCAACATAAGTCTTTTTGGGCTGTGAAAACCTGTAATTTTGATTGTGAAAAATTTGGTGAAGAAAGATTGTTGCAATTGGATGAACTGGAGGAGCTTCGACTTGATTCATATGAGAATTACAATCTGTACAAAAAAAAGCTAAGGTACTCCATGATAAACACATCCTGAGAAAGGTATTCCATGAATGTGAAAAGGTATTGATTTTCAATTCTTGATTTCGACTTCACCCAGGTAAGATTAATTCTCGTTGGGAAGGTCCTTTTTTTATTACTAATGTTTACCCATTCGGTGCAGTGCAAGTCCAAGACCCCTCTTCAAAAAGGAAATTCACAGTTAATGGACATCGGTTAAAACATCACCATGATAGGACACACAATCCTAGAACAACATCAACTTCCATTGGATCCCCAACTTCTATAGTAGACCCACCACTGGATGGATATGGTAACCCACCAAATCCAAACCAAGGGAACCTCTTTCCCTTTAACTCTCTCTATCTCTCTTCCTCCCTCTACCTCTTTCTTCTTCTTCCTCTGTCTTTCATTTTTTACCACTTTATTTATCAAACCCTTTTTTTTCTCTTTCTCTTTTGTGTGGGTGTGTCTTTATTAAAAACTAAAAAAAACCTAAACAAAAAAAATACAAAAAAAATCAAGAGTCATTATTACTCACCATCGAGTTTTGAAACTTTGTCCAACCTTTTTGGAAAGTCAACATACATGTTTTCATCTCAAAAATTTTGTATTTTGATCACGACTTTGGATAAAGAATTTTGTGTCAAAACCAACAAGTTTT
Source organism: Viscum album (assembly GCA_963277665.1). NCBI lineage: Eukaryota > Viridiplantae > Streptophyta > Magnoliopsida > Santalales > Viscaceae > Viscum > Viscum album. The sequence goes on from OY728165.1 coordinate 914,741,272, forward strand.
GAATGCTTAATTTTTTATTTGGAAAATGATTTTACCCAACCATGAGAACCAACATTGGATTTCATTCCAAGGTTACCTATGTCCATATTTTCAAAATGTGTGTTTTTAACCCCCATTTGTGAGTCTTGAGTTTGTGGACCTTCGAGCTGAATTTCCTACTTTCGTGTGAATTAATATGATGGAGGCATTTTCTGAACCACATGAGAATCACAATGGCCAAATAGCCTCACATTTCCCTTACAATAATCCTCCTTTTGAAAGACCCTTAGATCCTATGAAAAATTTTATTTTTTAGCCACATTACAAGCCCAATACCTTATCCCACCCAATGTCAACATGTATTTTTCATTACATATTTTTTTTTAAATTTAAGTGTGTGTGTGGAGGGGGGGATGGATTTCATTTTGTGTACCATTTTTTTATTTTACTATATTATCATATGCTTGAGGGAAAGAATCCATTTTAGTGTGGGGTAGAGGTTGTTATTCAGTGAGTTTTGGGGAATGTAATTTACTTCAATTTATGTAATTTTGTAAATGTTATTGAGAAGTGTTCAGAAAATAAAATAAAAAATGATGAAAAAAATGAAAAAATGGGTTTTGTCTTGGGTAGGTCAAAATAAATATTCCTCAAACTTTGATCTTGTTATAACTATTACAATTAGTGTCATGAGGAGATCAAACATGGGTTGGGATATGAGTGTGAGATCTTTTTCAAGTTCAACTTTTGAAAAATGAAAAAAAAATAAGAAAAGAAAAGAAAAAAAAGAACACTTATGTCATTGGGAGAAGTTTTGTGTTTTTTAAATATTCCATATTCTCATTAACTTCATATTTCCTTCCATTTTTGTGTCTTATTTCACATTTTCATTCCCTTGTAAATATGGTTTTCCATTTCCTTTCATGTTTCATTTCAAAAAAAATGTTCATTTCTTTTTCCATGTTGGTGTTTTAACCCTCTTCTTCTCTATCTTGAACATTATATTCCTACCGTCCCATATCCACAGAAAAGCCCTTTCAAAAGACATCTTGATTCTTATGCACTTTGGATAGGTATTGGAAGCTGAGAGCTCCTACAAACTCTAAGATCTTCACTTTTGATTGGTGAATGAGAGAAGCTCCATAAATTAATTTTATCATCTTGAGAGGAGTAAGTTTTGTGTGCCACCATTTTCCATTTCTAAATTTGAGCATGAAGAAAAGAGTTGTTTTTGGAACATTGTTTCTGTAAAAATTTGAGGTGTAATTCAATATGGATGAGTGAAATAGTCTAAACCTCCCCTGATTGGAGAAAACAAAATTTTAATATTTGTTGGTGAGTGAAAATGATTTTGTCATGTTTTTATATTTGTTGCACATGAGGACATGAACAAGACTAAGTGTGGGGGAGTTTATGTTATTAATATTTTTATGACTTATTATATACTCCCTTTACTTATTTTATATAAATTTTCATAATTTGTGTGAAATAATAATGTTTTAATACTAAGTATAATTTTAGAGCATTTTTAGAAGTAGTCCAATTGAGTGAGTTTACTATTTTATTTATAAATATCACCATACTGATCCAAAATGTATGGTAATTGTTTTTTTATGATTTTTAATTCAATATATAACATTTAATTAAAAGGTATCATGGGCCAATTCTTCCATTTGTAGGCTCATATGGACCACACAAGAAGGCCTACAAAATCTGTAAGGAAACTGAAGCATCCATAAATATTGAATTACTGGGAACAATCTTGATGCTAAAATTCCTTAATTCTACTCAAAGGTTTTGGGGAAAATGTAAGGAGTCGTGGATAAAAATTTCAATGCCCAAATCCAAATACAAGGGGCCCAACTAATTCATTTAAAACCATCCCACCATTCTGGTCTGGAATTAAAATCAGTACAATATTCATGATATGTATCCTGATATAATCATCAAATAAATCTGATATTTTTCAGTGTGAAAGAGGAGATATAGGTGGCTGACTTTTTTGAAGAAAACATTTGAATTTGAAGGCATCTTCCTATTCCAAAATCCATTCACATTTTTCACATCAAAAAGTATGGATTGAAATGGATAGTTTAGTTTTGTTTACTCAAACTACCATAACTTTGACTCAATAGGTCCAAATGACTCCAACTTTTGAGATAAGTCGTACAAAATTATTATCTAGAACTTTGAAGAAGGAGATATCTCGAGATTCGGCTGTATGAATGTTCAAATAGTCGATCCAAGTGGAGGGATAGATTGGGAATGCCAACAGTCCACTTCCTTGGGCTATAAATACATCCCCCTCCTCTCATTCAAAGGGGTTGGAATTTCAGAAGAGAGGATCAAATATTGGCACGACCAAAGCCTTGAAAAAGTCTTTGGAGGACCTTCCATACTAAAGTTGAGAGACCTTTCCTCCTCTCATTGTTTTTATTTACTTTTGTTTTCTTCTTTGTTGTAATCTTGTAAGTCTTTCTTTTGTAATTATATTTTAATGAAAGTTTCTTTTTCAATATCTATTATTATCATCCAAATTATGTAGTTTAATATTATTGTTCTTAAAATAGTTTAAATACATTCTAATCCCCTTTCCTTCTTTTTCTTTCTCATTCAATCTAAAGTTATTTTTTAATTCCCTTTATCATTTGTGTGTGTGTTCGACACACCACTATTTTATTATCCCTTTATTTTTATTATATATTTAATTTATCATCATAATAATTATAACCATATTACTAATAATTTAAATGGATGAGTAAATCTACCATCGGGGTGAGTTATAATTTGGGGATATTAAGTGATTGAGAGCCTTTTCTCGATGAGTATTTTTTGAGTTAATATTGTGTATGTTGAACTTTATATGTCCTGAATTAATGACATTTTTTGTTTAATATGTGGATTACATGGATTATTGGAATAAAAAATACACTACCATAAACAAGTAATGGTAATGATTAGAACCCTAAGTTAAGTTACGGCTTGGATTAAAGCTTTAACACTTAGGAATTCTGATCAAAATCATCTTGTGAAGTGGGTATTAATTTAATGCAATATAAAGCAAATCTCAAGGATATCATAAGATTAAATACCCAATAATTAACTCACCCCTATTTTTATCAATTTTTTAAATCAAACATCATCTATAAATTATTTCATAAGATCTGCAAACAAACCCCCCAATCAGAATACAATTAACTAAAAACAACATACTATAAAAAAGTATCATCGTCGAGGATTTGACCCAAGTGCTGATATACACATTAGCAGAGCACCAGAACGTTAATCGGTCGATAGGTGACAGTCGGCCGCGCATTTCAGGCTTGCGGCCCGGGTGAACGAACATGAATGAAGGCGGGGGGGGGGGGGGGCTGGGTACTAGGTTAGGGTTACAATATTTTTTTTCTTTTTTTCATTACATAATAATAATAATAAATAAATTTAAACTATAATAAAAATAACACTAATAATAATTAAACTTCTAAATGGTAATAATAATTAATAACTTTTACAATAATGATAATAATAATAATAATAACAACAACAACTACAACCAAAAGATAACGATATCAATAATAATATTATTTATAATGATTTTAATAATAATAATAATGATAATAATAATTTTAATAATAAAATTTTTAATAATAATAATAACAGCAATAGAAAAATCCAGTAACAGTATAATTATCCGCCTCATTTTAATTTTTACCTCATTTTTCTTTACTTAGTCTTATTAGTTGGATATAGCAACCTCACGGACCACACACAACTCAAACACTCATGTGCGGACCGTGCGGTAGCTTCTGTCTGATCCAAAAGCAGTTTCACGATTTCTCGAGCTGACCGCACGACCTTTGCTAACCGTGCTGTGCCCACACACCGACCATAATAATAATAATAACAATGATAATAATTTATCATTTCACTTTTAATAAAAATTATAAAATTATTAACAACAATAAAATATTTACCCATTTTAATTTTTCCTAAGGCAGGCGGATCATGCAGAAGCCTGGGTAGATCTGCACTGGGTTTTCAAAATGTGCTTCATCCATGCGCCCAGTGATGTCAACTCAGAAATGCACATTTTTTTTACATAACTCAAAAGTTTTTCATCTAGGGCTCAACTCGGACCCCAAAAAAATTTTAAAAGTCAAAGAAAAATATAAAATAAAATAAAATATAGGTCGAGGTGTGACAATTCTCCCCACTATAATGCTTTCCACCCTCAGAAAGCCACAACAAGATCAAAACCAAAAGATGAAGCTTCTTAAGTGTCACCCACCTCTAAAAGTTTAAGCACCTTTAGTTGATCGATCCAAACAGACACCGAAAACCTATGACACAACTCATCCTTAAAACACGATCACCTTAACCATCACCAAGAAGAACCCAAACCATCCATTTCAACTAAGAAATGAATAAAATTAAACTACCTCTGACACTTATTCTCGTAATCTTAGTCCAAAAAAACTGTTGGGTGTACTCCAATATAAATGTTTACTTGAGAGGAAGAACTCATGATTAGGTGGTTCCACACGAGACCACCTACCACTAGACGATACATAAAAAGAAACCCTGACACCAACATGGGGAGGCCCGAAAGGACTCCCCACTATATGGATTGGGATAACTCTAAATTACTTTCAGTGTAACTCTGAAAGACCCACTATGGGTCTCCCCACCATAAGAACTGATTAGATTAACCGAACTTGAAAACTTTACAAACGGACCAAAAAACCCCACCACAAGGGGAGAAATGTCACGACCCGACCCTACCAGTCCCGAGACGCAACTACCTCAAGCCCGCATCCATAGGCCAGAGGCTGGAGACCAGCGCCGAAGGCATAACAATCTCGGGGAGGCCTTCGTCTAAGTACTCGTACACATGAACACACAACCCACTCGATGCAGAAGTGCATAGTAAAAAGAAAACCACAGGATGAACAAATATAACCCAAACACAATCATGCATTAACCACTAAATAGAGTAATTTTAGTGCTGAAAGTAATGACAAGTAAATTGAACAGTAAAAAGGGCAAAACACGCGCCCAACCACAAAGGTGCCACAACCCGGCAACAGGTAACAAAAGGAAACAATTGGATAGATCCCCACCTTAAAACTCTGGCACAACCACGACACGCTGTTCGAGATCCTGTGACCTCTACACTCCTCCATAGTCACGATCGACCTGTCCGTCGTCTGCAAGGGCACACCAGGTGCGGGCAAAGCCCAAGTAGGGGTGAGTATAAAGATACTCAGTAGGATTCCCCGAAATCTTGAGGGAGAAACAAAGGAGGCACTAAAGAGGTGAGAAGTAGATAGAACCATAATAGTAAAAGAGTACAGTAAAGAGAGTGCAGCTCAACCCCATAAGAGGAAGGTAGTGAACTTGTCCAAACGCCAGGATCTAGTAACGGTGGGAAGACGAACTTCTCGCCAAGTCTTCCCTACCTATAGTAGGGGAGTGGAATCGTCTAACCAAGAGGAGATAAACATGGAAAACACATGGAATACCCCGTGTGTCTTTACACCTCATAGAAGGAGAGTAGCTGAACCTAATGAGTGGGAATCGAAGTCAGGTGTATATGTATATATGCTCAACAAGGAACCCGAACAAGTGTGTAAGGGGATCTCCATCTCCAAGATCAGCCCAAGAAGAGTCGGCAACAGTTCTAGGGATATCCAACACTGAACCCAAATGCCCCGCACATCAATCTAGGAGGTACAAGTCTAAGGGGCTCAATCACTGCACCTTGATACTATTCGCTTTGGGCAGCACTGACTCGCCCGCACGACTTTTAGATCGCGTCGCAAGGATGCGTCTCGGTGGGGAAAGTTCCCCTCGTCCTCATATGTCCTAAGGTCAAGTCAAAGCTATCACATCACCGATCTGTATAACCAAGGATCCTTCTCCGGTAGTCATGGAGAAAAAGTCACTAACTAGCCCTGTAGAAATGTCTGAGTCTAAAAGAAGTCACCGAGTAACCCACTGCCCAACCCAGCTGGAGGGTAAACCCCTAGATGTCATCGAGTAACCCACTGCCCAGCCCCGCTGAAGGGTAAACCCTGATAGGTCAACGGGTAACCCACTGCCCAGTTGCGGTGGAGGGTAAACCCCTGATAGGTCAACAGGTAACCCATTGCCCAGCTCCACTGGAGGGTAAACCCTAAAAGTCGTCGGGGAACCCACTGCCCAGCCCCACTGGAGGGAAAACCCTAGTAAGTGAATGGGTAACCCACTCCCTAGTCCAGTTGGAGGGTAAACCCTAATAGTATTATGGGTAACTCATTTACCAACCCCACTATAGGGAAAACCCTAATACGTCATTGGGTAACCCACTGCCCAGCCCGGCGGAGGGTAAACCCGGGACTGGTCTGATAGCTTTTCACTGCTCATGCTATCACTAGGGGGGGTCACCAACATCGCTACTGCGTGATGGTTCAGAGTGCATCGAGGAAACCCCGTCCAACGCCCTTCCATGCTTCCAAATTTAATAAGATCTTTAATGAGGCTCCACACACCCCAACAAATCACACCACTGCAATCCTCGTGGAAAACCACGCAAGATAGACTACTCATTTTCCTAGAACGGACCCCCGATGAAAAAGTTGTTCGCCACTACTTTAGGCCCGCACGGTGTCTCGTGGGGCCCAATCTTGGTCCTTAAAGAGTTTGGTCAGACTACGCCATTGTGATGGCCTCAAAAAAACACGTCAAATTGACTATTCATCTGCCCCGAACGAACGCCTAATGAAAACGTCGCAAAATGCTACATGTCGCTTAAAAGATGGCCCATAGGTCCCACACATCAATTCCAACTTCAACGTCCGAAACCATACTAGAAAGCTCCACCTCGACGCTAGGGTCGCAACTCCACTGACGACGCTCAAATCGGACATTGGATGTGTCTGCGCCATCCAAAAACAAGAACCCCCTGGAAAAACATAAATCCACCTAATGGGCGTGTCGCACCACTGAGGCCCCAATATCTGAAATTAAAAATCCCCGATACTATCTCAAAAGATTCTTCTAGATCTGAGGATTTCACTGCCGCAGATGGCATGAAAAATAAACACCCGTAGTGAAAGTTATGGGTGTCCAAAGTCGAGGGGACGACCCCCCCTCGTGGCTGGACCGGCCTGGGCCGGCCGGCCCGGTTCGCAGTGCCAGCCCGCTGCTCAGTCGCGCGGCCCGGACGTGGACCCTGGGTCCACCCAGTGCTGACCGACCACGAGGTCCGGTCATGGTCTCAGGTGGAGACCCGCCGAGTGTGGGTCTCTGTCCCCGCATGGGGTCGCGCTCCGCGACCCCGCCCTCATCGCACCCTGGCGAGCTTGCCCGCCGCCTGGAGCCACCACCTGGAGCCACCGCCTAGATCCCCTACTGTACCGCCTAGGTCTGCCGCCACACTACTGTCCCAGAACTGCGCCGCCACCGTCGTCGCCCACAGTGGCTCCCTGGAACCACCAGAAAAAGGGGGAAACAGCTGGGAAACTTCCCGGGGCTGCCCCGAACGTCCCGGGACTCGAAAGTTAGATCCGAAAATATAGTTGGGAAGATCAAATTGGGATCTACACAAATATGGGCTTCGCTCGACGACTGAATATCATTTCAATGCGAATAATTGTATTCAAATGGGGTTGTGGGAATTAAAATGAAAAAAACGCAAGCCTACCTCGATGGGCATAGCCCGACGCTTCACCAACGGTCCGCCGGAGTTGCCGCACCTCGTCGGAGAGGTGGAGGAGAGGGGAGGAGCTCGTAGAGAGGGAACCGCCAAGGAGAGGACCTAAGGGGGAGAAGAGGGTGGGGGGTGGTGTGTTTAAATATAAAACACTTAAACCCCCCCACCTGTAGACCCCGTACCCGAACTTTCGGCGGGGTTAAGCTGCCCCTAGGGTAGAAACCACATTCTGAGCGCAATGGCGGTCTCAATTTTTTAATCTGAGCCTTCGTTCAAAGTTGTAAAGTCCACGCTCGAGGCCGCTAAATTACAAAAACGCCCCTGGGGACGTTTTTCACAGTTGGCCCGCGCCTGCAAAATTTTTACCTCTCCTAGGGTAAACGGCATGCTACGGACTCAACGATGCCCTCAGTTTTCCCGTACGATCCACCATTTAGGAGTTATTCTGTTTATTTAGCACGTCCAGTGTGAACGTACGTCAAATTTAATTCTGGCCACACTAGGGCTCGGAATTGCATGCCGTCTGAACGTCCTGCTTTGAAATAACATCAAGAAATACACAAAGTCTTATAGGTTCAAAAATACGGGTTCTTACATCATTCCCTCCTTCATGTTTTTTTCCCCGAAAAACAAAACTACAAAAATAACTTGGGATACTGAGCCCGCATCTGGCTCTCCCGCTCCTAGGTGCTCTCCTTCACCCTCTCGTGCTGCCATAGAACACGAACTAGAGGAATGGCCCGTACGTGCAGAGTCCGCTCCTTTCGGTCCTCAATCGCCACCGGGTGCTTCACAAAGGTGGAACCTTCCTCAATGTCCATCTCTCCCCAGTCGATAATGTGCATGGGGTCGTTCACGTATTTCCTCAACTGCAACACGTGGAAGATGTCTTGCACTCTCTCCAACTGTGGGGGTAGATCAAGATGGTAGGTTACCTCACCATCCCTCTGCATGATCTCAAAGGGCCCGATGAACTACGGGGAAAAATTTCCTCCTAGGCCGAATCTCCGCATTCCACACTATAGGGAGACTCTAAAAAAGACATGGTCTCCCTGCTCAAACTCCAAAGGCCTATGATGTCGGTCTGCATAGGACTTCTATCTACTTTGAGCTGTCCTCATCTGCTTATGAATGAACTACACCTTCTCCATCGTTGCCTACACCAAATCTGGTCCCATGAGGGAGGTCTCCCCAACCTCTGTTCAGCACAACAGTGACCTGCAGGGTCTCCCGTAGAGGGCCTCAAAAAGTGCCATACCAATAGTAGAGTGGTAAATATTGTTATAATCAAACTCTACCAAGGGAAGGTGATCCTCCCAGCTCCATCCAAAGTCTAACACGCATGCCCTGAGTATATCCTCCAACACCTGGATAGTGCGCTCAGTCTACCTGTCAGTCTGGGGGAGAAAAGCTGTACTCATTTGCAACTGAGTCCTGAATACCTCTTGCAGGCCTCACCATAATTGATATGTAAACCGTGCGTCATGGTTGGAGACGATCGTCGAGGGTACTCCATGAAGGCGGATGATCTCCCGAACATATAACTGCCCCAAACTCTCCACTGAGCTCTGCTCCCTGATAGCAAGGAAGAGCGCCGACTTCGTGAGTCGGTCCACTATCACCCAAATAGAGTTGTGACCCTTCGCTGTGCGTGGATGCCCTGTGAAGAAGTCCATAGATATGCCATCCCACTTCCACTTCGGGATATCAAGGGGCTGCAACAACCCTGACAGAACCTGGTGCTCTTCCTTCACCTGCTGATCGGTAAGACACTGAGAAATGAACTTGGATATGCTCCACTTCATGCTAGAGCACCAAAACTTCCGTTGAAGGTCTCTGTACATCTTCCCCACACCGGGATGTACGAACATGGGAGAAGTGTGGAATTCCCGCATCACATCCTCCCGCATCTCAATCGGTACTAAAGCTCATCCCTGGAATAGGATCTCGTGATTCCCTCCTTCAGAATACCCATTGGGTGCATCGCCCGTGGATACCTGATCACACAGTACCTTGCTGTCGACATCCCCCAGCTTCGAATCTCTCACCCACTCAAGGAGAGAAGGGGTCAATACCATCGACTACGAAAAATCCATGCCCTCCTGCTCCACCAAGGTCAACTGTAGGAAAGCCAACTAATCTGAAGCTTCCCACACTAACTGAGCCTGGAACTTCCTGCTAAGAGCATTTGCTATTATGTTTCCCTTCCATGGAGTGTAGACTATCTCGAAATCATAGTCCTGTAGAAACTCTAGCCAACGCCTCTACCTCAGATTCAAATCCCTTTGAGTGAAGATATACTTGAGGCTCTGGTGGTCTAAGTAGACCACAAAACACTCACCTAGAAGGTAGTGTCTCCATAGCCTCAAGGCGAAGACCACTGCTTCCACCTCCAAATCGTGAGTCGAATAATTCTACTCATGGGGCCTTAACTGCCTCGACCCATACACAATCACTGCGCATTGCTGCATTAGCACGCACCCGAGCCTAGCTCCCGAAGCATCGCAATATACGACAAACTCAACGCCCTCCTCTGGAAGCCTCAACACCAGAGCACTAGTTAGCCTCTACCTCAACTCCTCGAAGGACTTATAGCACTGATCATTCCAGGTAAACTATTATCCCTTCCATGTCAATGTGGTAAAAGGGGCAACAATCCTAGAGAAGTCCTCCACGAACCTCCTGCAGTACCCTGCCAAACGAAGGAAACTCCGCACCTCAGACGCATTCTTGGGTGGATCCCAAGAAATCACTGCCTATATCTTTGTGGGATCCATAGACAATCCATGTTCCGTAATGACGTGCCCCAAAAATTGAACCTCATGAATCCATAACTGGCACTTCGAGAGCTTCTCGTACAACTGGTGATCTCGAAGTAAGTCTAGGACCATCCTCAAATGCTCCGCATGCTCCTCCTATGTCGCTGAGTAAATGATTACGTCGTCAATAAAGACAACCACAAACCGGTCCAAGTACGGCTGGAAAATCTGGTTCATCAAAGCCATGAAGATGGCAGGGGAATTCGTCACACCAAAGGGCATCACCAGAAACTCGTAGTGCCCATATTGACAACAGAAGGCTAGATTTGGGATATCAACCTCACGAACCTGCAATTGGTGGTAGCCAGATCGAAGATCGGTCTTCAAGAACCACTTCACACCTCGCAACTGGTCAAAGTGGTCGTCGATCCTCGGCAAAGGGTACTTGTTCTTTATCGTGGCCTGATTCAGGCGACGATAATCTACACAAATTCGTAGGATCCCATCTGCCTTCTTCACAAACAAGACCAGAGCTTCCCAGGGGGACACACTGGGGCCAAATGAATCCTTCTCACGAAGGTCATCCAACTGAATTCGTAGCTCCCAAAGCTCTGTGGGTGCCAACCAATATGCTGCAAAAGATATCAGAGTAGTCCCCGACTTCAAGTCAATACAGAACTCCATCTCTCATATCAGAGGTAGTCCCAGAACATCCTAGGGAAAGACGTCCATGTAGTACTCTACAACGGTAGGGATCCAGGTGCCTGTAGCATCTACTGATCCAAGAGCCATGCTCATTAGCTGGTGCGAAAAAAGTCAGGGTCTCCTTCTCAGAGTACCCATCTGCTCTGCCACGAGGTTTCATTCACCAAGGATGGTGAACCTCGTCCCATCAGAAAAAAAACCTCTGACTCGTCTGTGATGACATCCGATCTCGACGTGAACCATCGAAATCCAATCCATGCCCAGGATGACGTCGTAAGGTTCCATTTTGATGATGAGTAGGTCCCACGTGAAACTCCCTCCTCCGAACGACAGTTCACACTGTCTACAAATAAAGGTCACTAATGAGGCACTTACCGTAGGAACCTCGAGGCTAAGAGCAGGTGTCAGTGCCTCTACTGGAAGATCCAACTCCCGTACCAATAGCAGTGATACAAAGGAGTGGATGGAGCCTATGTCTACTAGTACTGAAGAAAGTATGGAGTAAACACAAAGCATACCTTAGACCATATCGTGGGATGGAGGGTCTCAAAAACCCATGGCATGAAGCTGCCCACGACCCCTACCGCCAGCTCCCTGAGCCTGGCGTGGGCCGCCTGGTGGTGGCGATGGAGGGATCTCAAAACATCGTCCTCCACCTCCTGGTCCTACTGCTCTACCTGCTCCACCTCCCTAAGGACCGCCCGGTCCCCGCCTAGGTGACCCCTGGTCATGGTGCTGCCTCTGCCTCTGTGGTGCGCCCACTGCCTGCCACGGCTGATCTGTACGCCTGGTCGGGCAATCCTGTGATAGATGGCCTCGACCATCACAAGCGTAACACCGACTCTCTCCCATCTCCCCTGGTGCCCTACGGTGCCACTAAGGTGTATGACCCTGGCTCTGGGTCTGCCTCATGGAAGGGCCTCCTCAGCTGAGGCCCAGCTCTCTGTCGTCTACCTGCTGAAGACTCTGCTCTAAAGCGGCCACTACTAGGTCCTTCCATCTGGAACCCCTCAGCCAGGAATCTCTAGTCACAAGCGACCGCTCCAGCACCCCGGTGTAAGTGGGGATGCACAAGGGTACCACGCTAGCACAGATCTCCTGCAAATACCTTTCTCAAACTTTCGTGCCTGAAAGTAGCTGACGCGGATCATGTCCTGCGAGCAGCATGTAAGATCAGTGAACCGGGTCGCGTACTGGGACACAGACATCCCCCCTGATTCAGCTCCAGAAGCTCTTGGATCCAAACAGAGCGTAAACATGATGGGGAGTACTCCTCCTAGAAAAGCTACTGGAATCCATCCCATGTGAGGGACGAATCATCATGGGTCTGCGTTACCAGACCCACCATTGCCCGACTGTCCCGAGGAAAATACTGGCAGCTAGGGCCACTATCTGGTCTGCTGGGGTCTGTACCAGCCTGAAGATCCATGCCACTGACTCAAGCCAGTCCTCTGCCACTTGGGGATCCAGGTCCCCGCGGAACTTCAATGACCTCTAATGCTAGAAATCTCTTTGCGCGCTTAGTCTGCGTGCAACCTTGACCTGAGATGCCAGTACTAACTGCCACTCCTTAAGTGGAGGGGCTACTGATGAAGCACTAGGTGGAAGGGAATCGCGTGAGGGCCCCTGAACTGACGCCTTGTCACTCACTAGGTCGTCGTCATGAATTAAAGAGGGTAACCTGGCTGGCTGCTATTGTGGGGGAATCCTGAAAATTATCAAGGATTACCATGATCAGATGATCATATATATATATATATATAACAGTAATAACAAAGGGGAGATGACTCAAACAAAGATAGTCAAAGACTAAGTCCTACAAGATGCATGTTCTAAAGTTCCCTGCAACAAGTGTCTCAGAATGTCGAGTCAACAAATGGGTTATCAGGGTCCTGATGAATGGATACATCGGCCGCTCGTACCATCACTGGACTCCCTGGCCTAAGAGCCTCTCTCGAGACACGTCGAAATTATTACCCTAAATCCCAACCAATTAATTTTTAGGGACGTCTAAAAAATGTCCTAGGGAAGGAACCACCTCTAATACCACTTTATCATGACCCGACCCTACCACTCCCGAGCCGCAACTACCTCAAGACCACTTCCATAGGCCAGAGGCTGGAGACCAGCACTGAAGGCGTAAAAATCTCAGGGAGGCCTTTGCCTAAGTACCTGTAGACACGCACACACAACCCACTCGATGCAGAAGTGCAGAGTAAAAATAAAACCACATGAAAAAAATCTATAACCCAACCAAAGTCATACATTAACCACTAAATAGAGCAAGTAAAGTGCTGAAAGTACTGACAAGTAAACTGAACAGTAAAAAGGGAAAAACATGCGCCCAACCACAAAGGTGCCAAAACCCGACAACAAGTAACAAAAGGAAACAACTGGATAGATCCCCACCTGAAAACTCTGGCATGACCAAGAAACGTTGTCCGAGCTCCTGTGACCTTTACACTCCTCCGTAGTCATGATCGACCTGTCTGTCGTCTGCAAGGGCACACCATGTGCGGGCAAAGCCCAAGCAGGGGTGAGTATAAAGATACTCAGAAGGATTCCCCAAAAGCTTGAGGGAGAAACAAAGGAGGCGCTAAATAGGTGAGAAGTAGATAGAACCAGAACAATAAAAGAGTACAGTAAAGAGAGTGCAGATCAACCCAATAAGAGGAAGAAAGTGAACTCGTCCAAATGCAAGGAGCTAGGAACGGTGAGAAGATGAAATTCTCACCGAGTCTTCGCTACCTATAGTAGGGGAGTGGACTCGTCCAACCAAGAGAATCTAAAAATGGAAAGTACGTGGCATACCCCGCGTGTCTTCACCCCTCCTAGAAGGAGAGTAGCTGAACCAAAGGAGTGGGAACCGAAGTCAGGTGTATATATATATATATGCTCAACAAGGAACCCAAACGAGTGTGTAAGAGGATATCCACCTCCAAGCTCAGCCCAGGAAGAGTGGCAAACAGTTCTAGGGATATCCAACACTAAACCCAAATGTCCCACATGTCAACCTAGGAGGTATAAGTCTAAGGGGATCAATAACTGCACCTCGATACTATCCACTTTGGCCGGCACTGACTCGCCCACACAACTTTTAGGTTACGTCGCAAGGATGCATCTCAGTGGGGAAAGTTCCCCTCTTCCTCGTATGTCCTAAGGTCACATCAAAGCTTTCACATCGACAATCTGTATAACCAAGGATCCCGCTCTGGTAGTCATGGATAAAAAGTCACTGACTAGCCCCGTAGAAAGGTCTGAGTCTAAAAGAAGTCACTGGGTAACCCACTGCCCATCCCAGCTGGAGGTTAAACCCCTAGAGGTCATCGGGTAACCCACTGCCCAACCCCGTTGAAGGGTAAAACCTGATAGGTCAATGAGAAACCCACTGCCCAGCTGTGCTGGAGGGTAAAACCCTGATAGGTCAATGGGTAACCCACTGCCCAGCTCCGCTGGAGGGTAAAACCTAAAATTCATCGGGTAACCCACTACCCAGCCCCGCTGGAGGGTAAACCCTAGTAAGTGAATGGGTAACCCACTGCCCAGCCTGACTGGAGGGTAAACCCTGATAGTTCGATGGGTAACCCACTACCCAGCCCTACTGAAGGGTAAACCCTAATATGTCATTGGGTAACCCACTGCCCAGCCCGGCTGGAGGGTAAACCTAGGACTGGTCTGATAGCTCTGCACTGCCTGTGCTATCACTGGGGGGGGGGGAAGGGTCACCAACATCGCTATTGTGCGATGGTTCGGAGTGCATCGAAGAAACCCTGTCCAATTCCCCTCCATGCTTCCACATTTAATAAGATCCCTAATGAGGATCCGCATGCCCCAACAAATCACACCACTGCAATCCTCACGGAAAACCACACGAGATAGACTACTCATTTGCCTAGAACGGACCCCTGATGGAAAATTTGTTCGCCACTGCTTTAGGCCTGCACGATGTCTAATGGGGCCCACTCTCAGTCCCGAAAGAGTTCGGGTAGACCGCGCCATTGCGATGGCCTTGGAAAAACACGTAAAATTGACTATTCATCCACCCCGAATGGATGCCTAATGAAAATGTCACAAAACGCTGCACATCGCTTAAAAGGCCCGTAGGGCCCACGCCTCAATTCCGACTTCAATGTCCTAAACCATACTAGAAATCTATGACTCGATGCCAAGGTCAAAATGCCACTGACGGCGCTCAAATCGGACATCAGATGTGTCCGTGCCATCCAAAACAAGAACCCCCGGAAAAACGCCAATCCACCTAATGGGTGTGTCGCACCACTGAGGCCCCTATATTGGGAATTAAAAATCCCCGAGACCATCTCAAAAGCTTTCTCTCGAGACAAGCATTTCATTTCCACATATGGAACGCAAAACAGACACCCTTAGTGAAAGTTATGGGTGTCTGGAGTCGAGGGGACGAGCCCCCCCTGGCTGGACCGGCTTGGCTCGCAGTGCCGGCCCGCGGCTTAGCCGCACAGCCCAACCGTGGACCCTGGGTCCACCCAGTGCTGACCGGTCATGAGGGACGGTCGTGGTCTCGTGTGGAGACCCACTGAGTGCGGGTATCTGTCCACGTACGGGGTCGCGCGCCGCGACCCCGCCCTCGTCGCGCCCTAGCGAGCTCGCCCACTGCCTAGAGCCACTGCCTGGAGCCTCCTCCTGGAGCCCCTGCCACGCCGCTTGGGTCCACCACCACGCTGCCATCCCGGAACCATGCCACTGCCGCCATCGCCTGCCGGAGCTTCCTGGAATTTCCGGAAAAAGGGGGAAACGACCGGGAAACTTTCCAGGGCCGCCCCGGACGCCCCGGGACTTGAAATTTCGATCCTAAAGGACCGTTGGGAAGCTTAAATAGGAATATACACAAATATGGGATTCTCTAAAAGATCATACAACATTTGGATGTGAATAATTGTATTAAAAGGGGGTTTCAGGAATTAAAATGACAAAAACACAAGCCTACCTCGATGGGTGTAACCCGACGCTCCACCAATGGTCCACCGGAGTTGCCACGCCTTGCCGGAGAGGTGGAGGAGAGGGGAGGATCTCATTGAGAGGGAGTCTCCAAGGAGAGGAGCTAAGGGGGAGGAGAGGGTTGGGGGTGGTGTGTTTAAATAGAAAACACTTAAACCCCCTGCCCATAGACCCCGTACCCAAACTTTCGGCGGGGTCGGTGTTAAGCCGCCCCTAGGATAAAAACCATGTTCTGAGCACAATGGCGGTCTCAGTTTTTTAATCCGATCTTCCGTTCAAAATTTGTGAAGTCCATGCCCGAGGATGCTAAATTATGAAAACGCCCCTGGGGGAATTTTTCACAGTTGGCTCGCTCCCGCGAAAATTTCACCTCTCCTAGGGTAAACGACACGCTCCAGACTCAACAGTGCCCTCAATTTTCCCATCCGAGCCACTGTTTAGGAGTTATTCTATTTATTTAGAACGTCCAGTGTGAACGCATGTCAAATTTATTTCCGGCCACACCGGGGCTCGGTATCGCATGCCGTCTGAATGTCCTGCTTTGAAATAACATCAAGAAATACGCAAAGTCTTATAGGTTCAAAAATCTGGGTTCTTACAAGAAATAAGGGAAGGAAACAACTTATAGAACATAAAAACTACCATCATCTTCATATCAACAACGTCGCACCCTCGGAAGAACATAAACCACATCACACTAGGGACCAAGGTTAAACAAAGACCCTTTTTCTATGCTGTGGGTTCTCTTGACTACGCGCCAACTTCACTCTCAGACCTATGGATAGAGCACCAATGATTGAAGCATCTCTTGCCTCAAATTCAGGCTTTAGAAATTACCAAACTTAACACACAACCTAGAATTTCACCAAACACACTTTCAATAAAACAATTGTTTCAAAGAGGTTCAACAAAAACCATTCTTACAAATGTAGGAAAAGAAACACTGCAAGACTCTACCAGAGAAGATTAATACATACAAGAAACACTATAAAGATAAAACCTAAAACTGATCCCCAAACATCACCCTACTCTTGCTGACGGGCTGAGGTGACCTTCGACGAGCCAGGTCTAGCTTCAGCGTGCTTCTTGGAAACACCATGACAGAATCGCTACAAGTAACCCCAACTTCCACAGGTGTGGAAGGGTCTCAGAGCACTTGGAAACGTCAGTCTCTTGTGACCCTTCCTACCACACTGGTGACAGATCATGACATCACACTGTGAAGGTGTTGATTGCAGGTCCGGAGGCCTCTTAATTCCTCTAGTAGACCCACCAACATCATGTCGCTTCCCATTCTTCATATCATCATCCTCTGCACCACTTCCCAAGGCTGAGTGAGGATCTTCCACCTCTAGTCCTCCTACTAACTCAGATTCAGCAAGAAAGGCTTTCCCCACAACATCCGAGAAGGTGGTTAGGTTGAGATCTTCCACTTTCGATCGCAGTTCAGGTCAGAGTCTAGACTCAAATTGTCGAGCCTTCCCAGGATTGTTTTCAACAAACCATTGGTTGTACGGAACTAGGTCTAAGGAATGTCGATAGAATTATAGTACTGATTCAGCACCCTTCTCAAGATAACACAACTCCATCCTCTTCCTCAGCTTCTTCAACTCAGAGAAGTATTGTTGGATGAACGAAGACTTGAAGAATTCCCAAGTGAGATCTTCTCGAGGCTTGCTTCGAGACATGGAATTCCACTATTTCCAGGTTGGACCTTCAAGCATAAAGGTATCCAAATTCACCTTCGGTGACTCAGGAAACCCAATGAAACTGAATTTCCTCTCAATCTTCTGCAACCACTCCTCCGCCTCAAGTGGATCTTCTTGACCATAAAACAGGGGAGGGTTCAACTTACAGAATTCCAGAACATAGTCTATAGGCTGATCAACTGGAGGATTTCCTAGGGGTGCACCACCCGAAGCTGCACCTTGGACATCCATCAAACTGTCGCGGGGGTGAACACTAAGAAAAAAGGAAACAAAGAACATAATCAAAACATGGTCATTTCCATTTCAATTTCAACTTTTCACAATTTCCAAAATAAAACCTTTCAAAGAAATTATTAAAAGTAAAGAAGACCCAAACGAACCACAAGGAGAAACAAGCACTGATGGGTGACATGGACATATGGTTGGCAGCCATACGCCAGTCACGCCACTGTCACAAGGAGTACTCTAGGGTAATGTCCCCGGCTCTACATGGCTTTCCAGACCATGTGAGCTCACATAGGTCACTTTACCGACTCCCATTTCATTTCCTAACATAAAAAAATTCAAAAGAATCCAAAAACACTGATAACCCGAATATCCCATGGTAACCTATGGTTCAGAACGAGCAAGGGTTCATGACGTCCTTCTCGTATGTATGCCTCGAGTCCTGAAAATTCTACTCCTTCTACCATGAAAACCCCAAATAACAATGGATGCTCTAAAAAAACAAGGTCCGCTGAAGAGCCGACCTCCTCTGATACCATTTTGTCATGAACCAACCCAGGTTGACCCTGAACCGATCACCCGAGCCGGTCAACGACATGGCCCGAGAGGCGTTCCCGATCCTCTGTGGATGGAGACAGGTTCCAGGGTATCAACAAAGAATAACAGGGGAATGATTTCACCCAATAAAAACAAATAAATCACTAGGAAGAAAGTAGAACAACACAAAATAAATAAAGGACACGAAAAGGAATAACAACCAACAACAAAAAAACTAACCTGAACATGGACAAAACTCCTCGTGACCCCGAGAGTCACTCACCAAACCACAACCAACTCTCACCCACAGCGAGAAAGATCGATTCAAACCTGAAACATAGACTAAAAATAGGAAAACACTATAGGCGTGAGTATTAAAACTCAGTAGGAGCACCCAACAAACTATCCCCAAAACACTACCTTTAAATAAATAATTTACTAATTCCAGGTTTGAACTAAATTATATAAAACATGGGTTTCCACACATACACTTTCATTTATAAAACAAGTAATGGTCCATTTCCCTTTTTAATTGAAAAACAAGTTTAATGTTTGAAAGAAACAGGTGCATTGAATTTTAAAACATTTTTGCGAACAATTTAGAAATCCAAATTTTAGTTGTTAGTCAAAAGGAAAACCACACACAATACACAACACACACTAAGGGAAATGGAAAAAGTGGCACACAGGGGCTAGCAACCGAACTAGACCTCTCAATCATCAACCACATACAAATAAGCACTAAAAGAAACATGGGTCGAAACTAGGAGATTGTGAACAATCCAGAACATACTATACATGTGACTCATCCTGAAGGCATGCCCTACTCAATGACGTCATAATGCCCTAATGCCTGGTGTTTCCCTATATGGCCTAACCGAGGGGCCCAATCCCCTAGTAGAGCAAAGTCCGTACTAAGGTCCACTAGCCAGTGTGTAGTCTAAACTAGTGCAACAATCATTCTCAGAAGATCCACTCACTATGCCAGGTTCCCATGCCAACTCGTGTAATAAAAAAAGGTCATTAAACAATGTCAATCAACCAATCACGATGCACAAACATCACACGTAACTCACACAATCATTGTACACAAAAATTACACCTTTGAGTCACCTCAAAGAATGTTTTCCAAAATAATTTATTTATCAAAGTGCCAAATGGGCCTTAACCATCTTTAATGAGAAACCTCATTTCTCAAGAGACCCAAAACACTTTCCCACACATCAAAAGAAATCATTTATCATCAAACCAAAACTACACATGAAATTCCATGAATTATGTTCAAAGGCCAAATGAGCATTCTTTCACTATTGTACATCAATTTACCAAGAAAATGTTTCAATTGACGTGTATAAAATAAACATCTATTTTTACATCGAGTAGTTATTCCAAAATTAAATTATCTAATACTATTTGTATTTTATTAAAATTAATAAAATATCAAGAAATTAATAAATTCAAAATTTAAAGGCAAGTGTAGTGGAGGACCTACCTCAACTCACTGTCCAAACACAATGGCACGTTACGTCTCGCACAGATGCACAAGCACATGCAAGCTGACGATCGCAGTTTTGCGGAATTACCTCACCAATGCGCTGCAAGAAACGTACAACAACTAAAAACCCATAACCACTGACTTAGGACAATCCAAATGAACAAACGATGTAAAAACCACCATGACATGTTTTCAAAACATACTTCGCACCATTTACATTATTTACTAAACTACTTTAAAATTTATAAAACAATTATTGAAGAGTAACTCACAGTTTACACACCCAATACCCTCTTGAAAAAAACTCTTTTAATCTCAACCGCACATCCTCAACATTCTAGATTAGAAAATGCACCACTTGCATCGTTAAATAAACTAACTACATAACTTAATAAAAATACACCGCATGCCAAAAACCCATTTTGAAACCATGCACACACACTGCTTTAGAAAACCACAAACCAAAATTCTACCTTTGAAATCAAGTGCGCCTCAAAATATTCCCAAAACATAATCTTCACCACATATAATATGTAATAAACTAGTTAAAAGCTTATAAAACAATTTTAAATAACACTCTAAGTCTTTTATGAAAAAATTCACCCAAAGCCCCTCTTTTTAAACCCAACCTCAAACCAAGACCTTCAAATTTAGATTTGCAGCAGTTTCAAAATTATAAACTACATGTAAGAAATATAACAAAAAACTTCGCACACACATAATATACCAAATTTGACATGTAAAACTCATTTTCAACCAATTGCACAAAAAAACCTTATTCTAGACATTGCAAGTCACCAATTAATTATCACAAATCATGTGAAAAACATGAACCAGGTGAAACATTAATCAAGAAAATTTGTGAAAAGGGGAAACTCACCTCAAACAATGAAGAAGATCCTGAAAATGGTGCGAAACACTGTTTTCACCTCAACCGCACCAGCGAGGAACAAAAACAACCCTAAACAACAACCTTAGACCATTAATTTTGGAATCAAACCCTAAAAGTATTGAAACCCCAACATCTGGGGTTTGGGAAAACCAAAAACCGTAAATGAAGAAGCATATACCAAATAAAAAAAGAGAAGCCATCACCAGAAGGGAAGTCGATGCTGGAGGAGGGCACACAAATCAGAGAAGACCACGCCGGAAGAAACCCGCCTGGTAGGGGGTTGCACCGGGAGGGGACTCACACTAGAAGGGGGGTCGCGTGGCTAAACAGTGCATGTAGGAAGAGGGGTTGCGTGGCCGGAAGACCACCAGAGGGAGAGAGGGAGGCCATAAATCTGGCCGGAGAGCAGGGGGGTGTGTCGGTTTGGGGATGGAGGGAGCGGGCTGGATGGCCGACCGAGATGGGTGTGGCGTGATGGAGGTCACGGGTAGGAGGCGGAGGCACAGATGGTTTCTGCTGGTGGTCGGACGAGGTCGGCGAGGGGCACAACTGATCTAGGAGGCAGTGGTCTGGTGTGCCGAGGAGGTGAGGCTGGAGAGCAGTGTGGTCCGTAAGGAGGGTGGAGGTGCAACATAGCATGTAGGGAGAGCAGAGGTGCAAGCAAGGAGGGTGGCTCGTGGCCCTGGTACACGAATAGAAATGAAGAGGGGGGGGGGGGGAGGGGTGCCACTGGGTACTAGGTTAGGGTTACAATATTTTTTCCTTCTTTTTTCATTATATAATAATAATAATACAAATAAAAATAAATAAATTTAAACTATAATAATAACAACAATAATAATAATTAAACTTCTTAATGGTAATAATAATTAATAACCTTTTCAATAATGATAATAATAATAATAATAATAACAACACCTGCAATAAAAATATAATGATGTCAATAATAATATTATTTATAATGATTTTAATAATAATAATAAGTATAATAATAATAATAATAATAGCAATAGAAAAATCTAGTCATAGTATTATTATCTGCCTCATTTTAATTTTTACCTCATTTTTATTTACTTAGTCGTATTAGTTGGATATCGCAAACTCGCGGACCGTGCACAACTCAAGTGCTCATGTGCGGACCATCCGATAGATTTTGTCCGATCTAGCAGTAGTCACACGGGTTCCCGAGCTAACCGAACGACCTTTTATAACTGTGCGGTGCCCGCTCATCGGTAGAAATAATAATAATAATAATAATGATAATAATTTTTCATTCCACTTTTAATAAAAATTATAGAATTATTAACAACAATAAAATCTTTACTCATTTTAATTTTTCCGAAGGCAGGCGGATCGTGAAGAAGCCTAGGCAGAGCCGCCCAGGGTTTTCAAAATGCACTCTGCCCATGCGCCCAGTGACGTCAACTCAGAAACACGCGTTTTTTTGACATAACTCAAAAGTTTTTCGTCCAGGACTCAACCTGGACCTCAATAAAATTTTAAAAGTCAAAGAAAATTATAAAATAAAATAAAAGATAGGTCGGGGTGTGACAATTGGTCGGTTATCTCAAGATTAGTCATCACAAAATACTCTTAACATGTTTTGGGATACTTATTATGTTCTACACATTATAAGTTTACCTATAAATATATCTAATAAATAATAAATATCTATATATATATATCCATATAATTATATTACCTGATTTTAAATATCAATATATATATATATATATATATATATATATGCATTTTTTTGTATTTAATGTTGTCTTTTAAATAAATATCTAATATACATTTTCAAATATTACATTCAAATAATATAACATATATATATATGCATAACTACTAAAAATATTATTCATAGTAAATTTTATTAAATTAAATTAACAAAAGTAATATAATTTAAACTTAAATAACCTTTAAAATATTGTAAAATTATGTTGATTTCAATATAATAAAATTAGATAAGTATACATACAATTTTTGAAGTAATTAAACTTTCCAAAATTTAAACTTTTCAATGTATATATAGATAGATAGATAGATAGATTCACTTTATTTACCTATGTGTATCGAATTTTATAATTTAAATTTATTTTACTTTAGATATAATATACAGAAAAAGTTCGGGGTCAAGCCCCTTATTATTAAAATAAAAGAAAAAGAAACAACCCCGTGAAATATGGATGAGGTAAAACAAGGGAATAACCACATCCATAAAGAAAAATTACAAATCCATCATCATCATAATCATGATTAAAGTCATGACTAGAATATTCAACATCATCAGAAGACTTTCAATCTGACCTTAAATTCCTATGATTAAAGAGAAAAATGTACTTTTCCTTAATCTTCACCTGCTTCAGAGTGAGCTGGTCCCTTCGCCCATGCCATTGAGTTACATCACCTCGACCACTCCGACCTCGACCTTCTGGATTCTTACCCCACCTCCAAGTTTTATGATGCAACATTACATCATTCCCACCCTTAACAGCATCAAGCATGTATTTAGAAAAATGACTGACATCATCATTAATAGATCCAAGTACCTCAAAAATATTCACCTCTATGACATTATTTGACTTATCAAATTTATGATAATTTTTTTTGGTGACTCAAGATGAAAGCTATTTTTCTTTGGAACCATTTAAAAAACTTTAATTACCCACATTCTGCTTACTTTTACTACTTCTTGAGATCATTTCCTCATGCATATCAACCGTGGCTTGCATAACTGCTTCCCTCTCAATGAACTCCAATCTGTCTAACAAAGCGAAAGAATCCATAATCTCAATGGTTTTTGTTTACCTTTAATTGTTTAGGTAACCATTTGCTCATGCATAATGTGATCATTAGCCACATATTGTGCATCAATCTCTCTAATGTCTTTCTCTCTAAGGGATTCCATTTTTTCCACCATTGCAAGATCAGAAGGACTACCCACTTGCTTGTCAAGGGGAATTCTATCCAGTCTATTTAACATTTCACTTTTCCCATCATCATCATGAGTTGAAGGTTCTTCAACAACGATATCTGACCAAAGCCTCTTCTTACCAAAGCCCTATATAGGAATATCAACCAACTGTTGGATGCCCTATGCATCCACTTGCTCGATGAAATTAGCCGATTGTCCTTCAGATTGAACAACATCATGTACTACAACCTCAAACTGCCTAGTCTTTCAACCTTCATGATAGGGTCTGTTCTGAAAATCAGTATTAGAATGAGCACCTGATTTCTTGCTCCTTTTTAAACAAGAGTTCTTATCATGACCGCGAGTATGGAAAAACTCACAGATAAGAGATCTCCTATAATTAGCAAGATCATGCCCAATAATATTACATTCCATGAAGAATTTAGGAACCCTCTCATAAAAAAATATCAATTTAAACTCATATTCATCAGTAAAAAAAATTACCCGATCAACCAAAGTTGATCCCAACTCAACCTCAACCAGAAAATGGGAAAAGTGGATGAACCTTACAGTTTTAGTTTCCATATCCATTTTAATGGGAAGATCAATCAACATGGAAATGTAATATAATATTTTTGGGTGCCAAAGGATCTAATTAAAACCATAGAACTTTACCCAGATTTGAGCATAAGAGTTACTAGCATCCAGTAGATTGAATTTTTTGTCCCATTCCTTAATGTGAAGAAATATATGCTTAAGAGATACATATTTGAAGCCCCATGCCCACATCTTCAAATCCTCAGAAGGGAAAATGATGTGGTAAAACCCACATCCTAATTAAGCACATCTATAATTGTAGAATCCCCAAATCTCTGATAGCTGGTCAACTAAATCACCAATCTTCAGCAGATTGGAGCCCCTGGAAAAAATAAGTCAAGCGATAATAATGTGTTTACCAGTTTCAATTCGCCCTGACATCGCATCCCGGTTCAATTTAACATGGGCGGTGCTTCCCTTATGACGAATGACAATGGTAGCCAAACCTTTGTAAATAAAGAAGGATCACTTACCCACACCTTCACCAACCTTGAGAGGTCCCTTGCGAAATCGTTGCTTCAATTTCGATCCAACACCGCATGATTTGAAGGCAACAAAGTGCCCCTACGTAAGGAAATGATCTGTTGTCAGAATATTAGAAGGAGCAAACACATCATGAAAACCTTAGGCGACATTATTGGGGGAGAGGATCTCCCTCCTCCGCTTGTAATCCATCCTCATATATAATAATATATGCATATAAATATATTCAAATCTAATTATTCACAATTTAAATTACAAATATATACATTTTTAAATATTATATTCAAATAATACAACATATATATTCAAATTAAAATATATTCTACTTTATTTATTAATATTTTAAAATATAATTATCTATATTTTTTGTAAAAAACTATTGTTTCCTAAATAAAAATATTATTATTTTAAACATAACAACTGAAAATATTATTAATAGTAATTTTTTTTAAATTTAATTAAAAAAATTAATATAATTCACACTTAAATAACCATTAAAATATTGTAAACTAATATGTGTACTTCATGAATGTATTTTATGGTGTTTTAATATAGTATTTTTTTGCAATTTAATTGATATTTTGTCCTATTTTGGGTTGTTTTACTTGTTTTGTGATTGTTGGTAGGAAACAATCAATAATCAGAAAAGGAAGAAAAAGAGGAAAATATAAGGAGAAAAAGGTACTTCACGCCACAACACAACACCAGAAAATATAAGGACTCCCACAGTGATGGATGATCATGTAACACTTTTGGGGCATGAAATTGAAGAACCATGGAGAAATAGAGCTTTCAGAGCTGGAAGATGAACTTACACGTCATGTAATCATTACACATCGTGAACCAGTACAAGGCATGAAATAAATACAAGACATGAATATTTTCAAGAACCTGAACATTACACATCATAAAATATTCAAATGATGTAAAAACATTATAGGAGTTTAATCAAAGATAGGTTGTGAAGTGGAGAAAAAGAATTCATAGGAAGGATTAACACTTTCACGTCGTTAAAGAAATACATGTCGTGAATGTTTCCTGAAGGACCTAATAAAAAGATTTTGATAGGATTTTCAATTATATACTTTTTAGTTATGACCTCAGGACCTACCGGGGGGAATTTTTTATGTCATTATGACACCATTGAATGTTTCATGAGCCCTTTGGAAGTCTATAAATAGTGGGATGAGCTGCTGTTACTAGCCAGATTTGGAGACCAAATTTTAGGGTGAGAAGCTGTGATGGTGCAGGGTCCTCCACCACTTTATCTTTGATTTTCATTATGCTTTATTTTATTTATTTTTCATTCCCTCTTACTCTCTCATCACTAGGATGATGGGGTAAACTCACCTTATTCTAGGGTTATGTATCTTATGGGGGAAGGTGTTGTTGGATTTATTCATTTTTCTTTATTCATGTATTTGGTTTGCTGCAATTCATTAATAAATTTCAATCTCTTTATTTTTTTTTCATGATCATTGAACTGAACCTAAAAGGAACCCTTTTAATTTCACAATTGGTTATCCCGAATTGAGGCATGAACATTGTCACATTCAGGACAATCTAATTTAAATATGGTATCAAGAAAAAATCAATTTGGTGAAACCCTAAATTACTAGACCAAGGGAAATAGGGGATTTCCACATCGGTGAGGGGGATACCATGACCATTAGATCCACCTCATATTTAATTTGATTTTGTAAAAACCCGGATCTTATTTTCAGGTACGGATCTTATTTTCAGGTGTTTTTAAGAAAAAGGGGAGAATTTTAAATTTTATAAGTACACGCCGTGTACTTAAGAGTACATGTCATGTACCCTGTTACTGCGTACAATCATGTCTTGGGTATGTAGAGGCTGAGACATGGCCATGTGGGGTGACTTAGAAGACCTCTAATGTCAGGGGATAATTGAGGCAAATACACGGTTTGTTCATTAATAGTACATGCCATGTACATTTTCCTTTATTTGACTAATCGGACTGGGGTTGCGTCTAATCCCCAGAAACATCTTCTTCTAGCCTTGGTTTGTCTAAGAGTGACTGAGAGTGACAATTCTTCTTTGAACCACCATTTATCCATGTAAATTTTGATTCGATCTCTGGAAGGTGCATTGGAATCCAACCGGTGAGTCCTTCCTTCTTCTAGATCCTCTCCTCCTGTTCCCCCCCACTCTCTCTCTCTCTCTCTCTCTCTCTCTCTCGAGTTATTCAAGGTTGAATGTTTTTGACATTTTTTTAGATCTACAACATTCTAGGTCTATTCAAAGGAAGAGGTTCAACTATATCAATTTTACAACATTGAGGTAGGTGGTTTGTTTCCTTTCAGAGTTTTTCTTTGAGTTATATATGGCTAAGTGCTGATTACCCATGATTCGAGTATTTCGTGTTAAGGAATTGAACTCTGTTATCATATTCCTTATATTTATTGATAAATTAAGGGTTTTAATTGATATATTATGATAAATTCATGTTTAGGGGATGCCCCATGGGTGTGTTTCCTTGTTTGAATGTTTATGGTTGTTTGGTCCAGGTTGTTTATGAGGCAGACCTTGTTTCCTTACCTTGATTGTTAGGTTTAAATTGATTTCTTAATTGATATTTATTAAATTCTGGTGTTATTCATTGTAGCTACTTATCGTTATAGTATTTGAGATTACTTTGGGCTAATTTATATCATATATGCATGATTGATGGTGAGTGCTCCCTCAGAGTGTCTATAGTTTACATTACGAGACCATATGGGAAATTGATGCTGAGTGCTTCCCTAGAGAGTCTGTAGTTATTGTGGAAAGAACATATGGGGAATTAAAGGTGAGTGCTTCCTTAGAGTGTCTTTTCCATTTTATTGAATTACTTGTCCAGAGGGGTTAGACTGTGTGAGCTACCAAGAGGGTTAACATAAACATTGAATGTTTGTGATGCGTCTTCCAGGCCAAAGCACAAGCTTGGATTCAGTTCTATTAGGTAGTATTATGAGATAGATTTTGTGATGCTTAATTTATTAAATGATGAAAATTAAATGATAATGAATGTAAATAGAAACTATAGGATTGTTTACTTTTTTTTACTCCTAGTTCTTTGCTGCATTTCCATTATTACCTCCTATATATACTCACTGACAGTTAGGCACAGATCTAGTGGTGGTTGCCTACTGGGATTCATCTCACAACCTGTTTGGCTCATGTTTTTTGACCCAAACAGATTATATTGTTGTAGGTGTAGATAAGGGAAAGCACCCTTCTTCCTCAGGTACATGATTGGCTGGTTAGAGCTGGAAATCACATGACCAAGCTTAGGCTTGCAATACTGCTGTAGTTTTCTTGTTTTTTTGTACTTTGGTTCAGTTGTATTTACAACATATTCTCTTGATTGACTTCTTTCCTAGACATATGTGACATGCATAATTTATATATGTGCTCCAGTTTCTATTTAATTTCATTCTTCTGCTGTTTAGTTGTTGTATGGTATTTTTCTTCTGATACTATTAACTATTTGTTATTACGCTGTTCTTCCTCTGCCAATGAGGGAATAGTTTCAACACTATCACACCCAAGGCCCTCACTGCTAGTTGGAAGCTTCTGGCATTCGGGGAAATACGCTTGTGTCCATGTGACCAACCGGGTATGGGGCACCTTTGGGTGGCACCCATAACCGGGATGTTACACAGTGGTATCAGAGGAATTCTTTTCTACTTTGTCTTACTATTTGGAGCCTATAGAGATGGATAAGAAGGAATATGTAGTTGGTAATAAGTTGTGCCTAATATTAGCTAACTTGTGTACCTGGAAAAGCCAAGTTACCTCGATTATGGTAATTTTTCTGGTTTTTCAATTGTTATAGTTGATTTGATTTCACCGTTGGGTGATACACATGTTTTGTGTTGTTATGATTTATAACATTGAGGTTTTATTTCTGTTGAAACCCAATGAGATGAGGGTGTTCCATCTCATGCATCATATAGGCACTTTCTATAGATCACATTTCACGCATTTTGTCATGCCATTTAGGATGCATTACTGATTGCATGCTGTTGTGATAGATGTTGTGCTAGATATGCATACTGTGGTGATAGATGCTGTGATAAAATACCTACCATTTTGACAGTTTATTGGAAAAATTTAAATTTTCATTTGGATAGATGCCAAAATTTGGTCCTTGAGGTGTTATGGGCCCTCATGGATCAGAATTTGGTGGATCATTTGATTGATTTCACTGTTATACCTTGTTATATACATGAAAATGATGCCAAGATTTGATTTGGGGGGAGTATGGGCCCCCACGGATCAGAATTTGGCACTTTAATGCTTGTTTCAATGTTTTTATGGGGCTTTAGAGTAGTTTATGAGGCTTACTATTTAGAAAAATTTAGAATACATAGTGTGTGATGATGAATACATTCCATGTATCCTTATATTCGAGAAGAAAATGTTTTTCTTAAGTACACACCGCGTGCTTGTTTTACATGTTGTTTAGTCTTTAACTGTGTGACTGACTGTGTGGGAAGAGACACAGAGTTAGGGATTATTTGGTAGAACACACCGTGTACTAGGAGTACATGCCATGTTGTATAGACCACATATCTGGCCATGTGACTAATGACATGGGTGGATGAAATTTGGGTAGTACACACTGTGTCCAACGTGAACACGCTGTGTAGAAGTCGTGCATGTCTCCTGTCATTTGACCAATGATGCGGGTTAGTATAATATTTATAGTACACACCGTGTCTGACTTAAACACACCATGTAGTGTTGTTCTAATAGGACAATGTATTTTGATCCGTGTATAAGTATTTGGGCCAGAGGGAATATAAAATTACACACCATGTCTCAAGGAGAACACGTCGTGTGTATGGGTGTTAAATGATCAGGTTTGGCAGAAGTACACACCATGTTAAAAGCCTAAGTAAATACACCGTGTATGGGTTATACATGCTGTGTATCCATGTTTTAAAAAACATGAATGTTTTCTTTCTCTTGTTCCTTCCTTTCACTTATAAGTTTCAGACCTTGATAATATTGAACTGAGGTGTGTGCTTGACCTTACCGAGTCATGCCATCGAGACATCATCTGGTTGTACGCCAGATATAGGGAAATGATAAGACATTGGAAATGGTAGATTAGGGACTACCAGCAAATCCTCCCGTCGTGAACTTCATGGCATCAACCATCATTCTAGATATAGGTTTCAATGCACAGTTCCGAGAAGGATTCATGAGGATGATGCATACATTCTAGGGAGCACTGTATCCTACCCCGTCCATGACAGAGTTAACACGAGGTTTTTAGAAGCAGCATCCTTCTGCTTTCTTAGGGGATGGATGACCTCAGACTACATAGTCATGGTTGGAAGCCACACAGTTTATCTTTGAGCATCTCAAGACACCTCTTTAGAGGAGGGTGAATCTCGTGACATACATAATTTGATATTCCACTAAGAGATGGTTGGATGTGATATCATAGGTGGGATGCCAATGAGTTAAGTCTTGGGATGAGTTCCAGCCTACCTTTTATGAATACTTCTACCCAGAGACCTTGAGGGCCAAATAATCCCAAGAGTTCATGAGTTTGGAGTAGGGTACACTCTCAGTCATGGATTATTCTTCTCGATTCATAGAGTTTCAGTGCTTCACACCCATTATGGGGGGTGATGAGTTATTTATGGTGAGGAAGTTTGAGGATGATCTCAGGCATGAAATCCAATCCTAGGTGAACATCTTCAGGTTGAATTCCATATCATCTATAGTCAACCAGGCGCTGATCACCAAGCATAACCTGAGGGATTCTAGAGAAGTGGGCCCGGGCGGTCTAGCATCTAGAGTTGGTACCCTTCCGACTGATAGCAGGAAGCGCCACAGGGAGTCTACGCGTGGAGATTAGACTAGGTGGGATTTTAATTTTGGTAGCCAGGTGGTGTGCTACCAATGCGGAAAGGGAAGACATAAGAAACATCAGATCCTAAGAGACCCATTCGAGTGCCAATCTTGTGCTAAGATGGGACATATTCAGAATTTTTGCAACCCCCTCCTTCTAGAAACTAGTGAGGGAGGATCTGTGTTAGCTCCTCTTACCAGAGTAGGACCACCAGTTCCGCATCGGAATGGGGGCTGGAGTTCTTCAGGTCATTTAGGTTGAGGTGGTGGTCGTGGCCGCAGTGGTCAAACATAGGGTTTTTGACAGCCGTAGGGTGGATCAGCTCAGGGATCTCAGATAGCTTCAGAAGGCCACGACGCATGCCAGGCTTTTGCGCTGGAGCAGACCCAACATAAGAAGGATTCCGGACCCTGTACGGTTAGAGGTATGATTTTTTTACCTCAGTTTTAGCTTATTATCTTTTCAATACAGTGGATTCCCATATATTTTTATCTATTCCTATTGTGGAGATCCTTGGGATCTGTATCTTTACTTCTACTGATATCATGATGATGGACACTCCGTTGGGGACTATAATAGCTAGTGTACATCAATTCAAGGAGTTACCTATTGAGGTTGGTGGGCGTCACTTCTTATGTAACCTCTATGTCTTAGAGATGACAAGCTATGAAATCATTTTCGGAATGGATTGGTTAGTTACCTTCTAGGGTGTTGTCGTTTTCTATCATCATAGGGTGAGTTTCACATCACCAGAGGGCAGATTGTTTCTACATAAGGGAAAATGGGATGTCCAGGTGAGAAGAGCTAGACCCGAGCATCATGGGTTGAGAGGTGTTACAGCCCAAATTGATAGTATGTATCTGGATGACCATGGGACTTCACATATGGAATTTCCTCCAGAAGTCGATCATTTCAAAAATTTATTTCCAGATGACTTTTCAAGTTTGCCTCCGGAGTGAGAGGTAGAATTTTCTATTGAACTTGTTCCAGGGGTAGCACTAGTGTCCATTACTCCTTATAGGATGGCTACACCAGAGTTATAGGAGCTCAATAAGCAGTTAGAGGAGTTTAAGGAAAATGGTTTCATCCGACCCAACACTTCTCCCTGGGGTTTCCCTATCCTGTATGCAAAGAAGGTGGATGGTACCCTTATACTTTGTGTGGATTATCAGAAGCTAAACAAGTTTACTGTTAAGAAACAATATCCCTTACCAAGGATTGATAATCTATTTGATCATCTTAGAGGATCCTGAGTGTTCTTGAAGATTGACTTGAGATCCGGTTATCATCAGTTGCATGTTAGACCATCAGATATACCTATTACATCCTTTCGGAGCAGGTATGGTCTATACAAGTACGTG
This sequence comes from Viscum album, assembly GCA_963277665.1. Taxonomy (NCBI): domain Eukaryota; kingdom Viridiplantae; phylum Streptophyta; class Magnoliopsida; order Santalales; family Viscaceae; genus Viscum; species Viscum album. The sequence continues at coordinate 914,773,473 of OY728165.1, forward strand.
GTTATGCTGTTTGGTCTCATGAACGCACCTGAAGTTTTTATGGCACTGATGAAATGAGTGTTCCATCCATACTTGGATTCCTTTGTGGTGGTTTTTGTGGACGATATCTTGGTGTACACTCACACTTGACACGACCATTCCATTCATCTTGAGATCATTTTGAGTACACTGAGAGAGCATTAGTTATATACTAAGCTCTCAAAATTCCACTTTTGGATGGATTAGATTCACTTCTTGGGTCATGTTATCTCAGAGATATGAGTATCAGTAGACCCAAATAAAGTGAGAGCAGTAGTTTCCTGGGAGAATTCGAAGAATATCTTTGAGGTAAAAAGTTTTCTAGGGATGGCTGGTTACTAAAGACATTTTATGCAAGAATTTTCACACTTAGTAGTGCCATTGAAGGGCCTGACTAAGAAGGGTGTGAAGTATTTGTGGACATATTATTTTGAGTTATCCTTTCAGGAGTAGAAAGGGAGGTTGAATTCAACACCGATACTGATTTTTCCAGAGCCGGGAAAGAGTTGCACCATTTACTACGATGCATTAGGTATCGGGCTGGTTGCAGTGCTTATGAAAGGTGAAGGATTTTTTGCGTATGGGTCTCAGTAGTTGAGGCCACATGAGAGGAATTACTCGATGCATGATATCGAGTTGGCTGTAGTTGTTCATGCCTTGAACTGTTGGAGACATTAACTTATGGGAGAGCATTTTTTGGTGTACACTGACCACAAAAGTCTCAAGTATATCTTTAACCATCATGACCTAAATTTGAGACAGTGAAGGTGGGTTGAGTACCTTCAGTCTTTCAACTTTGAGATTGTCTATATGCCTGGGAAATGAAATGTAGAGGCTAATGTGTTGAGCAGGAGGACTCAGATACAGATAGTTTAGGATGCGAGTAGTGAGTGGAAGCTTATGGCTCTATTCTCTGAGATGCATTTGGAGGTGCATGATAGACAGGGGTGGAATTTTATTTCTTATGTATTTGTTACCTATACTCTTTTGTATCTAGTTTTAATGAGGTAGATATTAAATTCTAAAGGTCTAGTCCTACGGGAGGGAGTGCCAGGAGAGGACCCTACTCCTGGGTGGACCGTAGGCGAGGATGAGGTCTTGTGATTTCCTGGACGTGTATGGGTGTCAGAAGACATATGTGAGGAGCTAATGTGAGACTTTCATACTTAAGCTTGGGTAGTTCATCCTAGTGTCACCAAGATGTATCAAGATTTACACCGTTAGTATTGGTGGCCAGGTATGAAGAGGGACGCAGTTGGTTTTTTGTGAGATGTTCCACCTGCCAACATGTGAAGACGGAGCATCAGTGACCAGACAAGATTCTATAGAAGTTACTCATTCCTGAGTGGAAGTGGAATTACGTTGCAATAGATTTTTTCATAGGTTTACTGATGTTTCCTCGAGGGAATGATGCAGTTTGGGTTGTCATTGACAGACTCACAAAGGTTTCACACTTTTTACTGATCAAGGAGACCTTCAGTGTTAATGAGCTTGAAAGGTTGTACATCTGAGATATTGTACGTTTTCATGGGGTTCCATACTCTATCATTTCAGATAGGAATTCCCACTTTACTTCACGTTTCTAGCAAGGGCTATAGAAAGATTTGGGTACACAAGTACTTCTGAGTACAACTTACCATCCCTAGACAGATGGCCAGTCAGAGTGCACGATTCAAGTGCTGGAGGATATGCTTTGAGCATGTGTCCTAGATTTTGGAGGTTCTTGGGATAGACATATACCTCTGGTGGATTTTACCTATAGTAATAGTTTTTAGGAAACTATTTAGATGACACCTTATGAGGATTTGTATACTAGGCCATGCCGATCACCCCTATGTTGAATGGAGGCAGGAGAGGCAGCTATGTTGGGACCTCATCTTGTCCAGGAGACCACTGAGCAGGTGGAGTTGATTCAAAAGAGGATGGATAATGCATAGTCATGACAAAAGTCTTATATTGATCGAAAGAGATGACCTATGGAGTTCAAGTTCTAAGATTAGGTTTTCTTACATGTCACACCGAGGTTGGGACACAAGAGGATTAGAATATATGGGAATCTTTCACTGAGATACATTGGGCCGTTTAAGGTTTTGGAGAGAGTCGGGCTAGTTGTGTATCGGTTGTAGTTACCTCAGAGGTATCGGTCTATACACGATGTCTTCCACATTTCTCATCTACATCATTACTTATCATACTCGTCTCATGTTTTTCAACATGAGGAGGTTGAGTTGGATGTGGACACATCATTCAAGGAGCATCCTATCCAGATTTTTTATCACAACACGAGAGTTCTCTATGGCCAGTATGTTCCTCTAGTATGGGTGTTGTGGCAGCATGACCAAGTGCAGGAAGAGACTTGGGAGAAGGACACCGATGTACGATCACAGTGGCCGAATCTGTTCGAGGATTCTTCTTCTCCACCTTGTTAGGAAAATTTAGGGATGAATTTCTTTAAGGGGGGAAGTTTACAAGAACATGGATCTTCTTTTCAGGTATGGATCTTGTTTTCGGGTGTTTTTGAGAAAAAATGGAGAATTTGGAAATTTTTTAAGTACACACCATGTAGTTAGGAGTACACGCCATGTACCCTGTTACCGCATACAACCGTATCTTGGGTGTGTAATAGCCAATACATGGCCATGTGTGGTGACCTGGCATACCGCTAATGTCAGGGGATGGTTGAGGCAAATACATGGTGTGTTCATTAACAGTACACGCCATGTAATTTTTCTTTTATTTGACTAATTGAACCGGGGTCACGTCTAATCCCAAAAAACATCTTCTTCTGGGCTTGGTTCATCCAGGAGTGATCGAGAGCGAAAATTCTTCTCCGAGCCACCGTTTCTTCATGCAAGGTCTGATTTGATCTCCAGTGGGTGTGTTGGAATCCCACTGGTGAGTCCTTACTTCTTCTAGAGCCAATCCTCCCGTTTTCCTCTCTATATATCTCTCCCCCCTCTCTCTCTCTCTCGAGTTATTCAAGGTTTAAAGTTTTTGATGTTTTTGTAGATCTATTATGTTCTAGGTCAATTAAAAGGCTTAGGTTCAACTATATTGATCATACAACATCGAGGTAGGTGGTTTTTTTCCTTTCAGAGTTTTTCTTTGAGTTATATATTCCTAAGTATTGATTACCCATGATTAGGGTATTTCGTGTTAAGGAATTGAACTCTGTAATCATCTATCTTAGATTGATTGATAGATTAATAGTTTTTGTTGATATAATATGCTAAATTCATGTTTAGGGGACACCCCATGGGTGAATTTACTTGTTTGAATGTTTATGGCTGTTTGGTCTAGGTTGTCTATGAGGCAGACCTTGTATCCTTGACTTGCTTGTCAGGTTGGAATTTATTGCTTAATTGTTGTTTATTAAATGCTTGTGTTATGAATTATAGCTGCTTAGCCTTGTAGTAGTTGAGATTAATTTGGGCTGCTTGATATCATATATGCACAATTTAATTGCACAGGGCTGTGAGAAACTGGTGTAGTTAGACCACAAGGGGAATTGACATTGAGTGCTTCCTCATAGTATTTTTTATATTTCATGCTACGAGACCATATGGGGATTGACGGTGAGTGCTCTCTCAGAGTGTCTATAGTTTAAATTAGTAGACCACATGGGGGATTGACGTTAAGTGCTCCCACAGAGAGTCTATAGTTTTTTTTGGAAAGACCATAGGGGGAATTGACAGTGAGTGCTTCCTCAGAGTGTCTTTTCCATTTTATTGTATTACTTGGCCAGAGGGGTTAGACTATGTGAGCTACACAGAGGGTTAACATAAATATTGAATGTTTGTGATGCGTTTGCCAAGAAAAAGAACAAGCTTGTATTTGGTCCTATTAGGCAGTCTTCTGAGATACCTATTACGATACTTACTTGATTAAATGATGAACATTAAATTCTAATGAATGTAAATGGAAAATATAGGATTGTTTACTTTTGTGTACTCCTAGTTCTTTGCTACATTTCCATTATTACCTACTATATATACTCACTGATAGTTAGGCACAAATCTTGTGGTGGTTTGCTATTGGGATTCATCTCACACCCTATTTGGGTCATGTTTTTGGACCCAAATAGATTACATGGTTACAGGTGTAGATAAGGGGAAACACCCTTCTTCCTTAGGTACATGATTGACTGGTTGGAGCTGGAGAGCATAGGAACAAGCTTAGGATTGTGATGCTACTGAAGTTTTCCTGTTCTCTTTGTACTTTGGTTCAGTTGTATTTCCAGCAGATTGTCTTGTTTGGCTACTTTCCTAGACATATGTGGCATGCATCATTTATATATGTGCCCCAGTTGTTATTTACTTTCAATTTAACATTGATTACTTATTGTATGGTATTTTTATTCCACTAATGTTTATTATTTGTTATTCCATTATGCAAGATCTTACAATTCGGGCATAGTTTACCCACTATCACATCCAAGAACCTCACTGCTAGTCGGCAGACTCTGGCGTTCAGGGAAATGCGCTTGAGGCCATGTGACCAATTGGGTACGAGGCACCTTTGGGCTGCACCCGGAACCGAGATGTTACAAATGCCACACATGGGATTAATTGATTTAATTTATAAAATCGAATTTCACTTGAACTCTGAAACTACATAGCCTTGACACACCTTTCAAAATCTGATTTCAAACCAAACAATTTACTACGCTTTTCTTTCTTCTTTCATTTTCTCAAAATTGTTTCCAAAACTCAAACTATTCCTTTATTTTCCTCACCTCTTTCTTCAAACCAAATTAAACAACACAATACTTTTAAAAACCTAATCAAACTAATTTCATTGTCTTTGTGGGATCAATATTTATCTTTCTTCTATATTCACCTTAATTAATTAAGTAGCATTAATATGATTTTATAAATTTTTATTTTGATTAAACCCTAGGGAAATAATGATGTCATTTTGACCTGTCATAAACTTATATTACTTTAAATATAATAAAATTTGATAAGTATATATAAAATTTTTGAAGTAATTAAATTTTCTAAAATTTACATAATTTTATTTTATACATGTTTACTTGGAATAATAATTATTTATATAATTTAAACTTTATTATTAACATTAATTTTTTTTGTACCGTTAAAAATAATAATATTATATATATATATATATATAAAATAATATATTATATATTTAAATAAATTTAAACACGATACATAATATAACTAATATTTTTTATAAATAATTATTCAAAATATAATTTTTATAAAATATTTAGTTAGATTCACTTTATTTACCCATGTTTAGAATATTATAATTTAATTTTAGGTTACCTTAAATATAATATATAATAATATATACATATAAATATATTCAAATCAAATTATTAACAATTTAAATTAAAAACATATACATTTTTAAACAATAATATTTCCCTAAATATAAATTATATTTTATACATAAAATTTAAATTATGTACACATCATATTTAAATTTCCTAAATCACTAAATTTAAATTAAATCATACAAAGAAGAATTATCCATACAAAAATTAAGTCATACAAAGAAAAATAATTTATACATTCATACATCCATATATATTAAATAAATAAATCATAAAAATAGAATAAATAAAAACAATTAAACAATTTAAATTTTTAAATAGAAATTTTACCTTCTTAAAAGCTAGAAATATATGTTGAGAAAGAAATCCAGAAAAACTTCGTAAAAAACACAGATGAGAACAACTAAAATGAGGGTGAGGGGGCTATATTTATAAATTATTTTCAGAGAGAGATGTGAACCTCGTTCACACCTCCTTCGTAAAAATTTGACAAGAAGCGTGAATGGGGTTCACGCTTCCTATCGCACCCCAAGGAAATGTGATAGGGTTGACACTTCCTTGGTGGTAGAATGAGAATCATGAATGAGTTTCATGCCTACTTTTAAAAATACGTGCAACCCTATCCCTTTTTAAAAAAAATCATATTTCTTATTTTAAAAAACCCTAATGCAAAAGATGTTCAGGAAAACCTATATTTCTATCAAATCAATTGAATATAAATTGAAAAAAATATATTTTAAAATGAGAAAATTTTAATGAGAGATTTACCATATCCTAATGGAATTATATGGGTTTGGACACATTGTTGGGTAAACAATAGAAACATGTCACTAACTAATTATAAAGGGTTCATTTGTCTAGAATCAATTCAATAATTTGAAATTTCTATCAAGATTAGTACATTAATTATGTCATCTTAGTTCCCCATCTCCAATGCATCCTTATCATGTTGTTGAATTATTATTATACATTCAAGAAAACATGTTTTGAATTACCTTAAAATGCTTTGTGTACTTTAATATTGCATGTACTACAAAAAATTTATTAAATAACAAAGTTTTATAAAATCATCTCTAAATAACACATATAGTGGTAGTTATTAATAAACTATTGTTATATGTTAAAAAAACCTAAACCCTTCCACCTTTCCCTCTCAATTCATTCATCTCTTCCATGCATGACCAGATGTCGACCCATTCTCCTTCCACACGTCATTAGATATCGACCCCAACCCTCCCTCCACCTGCCGCTATTCCTCAGCCCCCATGTGTCCTTTGTGTGACACCTCTTACTTCATATAGTTCACCTGATTCCCTCCTTGATGGGTTTCAGAGGGATATCTAACAACAAAAATGCAGTTGAAGAACAACTCCAAAACACTATTAAGCCCAAAATGTAACCATATGTTTGGATTGAATAATAAAATGAAGAAACTGTGTACCTTTCACCTTGATGATCTGGTCTATCCAAGCATCAACCAAGTGTTTGATTGAGACCATTGAATAGTAACCGAAGGATTCCTCTCTCTTAGGGTATCTATAGATCATTATAATCACTCAATGCTCAGGAAGGATCACTCTCAAGCCATAGTTTTTTATAACCATGAGTTTAAAGGCAAAAGAGAATCAAGATCTAGAGAGTAATTTGGCCAAAGAGTTTCACAATATTTGGATGCCATAAAAATCGCATACTATGAGAACCTTTATATAGCCATCATAGGAGACTTTCAAGATTATAAAATGTTTGGATATTAAATTAAACATTTCATAAGTTATAACTAAGTAATTTATAACTCATCATTGTGATTCATTTGTTTAAAATTTAAATGAATGTTTTCGATGTTCAAGCCCCTTGAGGGATTTATGTGGTCAGGAAGTGACACATGCATGATACAGGCAGGCGGTGACGCTGACATGCCGCTGGTCTGGTGATGCTGGCAGGATGATGCAGTCATGATGCTACATTGGACCTTGATCCAAGTTCATGGGCCACTTGGACTTGGGTATATGGGCTATTTAATGAGTCTCTCTATACCCAAATAGAAATAGGTCTTTGGTTTCATAATAAAATAGAGGTTTTGGTCACAACATTAAAAAAACTCTAGATTTTCATCACATGATAATCAACTGACCATGACAGCTTGGAGTAGAAGAATATTGATCAATGAATTATTGTATAATACATGAAACTATCATGAACAACACTATGGTTTGGTGACACAATTCCATGGTGTATCCCAAAGGTAAACCATGATGTGGTCTAAATCACCACGTCGTGATGGTTCCTTAAATGCACAATTTAACAATCTTCCACTTACACTAAACCCTCACAGACTTGACTCATTTTCACCTTATGTCACATTATATGTAACAACTTGTGAAATCATATATGAATTTATCATAAATTTTCACCACATGTTACATCATATATAACAACTTATGAAAATCCATCCAAAACTTCTTTTGTATATCCTTCAAAACACTTTGGGGGTAGCTCTCATGGTTTTATAAATTGGATCCTGATTTTCACAACCACAAAGTGTGACCCCGTAGACCTTTGTAATGTTGAAAACAATTATGAATTCTTGAATTCATAAATGTATGCAAAGAGTAACAACTTTCAAAGCATCAATGTTTCTCAAGTTAGAAAGGGATCTCGAGTGATCTTTGTCAAACACATGTGTCTTCATATACGTGTTCACCAGTTGTATCATATAAAATTATGCATAATTATATAATTTCTTTATCCAACACATCATGTGATGAGACAAAAAATATATTAACCTCATATATCTTTCTCATACATTCTCGATTATCTGAGTATAGACTGACTAGGTTGATAGATACATCACATTTCATTCATTTAAGCGGATGAGCACATCGCATTCCCCTCGTCTAGGTAGATAAGCACATCAGATGCACCTTATCTAAGTATGACCATACAATTCCTTAGACTATCTCAATCTAGGGTCTATATGTCATACTTGTCATACGAGAGGACAAATATCATCGCAGCTAAGCCTCAACTGACGACATGATTAGCACATACCCAACCACCCCTTGATTAGTTAAGCCTCAAGTCTTGTGTAAGAAATGTATCAAAGTATGACTATTCTCATGATAAGTATCTTTTCAACCTTATGCATGGAAATTAAATATGAAACATCCTCCCCCAACATACTTAAAATGTGATGTATGTCACTCCATGTGGTATACTTAGAAGATCATCTGACACACAAAACTCATTTTGAGTCTTATGAGCATATTTTGTATCTCTATACAAAAACCTACTCACACTAACTTTTGATATTTCATCACAACATATAATTCTTCATGAAAAACATCAGTTAGAGATATCACAATGTTTTACTCCAAGGGGTCAATTATCATTTTAATGCATGCAATAAATGCAGCCAACATGAAAGAATGATAGTGGATACTGTCTTTTGTATAACATGATATATTTTATATTCTTAAAATCCTTTAAGAATACTAATAAAACTATATATAAGTGTTTGTTTAATCATATCTCATATAATATATTTCCAAAGAGGGCTTAAGTTTGCTATACTTTTAGGGTTTTGTAAAAATCATTACATCTCCATGTAATTACTGCAACATCTCAATATGACCAACTGATAAAACCTCCCAATGAGATCCTTTAGTGAGTAACATATATAAAGAAAGGTTGTTTTAATAATGGTGAGATATCATAATTATATTCCCATCACCCAACTACTTGAACACGTCATTTAATCTTCTTTACTTTAAAACATTCAATGTTACAATGTTAATAACTTTTGTTGTTTACTAAGAGAACCTTCCATGTTCATCATCATCCACATACTTAAAACTTTTCCATAAAGTCACTACAAAAAAATGACTTTCAACTGCACAGATTGTATGTTGTTAAAAGTAATCCACAATGTGGAAACCCATGTTGTTAAAAGTACCATTTTTAACATGCAATATTTGAAAACACGCCATGTGTTGTCAAAACCTTATAAAAAAATATAAGACACCACAAATATTTTTTTTCAATTATTATAACATTTTTAATAACATTAAAAATGTTAAAATTGGATAGGGTGGCAGGGGGGTTTGGGGTGTCAATTGCTCGGTCGAGTACCCAAGCAGTTTATTTTATTTGTAGGTTTTAGTTGAAGCTTATTTTTAGGTTTTAGTTGTAATGTGTGTGATCCAAAATTTGGTGGTTGGTTAAAAATTTCACCAGTACATGTTATTTATTACAATATATTTTAATCAATTTTTCCTAAATATTTACATCCATACATTACATAATTATACTCATTATCCATTTCATATATACAAAATAACCAAAACACAACATACATTAGAAAGTTGAAACACCTAAATCAAAAAATATACATTATGAAAAACATATTTACTGAATAATCTATGTCATAATTCGGCGGTAATAATTTGAGTCAATATAATTCCCCATCAAGTTCAAGTAACTCCATCCAACTATCACATCTGATCATCATTGACCCCGTGTTGCATTCGTGGGACAATGCTAAATCAATCAACAATTGAAACAACTGTAATACTATCATTATCTCATAAGAGATTGAGTACAACAATCTTTAGGGAGAAATTACAAGCATAGAAGAGTGATCTTATTTGAAAAAAAACCTACTAATCGTAGAAGGATGAGGCAAAAAACCTGATAATGGTCTTTAATAAAATGCCTCGAATAATTCATAGAATCACAATTTATTTGAAAATTAAAATAATTCATAAAAATAAAAAACTACTTGAACATGGAAAAGAACAAATATAAATAATAAATTGTATTGAATCCAAAGAATATGACAAGGAGAGTAGAGAGAATGTTCTCAAAACTCATAAACTCACTCGAAGGAAAAATGAAATTATAAAAGGAATAAAATAGCATAATCATATCAGAATAGAACATCAAAACACACAATATAACTTCAAACATATATCATGTTCTCACTGATTGAAAAAAAATTAAAGAGTGTGGGGGGCATTCCCAACTTTGGTAAGAATCAACGGAGGTAGTTCTTTTGGCAGGTTGTAGGTCTTCTTTGGTGGGCAGCATGGTGGGCAATAGCCATCATTGAAGCTACCAATATTGAAGTAGTCAGCAGCAAAGAATTCTTCATTGGTATATTAACAACCCACCAACTGAAGAAAAATGGATTTTACTTCCTCTATTTAACAAGATAAAATCCCTTGCTGTGAAAAATATGTAATTCATGATTCCTCCGACGAGATCTAGAGAGAATAAATTAGACCTGTTTCTCCTGTGGATATAGGATTCAAGCCGAACCACATTAAATCTGTGCATTCTTAATTTTATTATTCTTTTTGCATGTTTTCATTACCATGCATCTCTGGTGTGCCCCTACAAGTTGTATCAGAGGGAGCCGAAGTGATCAGAGTTGAAACAGAAAACCAGAGTCTAGTTTTCCAGTGATTGGAAAATTGAAAGTGGTCTAAATTTCATTTGAGGATAGATTCATGAAGAGGACAATGAGACGATTCCAACGATGTAAGAGGGGTTTAAAATGAAGTTGAAACAAATTAGTTAAGCTTGGTCAACATCGCAGGTGAACAATAACCCCATGCCAAAGAAGACGGTACTGTTCACGCCAATAGTGGAAATTCTGAAATCTACTCTGGTGTGCCACATCATCGCCACTTCATCTCCACGTCATTACCATGTCAGTAGGCAATCTAGACTATTGAATTTTTTTTGATGATATATCGCCAATCAGACTCTATTTTTAGTGATCTAGAAGTCGATTTCCACTATTTCGACTATTAAGAACGCATCCATATGGTTAGATTTTCAAAATTCACACTCTATAAGGTGGTTTCAGAAGGGTGCGACATTGAAAGTGGTGATCATGTTTTGCAACAATGATGATGGATGGTGGCAGATCACTACCAAAATTTGAGATCTAGAAGTTCGATGGTGAGAACAATTTCGGCTTGTGGCAAAGAAAGGTGAAAGATATTCTAGTGTAGTGGGGAATGATTAGACTGTTGATCAGAGAAAAGCCCGAGACAACCAGTAACAATGATTGGGAATAGCTCGAGATGCGGGTCGTCAGCAAAATTCGATTATGTCTGGCGAATGAGGTAAAATAATCAGTGTTGGAAAAGACCTCATCGAAGGAGACCTAAAAGAAGTTGAAGTAGAAATATAAGGAGAAGTCACTCACCAAAAAATTATTCCTGAATAAGAAATTGTACCAGTTGTGGATAGATGAGTGAAAAAATTTGTTGGATCATACTAACAAATTCAAAAAGATTTTGACACAATTATTGGGTCTTAGTGTGAAGGTTGGAGAGGAAGAAAAATCACTTTTGATTTTTTCATCACTACCAAGCTCATTTGATGGACTTGTGACTGCATTGCTTGTGGGGAAGAAAACATTGAAGCTGGATGAGGTGATGGTGCCACTTCAAGATTCAGAGGCATTCTAAAGACCTGTGATGCATTCAAGTGAGAAAATCATGGTGATGCGAGATGATCTACATGGGAGGAGCTGATATCAGAAGTTAGGAGGAAAAGAATGATGGCCAAAATTGAGAGGATGTGATCCTAGTGAAATTATGTATTTTTGGTGCGAGAAAAAGGGTCACTATAAAAGTGACTGTGGAGAAAGAAAACGGTACGCTACTGGGAAAGAAAAAGATGAAGAAGAGGTTGCGAACATCACAAAATTATCAGCATATGATGAAATCTACATGAAAACGGGAAGCTCGCACTCATATGGAATAATTGAATGGGGAGAAGTGCAGTGTCATTACTGTAAAAGATATGGGCACATGAAGAGGGGATGTTGATTTCTAAGAAGGAAGAACGAGCAGGATCAAAATATAAAGGAAGACAGATGGGTTTTGGATTTGGGGATCTCGACACACATATGTATGATGAAAGGTGCATTTCATAAATTTCAATAGGTGTGATATTCTGTGAGACTTGGTGATGGGTCAACCTGCGAGGTTCAAGGAGTTGGGACGATGAAATTAAAGACACCCAATGAAGGAGTTCGTAAACTAGATAACATGAAATTCGTTCTGAGGATGAGATGGAACTTGGTATCATTAAGTAGGCTCTATATGAAAGGGTTTAAGATTTCCATAGCAGGTGGAGTGTTGTAAGTCTCATGTGGGGATACAAAAAAGCTTACTAGGAAAGATTCTCAAGGGTTGAATCATTTGATGGGGACCGAAGTCAGCCCGAGATTGATTGAAGATAGTGGAATTGCCACATCATATGGCATGAAGAAGCATGTTCGATTTGATGATTAAGTTTTCAACACCTTGAAGGAGGCTGCAGGTCAAGATTCAACCCCAAATTGGTCGTGAGGGAGATATTTGAGGGGTCTACTCCCAAGTTTGGGAAGAATCAATGGAGGGAGTTCTGTCGGCAGGTTATAGGTCTTCTTTGTTGGGCAGCATGGTGGGCAGCAGCCATCATTAAAGATACTAATGTTGAAGCATCCAGTAACAAAGAAGTCTTCAGAGGTAGATGAACTACCCACTAACCGAAGAAACGTGGATTTTACTTCCTATATTTAATGGGATCGAATCCCTTGTTGTGAAAAATGTGTAATTCATGATTCCTATGATGAGATCCAGAGAGAATAAATTGGCCCTATTTCTCCCGTGGATGTAGGCTTCAAGCCAAACCATGTTAAATCTGTGATTTATTCATTTCCTTCTTCTTTTTTGTGTATTTTCGTTGCCACGCACCTCCGCTACGCCCCTACAAAGAGAACACCTTGGAATGTGTAAGGAGGAAAAATACGGATCGAAATGAATCGAAGACCTCGAGTCATGGTAAATTTAGAATTTTAGATGAGTTTTTTTTTCTAACCTTGCTAGAAGACCATGGTTTGACCTTCAATTTAGAATGCAGAAGCATCAGTGATAGAAGACTAGAGAGAAAGAAGAAACCAGTGGTTTTATAATGCAATCAAACTAGGTAGGGAAAAGTCATGATATCCATAAATTATGATTTATTCTTCTACATAAGTAGTGAATCTCCCTTGTTCTTGGATGGGGGTAAGGGCACCTGATAAACATACATGATAAATTATCCCATGTAATTAATATCAAATTTCCCAAAATCATATTTTTTTAAAATTAAAAAATACCAATATTCCATATTGTCAATTTCCCCCCAGACAACCACCACAATAGTTGGTCCCATCCAAAAACTTATTTGGTCATTACCAATGAAGTACTCAGTATACACCATCACTCAACACCAAAAAGAGAAGGCTTCTAAAAATAAGGACAACTGATTGAAGAACTCCATAACAGTGTTGGCCACTACTGCCTCTATGCTGTGATAGATAGACTAGCAGATGCCTATTGCATCACCACAGATCTGGACAGCACACTAACAAGCTTGGATTCCAGTAACCCATGAGCTTGACACAGTCAATAGAAGCAGATACACAGACACAAAAAAAAAGACAAAAACCTGAAAGGAATAATACAAAATAGTAGATCAACAACCATATAAAGATATTGAACCAAACATGACAGTTTCATTTCACAAGATCTATTGAAAACTAACTATAACACAATTTTTTTAAAGATCCAAAGAGCTATATTTTTAGATGAATCGCTGCTACCAAACAAAAAGAAATTATAAATCATAGAATAAACAAATAAATAAGTGAAAAATTCCCCTCAATACCTACCAATCAAAGAAATCTCAAAGAAATACCCCCTAAATTATCGATGCAATCTACATAAATACAAAATTTGAATAATGGAGGCTGATATAGGAGATGAAGTGGGAGCTTAAAATCTTGGTAGTGGTTACTCAAATATTCCTTTCATAATAATAATAATAATAAAGTTCAAAACCATTTAATGACCAAAAGGAATGAAACTTAAATCATATCATCTAAGAGCAATAATCTCACATATAATTATAGCACTGCTAAGATCTTCTTATGAATGAAAAGGGAACAAATTAATGTTGTCATAAAAAATATAAGGTAAATAGTTATTGCATAAACATGAACAAGATCAATCATCATTCTTATCTGCCACTTTGGCCCAACGGAGAAGGTGGAACTTCCTAGAAGCCAACATTGAAAATATGAGGGGATTTTCAAACACATCTAATGAAAAAAACATAAAACTAGGACCAATGATCTAGAATGAAATAAATTCATATATTCTTTCAGTAAGAGAAATGGAACATAGTTCATTGAGATCGTCTAAGGCAGTGTTTCCTTCTCCTTATCTTACATGGTTAAAAAGTGTTGAGTTTTTTATGAAAATATCTTTTTCCTACTATGGTGGGTGACCACCTTTGATGACCAGCCACTAGAGAAGACTTTCTATAGTAGTTGGTGGCCACCTATGATGATAATCCTGCAGGAGTTGGTTACCACCCGGAGAAAACTTGCACCAACCTTTGATTTATCCTCTGCATCTGCTGCTATATATGTTGTGTATCTTTGAGATATGAGAGAGTTAGAAAAATTTGTAATATTTGTTCTTCACATTTGAATGATAAGTAATTTCTACCTTCCCCGTGGACATAGGTCATCTGACCAAACCACATAAATTCGGTGTCCCTTTGATGTTTTTATTTCTATGCTTTTTATGAAAATATGATAGGGTGAGTGCTCTCTGCCCCTAAAAAGTGGTATCAAAGGGTGAGTTTGATCATCTGAGAATCGAACTCTTGAAAACAAACTGTTGTCCACGCCCTTCTTGATCCGGTGTCTGCAAATATGATTCTGACTCTTTGCAACCCGCTGTCCACACACCTACGAATCTGTATATGTCCACAACGCATCATCTGTTGTCCGCTTACTACTTGAAACATGTCTTCAAATATATATTTTCTCCTCAGGGTGGTTGTACACACTTTGGTAAATTCACTACTTTCCACCCCCTGAAACCCTATACACATCCTGTTGTGTTCTTGTCCAGGCACATGTGAAGAAATAAGAAGGAAGATGAAAGATGGAATAAAAAAAATAAATTGGGTGTAAGTGGTGTGTTGTGCATGGAATACAAAAGCAAAAGGGGTCCAAGTGATTGTTTTGGTGGGGAAACATGAGTAGGCCACACCCACATGAAAAAAGGAGAATTTTAATTTGTTGAAAAAAAGCATGGGCTTGTGTGGCAGGTGGAATGAAAATTGAAGGAATCTTTGTTTTTGGAAATTGACAAGGGGGAGTGATTTTTGGTGTGAGGGAGCATTAAGTGACCACGACTCACTTAAAATTAGAGGATATTTTGTTTAAAAATTTGATTTGGTATATTTATAATTTTTTAAGAAGTAAAAAATTTTAAGTTTTTATTTTTTAGGTATTTTTTTAAACAAAAAATAATTCGGGAGAAAATTTAGTATTGATTTTGGGATTCGATTGAAGTAATTAAATAGTTGATTTCTGCATTTTTGACTATTCTGGATTTATTGGCACTGTATGTTTTTGGAAATTCTGATCTGTTTTTATGATGGAGAATTATGAAACTAAAAGTAGTTTGGTACAACTCCAAGATCCCTAGGAGTCTTTTCCAGCTACACATGTCGGTACTACAAATACTTCT
This sequence comes from Viscum album, assembly GCA_963277665.1. Taxonomy (NCBI): domain Eukaryota; kingdom Viridiplantae; phylum Streptophyta; class Magnoliopsida; order Santalales; family Viscaceae; genus Viscum; species Viscum album. The sequence goes on from OY728165.1 coordinate 914,789,382, forward strand.
AGATATAGAAGTATGGTGTCTAGTACCAAATTTGAGGTGGAGAAATTTGATAGTACAAACAACTTCAGTATGTGTAAATGTGAAGTTTTGGATATTCTAACTCAATAGGAGTTAGATATAACTTTGTAAAAAAATCCCGCTAACATCTCCGATGGTGATTAGAAAAGACTGAACCGTCAAGCCTGTGGTACGATCCGACTTTTTCTGGATAAAGACCAGAAATATAGTGTGATGCAGGAAACTTCAGAAAAAAATTAATGGAATATTTTGGAGAATAAGTATATGGACAAAAGCATTGAAAATAGGTTGTATCTGAAAAATAAATTATTCAGATTTCAGTACAGGTAAGGTATGTCTATGATTTAGCACCCTGATTCATTTAATAATTTTTTGGTAGATTTTCAAAGTTTTGGAGGTTAAAATTGGAGATGAAGATAAGGTTATGTTGTTGTTTAACTCTCTACTGGAGAGTTATAATCAACTTACTAAAAAGTTTATATATGGTAAAGATGAGGTAAAATTTGTTGATGTTTCAAATGCTTTAGTTAACAATGAGTACAGGTGGAAGGACAAATATAACCATTAGGATTCCACATCGGAGGGATTGATAAAAATTAGAGGAAGGTCATCTGACATGAAATCCGGAAGATTCAAAAGAGATGAATCACAATCGAAGTCAAAAGGCGAGTCTAGCTTTAGACATCCAGTGAAAGACGAGTGTGCCTACTTTCATGAAAAATGTCACTGGAAGAAGGATTATCCCAAAATTGGGAAATCAAAGGCAAATGTTCTACAAAGAACTGAGGATACTGAAGATACAATCCTCGTTTTCTCAACAGTCAACCATTCAGAAGGTTGGATTCTTTATTCAGGTTGTTCATTTCATATATGTAGGAATCGAGATTGGTTTTGAAACCTCAATGAGTCAGATGAAGGTGTGGTGTTTATGGGTAACAATCTCTCTTGCCATACAAGAGGTATTGGAGAAATACAGTTGAAGATGCATGATAGTACAACTTGATGCCTTACAGATGTGAGATATGAACTAGAATTAGAGAAGAAACTCATATCACTTGGAGTTTGGATAATCTTGGTTACCAGATAACTATTGAATATGGATTCATGAAAATTATCCATGGTGCACTCCTTGCGATGAAAGGTATTTGGAAAGGTACTTTGAATTATTTGAATGCTGAGACTGTTACAGGTGGAGCAGTGACATCAGATAAGAGTATCACCACTGGTAGTACACAAAGGATTATATGAAGACCTTATAGGTTTGAAAAATCGATTAGCTTTTCTCTTTCTATAGTTGAAGGCGGTGTTCCAGATTGCTATCGAAATGTTTTTGATAGGAAAGAAATGAATCGGTGGAAGTCTATTATGGAAGAAGATATGAATTCACTGTATCAGAATATGATATGGGATCTTGTTCCTCATTTTAAGGAAAATAAATATGATACAAAGATCAAGTTCAAACATTGTTTGTACTTGATCAATATGACCCAAACTTGAGATGCCTACGGGCATTGGGAAGGTAGCAGCAGGAAGAAAGTTTTTTTTAGCAGCAACGTGAAATTTTTTTTAGTTATATGATGTTTTGTTTGAGTGGAAACATGGTGATATTTTTTTGTCAAGGTGTATATTTTTAAGTTTTTGATGCAAATATAATTTTCATACTATGGCGGGTGACCACCTTTGTTGACCAGCCATCGGAGAAGACTTGCTATAGCAGTTGGTGGACACCCTTGATGAAAATCCCGTAGGAGTTGGTTACCACCCATATAAAACATGCAATAGCCTTTGATTTATCCTCTGCATCTGCTGCTATATATGTTGTGTCCCTTTGAGATATGAGATAGTGAGAGAAATTTGTAATACATGTTCTTCCCATTTGAATGAGAAGTAATTGCTGCCTTCCCCGTGGATGCAGGTCATCTGACCGAACCACGTAAATTCTGTGTCCCTTTGATGTTTTGATTTCTCTACTTTGTATGCAAATGTAAGAGGGTGAGTGCTCTCCCCACATAAAAAAATGGATTGGTTGAGCTTATATATTTTTGTCTCATGTTCCATTTCCACAAGAAAATAAGAGGCAACACACCATCACAACTCACCAGAGTATCCTTCCCACCAGCTAGGTGTAATCTGTGTAAAACTGGCCCAAATGGCTGGGTTAACTACTTATATCAACCATATGTTATATTATTATAATATTTATAAAAAAATCATGTCTTTTAAGTCTATAACTTTTAAAACATGATATTTATTATAATATTTATTAAACATTGAGTGATTAATAATTCATAATTGTACACCCATGTTTCCAGACCCATATTATATATAATTACATGCCCATATTATACATGTTGTTGCATTCTGTAAATAAAATAGTCAAAGCGCATATAAAAAAACATGCTACCCAGGAAATACAATGTGAAATCTACTAGAGACTATGCCAAATACTATAATGACTCCCCACCCCCGTAATATGGGATTTTTAGAGACACACAAGACCTAGTTGGCCAACATATTGCTCTGCAAGAAATGACATTTTTTTTTCAATTTATGGTCATACTGAATTGGATTAAAACTCATTGATTCCTTTATCCCAACTATATCAACACCATACCAATATGAAAATAAATTAAATTTTTATAAGATTTATAGAGAACAACAATAAATTACTAAGAAAATGATCTATATTTGCATGAACTAAAATTTCTTTTGGTTTTAAAATAACACTTACACTTAAATTCAAAAAGAAAACCAATTATATGAATAGAAAATGAATATTTGTTTTTCAATAAGACTGTTTGAAGGCAATTACCACTCGTGATAATCAAATGCATAAATTCCAGAAGAAAACTACATAAAAATTTGATAGATTATCACCTTTCCAACAACCAACCTGGAAACACTTATACAAAACCATTTATTATAATTGATAAGTGATTTAAAAGTTTATAAATATTTTTTTTCAAGATGAATCCCAAGTGAAATTAAACATAGCCTTATACATAATCAATTGTGATCAGTTACTAGTGTTGTGAGAACTTTTCAATAAGTGATGTCTAACATAAACTATGTAACCTATAAACACTTATACAAAATCATTTTTCATAAATCTTAAGTGTCACATACACTTTTTTATAACTGTAAAAAACAACCTACATAAATGATAGACAACTAAGAATAGACACTAAGTATATGGAAAATGGATAGAGAGAAATAGCTAATTCCTACTAAATTTCCTCTCTACCCCTCACTTGTTTTAGCTTACCTATTTTAAAACCCACATGGGCACCATCAAAAAATGAATTAGTTATTTCCTCCCCACACAAGACAATTATACCCCTTAACAATATTCCATCAAATCCCCCCTAACAAACCAAAACACACCAAACACTTTTATCCCTCAACTAAAGAGACCCTTCAGCTTGGGTCCTATCACTCATTAACCCTTAAAATAGTTTTGTGCTCAAGACTAAAGGAAGGTGGACTTGACATGTCGGTGATCCAAGTGATCTCCTAGACACACCACCATGAATTTTTGCTTTGTGCTAAACCAAACTGCACCGCAGACTGAGGACCGAGCTGTTGTGGTGCGGTATCATTTCCCCCTTTTCCCTAGGCATACCAAGAGATCTATCATATGATCTTGACTTGTACATGGGTCAGAAAATCTCTATCTCCATACCGGTCAATTGGAATGAGAGGAACCTTCAGAGATTTAGAAGTTTGTTGGAGAAAGAAAATTGAAGAAAACAATATGAGAGAGATCCCGCCCATCACAAGAGCCTCAACCCAGTTGGTGAGGACTCGAAAAGTGAATCCAAAAGACATGAGTTCAAAACCAGGTGGAGACATATCTCTAGGCTACTGTAGCAGTACTATAGCAGGTACTGTAGCAAGCACTATTTGGTACAGTAGAAGCCAGAACTATTCATCCGTTTAGGCTTTTGAGCCACCAGTTTGGGCCTCAGGTCCTTTAAGGCCATCGGGCCACCCAAGAAATTCAGGCTAATAAGGCTTTCAGTCCACCTCAAGGCCTTAAGGATACCTCATGCCTTCATTCCACATGAAATTGTGCTTAAATGATAAAAAAAACTCTACAAGGAGCAGAATCTAGATGGGGATTCAGAGCAGGCGCATTCACCAGAGCAAAAGCTAAGCAGATTTTTCAGAAAGAGAGGGTATGACATTACCATCAGGACAATCCTATGCTTGCACATGAAGCCTAGAAAAACATTCATGCAAAGGTGGAGAGATGATATCATGAAGAAGATGTTGGGAAGAGGATTTCCAAGTATAGTCTGTATATTTCGTAAGACCTACGAGTCATGTAATCTATAACACTATAGGCCTTTTAAGGGTCCCCCTCATCCTTTGAAAGGGGGTTATCAAAAAATAAATAAAAAAAGAAGACCTTTGGGCCATTCAGGTTTAGATCCCACCCAATCTGAAGCTGAGTCCAAACATCACGGACGATTCCTACTCAATTTCCTATATACGGCTAGAGAGCTACAACTAAGGAGAAAAAAAACTAAAGAAAACACTATGAGAGGGATTCCACCCAAGCCAAAGACAAGTATAAGCCTCATGACCAATTCCTACTCAATTTCCTTTCTACCCCTTTCCTTTCTCTAGCCTCCGTATTTAACAACCTTCAGGCCCCCCCTTCAAAACAGAATTGGTTATCCCCCCCCCCCACAAAAGTCAATTATACCCCTTAACAATATTACCTTGGATTATTCTTAACAAACCAACACACATGAGACACTTTTAACCCTCAACTAAAAGGTCCTAAAACTTGGGTACTATCAATAAGCTTGGATTATACAATTCATGTGCTTGCATTTGAAATCATGTGAACAATGATGATAGGAAAAAACTTATGATAAAATAGTTTTAAAAAGTAAGTTTTTTTTATATTTGAAAAAAACACTTACACTTTAATTCTGAAAAAATAACCACTAAAATGATTGATAGAAAAATACTTTTTAAAGAGGCAATCTATAATTTTTTTTACAATAGATTTCAATAATTGATGGAAAATAGAAATAAGAATATTTAATTAGTTATATCAAACGAACCTAAAATTTTCTCAAAAAATGAAGTCAAATAGATCAATAATAAACCTATCAATAATAAGCATTTATATGATGATCAAGGAATAAAAACTTGATAAAATGTTGATAATAAAATATTTGACTTGAAATAAAATAAATTACACCTCAACTCTAAATTAATGATGCTTCAATGGCCTTAGTTACCTATAATAAAGTTAAGAGACCATATATCTTGTGCATGTGGGATCACAACAATACCCTTAGGTTCCACCACTACTAAAAGATACATTCTTCCCTAGATAGGACAATAAATTATGAACTTCTAAAAACATGATGCATAACTACAACACAAAACTAGAAACATAATCAAACCTCATCTCCTGCCATATTAAGACTTTTGATTTTAAAGATTAGATTTTCTATATTATTTACATAGTTATTAATGGTACGCCATTACGCCATGGCTAGCATCAAGTAGTGGTGACCCACGCCATGGCTTCACCATGATGCATTTATGATGGCTCATTGTGGCATGTTCCATGCTGCGCTATGGTATGTAGTGGCATAGTGCACACCATTGTGCTTTTTTTTTTTCATTTTTTTAACCTACCAACTCATACAAACTGATTGAAAATACCACTTTTGAGGTCAAATGGTGACCTCCCCTTCCAACTCTTTACAACACTCTACTCTTCTCGTGAGCGCCGCGACCCAACTGGTGTTGGACAACATCGGCCCTTGTGGCCCAGCTGAGCTCCCTTGACCGCCACGACCTAGCCAATCTCCCTTGACCATCTTGACTCAGATATGCAACATCGTCCAGGGACGAAACATCTTTTGTGTGAACTCGTCAGTTTTTATTAATTCAATTTTATTTATATTTCTCGCCCCTTATTTTTTTGATTTACTTCGGTTTTTATTTTTTACTGATATTTTTTCTTCCCATTTTTTTATGTTTTTTAGATATATGGTTTTTAATATTTAATTTTTTGTTTTATAAATCTCTAGAATTGTGATTTATTTCAAAATGTTTAAGGCAAGGCAAGGCAAGACCCGGTTTTGTTTTTTGAGATATGCAGTTTTTAATATATTTCAAGAATTAAGATATATGGTTTTTTGAGATATATGGTTTTTAATAATTAATTGTTTGTGTCATTGTTGACTCTATTTGTTGTATGATGTATGGAATATGAATTATTGACATAAACATTTTATATTTTTGTATATATTTTATAATTTATTATTTTTTATTGTTGATATATGTATACACCTCTTTTGTGTGTTGCAAGTTAATATTGTCACATGCCATGTGTTGCGTTCTGTGCTTTTGTGTTGGAGGCCCTTATCGCCATTGTGTTCCATGCACCATAAATATCTATGATCAAGTTATCTACTATTTCAATTCAATCTACACTCTAATATCCCCCTCTTCAGTTGTATAGAAAAGATGGATATAATTTTCATGTTTATAATCATACCATAGAGAACACAATATGAGATAAAACTAAAGGCATTCATTCAGTAAATACAAAATTCAGATATGAAACCATACATATAAAACTCCTTTGGTGATCATAAGCAGCCTAGAAACACATATGCATAAGAAATCTGGAAATAATTATGTATAAGAAATCTTGAAAAAAAATTCATAAGAAATATGGAACAAGAAACATATAATAATCTAGACACACTTACATATCATCAATTTGGAAACACTTATGTATAAGAAATCTACTAACACTCGTGTATAATAACTTGGGATCTTGTATCAATTTCACATTAAAGTACCAAAATCAAGCACATCATGACATATCCAATAGGTTATCACAACAATCCGAAAAAATATATATGTAGGCAGTTGAGATATAGTATCAATTTCAGGTTAAAGCATTGAAATCAAACACTACATGGCATGAATTTATGGTGTAAGAATTGAAACAAAAATCATAAAACACGTAAGTAAAATCACTTGGTATCTAGTATCAATTTTAGATTAAAGCACTGAAATCAAACATTTCATTTCATAGCTTGTGGGTGCAAGCATTACCACGATAATCTGTAAACAATTTTGTATAAGAACATGTGGTAAAGTATCAATTTCATATTAAAGCATTGTGATAAAAAGGTATTAAAAAATGTTTATGTGATAATGTGTAATAATTCTCACAACAATCTAGAAACACTTATGTATAAGAAATTTGGAAACACCTCTTTAAATGGATTTTATTTTTTTCAATTGATGAAGAAAATAATGCATCAGAAAAATAACAGCATATTATAGATTTGTTAATCACTTTACATAAATGAACAATGAGAAAGATAATATATGGAAATAAAACATCTTTATAGAAATTTCATGATTTGGAAATAGAACTAGAAGGGATTGGGGTTTCTTGAGTGTAAGTGAAAAGGATCTTCCATAAATTAGAGACACATAAAAATTCAATAAGAACTATAATAACATTCCCTAGAAGTCATGATCAACTACACTAACTCATGAATCACTCTCAATTAGGCAGAAAATCTCCATATTTAGTAAGAAGGAAATATCCACCATCAACAAAAGGGATTCATATGAATATTAATATAATACAACCAATTTTTTTAATGGATATGACAATACTCTTTTCTATATCGATGAGAGGAAAGGGTACTATAAAAAACAATACTAAAACCACATAAAACAATAGTAATTAAACTAGCTAATTCATGGATTCCAACCTACATAGAAGTATTCAAAATTAGAGGCCCTTGAGCACATATTTAGTGCCACTGAAAGTAAAGGAGTTGCCTTCCTCCATGTTCAAAAACTTCACCGCCCCATCTTTCACAACTATCACGTACCTCCTTTATAAGGTATCTACCTTAATCATTACATAATATTGAGTTTAAGTCAAGAATTTGACTTTCATTCACATTAAGGATCTTTTCTAGTTTAAAGTTTTAGATAATTATGCCATAAATAATACATAAAATACCATAAAATACCAAGTTATCACTTCCAATCAAAATCCATTTTTCTCAAAATAATTGTTTTAAAAATAAATCATGAATTCTTTTCAAGGAAAAACTCCACTACTTTCAACTTGACTTCTTCCTTTCCCATAACCATCCTTAAGCCCTATGAAAACATTTTAAAAAACTTGTGATGAGCACAAAAATCTCAGTAAGGGACATAAAATAAAGGAAACTATTAGTCCAGTGAAAACCCATAAAAACATTTTCTAAAAAACATTCCTTTTTTACCTCGAAAAATGAACCACCTTTTAAAAAATATCATTATCTTAACTTTTTAAAATCAAGTGATTTCATAAAAACTCATAAGAAATCATATAAAAGATAAGTAGGTAACTTGGGAAATCATTTTCCATATCAATATTACAAATATTGTAGCCCTCTCAGCTACACAGGGAGCAACCATCATAGTCACATTTGGAATAATCACTGCAATATATTCCTTTAATCTCTTTGGAGAAACCTTACTGGTTAACTCTATAACTTTTCCCAATGAATTAGAGAGATATAATGAGATTAACTGCCCTCATTTTATCATGGAACCACCAATACACATAAAAAATTTCCAAGAACCATAACATAATCATAACACATAAATATTTCACAAAAGAACATTCTTGAGGAAAACAACTTTTCCATTTTTGAAATCACTTTTCATTTTTACAAAGTCATGCACTCATAAATGAAAACACTTTATTTGAAAATAAAATTATAAAATTGTAAAGGAAACATCAGAACATTAAAGTGCCATAACAGTAAAAAAAATTTATGCTGTAGAAGTTAAAAAAACATTCCCTTTGACTATTATAAAAAAAATAGTTAAAAGAGTAACTTTGAAAGAGGATTTTTTTTCTTCAGAAAAAGTCTCTTACCTTGAGTCTGAAACGTCACATACAATATTTAGTTCCCTGAATAATAAACTTAGGATAATTATTTACTTTCTTGATAACCTTTTTCAACTTTATTATTCATTTATATCACTTATAAAATGTTATAAAAATTACTTAATTATTTAAGTTCACGTCGGAAGTTCTGACAATATATTCTGTACTTGAGTCCAAAATGACTTTGGTATGATGTCTATATTCAAAGTTTTCATTAGTAAATCATTTAAATAATAATATTCATGACACTATTATCATTTCTATACATTAATTATACTTTTAAATTAAATCATTAAGTATGGTTATGAAAAATGAACTACGTTATAATCATGGAGATGGTAGGTCGTACGTACGCATGTGTAACATTTTAATTTTCAATAGTCATTATGGAAGGAAGGTAATTATAATTTTATCTTTATAGAATGACCATAATATCATTATTATCATATTAATCATTAAAATATACTTATATATATAATCTATGTGATGTGGTGATGAAAAATGAATCACATCGCTTCGTGGAGGTGATAATTCACACATATGCATGAACGACGTTATCATTTTTTTGTGCATGGAAAGTTAAGAACATAAATTATATATTATATATTCATAATGATAAATATGTCATGAATATCATATATAAGTATTAATTCCATAATTTTAACTAGTCTTGAGAGACGGTGATGGAAAACGAATTTCATCGGTTCGCGAGACGGTAGTACGCCGTACACATGAACGATTAATTATTTTCTCATTTAATAGAATTGGAGATGGATTTAAGTAATGATGTTAATATAATAAAATATTAGTATATGAAGGATACTGGATTTATTATTGACGTAGAATTATGCTCTGAAAAACACAACTGTACAGATGCAGATCATTGGAGGTGATTTCAACAACATAAACAAAATGAAACAAACTGGTATTTATCTATTCACTTGAAATTAAATTAAAATTCACAAATAATACTTATTTATAGTAATAAAATAAGACCACACCAAACAAATTATTAAAACATAGATAAATAAAAATCTGAAAGTTGGTTGCAGTAGGTGACGCCCAAGCCTCCAGATCCACACATGTTAAGCACCATTCATTTGAATTCATCATAATTCTATTCAAATAGAAAGAGTAGGTTTCATCCATGGAAACATTAAGTTTATATTTATAAAATCCCTCATTAAACTTATTTTTCTCATAACCCATGAATTTTCAGCATATCCAGGTGGCTGACTAGCAGCTATAATGACTTCACCATAGTCATTAGCTACAGTAAATTCAAAAGCGCATGTAGAAGAAAATATGTAGATAAACAGAGGTGATAATAGTAACAATATAACAGTAGTGGGAAAAAATTGGATTTTATTGCTTCGATTTAGAATTCTTACACATTTTCTCCTCTTTTAGGATCAAATTATTGTTCATGGAATCCTCTACCACGAGTTCTTCAAAATTCCCCTTTTCTACGGGCCTTCATCAGAAATCGGACCACTAGAAGGAGGCGCCACTATTCTTCACCATGGGAATCAACATAGATATTTGATACATCAAGAAACTTGGACTGGTATATGGTTTTTTGGATACTACATCGACAAAGGTCTCAACTTTTGGGAAGGCATCTGCATCGGATAACTACTCTAGTTTTTCAGTGGTGGTACCTATGATGTTGTGCGGCTCCATGGGAGTGGGGAGCTCAGGGAATTAATCCTGGTGTTGGTGTTTTAGATTACCAAATTTTTCACCATTGTTGATTCCTAGAGAGAATTCTAAGAGATTAATTATGAAACAAAATTCAGTATCTAGGAAAAAAATTTAAAAAAATACTAATTGCAATTATTTTTTCAGAATTAAAAACTTCGTTTTTTAGAATCGTAGATTGATTTTTTTTTCAAAACCACAAATGAATTTTCTTTATTTTTTGGAAATTAAGGACTACCAATTTTTTTTAATTAGAGGCACCAAATTTTTGTGTTTTTATTTCACCAAATGAATGGAGTTTTTTTTGTTATGGATGTTGGCATTATGGGAGGATTCTTGGGATGATTTTTTTTATGGGAGTAAATATAGGTGTGGATAGTCTAATCCGAAAAAGGTGATTTTTTTACAATTTCAATAAGTGAGTCATGTTGATTTAGAGGGGAAAAAGGGGAGGAAAACATGGGAAAAAACAAGTGGGAAATGTTTTTTTGACAAATGAAAAAAAACAAAAGGTAAGTCACTTTTGACAAATGATGAGACAAAAAAGAAGTGGAGGGAAATAAGGAATAAAATGGAGAAAAATGTGGATCATAGTTATTTACGGTGCATGACATACAATGGTGATAAGGTTCTTCGATGAAAAAGTGCATAACATGACACATAGTGCATGACAATACTAATATGTGGCACACCAAAGAGGTGTGTACATATATCAATGATAAAAAATAATAAATTATACAATATATATATATATATAAATATAAAATATTTATGTCAATAATTCATATTTCATACATCAAAAAAACAAATGAAGTAAATAATGACACAAACTATTAAATATTAAAAACCATATATCTCAAAAAATCATACAGCTCAATTCCTGAAAAATATATTAAAAACCAAATATCTCAAAAAACCAAGCTGGGTCTTTCCTTTCCTTTCTATAGACATTTTGAAATAAGTCACAATTATTGAAATATATAAAACAAAAATTAAATATTAAAAACCATATCTCAAAAAAACAATAAACAAAAAATAAAAAAAACAAAACATAAAAAAAATTAGGAAGAAAAAATGGAAGTAAAAATAACAACATGAGTAACTCAAAAAAAGAAATAAGGGGTGTGCAACATAAATAAAATTTAGTTAAATACAAAAAAATTTATTGGTTCACACATAAGGTTCATCTACCTTGTAAAACATTGCATATATGAGTTTCGATGGTCGAGGGAGGTCAGATGGGTCATGGTCAGTTGGGTTGTGGTGGTCGAGGGATCTCAACTAGGTTCAAGGCGGTCGATGTGATCTGACACCGGCTGGGTCCCTGTGCTCACGAGAAGGGTCGTGTGTTATATAGTGTCGGAAGGGGAGGCCATCATTTTAACACAAAAAGGTATTTTCAATTGGGTTGTACAAGTTGGCAGGTGAAAAAAATGAAAAAAATAAAAAAGGTGTAAGGGCGTGCACTACACCACTGCGTGCCATAGCGTAACATGGAACATGTCGCAACGAACCATCTTAGATGAGCCATGGAGAATCCATGGTACAACAAACCACTACCTGGTGATATCCATGGTGCAATGGTGTGCCATGGTGCAAGACATTAATAACTATGATGTGGATTAACCTCAACTATTCATCATCTTCCTCACTGGTGCAATAGTTGATTAGTTGCCTCTCTCACGGGATCTGGAGGATCACTCATTGTGCAACTCACCTTCAAAACCTATGATACCAATGATGGTGGTTTATTGTAGTGAAAGAAAAAGATGATTTAGATTTACCTGATTCTTTGATACACATCAAACTCAACCCTTTGATACTACTAATGGAAGATTATGCTACGACAAATACAACCACGCAGATGTAGATCACTAGAGGTGATAACAACAACACAAACACAGATAAATAAACTGGTATTTATTTATTCACTCAGAATTAAATTAAAATTCACAAATCATACCTATTTATAGTAATAAAATCACACCACTAAAAAAAATAAAAACATAGATAAATAAAAATTTGAAAGTAGGTTGCAGTAAGTGTTGTCCATGCCTCCAAATCCACACACATCAAGCACCGTTCATTTGAATATATCATGCCTCCATTACAATACTGAGATTAGGTTCCATCCATAGAAAAATCATGTTTATACTTAGAAAAATTATTTCATCATGGTTGAAAAATATTTGAAGGAGGTGGAAGATGATACAAAACAGATACAATTAATTAAAAATGATACATCTTCTTTAGAAATTTTTAACTGTTTAACACCTTAAGACCATAAAGATGGCATTCTTCCTAAAACAAGAGACCAAGAATTTGAGGAGGGGTTATAATTTTTTTGTATGAAAATTCTAAGAGTCATGATGATAGAAAAGTTTTTTAGATGAAGAAAATATAGAAGAATGAATCACACAGGACATAATGATTTATGTGGTTTGGTATAATCCCTATATTAGAGATGTAGAAATATCACTATAATCTGAGAGCACAAATACAGAGAGTATTAGAGTTTCACACCTGGAAACCCTATCCCAAAATGGGATAATAAGAAAGATTATGCATTATTCCACTAACCACATAGAAAGTCCGTTGTGCTATAGTGAAAGGTGGTTTGAAGTCTGCACTGCTACAATGTTGCAGCCACCCAAGTCCAAGCTGCTATAGTGGCCGGTGGCAAGAAGTTTATGGAGCTACAATACCATTGTCTCTAAAGTCTGATCTACTACAGATCAGATACAATAATCCAATAGGAATTTGGGAAGATCTTGGATGAACCAAAATGATTTTTAAGTATATTCAAACGAGAAGAATGAGTTCCCTTTTATAAAAGAGGGGATGGTCACTCTGGAAATTTCTCAAAATATTAAATTAACATTAATTAATTTTATAATATAAATGGATAAAAACTGATTTATTTATAATATAGGATGATTATGGACTAAAAAACTCTCATAAAATAAAAAATAGACAAGTTTTGACTATTTTCAATCCTTATCTTTGGGTTTTAACCCCTATTTAACCTCTTTAACTCTTATCGTGATAACATGTAATTTAAAATTTGAGGGTTAATACAATTAATATAAAATATAAAAAGAATAAATAATTAAAATTTTAATCTTATACCAATTTGTTGGACAAATTTTAGATTTTTATTAATTTTATATCATTTAATAAAATATTATTTATTTTAAAATATCATTAATGGAAAATTTGACACCATTCATTATTTTGTCTTTAACAAAAATAAAACAATAAGATAAATTGAAACTAAGACTTATAAAACCTCACTAAAATGTCAAATATATCTATAAAATTAATGGATGACATTAATTATCTCAAATTATATTTATTTTAATTGTTTATTTGATATTTCTATTAATTAAACAATTATTGCGTCATTATTGGGTAAGCCTTTAAGGTAATTTTTATTTTCTAAAAATTAAAATAAATTATCATGATGAAGATGAAAATTTTATATTTTAAAATAATATTTATAGTCGAAGATATCTTTTGAGTAACCCTATATTAAAAATGTAATATTATTAAAAACATTAGTGTGATAAGTTTAACTTTTCTTAAAATAAAATATTATAAGGGCCTTAAAGTCATCCAAGTACCTCTATGACGTCATAAAATAATCCAAAGGATAATTGTTTTCAACACTCACCCATACAATAAAATTATTACAAGTGTTAGGATAATTTTTTAATATTTATAGTATTATTTTTACCTTTAATTACTAGATTTACCCTTAATAGTGGTAATTAAAATTAATAAATTTACTATTCACATTTTCCAAAAATAAAAGGGACCTATTTACTAAATTTAGAAATTATGATTCCAAATATGGAATCCATTTTTAAAAATTCAAAATATATAAATGGATAAGGATAGTTTAAAATTAATCCCATAAACAGGGTGAGAAAACATGGTTTTAAAGTGAAAATGTTTAAAAGTTCACAAAGTTTTTATATCCAATTTCAATATGAAATTGATTTCAATAACCCACATTAGATTAATAGATATATAATTGATATAATTTTATTTAAAAAAATTTGAAACATAATTTAACATTATAAATTATTAATATAAAAAACTAGCTTTCAATTAAAATGCAACATTTTTCACTATTTATCAAAAAATGAAACTTATTAACAAAATATAAAAAATTAAAACAAAGTACATTTTTATGTTCCAATTTCTAAAATTAATTTTATTTTGTTAAATAAAATTTATAAAAGTTTCAAAATTTAGTTTTAAAATAAGCTTTCCATTAAAATATGATAAAACTATTTTTTAGGAAAAAATACGGTTTTAAGCATTAAATTGGATTTATATTAGCATCAATTTTAATTTAATTTTACTATATAATTCATAAATATTAATAAATATTATAAAAAATTATTCTATAATTACTTAGGTTTTTACATTCTTCTCCCTTTTGAAAATTACGTCCTCATAATTTTATTCGCTTGTTAAATAGGTGGGGATATCTTTCCCTCATAGAATTTTTAGATTCCCATGTTGTCACTTCAACCATATGTTTTTTCCATAAAACCTTAACATGATGAATCAAATTATTCTACAATACTTTATATCTATGTTCAAGAACCTAAAATAGTTGTTCCTTATAAGAAATGTTATCTTTAAACTAAACTACCTCAGGGCTCAAAACACGTGATGGATTCAACACATATTTCCTTAATATTGAAACATGAAATATGTTGTGTATCTGGGTTAAAATCAATGGAAAATCCACTTGGTAGGTAATTGATCTGGATTTATCTAAGATTTCATATGGTCTAATGAACTATGGACCCAGTTTCCCCATCTTACTAAAATTCATCACACTTTTACATGGATAATCTTTGAGAAATACATGATCACCTACCTTGAAAGAAAGATCCCTTATCCGGTTATCCACATAATTTTTCTTCCTAATTTGAGATGCCCTCATGTGTTGCTGAGTCAACTAAAATTTCTCTATCATTTCCTCTACCAACTCTGGTCTCATCAACTTCTTTTCATCAACATCGTCCTAAGAAGTTGTTTTCTGTCACTGCTTTCCATACAATTCCTCAAATGGTACCATCTGTATACTAGAATAAAAATTGCTATTATATGAAAACTCAACTGAATAAATATATTAATACCAACTTCCCTAGTAATCCAATGAACAAGTATGCAGCATATCCTCTAAGTTCTGAATTGTTTGTTCTGACTGTCCATCAGACTGAGGATGAAAGGCTGTGTTGAAATTTAATTCAGTTCCTAATGACTTTTTAAGGTTTTTACAAAAGTTAGAAGTGAACTTGGGATCATGATCAGATGTAATGGAGAGAGGAAATCCATGTAACTTGACTATCTCTTTAAGATACAATTGAAAAAGTTGATCTAGAGACAGAGTGTCTTGAATTTGAAGAAAATGTGCAAATTTTGTCAGTCGATCAAAAATAAACCAAATTGAATTGTTACCTTTAGAAGTATTTGGTAATATCACTATGACATTCATGGATATATTTTACCATTTCTACTCTAGAACTGGTAAATGATGAAGCATCCCCTTTGTTAATTGTTGTTTTTATTTAACTTGCTAACAAGTCAAATATTTCATGGTAAAGTGAGTAATATCTCTTTTCATTCCATTCCATTAGTAATACCCCCGAAGGTCTCTGTACATCTTAGTGCTTCTAAAATGAATGAAAAATGGAGAACTGTGAGATTTAGTCAACAACTCTTTCCTCAACTGGGAATCATAAGGAATACATAATCTTTTTCTAAATCTAAAAACACATTCTTCATAAATATTAAAATTAGGAAACTTTCCCTTCTTAATGGATTGTACTTTTTATTTTAAAGAATGATCCAACTTTTGATCTCTCTTAATTTTTTATGACAAGGTCAACTACACTAAAACCAGAAACAAAATAAAGGATGTCCCAACATCCAAAAAGTCTAGACTAAAATTCATCAAATCATTAACCAAAGGGTCATGTTACAAACGTAACATGGTTAATGTATCATTACTTTTATGAATCAAAGAATTAGCCACTTTATTTTATTTTCTAGTATAGTAATGAATCATGCAATCATAATATTTGATTAGTTTCATCAATCTTCTCTGTCTCATGTTTAATTCTTTCTGAGTGAATGTATACTTTAAACTTTTGTGATTAGTATATATTTCACAATTTTCTCCAAAAAATGATGTCTCCAAATTTTTAATGAAAAAACAAAAAAAGATAATTCAAAATCATGAGTAGGGAAATTTAACTCATTTGGTTTCAACTGATATAAATTATAAACAATTAAATAATCATTATACATCATAATGTAACCATGTACTTTCAATAAAGCATCACTATAGATGAAAAATTCACCATTTTTTGAAGGTAGGGCCAAAAATGGATCATTCACCAATATTCATTTCAATTCCTAAAAAAAATCATTACATTATTTTTTACAGATGAATTTAACTCTTTTTTGAGTTAACTTAGTCAGAAAACCATGCAAAGTTTTCAAAAAACTACCAGTAGTAATATGATAATCCAATAAAACTACAAATATAATTGGTATTTTTGGGTCTTTTCCATTCATAAACAACTTTTGTTTTAGTAGGATCAATAGTTATGCCATCTTTAGAAATAATGTGACCAAGGAAAGAGATTTGTTGCAACCAAAAATAACATTTACTAAATTTTTCATATAACTTATTTTCTTTAAGGTTTTTCATAATAATATTTAGATGTTTTTCATGATCCCCACAACTTTTTGAATATACCAAAATTTCATCAATTAACACAACCAAAAACTTATCCAAGAATTGATGGATGACGATACTCATAAGATTCATAAATATAATGGGTGAATTAGCTAACCCAAAGGGAATAACAAAAAAGTCATAATACCCATATCTCCTTTGAAATGCTGTCTTAGGAATGTCATCCTACTTTACCTTTAGTTAATGGTGCCCAAACCTTAAGTCAACCTTCGGAAAATGTTGAGCTCCTTGAAGCTGATCAAACAAGTCATCAATATGAGATAATGAACACTTATTCTTAGTATTAATTCTATTCAAAGATCTATAATCAATGAAAAGCCTCATAGAGTCATATTTCTTTTTAACAAAAAATACAGGAGCACCTCATGGTGAAGTGATAAGTTAGATGAAACCTTTATCTAATAACTCTTGCTATTGATTTTTTAATTCTAAAAGTTTCACTGAGCCATTTGATGTGGGGGTTCTGAAATTGTATTAGCATCAGGAACTAAGTCAATAGTAAATTCAACTTCCCAATCATGTATAATACCAGGAAACTAATCAATAAAAACATCTAGATACTCATTTATCACTGACACATCATTAATTTGAATAGTTCCCTTATTTTTAACAATATTCACAAGATAACTTTCCTTCCCATCTTTTAATAAGTTTTTGGATTTCTGATATGTTATCAATGGTATGGTTTCATTATTATATACAAAATGAAACTCTTTTTGAAATACAAATTCTTTAGATCTATAATCTATCTTAGCATGATAAACAAAAATTCAATCCATACTCATAATAACTTCAAACTATACTAGGGAAAAAACAAAAATATTTGCAGGTAAATTCCTTCTACAAATAATGATAGAAATATTCTTAAAATTTCTTTTTTCCTCAATATTCCCCCTAGTTGTTTTTACCATAAGTTCCATATTTATCTCTTGAGGTGTAATTTTTAATTTATTAGAAAATTTATCAAAAATGAAAGAATGTGTAGACCCCATAGAAAACAATACATCAACATAATCTGAAAAAACAAACAATGTACCTGATACCACTTCATTTGATGGACCAACATCTATCGAAGTAGTTGCAGAAAATTTCACCAAAACTTTCTACTTATAGTCTGGATGCTTCCCATCATCCGGGTTCCTCGTCAGAAATTATTTTGCATAATAACTCATCTCATTACATTTAAAACATTTTACTGACTTTTTATCAAAATTGGTCTTACCACTACCATGATCTTTTTCATTGTAATTATGAGCTATATGCCCAATATTTCCACATCATAATCACTTACTAGAATTCAAAATTCATTCCCTAGTTTGTTTCTTACCTTAATTCTCACAAACTAAAAACTTAATTTTATTACCATCAAACTTGTTTGATGCATTCTTCCATTTTTCCTTCCACCTTGACCTCTTTTTCTGTTAGTTGTCAAAGAACACATGATCATTGAAAAACTCTATTTTCACCTTCTCTACACATCAAATACGTTTTTCATAACTTTTGAATTCATGAGAATCCAATGTGATTCCATATTTTGGCTTCAATCCTGATTAAAAACAATTGATTTTACTATCAAGATCCCAGATAAAATTTGAAGTGTACCTTACCAAGAAAGTGAGCTTTTCTTCGTATCCAGACACCAAATATTCCTTCTGTCTTAATTTCAAGAATTCTTTTCCATCCTAAGTTTAATTGCCTTAGGAAAATATTTTTCAAGAAAAATATTTTTGAATTCATCTCATTCTGAAGAATCAATATCCTCACTATCCCTAATATTCCCAACCATCAACCACCACTGGTCGGATTCACCTTAAAAACGATAAATAGAAAGACTAACCTTTTGAAGGTCTGAACACCCCATGAAATTGAAAATCTTTCTCATGGATTTTATCCACCCTTTATCTATCACTGGGTCAGATTATCCACTAAATATAGGAGGGTTTTTCCTCATAAAATGACCCAATACTAAGATATTCCTCTATGGTTTATCTAGATGATCACATGCATGGATGCCACTGCCATTTATAGTTTGTTAAAATAGATTCATCATAACAACAAGTTATTCAGTTCTTATTTTGACTATATTAGAATGCTGATTTGGAAGGATATTTTCCTCTTGAAGCGTTCTTACTATAGCTACTATGTTTCCTCTATGAAAAATCATTATGAACAGATATATATTAGATGAATAAACATGATGATCTTGAAATGTTATATCATTTCAACTTAACAATAAAGTAAAATTCATTTATGGGCATTCTATTAACAATATTCTAACCCCTAAAGTTATCTAAACTGGCATTTGATACCAACTATAATGACCAGGTATTAAAAATTACATATTCTAGTGTTTTTGAACTAGAATTCAATTTCTTATAATTCTGAGGATATTTTCAGTTTAGAGTTTTAGAGAATTAGGTCATAATTCATACATAACAAATCACATTCATACAAAGTGGATACTACCAAAACAATATCCATTTTCAACATAATATAAAACTTTTGAAAATAAAGAATGAATTATTTTCATGGAAAAACTCCATGAATTTCAAATTGACTTATTATTTTTTGATATCCACCCTTAAACCTTGTAATTTTTTTTTAAAAACTTAGGACGAGGACAAAAATTTCAGTAAGGGACATAAAATAAAAGAAATCGTTAGTGTTAGATGCTCGAGTCCTGACCCTGTGGGTGTTTCCCCATTCTTCCCACACCAACTCTTATACATACTTATTAGTGGAGGAGAGACAATTTGGGAAAGGAATCCTATGTTATTTGGAGGGACTAACGGGGAATAATGTCTGTATATGTTTAGTGGGGATTGTGATAAATATGACATTCAGTTAGAAAAGTATTTTTTTTGAACAGAAACTAGTGGGAGGAAGTTGTCTGAATCTCAATCTCCACCATTCTTGCAATAGGAAGCATCAAGGAGGAGGACTCTCTAAATCTATCATGTTTTACTGATTTATCTCATTATAGTTTTAATTCAAATTACTAGTAATACGTTTCTATTTCATCTTTTCATCCTGTGTTCTTTTTCTCTTCGAGCTCACACACACATTACCATAATAGTTTGGAGAATACACTAGGGAGTTATGAGATGAGGAGAGAAATTGAGGTTGCTATCATTTTGTATGAGGAAATTGTAGTTATCAAACTCATGTTGTGTGGAAGATGAATCAAGCTCTTCTTTTGCACAGGATGAAAAATTGTGTAGTTTCATTTTATGAAAACAAGAATAGAACACCAAGTGTCTTCAATTGAATTATATATAGAGAGTATTAAGGAATCTATTGTGTTGATATAAGAAAACATGGAAAAAATGATGTGTGTGGGAAATAAGAGCCATCACATGGCTCTAGATGTGGAAAAATAGACTTAGGAGCACATGATGTTGAGGGATCATGATTTGGATGAGAAAAATTTAGAGAGATTTAAGGGAATGGATTCAAATATGGAGTGTGGTTCATAAAATGAAAAAGAGGGTTGAGAAACACTGAAAAATCATGAAGGCAGGTAAATGAGAAGCATGGAGTGCGGTGTGCACTTGGAGAAATTTCCAGTTACAAAGGTGTTAAAAAAACAGACGATATGTATAACGACCCACACTTTACATACATTGTTAATACTTCAAAATTGAAGCACACTTATTACAACATATGACAAAACCACAAAGGACCGTATAGGTATAGTGTCTTTAGAAACTGGGAAACATAAACAACTGGTTCATAAATCTTCTACAGTGTCTCCCATTTATTTCATCATATCTAGGGTCCCTTTTAGCATATTCTACTTAATATCCATCTTCCTGACCTGGGGAAAAGAAAACATAAAAGGGTGAGCTCAAATGCTCAGCAAGGGCAAATAAAGGAAATAAAAATCATATCATATCTTTATGAAAATCAAAACCTGCAAAAGAGATCATAATATCTTAACATGGAATAAATCATAGAAGTGAAAATGAGATCCCCAAAATCATAACATAAAACTTGAAACTTTGTGGCATGCACACATAATCATGGAGATCATTTCTTGTTAGTCATGACTCATTGCCAAGACTATCTTAGTGGACAAAGTCCCTTTCTGAACCGAGTTCACTCCTCGTTTCAGTCCTGTATCACTGAACCGAAATAACCTTCCGTTCCAGCCATGTCTATCTCATGAGATATAAAATCTTTACCCAATGCATTGGAGGGAGATATAGGTCCCACCCATCTTATAATGAATCCTTTCTTATGTGTGCCACATAATCATACATCATCGCATAACACATGTAACAAAAATGGGATTCTTGAAACATCATGACATCAATTCATATATGATAAAGGAATTCATAAACATAATTCCATCACAACATAGTCAAACCAATGTAAAAATATGGATAGAAACAGAACCCTTTATTATCTTAGATGGAAAATAATTTTGATAAAACACTTGAATTGAATTCTTGAGGAAAATATCCTTTCTTCTTCAAAAACATTTTTCCTTTCATAACATGTCATACAACTTTAAAATAAAAGAAGTTGATTAAAAATAAACTTGAAAACTTGTAAAGGAAGCTTCTTTGAAGTAATGTTTTAAAAATCCATTCATGCCGTATAAGTTAAAAAAAACATTCTTCGTACTTTTGTCGGAAAAGTCAAAAAGTACCTCGTACGGAAAAACGACAAAAGATTCCTTTCATATTCTTTACTAAAGACTCACCTAAGGGTAAAATTCGATTTAAACTATTTCAAGTGGATGGAAACAATATTACATATTGAGGGAACATGGATGTGGATGATAAAATACACCCCAGTAAATACTTACGAATAAACAATCTCAGATAAAAATGAGATTGTGATATTTCCCTTACCTTAGGTCCGATTAGCTTTGTACGTGTCCGAAGCTCCTGTATAATGGTTTAAATAATGTTATTGACTTATTCCAGAATCATACATATTGATATGAGATCATATATGGTCATATTATTAGCTTCTTGTTAGTAATATTTCATTGTTACTTGTTACTCGGGTCTTTATAACTTTTTGTTCTTATGCGTGTTTTGTCGAATAAATTCTTATTCTTATATTTAGGTTATAGATAATTCATTTCCAGAATGGTATTAGTGTAGTATATACCATATTCATTCATTCAATTCATTTATACAATCATTATGAAATGAAGATCATGTAGAACGAGTCGCATCACATCGTGGAGACGGTATTCCGTACGTACGCACGAGTGATGATATCGTTCCTATGATCGTGGAATTGTATTGGAGTTTATATATATATTATTTCAGTATCAATATTACTTAATAATAATCATATATAGTTACTCATTACACCATTATACCCATCCTTGTAAGGTGATGGTGGAAAATAGATTACACCACGGCGTGGAGACGGTATTCCGTACGTACGCACGCGTGGTGATTTCATTTTTTCCGTAGGATGGATAGAAGGTGAATTATGGTTGTTTCATATTTATAATAACATATCAGTATGTAATTAATACTGATGTTATTACTTTATCATGAAACAACTAAAGAAGAAGAAGTTGAAGAAGAAAGAAATTGAAAAGATCGGTAATGGATATTACCTCTTCTTTGGAACGCCTTTTTGAATCCTCCACTTAAGGAACTAAGATTGGTCTTTGGAGAAGACCAGGACCTCTAGGATTATTCTAGGGAAGTGGAGAATGGAAAATGGCAGGGGTTGGCCGAGCTTGAGTGCTCAAATTGGTGTGAGGAGGAGGGGGAGGAGGTGCCCTTTTATAAGGGAGGAGAGGGGCACCTTAGGAATATCTCAAAATATTATTTTATATTAAAGTCAAAATCGGTTTATAATGGTTCCAAAGGGTCTTATTTCGAAGCTAAAGTGGGGATGGGTCGAAATCCTATCAACCAATAGAATTTAGACAAGTTTAGGATATTAATTTAACCTTATCAATTAAATTTAACTCTAAGTTAAATAATTTAACTTTTACCATGTCTTTTTGTTTTCTTTCACTATATGGTTAATACACTTACTATAACATGCCAAACGAACCCCAAATTGTTTATTATTAATATATATATCCTTATCTAAGTCATTTGGCCGAACCTTAGATTTTTAGGAATAAAATAACAATTAATAATATAATATTTTATTTAAAAACTATTTTGTGTCAATTTTGACACTATTTGATATATGATTTGTTTGAAAGTCATAACAGAATTATATGTTCGAACCAAGTTGATTAAATCAATACTAATATATCATAGTAACCTAGAAAATTAGTGGAATTCATAAAAAGTCTCAAATTATATTTATTTTGGTGTTTATAACATCAATTATGTCAATATTTCATTAATAAGATAATTACTGCATCATCATTATGTCATAAATAAATTAAATTATTTAATGTCTAAAAATTACAAATAAAATATCATCATGTAGGAAATCTTTTTAGCTTTATAATGAATATTTACAATTGAATTTATCTTATGTATAACCCCATATTAAAAATGATTTACTTATTAAACTTTGATTTTAACTATTTTAACCCTTCTTTAAATAAATTAATAATAAATGTCCTAATCTAATCCAAGTGGGCCTAAATGGTCATATTTTATTCCTAAGTTTGTTTTTGGTCGAATTACACTTGTCCAATAGAATTAGGACATGTGTTAGGGTAATATTAATATCATATTTACCCTTAGTTACCCTATTTACTATTAACCGCGGTAAAATAGTAAAAAGTTACTATTCACCAAAAAATTATTTTCATCTCATTGAACCACATTTTAGTCCTTGATATTAACCGTGTCTCTCGGATTTTTGAAATTCCATTCACAGAAGCGGTAAAATTAAGTTTTATGCAAAATTCAGTTTTTAACCTACCACTTAGTGGTTTCACTATTCATCAAAAATTGAAAGTTTTCAGAAAAATACCAAAATTTCACCCTAGGCTAATTTCGATATTCTGAGTCCGAAAATGAAGTCCATTTTGAAAAATAAAATTTATAAAATTTCAAAAAGTGGTTATTACTATTCATAACGACTAGTTTTAATAGCATATTGTTGTTTAGTGAAACTCGGTATTGCGTACGACGCAAGCTATCGAGGAAGGTTGCGATTGCGTGTAAAGCAAGCCAAGCAAGTGTTGTGTAGAAAAAGATTCCTTTAATGATTTATATAACATAAAAGTCTCGGGTGTTACATTCTACCCCCCTTAAAAAGAATTTCGCCCTCGAAATTCGTCACTTTGCAACAAACAAATGAGGATACTTCTCCCTCATCATATCCTCAAGCTCCCATGTAGCTTCTTCAAGTTGGTGGTTTCTCCATAAAACTTTCACCAAGCGAGTGGTCTTGTTTCGTAGGACTTTTTCGCTACGATCCAGAATCTCTATCGGCTGTTCTTCATAAGAAAGATCTTGCTCCAGCGGTACAACTTCTGAGCTGAGTACATGTGAAGGATCTGGTATGTACTTTCTCAGGAGAGATACATGGAACACATCGTGAACTTGAGAGAGATTCGGTGGAAGCGCCAATCGGTAAGCTACCTTCCCAACACGATCCAGTATTTCAAAAGGACCGATATATCTAGGGCTCAACTTCCCCTTCTTTCCAAATCTCATAACCCTCTTCCAGGGAGATATTCGTAAGAACACTTTATCACCCACTTCAAACTCTAGGTCTCTTCTTCGATTGTTGGCATAACTTTTCTGTCGACTCTGAGCTGCTCTTATGTGTTGTTGAATAGATCTGACCTTTTCTGCCATTTCATCAACGAGATCAGGTCCTAATAGCTTTCTTTCCCCAACTTCATCCCAGCAAGTTGGAGTCCTGCATTTCTTTCCATAGAGAGCTTCATAAGGAGCCATTTGAATACTGGAGTGAAAGCTATTATTATAAGAAAATTCCACCAAAGGTAGGTGTTGATCCCAACCTCCTTTGAAATCCATAGAGCAAGCTCTCAACATATCTTCTAGGGTTTGAATTGTTCTCTCAGACTGACCGTCTGTCTGGGGATGATAAGCAGTGTTGAAACTCAACTCTGTATCCAGAGTATGCTGAAGACTTCGCCAGAACTTCGAGGTAAATCTCGGATCCCGATCAGATATAATAGAAAGTGGTACTCCATGCAATCTTACCACTTCCTTTACATATATCCTGGCAAGCTGATCTAGAGAGAAATCCTCTCTAATAGCAATGAAGTGTGCAGACTTTGTAAGACGATCAACTATGACCCAGATAGCATTATTGCCTTTGGATGTTTTAGGAAGTCCTGTGACAAAGTCCATAGTGATGTTTTCCCATTTCCATTCGGGTATGGGTAATGGTTGTAACATTCCCTTAGACTTCTGTCTCTCAGCTTTAACTTGTTGACAAACCAAGCATCGAGAGACATATTCAGCAACATCTCTTTTCATGCCATCCCACCAGAAGTACTCTTTCAGGTCCCTATACATCTTCGTGCTTCCAGGATGAATAGAGAATGAAGAACTATGAGCCTCATCCAGCAGCTCTTTCTTTAATTCGGGGATGGGAGGAACACAAACCCGATTCCTGAACTTTATTATCCCATCACAATCAAGGTTGAATTCAGGAACATTTCTCACCTTCTTTTGTAACTCGACATCTTCTTTCTGTGCCTCTTTAATCTTCACATGTATAGATGGTTGAACATTCATTTGAGAAAGATAAGATTTTTCCCCTTCCATTATAATTCCAAGATCCATCCTTTGTAAATCCATAAATATTGGATCTTTTTTGATCCTCATCATGGATAAACTAGCATGGTCTTGTCGACTTAATGCATCTGCCACCTTGTTTGCTTTCCCAGGGTGGTAATGGATTGAGCAGTCATAATCCTTAATCAGCTCCAACCATCTTCTTTGACGCATATTCAACTCCTTTTGTGTGAAAATATACTTTAAACTTTTATGATCAGTATAAATATCACACCTTTCACCATAAAGGTAATGCCTCCAAATCTTTAATGCAAAGATTACCGCAGCCAACTCCAAATCATGTGTTGGGTAATTTTGCTCATGGATTTTCAACTGTCGTGAGGCATAAGCTATCACCATATCATTTTGCATAAGAACACACCCCAATCCCTTCTTGGATGCATCACTGTAGATCACAAACCTTTCTCCACTACAAGGCAGTGTGAGCACAGGTGCACTGGATAACCTTCTTTTCAACTCCTTGAAATTCTCTTCACATTCCTCTGTCCAGACAAACTTAACTCCTTTCCGAGTCAACTTGGTGAGTGGATTAGATAATCGTGAAAAATCTTTTACAAAACGTCGATAATATCCAGCCAAACCAAGAAAACTTCGGATCTCAGTTACTGTGGTTGGTCTCGACCATCTTTCGATAACCTCTGTTTTTGCTGGATCCACAGATATCCCCTCTTTTGAGATTATATGACCCAAAAATGCAACTTTTTGAAGCCAAAATTCACACTTGGTAAATTTGGCATAAAGCTTCTCTTTTCTCAGGGTCTTCAATATAATTCTCAAGTGATCTTCATGCTCTTCCTTGCTCTTTGAATAGACAAGAATATCGTCTATAAAGACTACCACAAATTGATCAAGATAGTCTCTAAAGACTCTATTCATTAGATCCATGAAGATAGCAGGGGCATTAGTAAGACCAAATGGCATCACTATAAATTCATAGTGTCCATACCTTGTACGGAAAGCCGTCTTTGGTATATCCTCCCTTTTGACCCTTAATTGATGATACCCTGAACGAAGATCAATCTTGGAAAAGTATTGAGCTCCGCGTAGTTGGTCAAATAAGTCATCAATGCGTGGGAGAGGATATTTGTTCTTGATAGTGATCTTGTTAAGTTCTCGATAATCAATGCAGAGTCTCATTGATCCATCTTTCTTCTTAACAAATAGAACAGGTGCTCCCCAAGGTGACTCACTAGGGCGTATGAATCCCTTATCAATATTCTCTTGGAGTTGCTTCTTCAATTCCTGCAACTCAATTGGGGCCATTCTATAAGGTGTCTTTGAAATAGGCAAAGCACCCGGTACGAGTTCTATTGAAAACTCAACTTCACGATTTGGTGGAAGACCCGGCAATTCCTCCGGAAAGACATCATCAAACTCCCGTACAATGGGCATATTCTTAATCGTGAGTTTCTCACCAACCATTTGAGATAAATAACCTTCATTTAGTGGAATCAATACCCATAAGATGGAAGAAATTTCCACTGGAAGGTTATGTTCATCCTTGCATTGATAGACGATCGTAGATTGATCTGGAATATGAAATGTGACTTCCCTTCTTTGGCAATTGATATGAGCTCCATGTAGAGAAAGCCAATCCATGCCAAGAATCACATCAAATTCCACTAAAGGAAGGATCACAAGATTTGCAGGAAGCACTTTTCCACAAACTTCGATCGGAGAAGAATTATAAACTTTTGATGCGATTGATGTGCCATTAGGTGTTGTCACGGCTAACTCAACATCTAATTGTTGAGGTAATACGGTGATACCCTTAGAAAAGTCTTCAGAAATAAAAGAGTGGGTGGATCCAGAATCAAATAAAACATTTGCTACTTTAGAATGGATGGTAAGTGTACCTTTCACCACATCGTTATCGTACTCCACATCGCTGATAGAAATTGCATGTGACTTTCCTTTGTCTTTAGCCTTAAGATTTTGTTGACGTCGACCATCATCATCAACCCTTGGATTTGGGCATTGATTGGCATAATGCCCCATCTCCTTGCACTTGAAACATTGAAGTGTAGTAGGTTCATTCTGTGTATCCCTTCCTTTGTTTGCATCATTAGACATCTTCTTCCCATTATCACGGCATTCAAATGCCCGATGACCTTCCTTTCCACATTTAAAACATTTACTTGTCCCTTTAAGACAACTCCCTCCATGTTTCTTTCCACACTTTGAGCATAAGGGAAAGTTCATCTTCTTTTCCGTGTGCTCTTTAGATTTTTCTTTGAATTCCATCTTCCTCTTCTTATCAAACCCATGTGACTGATGGGTTACTCCAATCTCCATCTCGACTTTGAGAGCACATCGAACGATTTCCTCGTAGCTATTGAAGTCCCTTATGGCTAACGCCCTTCGAAGACTTGGTTTTAAGCCACTAAAGAATCGATCGATCTTACTCTCAGGTTGGATAATAATACCAGAAGCGTACCTTGCAAGTCTTGTAAAATTTGCTTCATAGGTACTAACAGATTCATCATCCCTTTGCTTCAGTTCAAGGAACTCTTTCTCCATCTTTGTTCGGAGAATACGAGGGAAGTACTTATTGAAAAATAAGTTCTTGAACTCGTCCCATTCCATAGACTCAATTTCATCCCTTTGCCTCGTATTCTTAACAAGATTCCACCATTGATCCGCATCTCCTTCCAAACGATACACTGCTAGGATGACTTTATCATGCTCAGAACATTGAAGAACTGAAAATATCTTTTCAGTAGTACTAATCCATTGTTCAGCAACTAATGGATCAGTAGACCCGCTGAAAGATGGTGGACGCTGCCTCATGAAGGATTCAACAGAATGTTGCTCCCTCCTTTGTTCGTTTGGAAATCCTGCATGATTCATAGCTTGAGAAAGTTGCGTGAGCATGGCTACAAGATTTTGCATTCCAGCTCCCATATCGTTTGGTTGCTCAGGGGGACAATCATTGCATTGCCCATCGCATTCCGCATTAACACGGTTCCTTCGGGTTCCAGCCATTGACTAAAACCAAGAAGAATAGTGTGAGCAACACTAATTATAATAGGAAACCACATAATTCAAGAATAAAATTTTCATGCTTATGGTCTTATCCTAGGTTATTCATGGCCATTTCTAAGATTGTGTTCTATGCTTAGACTTATTCTTAGGGTTCTTACTAAGGCTTTCACATCCTAGTTTCCAAAGGTTGACTATACCTTTCCTCTGATACCAACTATAGCGGTCTGGAATTACTTCCAGTGGACTATAATTGATACCTATCAGGGCACTCCATGGGCGGCTACACCCCCTGGGCGGGACACACCACCATCCCCAGTGGCAGCCATTTCCTCATGAAGCCCTTGGGCGGAGAGCCATGCTTCGTCCAACGCTCACATGTGAGAGTTCCCAAGGATCGGATACATTCCTACCTCCTTTGCCTCTGATACCAACTATAACGACCCACACTTTACATACATTGTTAATACTTCAAAATTGAAGCACACTTATTACAACATATGACAAAACCACAAAGGACCGTATAGGTATAGTGTCTTTAGAAACTGGGAAACATAAACAACTGGTTCATAAATATTCTACAGTGTCTCCCATTTATTTCATCATATCTAGGGTCCCTTTTAGCATATTCTACTTAATATCCATCTTCCTGACCTGGGGAAAAGAAAACATAAAAGGGTGAGCTCAAATGCTCAGCAAGGGCAAATAAAGGAAATAAAAATCATATCATATCTTTATGAAAATCAAAACCTGCAAAAGAGATCATAATATCTTAACATGGAATAAATCATAGAAGTGAAAATGAGATCCCCAAAATCATAACATAAAACTTGAAACTTTGTGGCATGAACACATAATCATGGAGATCATTTCTTGTTAGTCATGACTCATTGCCAAGACTATCTTAGTGGACAAAGTCCCTTTCTGAACCGAGTTCACTCCTCGTTTCAGTCCTGTATCACTGAACCGAAATAACCTTCCGTTCCAGCCATGTCTATCTCATGAGATATAAAATCTTTACCCAATGCATTGGAGGGAGATATAGGTCCCACCCATCTTATAATGAATCCTTTCTTATGTGTGCCACATAATCATACATCATCGCATAACACATGTAACAAAAATGGGATTCTTGAAACATCATGACATCAATTCATATATGATAAAGGAATTCATAAACATAATTCCATCACAACATAGTCAAACCAATGTAAAAATATGGATAGAAACAGAACCCTTTATTATCTTAGATGGAAAATAATTTTGATAAAACACTTGAATTGAATTCTTGAGGAAAATATCCTTTCTTCTTCAAAAACATTTTTCCTTTCATAACATGTCATACAACTTTAAAATAAAAGAAGTTGATTAAAAATAAACTTGAAAACTTGTAAAGGAAGCTTCTTTGAAGTAATGTTTTAAAAATCCATTCATGCCGTATAAGTTAAAAAAAACATTCTTCGTACTTTTGTCGGAAAAGTCAAAAAGTACCTCGTACGGAAAAACAACAAAAGATTCCTTTCATATTCTTTACTAAAGACTCACCTAAGGGTAAAATTCGATTTAAAATATTTCAAGTGGATGGAAACAATATTACATATTGAGGGAACATGGATGTGGATGATAAAATACACCCCAGTAAATACTTACGAATAAACAATCTCGGATAAAAATGAGATTGTGATATTTCCCTTACCTTAGGTCCGATTAGCTTTGTATGTGTCCGAAGCTCCTGTATAATGGTTTAAATAATGTTATTGACTTATTCCAGAATCATACATATTGATATGAGATCATATATGGTCATATTATTAGCTTCTTGTTAGTAATATTTCATTGTTACTTGTTACTCGGGTCTTTATAACTTTTTGTTCTTATGCGTGTTTTGTCGAATAAATTCTTATTCTTATATTTAGGTTATAGATAATTCATTTCCAGAATGGTATTAGTGTAGTATATACCATATTCATTCATTCAATTCATTTATACAATCATTATGAAATGAAGATCATGTAGAACGAGTCGCATCACATCGTGGAGACGGTATTCCGTACGTACGCACGAGTGATGATATCGTTCCTATGATCGTGAAATTGTATTGGAGTTTATATATATATTATTTCAGTATCAATATTACTTAATAATAATCATATATAGTTACTCATTACACCATTATACCCATCCTTGTAAGGTGATGGTGGAAAATAGATTACACCACGGCGTGGAGACGGTATTCCGTACGTACGCACGCGCGGTGATTTCATTTTTTCCGTAGGATGGATAGAAGGTGAATTAGGGTTGTTTCATATTTATAATAACATATCAGTATGTAAGTAATACTGATGTTATTACTTTATCATGAAACAACTAAAGAAGAAGAAGTTGAAGAAGAAAGAAATTGAAAAGATCGGTAATGGATATTACCTCTTCTTTGGAACGCCTTTTTGAATCCTCCACTTAAGGAACTAAGATTGGTCTTTGGAGAAGACCAGGACCTCTAGGATTATTCTAGGGAAGTGGAGAATGGAAAATGGCAGGGGTTGGCCGAGCTTGAGTGCTCAAATTGGTGTGAGGAGGAGGGGGAGGAGGTGCCCTTTTATAAGGGAGGAGAGGGGCACCTTAGGAATATCTCAAAATATTATTTTATATTAAAGTCAAAATCGGTTTATAATGGTTCCAAAGGGTCTTATTTCGAAGCTAAAGTGGGGATGGGTCGAAATCCTATCAACCAATAGAATTTAGACAAGTTTAGGATATTATTTTAACCTTATCAATTAAATTTAACTCTAAGTTAAATAATTTAACTTTTACCATGTCTTTTTGTTTTCTTTCACTATATGGTTAATACACTTACTATAACATGCCAAACGAACCCCAAATTGTTTATTATTAATATATATATCCTTATCTAAGTCATTTGGCCGAACCTTAGATTTTTAGGAATAAAATAACAATTAATAATATAATATTTGATTTAAAAACTATTTTGTGTCAATTTTGACACTATTTGATATATGATTTGTTTGAAAGTCATAACAGAATTATATGTTCGAACCAAGTTGATTAAATCAATACTAATATATCATAGTAACCTAGAAAATTAGTGGAATTCATAAAAAGTCTCAAATTATATTTATTTTGGTGTTTATAACATCAATTATGTCAATATTTCATTAATAAGATAATTACTGCATCATCATTATGTCATAAATAAATTAAATTATTTAATGTCTAAAAATTACAAATAAAATATCATCATGTAGGAAATCTTTTTATCTTTCTAATGAATATTTACAATTGAATTTATCTTATGTATAACCCCATATTAAAAATGATTTACTTATTAAACTTTGATTTTAACTATTTTAACCCTTCTTTAAATAAATTAATAATAAATGTCCTAATCTAATCCAAGTGGGCCTAAATGGTCATATTTTATTCCTAAGTTTGTTTTTGGTCGAATTACACTTGTCCAATAGAATTAGGACATGTGTTAGGGTAATATTAATATCATATTTACCCTTAGTTACCCTATTTACTATTAACCGCGGTAAAATAGTAAAAAGTTACTATTCACCAAAAAATTATTTTCATCTCATTGAACCACATTTTAGTCCTTGATATTAACCGTGTCTCTCGGATTTTTGAAATTCCATTCACAGAAGCGGTAAAATTAAGTTTTATGCAAAATTCAGTTTTTAACCTACCACTTAGTGGTTTCACTATTCATCAAAAATTGAAAGTTTTCAGAAAAATACCAAAATTTTACCCTAGGCTAATTTCGATATTCTGAGTCCGAAAATGAAGTCCATTTTGAAAAATAAAATTTATAAAATTTCAAAAAGTGGTTATTACTATTCATAACGACTAGTTTTAATAGCATATTGTTGTTTAGTGAAACTCGGTATTGCGTACGACGCAAGCTATCGAGGAAGGTTGCGATTGCGTGTAAAGCAAGCCAAGCAAGTGTTGTGTAGAAAAAGATTCCTTTAATGATTTATATAACATAAAAGTCTCGGGTGTTACAATATGAGAAGTGTCTCATAGAGGGTATAATTTACAACATTTACAAGAGGACCCTTTATAATATATTACTAAAGAGGAAACCTATTTCCTGAAAATCTAAACCCCGAAGGGAATGAAGCTTCATTATGAACAAATTTGTATTGAAAGAACAATGCTGTATTGGTTTTTATATTGGCATGGTGTCACACTGAGAACTACCTGGAGCTCTTTTAAGCCATCATTTCTGGACCAATATGAAAAAAATGACATAGATCTAATGATATTTTTTAAAAACTCGAGACAAACTAGCTCGTTGTATGATTACATTAAAGAATTTGAATAGATTTCCTTAAGGATACTTGATTTTATAGAACCATGGTATATGAGTCTATTTATGGGTGGTTTATTGTAGTGGAGATTTCAGAAGTTTCAATGAAATAAAACAAACTATTCACATAAGTGTAAAAGGAAAAAAAACAAAAGAAGAAGAAGATATTAGACATATAGATTTACATGGGTCACGAAATGATCCCTACGTCCATGGAGAGGTAAAAGTTTTACTAGTTTTGGGAGCACAAAATTACATGGTTCTCAAGCATATATAAAACCCTATCCTAAAATGGGATAGTAAGAAGGATGAAGTGCTATTCCACTAACTACACAGAATGTCCGATGTGCTACAATGAAAGGTGGAAAGAAGTATGCATTGAAACAATGTCACAACCACCCAAGTCCAATATTCTATAGTGGTCAGTGGATGGAAGTCTGTATCGCTATAGTATTATTGACTCCAAAGTATGAACTTCTATAGTGTCCTGTTGGTGTTGGTCGGTCAGCTCTGCTACAAAGGTCAGAGTTGCTACAGTTCCCAAAAATTTGGGATGGGGGACTTCGACCCCTAGACCCATGAATAAGGGGTTTATTTCCCCTACAACCCCAACGATATCACTATGGAGCTTGACCCATAGATTTACAGCCTGGTGTGCCATATAGACTAGAATCATTTAGCCCAACCATCATCCAAAATAGACCAGGCTACACTAATCCAACTTTTTCAACCTGAAATAGAAAACCAAATTTCAACGCATTAACTGACTAATAAGTTTTTGGATGATAATATTGGTAAGGAAAGTTTAAAGGGAATTTATTAGTGAGGGATTTCTCTGGATTTAAAATTTCTATTCGGTGCTACCTCCTATTTCTCAAAATTTTGGAGTCGTGGAAATAAATTTTCCCACAACCCAACATGTTATTGAGAAAAAATGACGAGAAAAATAGTTGAATAAGGTAATTGGGTATGACCGATTGAATGGAGTGAGAGCTATTAGTCTTCAATAATGGGAGGAATGGAAGCTAAAAGGGTCACGCTTCCACTGTGGCCAACCATATATACCAAATGAACAAATTCCCTGAATTTTTTTTGCGGGTGTTGGTATGCAAATTTGAAGAACCCAGGAACAACAGGAGGAGGGATACATGAAAAAGGAAGTATATGGATGCTTAGTGGCTGGAAAAAATGAATTGGACAGATAACCAGCAGAACGGTTTTGAGAATCAGGTGAGTTCCACAATATAAGAAAGGTTGGGATAGATTCAATGATGCTCTCTAGACATTTATCAGGTGTTTTGGTACTGGTTTTAATGGATAGTGGATCCATCCATAATTTTATCTCTAGAATAATTTCTAAACTTGAAAACATAAAGGTTATCCCGACCATGGAAACATTTCACGATATCTTTTACAAGGCCTGTGAAAATAGATTCAAATCATCCTGGAAAATCTTATTATTACAGTTGATTCCTTTTTTTGACACTAGGGTACTAGATGTAGTCTTCAGGATGAAATTGATGAGAATCTTGGGTAGCGTTTTGACTAAATGGGGTCATAAAACCATGTATTTTTTATGGAGGGGGTATGAAATTAAACTCCATAGAAATTCAGTTAGGGTGGTGAGTCCTTGGGGAATTCAAAATCACATTCAAAAAAAGAGGTTTCTTTTTTAGGAATGGTATTGGTTATCAAAGATTTAGTTATCATAAGTAGTTGTAAATATATATCTAGAAGGCTAGTTTTAGTTGGGTAAAGTTTTGAGTAATTTCCAGACCATGTTCAACAAACTTTAGGGCCTTCCACCACATCAGGAAACAAACCAATATATTAATCTTATGGCCGGAGAAACCCCAGTAAGTATTCGACCCTATAAACAGGATCATTTCCTCAAATATGAGGTTGAGCATAGAGTTAATGACATGTTGGTTCAAGGAATAATACGACATAGTAGCAACCCATTTTTTAGTCCCATTATTCTTGTTAAGAAAAAATATGGGAGCTGGAGGATATGTGTTGATTACCAAGAACTTAATAAACTTACCATCCTTGATAGGTTTCCCATAACTATCATTAAATAACTATTGGATGAGTTTCAAGGATCCAAATATTTCTCAAAATTGATATTGAAATCTGGATTCTACCGAATTTGGGTATGAACACTGGATGTTAATTAGACGATGTTTCGTATAAATAACGAACATTATGTTTTCTTTGTTATGCCATTTGAGTTTATGAACTCCCCAACTACTTTTTCAGTATACCCTGAAAAAAAATGTTCAAATAATATTTAAGAAAGAATGTATTAGTGTTTTTTTATGATATTATTTTTTATAGTAAAACTTGTAAGAACCACTTGCAACACCTTGGGATAATCTTTTGAGTACTATAGAAAAATCAGCTCCACCTTAACAAGAAAAAATAATTTTTTTCACATCTGTATGTGGAATACTTAGGCCATGTCATTTCTTCCAAGGTTATTTTGATAGACCTCACAAAAATTGAATGTGTTCTTGGTTAGCCTCGACTATAATCTGTTAAGGGAGTTCATGGATTTTTTGGTTTAATCAGCTACTATATAAAATTTGTTTAAGGATACAAAGATAACTAAGCCTCTCACAGAATTGATAAAATAACAATTTTTATTGGTATCCAGCTACTGAGCAGGCCTTTGTTTCCCTTAAAGAGAGTTTAGTTTCTGCTCCCCATCTCTCCTTACCTAATTTCCAAAAACTATTTATTATTGAATGTTATGATTTTGGATGGGGGTCGACACTATCATCATGATAATAGGATGTCTAGTTACTTATTTTAGTAAGTATTTAGTAGACTCCAACCTTTCCAAATATATCTATGAAAAGTGATGGATCATGTTTTAACAATTAACCATTGGAGACAACATCTATTCGGTAATCATTTTATTTTTTATACTGATCATAAGGCTCTCCAGCATATCCTTGGTCAGTGTTTTCACATGGAAAATTATAAGGATTTACAAATGATACTTTTGGGGCTTGACTTTGAGATTATTTATAAACCTCGACACATTAATCAGGTAATGGATTCTATTTCCCTCCAGGCTAAAATAAATCTTGAAACCTATAAAAAATCTATTTCTTTAGGTTCTACCATTTCTAAACTTCTTTGGATAGAAATAGATATCATCAAGGATAAAAACCTATAATATCCTACTTTGAAAGGTATTATTTCTACTATAGAACTATAGTCCTCTACGCATCTGGGTTTTGTGTGTGGCACGAGATGTTATATTATCATGATCATCTTGTTTTGTCTCTAAAATCCAACCTCATACCAAAATTTCTTCATTATTACCACTCTTCTCCAGTTAGTGGCCATGTGGTATTTCTCAAAACCTATAAAAGGATTTTTATAGTATTTTGGTAGTGGGGTATGACCAAACAGATCCAAGAGTTCATCCGTGAATGTGATACATGCCAACAATATAAAACTCAGTCCATGTCTTCTGTGAGACTCCTCCAGCCCATTCCAATTATTGCACAAGATTTGGATGATATATCAATGGATTTCATTTTTGGGTTTCTCAAATCCTAGGGGTATTGTGTTATTCTGGTGTTTGTGGACCATTTCACCAAATATGCCAACTTTTTGTTATAGGGACATCCCTACAAAACCAAGGTTGTATCTGAACTTTTCATCAAGGAGATGGTTCGTTTATAGGGAATCCCTAGTCCTATCCTTAGTGACCAAGATCCTATTTTTGTCAGTAATTTTTGGAAGGAACTATTTCACTTAGAGAGAATCACACTCAAAAAGATTTATTATTACCCCCCACAAATAGATGACCAAACAAAAATTGTTAATAAATGTCTTGTCACTTATTTATGTTGTTTTTATTCTAAAATTCCCTTTACTTGGTGTCTATGGATAAATTGGAAAGAATATTGTTATAATAATGCTTCCCATTCTTCGACCAAGATGTCTACTTTTGAATTAGTCTACGGTTGAAAGCCTCCTACTATGAAACGTCTTGCTGGGGGAATTACTCTTGTTAACAAAGTGTTAAATCTTCTTGCTAAACTTGATTAGATGTTAATCTAGATTCAATATAAACTTACTCATTCCCAATAGATAATGCTTCCAGAAGCCAACAAGCATCATCAGGATGTTTATTTTGATGTTGGGGAACTTTTTTTATCAAGCTTCAACCAAATATACAAACTTCAAAATCCTCTAATCTGACTCCCAAGTTAGCATCCCGCTATTACGAACATTTTATGACTGTGTATCTCTTGGAAAATACTGCTTATAAAATTACTTTTCCACACACTACATGGATAATTCTATTTTTCCATGTCTCACAGCTCAAATGTGAAGTTGGCAATTCACCAGTTCACTCCGAGCTTCCAGATTCTTGGGACAACACCTCTTCTGCCAAATCTATGCTACCGTATATTTTGGATACCAAATATGCACTCGGTCATCCATAGGAAATTTGGTTGATTCAGTCCCATGATCAACCATATCAAGAGTCAAATTAGGAAGACCTTAAACAAATTATTTCCCAATTTCTAGACTTACACCTTGAGTACAAGGTTCCATTTGTCAAGGGGAAATTGTTATCCACTCGGGTCCTGACCCTGTGAGTGTTTCCCCATTCTACCCACGCCCCCTATTATAAATACTTATCAGTGGAGGAGGTGAAAATGGGAATGTAATCCTAAGTTATTTAGAGGGACTAATGGGGCACATGGTCAATATATGTTTAGCGGGGCTTGTGACACAGATGGAATTCAATTAGAAAAGTATATTGTTGGAATAAAAATCAATGGGAGGAAGTGGACTAACTCTCGAGCTCCACCATTCTTGCAGTAGGCAGATCTTAAAGAGGATTAATCTCTAACTCTATCATGTTTCACCAATTTATCTTACTATAGTTATAATTCAGATTACTGTTAATACCTTTTCGATTAATCTTTTCAGTCCATGTTATTTTTCTCTCTAAACACACACACACATAAACCTAATAGTTAGTCCAGTAAAAACCCATAAAAACATTTTCTTAAAAATATACCTTTATTACCTCAAAAAACGAATCATCTTTTTAAAAATATCATTATCTTAACTTTTTAAAATCATTTGATTTCAAAAAACTCATAGAAAACCATATAAAAGATAAGTATGTAACTTGAGAAATCATCTTCTATATCACTTACAAATGATATAGCTCTCTCATCTACACAAGGAGTAACCATCATAGTTATATTTGAAAAAACCACTGTAGTATATTCTCTTAATCTCTTAAGAGAAACCCTACCAGTTAACTCCACCCCTTTACCTAATTCATCGATAGCTATAATGAGATCGTCCACCCTCGGTTTATCACAGAACCACCCATCCTCATAAAAAATTACCAATAACTATAACGTTATAATAACACATAAATCTTGAAAAAAATAACAATCTTGAGAATAATAAATTTTCTATTTTGAAATCACTATTCATTTTTACAAAGCCGCACAATCATAAATGAAAACACTTTATTTTTTAAAAAATTGTTATCTTATAAAGGAAACATAAAAATATTAATTATTTATTAAATTAAAAAAATTATTTCATGCTGTATAAATTAATAAAACATTCCCTTTGACTATTGTAAAAAAATAGTTGAAAGGGTAACTTTAAAAGAGGATTTATTTAAAAAAAAGTCTCTTACCTTGAGTTTGAATCATCACGTACAATCTTTATTTCCATGAATAATAAACTTAGGTTAATTATTTAATTTCTTTAGAACCTTTTTAAACTTTATTATTCATTTTATATCACTTATAAAATGTTATAACTATTACTTAATTATTTAAGTTCATGTTGGACGTTTTGATTATATATTTGGTACTTGAGTCCAAAATGAATTTTTTATGATGTCTATATTCAAAGTGGTCATTAGTTAATCATATACAAAATAATATCCACAACATGATTATCATTTTTATATATCTATTATACATTTAAATCAAACCATTAATCATGACTATGAAAAATGAACTATGTCATAATCATGAAAACGGTATCCCGTATGTATGCATGAGTAATGTTTTCATTTTTCAATTAACATTATGGAAAGAAGGTAAATATCATTTTATATTTATATAATGATCATAATATAATTATTATAATATTAATAATTTAAATATACTTATATATATATCATCCATGTGAAGTTGTGATGAAAAACGAATCACATCGCTTCATGAAGGTCATAATTCACTCGTACGCATGAACGACATTATAATTTTTCTGTGTATGGAAAGTTAAGAATGTAAATTATATATTAACCTTTAATAACGATAAATATGTTATTAATATAATATATAATCATTAATTCCATCATTATAACCTTTCTTTAGAGACAGTGATGGAAAATGAATTTCATCGGTTCACGAGACGGTAGTCCGCCGTACACAAAAATGATTAATTCTTTTCCCATTTAATGGAATTGAAGATGGATTTAGGTGATGATATAAAAATAATAAAATATCAGTATATTAAGTATATTGGAGTTATTACTTCATTATGGTTGAAGAGTATTTGAAGGAGGTGGAATAAGAAGCAAAACATAAACACTTGATGAAAAATGATACTTCTTATTTAGAAATATTTCGTTGCTTAACACCTTAAGACTACTAAAGATGATGTTATGCCTAAAAAAAGAGATATAAAATTTGGGGAGAGATTATAGGAAGATATTTGGATATAACTTCACCGAACCAAAATGATTTTGAAGTGTATTTAAATGATAAGAATGAGCACCCTTTTATAGAATAAATGAGGGCACTCTTGAAATTTCTCAAAATATTAAATTAATTTAAATTAATTTTCAAATAAAAATGACTCAAAACTAATTTATTTCTAATATAGGATGATTATAGGTCGAAATAATCTCATAAAATAATAATTATACATGTTTTTACTAATTTTTAATCCTTATATTTTGGGTTTTAACCATTATTTACCCCTTTAACAATTACCATGATAACATGTAATTTATAATTTAAAGGTTAATATAATTACTATAAAATGTAAAACGAATAATTGATGATATTTTTAGCTTTATACCAACCAGTTATCAAAATTTTAGGTTTTTATAAATTCTATATAAATTAATAAAATATTATTTATTTTAAAAGATCATTAATGTCAATTTTGACACTATTCATTATTTTGTATTTAAAAAAAATATTCAACAAGATAAATTATAAAAAAGACTTAAAAAAACCACTAACATGTCAAATTTATCTAAAAAATTCATGTATGGAATTAATTATCTCAAATTATATTTATTTTTAATTTTTTAATATTATTTATTTGATATTTCCATTAATTAAACAATTATTTTACTATCATTGTGTAAGCCTTTAAGGTAATTATTTATATCCTTAAAATTAAAAATAATTTACCATGATGAAGATAAACATTTTAAATTTCCAAATAATATTTATAGTCAAAGATATCTTCTAATTATCCACATATTAAAAATGAAATACTTATTAAAATCATTAGTGTGATAAGTTTGACTTTTCTTAAAATAAAATATTACAAGGGGACTAAAATCATCAAAGTGGCTCCATGAGGTCATAAAATAGACCCAAGGATTATTATAGTCTACACTCACTTATACAGTAAAATTATTACAAGTGTTAAAATAATTTTATAATATTTATAATATTATTTTTATCTTTAATTACCTGATTTCTGCTTAACCATGGTAATTAAAATTACTAAGTTTACTATTCGTATTGATAAAAAATAAAATAGAAAAATTTAATAAATTTGGAACTTCTAATTATAAATAAATAATCCTTTTTTAAAATTTTAAAACATATAAAGGGTTAGAATTAATTTAAAATTAATCCCATAGATGGTGTGATAAAACTAGTTTTTAAAATGAAAATATTCAAAAGTTCACAAATTTTTTATATCTAATTTCAATATAAAATTGATTAAAATGACCCATATTGGTTTAATAGATGTATAGTTAATCTAATGTTACTTTAAAATAAAATTAAAATATAATTTATCATTAAAAATTATTTAGATGAAAATTCAGTTTTCAATTAAAATGTTATTTTTTCACTATTTATCAAAAAATGAAACGTATTAGAAAAATACCAAAAATTAAACTGAAATAAATTTTGATGTTCCTGTTTAGAAATTTAATTTTATTTTGTTAAATAAAATTTATAAGTTTCAAAATTTAGTTTTAAAACAAGTACACTATTAAAAGGTGATAAAAATACTTTTTAGAGAAAAATACAGTTTTAATTGTAAAATTGAATTTATCAAAGTGTCACTTTTAATTTAAAATAATTATCTAATTAATAAATATTAATAAATATTAAAAGTAATTATTCTATCATTATCTGTGTTGTTACATCCTCGACCTCATTTCAATCCCAACATATTTATCACCCAGATCTAGGTTTTCCCTGATCACACGCACATAAAACCTATTTTCCCATTAGAGAAAAGAATAACATCATAAACTACTTTAAGATAATATTTCCACACCTTCATCATTAAGTCATCTTTTACAGATATGAAAAGTATGGTGTCAACCACTTTCACTTTAATCTCTCTGACCTTCTTGACGAAGCCAAGGGCGTGCTTAAGGAAATAATTGGGGGTGGAGGTGCCGTGGGTGGAGAAGGGGGAAACTTTATTTAACTTGGTGAGGTTCAACTTGGAAGTGGTCTAGAGATCCTTAGATGAATAGAATTATGAGAATTCAGTGTCTTGGAGACTATCCTTGGAGGAGATGGCCGTACAGACTTTGGTGGTGATGCCTATAGTGGATGAAAATTTGAGGGTCTGTGGGAGTTGATATTTGTCAGGATCAATTTCCTCCGACCCTAGGTCTTCTAGGCCCAACACATAGGCCCTTTTAGGGTACCATCCAAAAAACTTATGGGTGTTAGGAGGAATTTACCATTCAAGCTTATTTGTGAGCCACCACCCTTAGTGGAATCCAATTTTTGGACTTGGGTTTGTACCCAAAAATCCTCCCCTAAAATAAAAAACCACACAATTAGGCCTCTCCTTCAACGATAATGCATCAGATCCAATCATCTTACACCGCCATTTTTTCTCATCATTGGGAATCACCCCCTGAACACTATTTATCAAGAAGAATTTTGACATAAGGAACCATGGATTCACATACTTCAAATAAGCAATAACTATCATTTCCAAACTGGTTTGGGGAATACTTCACCATACATCACACCTGGTCTACACCATACCTATGATACCACTTTTTAGGATCAATTTACTCTAGACCTAGGTCTTTTAGGCCCAACAAATATACCCTTCTAGGGTACCATCCTAAAACCCATGGGTTCTAAGATGAACTTCCCATCCAATATTATATGTGAGTTGCCATCCTTGGTGGAATTTGATGTTGGGACTTGGTTTTGTACCCAACAATATTTGAGGGGAAGTGAAGATACGCAGGGGAACCCATGAGCTATGAGTGAAAAATTTGAATGGAATATTGGATTTCTCATCATGAAATGGGGGAAATTAGGGGAAGGGTTCATCACTGAGTGATGAGGGGATTGCGGAAAGTCTAGTATTTTCTATCATCCTAGGAAGGTGAAAGTGAAAGCTAGAGAAGGAAAATTTTAAGTCAGGGTTCATCACGCGAGTGTGAATTCACGATCGCATAGACCGACCTCAACATTATTTTTTCAATTTATCGTGTGCATTGTTTTTTAACAAAATTTATAACCACACTCAACATGTGTTATTAGTTTTACTTTTTACAACATTTAATGTATGTGTATTGTTAAATATGATTGTTAACAACATTCAATTTATGTATTTTGTTAAATATATAGTATTTAACAACATACATTACAATCATGTTGTGAAGTATATTTAAAAACTATTTTTATGGTAGTGAACATTTATTTGAGATAATTTATTAACCAATGTAACTCTTTATCAAAATTCAATTTATTTATGTTAAATTTGATTGGTTTAATATTTTTTTTACTTTTTGAAATTTTATAAGTCCAAAAATACATTTACTAGGCTCTTATAAATTATATTCTCTTCAGAATATCATGTTAACATACACAAACTCTTTTCCATTCAGGAAATAACACTCATTTCCTCCAGTGGAAATATCTAACAAATAAGGTAACAAAAACTATATTTTATAGGAATTCTTTGTGTTTGAATATTTTTTTAAAAAACAACATAATTATTTAAATTAGAACTCGTCCCCTTATTTTTCAGTAAATATCTCAAAAAAACTATTTTTTTATTGATAAAACTCATTTTATCCCAGATAAAACTTAGTTTATCCTTATCTCATTTTCAAGCATATTATAGAGATTTGATAAATTGTGAACCATATGTATCATCTCATTTATCCATATTAACAAACTGTTGAAAAATAAATTCTATTATCATATAAGATAAATAAGATAAAAATTCATATTCATTATTTTGATATATCAGAGCTTGAAATATTCCTTTTCATCCACTCCGTG
Organism: Viscum album; assembly: GCA_963277665.1. Classification (NCBI taxonomy): domain Eukaryota; kingdom Viridiplantae; phylum Streptophyta; class Magnoliopsida; order Santalales; family Viscaceae; genus Viscum; species Viscum album. The sequence continues at coordinate 914,833,417 of OY728165.1, forward strand.
ATTTAGAAACACTTTTATTCATAATTTAAATGTAATATACAAGATTTACCAATTATTGCATCAATTTTGAACTCTTGTACACTTAATATATTTGAAAAATATAAATTTGATATCACATACCCTTTAAAATCAAATAATTTATTTCTATAACATAAATAACTGACATGGATTGCCTACAAGGTTACACAAACCCCTTCAAGTATTTTTGAAAATTCCATCACTTATGGAACCATTGATCCTCCTCCTTGACACCTCCTTTACATTTCAATGCCCTTGGATGAAAATTGGAGAATCCACTCTTGTTCATCCAGATCAAACCCCAAACCCTTTATACTATCAACATAATACCAAAGCCTTTACACCCCATGTCTTGCCCAGTTATCCTCAACACTTTTGAGAAAACATGGTAAACATTTACTGAACTCATTCATATAGTTTGAACCATTAAAAAATGACTAAATAATGAATTCCATGGATAGAATAATCCTTAAGGGAAACCTTTGATCTCTATAAGTGATTCCCACATACAATCATATTGAATAAATGAGCAATGATGAAATCTATTTGGTCATATTGCATATAAACAATACCACTAAAACCTTAAGTGAGTCCTTCTATTCATCCTGTAAGAATATATTAGATCCTCTTACTGTACTACATCAATTTTAGGTTACTAAGGAAGGATTTTTTCCAACAAATATAATTTTTACACCTATTTAAGAATGATTCTTAAGTTTCTATACCATTATGAGAATTTTACTCCATTAAGACTTTGTTTTTTCCAATAGAATTTATCTCAAAGTTAATTCAGATGATAATGATGCCATTATATCTACAAAAAATATCTTTTCATATGAGTATCATGTTTTATATTCATTTAACAAGGAATTTTATTAAATTCACTCCCACTAAAATAACGACCCCTTCAAAATTACATTATATCTATTAATGGGCCTAAATCCATATTTTACTATGTAATGAGCCTGATTTGGATTTCTTCTCACCACCTATTTGTTTAGGAAAGTCATCATGCAAATCATATCATATATGAATCTTGGATGGTTGAGAATACAACTATTTTCCAAATCCATCATATGGATAAAATCAAATCAATACCATTCCTATAATATCCTTTCCAAGGTTTTCCCAACTAACTGTCACCTAGAGAAAATGTAAAAAATGTGACACCTAAATCTTAGGATCACATCATTACTTATTTTTCTTACACAAGATAATCCAGGGGCACTCATATATGGCATGAAACTATCTAGTTGGATGATCAATGTCTTGAAAAGTGTTTTCTTTAGAGGGAATATGACACTTAATACTTTAAAGAGAATTTAATCTCATCATCTTATCGATTTTTGTTCCCGTTACATGTATGCATGCTTATAAAGATTTAGTTTGAAATCCATTTTATTTCCACCAAATCAATATGTTCATACCATGTTGATGTATAAATTTTTACACAACCTATAAAAAAATATAATTCCATGGTAGAATTAAAATCTACCAATGATCATACCTATTATGCACCTCCTTAAATTCATGTATAATAATTTAAAGAAGTGTTATAATTCCATAAAATAATGCATAAATTTATTAATAATAAAAACAATATATATCTATGACTAATAAACAAAGGAATAAAACAAAAAAAATGAATAATTCATATATTCAAACATGAGATAATTTTTTTGAATATTTCATAAATAAATTATAAACACTTTATAATTTAAACACAAATTAACATGAAAAATTCAATTTTATCCAATATAAACTCTTCATATTATCATTTACATGGTTTTAATATGAACTTCTTAATATTTTATAGATGTGTGACATTTATGAATAATTTTATTATCAAATAATAAACATTTCATAAATCATGTAACCATTTACATAAAGTACACATTTTTTTTTCAAATAAGGTTACTAATATAAGAATTTTATATTTATATTTATGATTTAATCATAAATAAATATAAATGTTTTATTTTTCTTCATATTTTAACCATGTAAGTCTACTTTAAACAAAGACCACTTCTACCAAAACATTTTTGGTACAGTTTAATCCCCCCTTCGGGTAATAGTTCTTGATAATTTTAACAAAAACATTTATTTAAATTCTTCCCACTACATCCCGCACCACAAAATAGTCTTTCTATAGGAATAACTCTTACCATGAGAAAAAACATAACCATTTTAAAATACATTTTAGGTGGAAACCAATTTGTGTTTTCCATTTTGGTTAATCCATTTCACTTGGATAGGCTATTTTGGGTAGGACTTCATCAGTCCCCAAAAGATCGGTTAACATTCACTATGGCATGGTTTTTCATCGTGGTACCCACAACCATGTCAAAGAAACCAGTTGACCATGTCACTATGAAGTTGATAGAGACACTATTTTTTCATATTTCTCTTATGATGCTTGAAACGATTGTATCACTTAGATTATGTCATGGTATGGATAAATAATAAACCATAATGCATGTCTTACGTAACTTTTATGGAATGGTTTGAAATATCAAGAACAGAAATGGTTGTTTTGGATTCATCTATGTTGTATTACCTAGATTTTTTTTCTAGTTTCTTCATCCATGTGAAAATCAAACAAAACATTGATAGATTGGACCGAATACCACTAATGAGAGTCTAATGGATGTCTAACAACTAAAATGAAATGAAATACCAACTCTAAACCTCTGTTAAGACCATAATGTAACTACATGTTTGGAATGAATAATAAAATAGAGAACACATTATATACCTTTCTCCTTGAATATATGACCTATCCAAGATTCAAAAAGGCATTCAATCAAGATAAATAAGGAGAAAATAGAGGTTTTATTCCTCCAAGGGTATCCATGGATAATGATAATCTCTAGATTCTTGAGAAGTACCTCTCTCAAACCATGATTTTCTTTAACCTTGACTTTAATGGTAGGACATAATCTATATTTTCAGATTAATTAAGCCAAGGAGTTTCAAAAAATTTAGATGTCATAAGAATCACATACTATGATATCCTTTATATAGCCATTATAGGAGACCTTTATGATTCCAAAACATTTATCTATTAAATATAATGTTTCATAAACATTTTATATGTTACAAATATTTTTAACTTATAACTTATCATTGTTATTCTTTTTTTTAACATTTAAAAAATGTATAGGATGTTAAAAATCCTCTAGATTATCATCACATGATAATCAATTAATCACAATAGCTTAGATTATGATAATAAGGTCAATCAATGCATTGTCAAATAATACATGAAATTTTCTTGAACAAAACTATGATGTGGTTACACTCACCATGCCATGGTGTATCCCAAGGCAAAATATAGCATAGAATAATTCACCACATTGTGGTGCTGCCTTTACTGCACAATTCCAACACTTACCTCAGTGCATTGAACTCCTCCTTGAAGGAATCAATTCTAAGTATGCATTTTTTAATTTTATTAATTTGTTGGAAATGATTTTCAATTGAGTTTATATTTTCTTAAAGATTAAATTGTTGATATATATATATATAAATGGTTTTTTTCCTATATTTATAGTTAGATTATGTTATATTGATGGATGTATTCACTACTGAAAAAAGGATATACCAACAGTTTAGAACCATTGGTATAACTCCTGAAATTATTGGTATAACCTATACCAATGGTTTGATGGGCATTGGGTGATTTTCCGTTAGTATAGATCAATACCAACGATTTAACCAAACCGTTGGTATAATTAATTTCAATAGAAATACCTATACTAATGGTTTGGTCAAATCATTGGTATAGGTATTCTACTTAAAAAAACCCAGTGCTCTGTATTAATCCCACAACCTATTGGTTATATTCCAAATACATTACCACTATCCTACAACATCTTATATATTAATATATATATATATATATATTCATGTATAAAAAATATTTATATTGAAGTATTTATTATTGTTGTTATTATTATGCATAAATAATGGCACAACATATACCAATGGTTTTGGTAAACCATTGTTATATGTGCCTAGAAACAATACCTATACCAAAGGCTTAGTCATCTATCCAATGACCCAAAAGCCTTCAATTTTTTTATTATGAGAAGTACCCTTTTAAGGAAAGAAGGGGGTAACCCAATTAGACTTCACAACATAGGAAAAATCATGACCCAAAGGTCAAGGAGAATTAGACCAGATTGACAACAAGAAATTTACCCTCCACAACATTTGAAAATGATGAAGATCTCCACAATTACATAGCTATCCATCAAGAAAGTTTCATGTATTAAAGAATAGGCCCAATAAAATGGCTATCACCATACCATCTCAAACAACCAAATCCGAAAAACTCAACAAAGATGAACCGCCAGCTCTGAATCTTCCTTCGGAGCCTAATGTATGAAGTCGAATTTGGTTTCACAGACTTGCTACCTTTGAAAACAAACCAACCAACCAAAAAAATTACACCATTCAAAATCAACCAACTCAATCCATGAGATTCAACACTACAAAACCTTCACAGTAAGAAACTTACTTCTCCACCATGCTGCTATCACGAAAACACCATGTCGCTGCCAACAAGCTCACTCGCAGAGACCACAAAAATCCAACCAAGGTACCCAAGCTAGGGCACAATGCATCCGACGGATCAAAACCCCTTCAATACAGAAAAGAAATGACCCTAGTGCTGAGGAAGACTAGATTGAGACCCACCTGGTTATACTCTAAAGCTGCAGAAGAAGAGGACGAACCCACGAAGAAAATAGGAGCACAAACCCAATGCCTAAGAAGGACAGGTCTCATCCCCAACGCTGCACCAAATTTTTACCCCACGCCGCACAGAATCATGACCCCAAGGCTGCACGAGAGATCACCCCCAATGTTGCAAAACAAACAGATCTCAACCCCAATGCACTGTATCAAAACCACTTCACCGCATATAAAAGAACCACGACCCCAATGCACCAGATCAAGACCCCTTCACCACATAGAATATGACCAAAACCCTGACGCACTAGATCAGTGACCGATTTTCCACTAGGAAGGACCACGACCCCGATGCCGTACTGGATCTCGACCCCATGCCATGAAAGATCTGGAAACTCACAAAAGACCCGACCCCCATTATCGTGGCAGAACAAACCTCGAGACTCCAGAACGAGGCTACCATTCACTTTCAATGAAGCCACCACAAAAAAAGAACGCCAAAAACACCAGAGAGGAATTTCAGTTTGAAGCGTAGGAGAAAGGAAGTGATGAGGAAGAAGAACCCTAAGTCGATTTTCCCCTTATGGGTTCATCCTTTTTATGGATTAGTCAAACTATTGGTATAAGTAGCCATATACTAGACCTATACTAATAGTTTTCTCAAACCATTAGGATAAGTGTCCAGAAACAATACCTATACCAAGGGTTTGATCAAAACATTGGCATAGGTGTTCATATACCATACCTATACCAATGATTTACCCAAACTATTGGTATAAGGTGCCTATACCAATAGTTTTTCAAACTGTTGGCATAGTTCATATTTCTACTAGTGATTTTGTTGAATATTTGTTATTTGAGATCATCATATAGTTTATTTATGATAAAAATTTGGTTAATTCTTATATTATTGAGTTGATTTAATTTTATATATGCCTTATAAATTTATATTTAAAAAGATAATTTAAAGTTACAATATTTCGTTTTGTTTTTTCAACAATTACATATGAATGCATTATATATTTTTCTTGTGAATTGTATATTTTTCATGTGAGTGACATATAAACATGTTACTGTATATTTGTTATTTGGTACTGTCTTATAATTTTCTTGTGCACTACATGTATAAATTTTAAATATCTTATATATTACAAATAAAAATGGTAAATTTTATTTGTATTACATATAAAAATGCACAAATATCATCATTATCATATATATAAATTAAAAAATGTTGTTATTTCTTTTAAAAATTGATGTGGTTTTAAAATTAATTTTAAAGGTTGAAGTGTTTTCTAAATTAATAATTTTAGATAAAATTATCTTTTAGAATAAAAAATGACTGTTAATAAAGATTTTGTTTATAGTGGTTTTGATTAATGTTCTTTGGTAAACTAATGGACATGGATTCAATGATTTAAATATTATTTGTGGTCTATTTTTTAAAAATGATATTTATTTCATAATGTAATTTTAAAATGTTTTTTAAATAATAAAATGGATTTCAAATGAATATTTTTTTTATAGTGAGATTTCTTATGTGTATAAGTTTATTTACATGTATTATTCTACCTAATCATGTTTTTTTCTATAATGATATTGTGAATTGATAGTAGTATTTGGATTAAAAATTTATATTTTCTTTTGAATGTATAGGGTAAAGTTTGGTAATACAATACATATGGACAAATTATGGATTAATTTATCTCATAACACACCAAGTATGCTATGATTTTGGACGAAATTTTAGATTATACAATTTTAAATCAATCAGTGGATTGTAGAATAAAATATGCATGCCATGATTATTAATTTTGGAGATGTTTTAATATAAATAAATTATAGGGGGACTTGATATTGAAAAAGTTTCTTTCTCGATATGCACATTGGATTTTGTCACATTCGTGCAATTATTTTGAGGTATTTTTCTTTTATTTTTGGTATTATATTTATTTCATGGCTTGATTGGGAGTTTTTTTCTGAAAAAATGGTGGGTTTAGAGCCTGATAGAAGGAGACACAATGTTGGCGCAAGATTAGTAGAAATCATGCACCAACCCAACGTAAACTGCGTGCCGTAGACTATGACATTTTTCAGGCCACATGACCTAGCACGTGGGTGTGAAAACCTTATAGGGTAACCATGTAGCTATGATAGTGGCACTATCTAGGCCACACAGTTAGGCGCATGGGTGTGTTCCCCCTCTAGGTAAATTGTTTGGTCAAACCATGAGGCCTTCCATATCTTAATTGTTTTGAAATCCCTAAACTACCCCTCCCCAATTTTAATACCCTAACACCCCTTTATCACCCCATTAAACCCTTCTAGCCCTAGGAACACCTCCCCATCCTCCTTTACTCCCTTAGACTCCAATTTTTGGGTGTTTTGGATTAGTATCTTCAAAGAAAAATCAAGTAAACTTTTACACTCTTATATTCTTCCCTCTTTTTGATCCATTATCCCTTCCTCCTTGGGTTCTCCTTTCTTTAGAAAGGGTTTTGACTTATGTTGGGTTCAATATCATTTATTTGGGTTAAATATTGTTGGTTTTGGTTTGATATTTCCTTTCTAGGGTTTCCTCTTGGTGCTTGTCATTTCCAACCGGTTTCAGGTTATTTTAAACAATATGAAGGTGGTTCCAAGCCTTGACATTATTTGATTATTTTATTATGCTTTCTTTGGTTTAAAAATGGGTTTTAAATTTTTTTTGGGTGGTGAGAAATGGTTTTTCTATTGGTTTTTGTGTAATATCAAGGTTTGATGGTGATTTTCCCTTTGTTAATGGTTGTTTGTCAATTTTGGTTTCAATTTTTGGGGTTGTGATTATACAAAAAGGAATTTCACTTGATATAGGGATTGGAATAGAGAACTTGGGAATCCTAAGTATATAGGTTGAAATAATAGTTCTAGTACACTAGGTGATTTAGTAGGGTCAAGACCCAGTCTACCTTGCGAGATTACACCACAACACTAATTAAACATTTATGATGGGCATTGGTTGGCTCGAGGAGGAGACAGAACTTCATGTACAAGAATTGATCACCAAGAGTATGAGGATCCTAGGACCCCGCTAACCCTAGTAAGTTAGGGATTGGAAATTGTGATAATATATTGTTTTCTATTTCATTTTATTTTATTATTCATTTCCTCTTATATGATGAACCATATTTTTAATTAAATTGTATTTTTATTTTTCTAAAAAACCAGTATGTTAGTTTATCATTTAATGTCATTGCAAAGAATATTTTTATTGTAATACTAACTGGAAATTTATCTCACACCCTACATACTTATTCAGGTGTATATATACCTTGTTATGTTCAACCTAGGTAAAGGAAAGGCCCTACATGGTGGAGATGGTAGTTCTATGTTCTAGCGGCTGGCTATTGGACAGGTGTTGGTGGTGGTTGCATGAGGGAGCTGACCCACATATTGCATGGAGGCTTGTTTTGTTAGTTGGTCCCCAACCCCTTTTGGGTTTTTGGATATAAATTCTAAATTTTTAATTCACTCTTTTAGTGTTTTCTTTGATCTCTCATGTTATGATTATGATGTGATGTAATTTATGTGAATTGTTTTTAGTTGAATCTCATGGGATAAATCATTCTCAAAAGGTGTTAATAAATGCCCAAAAACTAGTTTCCAACCTATGGGGATCGATAAGACCCTTTAATCCATGCCATATGCTGGGTTGGATGGAAACCTAAGCCAGTTCATGACAGATTTGGTTTGAAGAATCGAATGTCATAGAAATTCAAACAACGACTATCCTGCCAATAAAACACAAAGTGATTATCCGTAAGATAATTCATTTCAAAACATGATAAATGATTCATTTGGATTTATTAGACATAACGAATATGATTTTTATAGATAAAAATAACATCCATTTCATCTTGAGTAGGTTAATGCTGGCCGTAAATTTATTGAGAAAATAAAAGAGTTTTATATATTATTTGAAGATAGAAAACAAGAATTATGTGATAGATGTTCCAATTATTTGAAGATATCTTTTTTAGTCATGTTATACCATATCAAGTGTCTATATGTAATTAAAGATATATTAATGTATATGATATTGAAGTTTCTTCATGATGTATTTGGTGAAGCTAAGATCCATGCATCGTTCTATGAGATTATAAAAATTATGAGCAAACTTGGCATTGATTGTAAAAAAATACATACATGTACTAAAGATTTCATGCTTTATTGGGGAGAAGATTATAATAAATAATAATGCATAAGATGTCTTATAACTATATGGAAATCAATGAGAATTGTTGAGAGTAAAAATGAATGAACACTTGGAAGAAGTAGAAAAAGAGAAACTTGTGAAGGTATTGAGTCACTTTCCTCTAAAACCATGATTGAAAATATTATTCACATCATTTAACACTAAATATTACATAAAGTAGTATGCTTTATAAATAAATAAAAATGTATTAATGAGACATAAAAATTCAAAACCATTGATAATGTTTGATTAATCATATATTGATTTATCTTTATAGGCTAGGAATGTGCATTTGGGACTGGAAACTAAGGGTTTTAACCCCTTTGATACATCATGTACCAATTATAACATATGGATGGATATTTTGACCTATTATAATCTACCTCCATAGATGGGTATAAAGAAAACTTATTTTATATTTTCAATGATCATTCTAGGGAAAAAATTCTTGGAAATAATATTGTTGTATATCTTCAAACTATAATCAAATAATCGTAAGAATTATGGAAAGACAATGTGGAAACATTTGATGCATTGATGAAAAAGGTTCAAAATGCATGCTGCTCTAATGTGGACTATGTGCGACTTTCCTGGATTAGGAAACTTATCTAGTTGGAACAATCATACTTATTTTTCCTGTCTATTTTATAATTTGAATTTTAAACACCAATGATTACCTCATGGAAATAATGATTCATCACATGTCATCACTGTTTTTTAATGCATATCAAAAATTCAGGTTTATAAGACACAATTCAATAAAAAAATTTAAATGAGACAGACACTGAAGGTGTTATTTATTTTATAAATATTGGTATAATTAATAAATATTTCAATAGAATTTGGAAAATTTAATCAATTTAAAGGAGGAAAAAGGTACATGGTATAACATATAAATTAGTCAGAATAAAATAGTGGAAGAAAATGAGTATATTTTTCAAACTTTGTTATTGGGAGTTTATTTTTTTATGTTATAATCTTGATGTAGTGCATATTGAGAATAATTTTTATGAAAATGTATTTTTTACATTACTCAATAAGAAGGATAAATAAAAGCACTATCCTAATTCTCAAAGGTAATTGGATGCAAAGAATATAATGAGTGGTTCATGGGAAAATAAGAATGGGAAATATATTATATCATTTTTTAAAATAAATAATTTGGAAAATTATGTCTTCCTTTGAACTCTAAAGAATATAATGGTGCCTGATGGATATTCAAGTAACATTTCATGGTATGCTGACTTTAAAAAATAATAGTTACATGGATTGAAAATACCTGACTCACATATTATAATAGAGAAATTTTTTCTGTTGGTATTATATAAATTATTACATTAAAAAGTAACAAAATCTATAATTGAGTTGTTCATATTATTTAGATAGATTTTTGAAAAAACTATGGACTTAAATAAGCTTGAAAATCATCAAGAAAAATTGTAATAACACCTTTTCATTTGGATATATTATTTCCCCCTTCTTTTTTCATTGTAATCGTTTATTTGACCGTACATTTGGTCTAGGAAGTTAAACTTGGAGGACTGATACATTACCGATGAATATATCTAATCGAGAGGTGAGTTAATATTATTTTTTATTTTCATTAATGAATTAAAAATTATAAAATCATTATATATAAAATTTTAATTGGTTTTATTAATTTTTTTCTATTAGGTAATTCGGTAATTTGAATTCATATGTGAGGAATAAAGCTCAACTAAAAGGATATATTTCTAATGGTTATATAATTAAAGAGTGTATAACATTCTATTCTAGGTATTTTTATGTAATTGAGTAATATTAAATTATATAGTACATTTTTATGATATATTGAATAATAATCATTTCGAAAAATAGTCACATGTATTTCCAACTGTAGTTTAAACAGTTGAAAATAGCTCAAATTTTACATTGATCAAATTAAAGTTACTACAAGGACATAAATATGTGTTATTGAATAGTTATATGATATATCCATTCACTAAATAATTTAAATTACAAAAATAGAGATGACCAAGGGATCATGATCAAAATATTACAAAAATAAAAAAATTTATCAATAATGATATTGTAGAATGGTTTGCATGTTGCGTAAGCACATCCAAATATTCAAATTATTGATGATAGCTTATATCCTTTTGTTTAGATCATTAATATTGATAATCAAGTTGAAATATAAAATCATTTGAAATTTTTGGATCAAGTTCCTCTAAGGAAGACCAAGAGATTTGAAGCCTAGAATATTAATGGCTTTAAGTTTTATATAATTGATCACAAAGAAGGCTTGAAAGCATAAAATATGAGTATATTTACACTTGAAAATTTAGATTATTATTGAAAGTTGTTTTATATCATCAAATTAAAATATGTTATTCAATTTTTATTTATGTTATTCGAATACAATTGAGTCAAAATTCATAATGTTATACAAGAAGATTTTTTACATTTTACTTATGTTAACTTATCTTGCTTGGACTATATCAGTGAGCATGGAAAGTATGATCCATTTATCTTGGATTCATAAGTGGAAATGGGATATTACATGGATAATGAAGTACATAATGGTGTTTTTGTTTTATACTTTAAATATAGAGACTTATATAATATGAGTGATGAATCTAAAATTCTATTTTATGAGAATGAGATCATAAAAAAAAATCAAAAAATTTTCCCTGCAAATATAGAAATAGTTGAACTCACAACGGAGGGTGAAAATAAAGAATTAATTTTATAAATGGAGGCTGATATAACATGGGAAATGAATATTGAGATAGTTGAACATATAAATTTGTAAAGTCACTATATTACACTTTCATAAAATTGAATGTTTAATTGATTTTAATGTATTAATGTTTTACTTATAATATATTTTATATCTTATATCTTTTTTTAATGAATAAATATCAAAGATTAATCATTTTATATCTCAATTATTCATTTAATTGGTTATTATTCTTTTCATAAATGTATTTTTCTATTTTTTTTATAGTTTATAATTCTCTTACGTTTTCTTTTTTTTTGTACATTTAAAGTTTTTAACTAATTTGAAATGTAAATATCCCAAGAATAATTTTTTTTGATATCTTAACAGATTATTGTCTTAGATAAAACCATCATTGTCATCAACTTTAGTATACTTGAGTGATTATACTATACCAGAGACCATTAGGGAACTATCAGTATCCCCAACCGATGTATCTAGTCCACCATCCGACACACCTCTGATGGGTGAGTAGTTGTCCACTCTCCTATCGATGGGATAAGAAACGTTACCATTATTGTCGTGTATGTCATTGTAAAAAAATATGTTTTTATTAATTTTTTCATGAATTTTTCAAATAGATAAAAATAATAGTTGAAGAAATATAAATATGAATATAATAATTGTATGAGACTTGAGGGATTTTAATATTTTCATCCCATTTGATGAGTTTGGGGTGCTTTCTGATGATACTATTAGAATCTACAGAGTAGTACTTGGGTAGATTTCTTAAGACATGGTGAGCCTTCCATTTAATTATAAACATTGGAGATATATTCCCTTATCTTGGAAGAATGAGTTGTTTGATGTCCAATTAAAGGTAATAATAATTTAATATTCATTGAATTTCATGAACCAACCTGGATAGCTTGGTACCCTAATACCCTTGCACGCACCGATGTAGACCAAAGGCAATTATTAATCCCCATGGGTTAGTGACTAGAATCTGATATCATACACGATAAAAGTGGGAAATTGTTTTCCACAAACACAATATAAGAACCATATACATATCAGTATTCTCAAAGATCTAAAGGGATAATAATACCATGAATCAAATAGGTATATATAAACCAAAATAGTACATCATCAAAGTATAAAAAACTGACATGATAAAACTGAAGTACCCTGATATTATCAACACTCTAATCCAAAAGGGTTAAGAACACCCACATACTCCAAGAGGTTCTTTTACTATACTCAAACCTGACAGAAGAATATATATAAACACCTGAAGGTAAAGGTATGGTGTGAGATAAATCCCAGTAGGTTCTCACCAAGTGTTCCATAATAAGATTCCATAATAAATTGACCAAATCATGATTTTAATTTAAAATAAAATAGTCATGATAGTACATTTTCATATTTAAATCAAAACATGCTTTTCATTTTAAAATATGGAAACATTTCAAACAATGGTTTAATAAACATTTTATATAAAATATCTTTTATTAATCAACTGGGCATGAGTAAAATATCTTCATAATCAATGGAATATATATCAAATTAATCACAACAATTCACATAACAATGATAAAACTCCATATGGTATGTTTTTTACTAGCTACGGTATCCTCACACTCTCATATAACTGATCATGATAAATATACACTCCCACTTAAGGGAAAATTACAATCATCCAATCCCACTTAAGGGAAAATTACAAGCCAATCATGGTTTAATTAGTGCTTTCATTATCAAATTTTTACTAAGGAATTACCATCCTAAAATGATTTTCCTAACCACTTACTAACTATCCAATCTCCCATTTGATTCAATCAATCAATCTATATGGGGAAATTCATTTCACTTCAAATCAAAACATTATTTTCAATTCAATTACCAAATTTCTCATTTCAATATGACAAATAAATTACAAAACCAAATAATAGATTTTTATCATTTCATTCCCTTTTTAAGAAAACAAATAATAGTTTTTAAAAATAATCAATTTAATCCATTTTCTAAAGTAAATTCTCAAATCAATTTATAATTTCCATTATTTTCTAAAGCACACCCTAAATTTCGATTCCATTGGAATTTGGGGTTTTCCTCAAAATCAATACCAAATCAATTAAAAATTTCAATTAGAATCAAATTGGGTCTTCATAATTCAATTAAAAGAAATTTAATTTAAATCAATCAAATTAAGGGTTTATTACATGGAAAATCTCAACAGAACCACCTACCTTTAACCATGGTATCAAAACTCAACAAATATAGTAGGAATTTCCAATGAAGAAAGAATACAACAGAGATCTAGAAATCCAAACTAGATTCAAGATAAAAAAAGGTGTTTAGATCAATCAAACACATGATGATCTAAATAAACCTATAGAGTAAAGAAAGAGAGAGAAATAAATAAGGAACGATAGAAGATCACTTACCAGAGAGAGATTGAACAAGGTTATCCACACTTCGATCCACCTAAGAAGGGGTTTGGAGGATCCAAAAATGGTTCTTGAGATCCTTCAAGACATATGATTTAGATTAAATAGGAGTTGGGGTTACAATAGAGAAAAAAGGGGTTCAAGAATTTTTAAATTAATTTTCAAAAATAAAGATCACCATGTGCATGGTTAGCTGGGTAGGGTAACATGGTTAGACAAACTGTGTGCCCTAACCATGTACCCCTATACTAGGTTACACCATTTCTACTATGTGGGCAAACAATTTTTAAAATCATGAACCAACTGTGAAAACCCCCACTATTTGGGGTTTCATGGTTTTCACTAGGTGGGTACACGGTTTGGGAAAACCGTGTGCCAATAGTGTGCAACCTAAGATCCCTACAAAAACTTATAAATTTCACCTGAACTAAACAAGACCCAACCAAGTGAAGATAAAAAATAGGGTTGAGGATTACTTGAATAACAATAATGGGATGTTACAACCTCCCCACCATAGAAACTTTCTCTCCCTGTAAAGCCTATCAAGAAGATTCTATATGAAAAAGATGAGGCCACTGCTCTCTCATCAATGCCTCTCTCACCCACATCTCATGAGAATCAGAACCATGATTCCATAACTCATGGACTAAAGGTACTATAATCACACAAAGAACCTTTGTATTAGAATCAAAAATCCCGACTGGATGCTTAATCACAGATAAATCAGGCTCAACATCAAGATCAATCTAGGTTAAAACATGAGATGAATTAAAAATATACTTTCATGACTGTGATACATGGAACCGATTATGTATTGAGGTTAACTATGGAAGAATTTATAAATGTTAATCCACTTTCCCCACCTTCTCAATAACCTCAAAATTTCCCACATAATGAGGAGAAAGCTTCCCTTGTTTCCCAAGATGTCAATGACTCAAACGAGGTGAAACTTTTAAGAAAACCTAACCACCAACTGAAATTTTCAATGGTCTTTAAAGATGATCAACATAAGATTTATAATGGATCTATGATGTTAACATTTTATGATGAATTA
The DNA here is from genome assembly GCA_963277665.1 of Viscum album. Classification (NCBI taxonomy): domain Eukaryota; kingdom Viridiplantae; phylum Streptophyta; class Magnoliopsida; order Santalales; family Viscaceae; genus Viscum; species Viscum album. Next base: position 914,848,569 of record OY728165.1, read on the forward strand.
ATTGAATCTTTTCTATCATCCCTTGAACCAATATCAGTCCAAACAAGTAACTTTCACCAATCTCCAACCAAAAAAAAATATTTACATGGTTTTCCATACAAGTCCTCAAAAGGATCCATCCTAATTACATATTGGTAACTATTGTTATATAAAAACTCAACTAGTCCCAAATGGTTATCCCAAGATCCACCAAAATTGAGGACACATGCATGAAGCATATCCTCAAGAATCGGTATAGACCTCTCTATCTAGCCATCTTTCTACATATGGTATGCCGTACTCAAACAAACCTAAGAACTTAGTTCCTTCTAAAGGCCCCTCAAAAAGTGATAAGTAAAACAAGGATCTATATAAGACAATATAGTAGATGGAACTCCATTAAAATAATAAATTTATCTCACATAGAAATTTCCCTGATCCTCAACTTTGGTTGTATCACAAATGGGTATAAAGTGATTTGATTTGGTTAGCCTATAGATCACAACCCATATCACATTTTTCTTTTTTTGGGTATGGGAAAACCGCACCAAAAATTCCATATAGATCTCATCCCACTTCTAAGTCAGCATTGGAAGTGGTCGAAGTAAACCCAAAGGTCTGTAGTTCTTGACCATGAAATGTTGGAAAGTATAATAATGAGATAAAAAATCAGCAATGTACCATCTCATAGCTGGAAACCAAAATCATCACCACATGTCATAAAACATATTTTTGGTTCCTGGGTGTACAACCCACTGGGAATTATAGAAATCCACTATCATATATTTTCTCACAGACAACAACAAAACAAACCAATTATAAAAAAATATAATACCATTCATGGAGAAAGACCACTTAGTAATGGTAGACCCACTATAAAGAGAGTCTCTAATGTTACATAATTCATTATCATGATATTGTTACTAAAGAATCATCTCAAGAAGAGTATAGTTCAAATGAAAACTAGCCAAGACAACCTCAACTCCTATTTCCCTAACTCCAATATGCAACTGTGTAAAAAATGTCATAAATTTTCACTCTTCTAATGATTCTTTTATGGAATGGGTCAGAAGTTTCCCACTCAAAGCATCTATAATGATATTACCTTTCTCCAGGGTATAAGTGATGTCAAAATCAAAATTCTACAGCTACTCCACCCAATACCTCTAGAGTAGATTAAAATATTTTTGAGAGAAGATACAAATCACGCTCTTATGGTCAAAATACATGAAAAAACTTTATTTGTAAAGGTAATTTTTCTAACTTTTAAGTGCATGCATCATAATTGTGTGTTCAAGAGCATGGGTCAAACAATTATTCTCATGTGGTGTAATTTTTTGATATCTATAGGCAATGATGTGATCACTTTACATAAGAACATAACCTAAACCTGAACATGATGTGTTATAGAATACCACATAGTATTGCCCGACCTCTCGAAGAGTCAACACTAATGTAGAAGTCAAAAGAATTTTCATCTCAATGTAATAACTCTAACATTTATCATCCCAAGAAAACTTTACCCCTTCTGAGTGAGGGTGGTCATCCGAGAAACCAACTTTGAGAAATCCTTTATGAAATAGTGATAATACCCAACCAAACCTAAGAATACCCAAACCTTAAAAACATTCCACGGTTGTTCCTATGTCAAAATAGATTTCACCTTATATAGATCAACTGAGATACCATTTTCTGACACTACATGTCCCAAGAAATTCACTTCCCAAATCCAGAAATCACATTTAGATAGCTTGGCATAAAGTCAGAGATTTCCTAATAATTATAGAACTACTCTCAAATGATGCACATAATCCCCTTCAGACATAGAGTAAAAAAGAATGTCATCCATAAAGACCATTATGAAAGTAATAAGATACTCATGGAATACTCTTTTCATCAAATCCATAAAGACTTCAGGAGCATTGGTTAGACCAAATGGCATGAAAAGATACTCATAATAGACATAACTGATCCATAAGGGTTTTTTTAATGTCATATTCTTTTATTATTAACTACTGATAACCAGATCAAAGATCAATATTCAAGAACTACTTCACCCCTTTTAACTGGTCAAACATATCATCAATCCGTGGAAATAGATATTTGTTCTTTACCATAACTAAGTTGAGTTTCTAGTAATCAACACAAAGGTGAAACAACCCATCATCTTTATTAGAAAAGAGAACAATTGTCATCCAAGGAGACACAAAAAATAGTATAAAAACATTATCTAAAAGATTATCGAACTAAGTATTCAAATAATTCATTTTAGCTAGTTCTATATTGTAATAAGGTATAAAAACTAGCTGAGTTCCATGAAATAAATCAATAGAAAACTCTTCCTCTTTTACCGGTGAAAAACTAGATAAGTCACAAGAAAAAACTTCAAGAAAATCGATGGAAATAGAAGATAGATCATCAATTAAATATTCTCACTCTAAGACAAAAGTAAACACTATTATTAATTTCCCCAACTCCAGATAAGAGGGTTTTTCTCTACTCGACCTTAGGTCACATTCTCCCTGAATGATATAGAATACCATATCAGTTGTAGAAAAGGATAACCATCAAAGATAATAGTCAATTAATGATTTATTAAAAATGATCCATTCCATCCTGAAAATGAAATCAAAAGGTTTCATGTTGAGAACCAAAAAAATACCAAGTAAGATCAATCTTTGATAAAGATAACACATAAGAAGGAAAATAGAGACCCTATTTTATCTTCATTATAAGGGGTGTAGTAATATTCATCACTTAAGATAAAATATCTATAGGAATATTTATCAGATTCATAAAAAAAGTTAAAATGAATGAATGATATATACCGGTATCAAATAAAGCAGTCATTAAAGATGAAGCTATAGTGTTGGTACCTCTCATTGTTACTGGACCTATATTTTCTTTATCTGGAAACTCCTCCACTATGTAAAGAATCACTATTCTATATTACTATGGCTATAACCCCTTAGATCTTGAAGAATCTAATTTCACCATATTACTTTTTGGTGATGATGATCCCATGCCACATTGTGGAGTATAATAGATATGACATAACTTCTAAAAGTGACCTGATCATTCACATGAACCACATTTCTTGGGTGCCTTAGTGAAAACCCATTTTCAGTGCCTAGGATTGAAACACTAAAAGAAAGTAAAAGGGGATCTACTAGGAACTGTAGGAGGTCTAGAAGAACCCTGTTGTTATTAACCACCATGAGACACATCAAACATTTTTTTTTGAATAAACTCACAGAACTACCATTGGGAGAAAAAATAAGTTCCCGTCAACCCTAACTTACTAGTTAGGTTTAGTTAAACCATAAAATCTTTATCTAGAACATCATCATAAGAATAAATATTCATAAATAAAAATTGGTAATGAATATAAGATCGAAGTCCCATCTCAAACTATCGTGTCTTAATCTTCTCATTAGATACTATCTCACGTGAAAACTGCATAAGCTTAGAAAATCAGTTCATATATTCTATCATGGTCCTGTCAGCCTGCTTGAGTTTGAAAAAATACATAGCCTTAGCCATCACCATAATCTTTGGTCATAAATGTTCAATGAAAAAATATTTAAAATTATTCCACTATAATCCATCATACATTTTCACCATCACCATAAAGTCTCACCAACTCCTGATAGGCCCCTCTATCATGAAGGTGGTGTATTTCACCTTGATCACATTAGGTGTCTCCAAGAACTCATAAAAAAAATCAATATTTCTCAACCGATCCTTAGCCTCTTAAGGATTATTAGAGCCTCATAATTATGGTGGTTTTTGGTGAAGGAAATTCTGAGCATGATTATATAATTCATCCCTATGAGTTTCTACATCTAAAGCCTGAACAACAATTGTTGAAGGTGCTTCTCCTAAAGCTTGGACATCACACACATAAATCTCAATGAGATTCTATTTCACTAGTGTATTTTCTCACTATGGTTCATCAAAATCTTCCTCCGAGATCCCATTCACTAGTATTCTCAGAGGTATAATGCTACAAAACATCAACAAACAACATTGAAGACATCATAAAATTACTCAGATCAATGTACAAACAAGATAAACAAGGAAATTAATTCCATTAGATAAGAAAAAAAGATTTAGATTTATACTCATAAAAATATAAATTAGGAAAAAGACTAGAACTAGTCTTCAAGACACCTTTCCCAAACCACCCAAAATGACTTACGGATCATTATAATGAGAGCTAGATAGACACTCACTCACAACTACCTCCTATGTCTTGACAATATCTCTCAGATATATTCTAAAATCAAGGAAATATGTATAGCTTAAACCTCTGATACCACTTTTTCAAAAACTATCCCAGATACCCTGGTACCCTGATACCTGAGTTGGGACCGACATAGCCCGAATTGCGTTCCCAATCCCCACAGGTTGGCGATTAGCACCTGGAATCATACACTATAAAAGTGGGAATGAATTTTCCATAAACATAATAGAATAAACAGATGAATATTAGTATGCTCAAAACTCTAATGGGATAACAATACTAGGAATGAAATAGGTATATCAAAACCCAAACATTACATCATCAAAGTACCAAAAATTGGAAAGATAAAACTCAAACACCCCGATGGTATCAAAAATCCAATTCCAAAAGGTAAATAACATCTACCTCCTTCTATAGGAGCTTTACCTTTAATCAAACCTATTAGAATAAAATATAAAAATTCTCAAAGGAAAAGTCAGGGTGTGAGTTAAAATCCTAGTAGGGTCTCACCTAGTGTTCCATAATAAGATACCAAAATAAGTAGACCTAATCATGATTTCAAGTAAAAAAACAGACATGAAAATACATTTTCATATTTAAATCAAAACATAATTTTCATTACAACATATGGAAACATTTAAAATAATGGATTAATAAACATTTTATATAAAAAAATTTATATAAAACAACTAGGCATGAGTAAAATAGTTTCACAATCAATTGAATATATATTAAAGTAATCAAAAGAATTCATAGTACAATGGTCAAAGGCCATATTTTACATTAGTTACTAGATATAGGATCAATCTCATATTAGTGATCATGAAAAATATACACTCGCACTTAAGGGAAAATTCTAATCATCCACTCCCACTTAAAGGAAAATTACAAGCCAATCATGGTTCAAGTAGTGTTCTCATCATCAATCCGTTACTAGGAAATTACCATCCTATCATTCTTATCCCAACCAATGACTAACTACTCAAGATCCCATGTTCTGCAATCAATCATTCAATATAGGTCCATTCATTTCACTTCAAATCAAAAGAACATTTACAATTCAATTTACCAATACCTCATTTAAATATGAAAAATAAATTCCAAAACAAAATCATGGATTTTTATTATTTCATTCTATTTCAAAATAAAACCAATCACATGTTAAAAAAAACTAATTTAATCCATTTTATAAAGTAAATTCTCAAATAAATTTATAATTTCTATCAATTTCCAAATCACACCCCAAATTCTTATTCCATTAGAATTTGGCGTTTTTTAAAAATACATACCAAATCAATTAAAATTAAAATTAACACGAAATTAGGTTGTCACAATTAAATTAAAATAAATTTAACATAAGTCAAGAAAATAAAGGGTTTATTACACGAAAAATCTCAGCAGAACCACGTCCCTTTAATCATGGTATCAAAACTCAACACTCACAACAGGAATTGACAACAATGAAAAATGGTAACAGAGATTTATAAATCCAATCTAGATTCAGTATCCAAAACAAATGAGTTTAGATTCATCAAACACATTATTATCTAACAAACCCTATGAAATAAAGAAAGATAGAGGGGGAGATAAGGAATGTGATAAGATCACTTATCGGAGATGGATCGAATGAGGTTCACCATGATTCGATCTGCCTAGGAAGGGGTTTTTGAGGATCCAAAAATGGTTATTAAGAGACTATAATACCTAGTATTTTAAGTAAAGAGGAGTTGGGGTCGAGAGGGAGGTAAAAAGTGGGTTTAATAAATTTTCAATTAATTTTTCAGAAATAAAAAATACCGTGTGTACGGTTAGTTGGGCAGGGTCACATAGTTAGATAAACCGTGCACCCCAATAGTGTTCCCCTCTACCAGGGAGCATGGTTTCTTCTAGGTGGATACATAGTTTTTCAAAATTTGTGCCAACTGTGAAAACCTCCACTATTTTTGGTTGCATTGTTTGTACTGGGTGGGCGTACAGTTTGAGAAAACCGTGTGTTAACCATTCATAGCTCAAGATCCTTACAAAAACTTCAAAATTTCACCCAAACTACCCTGAAAGAAGACCCAACCAAGGTGTGATAAAAAATAGGGTCAAGGAATATCTAAATAACAGTAAAATAATGTTGCATTGACAATTAATTTAAAATATATGATTAAAATTATTAATATTCTTATAATTTTCTATGCCTTTTTTTTATTTATAGATTTTTTTCATTTATATGCGACTGACACTATTTCATGCCCATAGACCATGAAATATTTGGGAAATAAAAATATAGACTTCAAGTAGAGAATATAATTCTAGTTTAATGAAACATTGATGAGAATTTGATAGATATATGAAAAAGTGTCTGATGTCTTGTCTCACGAGCAGTGGAAGTTTTTTTATATTTTAAGTAGGATGTATCTCATGAGGTATTAACATATTTTACATTAATATAATAAAAAAACAAAACAAAATTATAATTTTTATTAATTTTATTTTTTTTCTAGGAAATATCTAAAAAATACAACGAGTCATGAAAAAAATCATTCCTCACATAGCTAGTTCATTGAGTTCTTCCAGGAAAAGATCAGTATTGGTTATATTTTATTCATTATTATTTATATTCTTACATTACACCTGAAGGTTTTTCTCTAACTTTATATGTATATATTTTTTTATAAAGGGTAAGGAATTAAGTGGTCGGACGAATAAAGATGTTTCTTGATGACCGTTTTATGAATGAACACTCTAGAGACACAAAGATAACTTTTTTACATTATAATTTAATATTATTTCATTACTATAAATATATAATAATGAGAAATGAATTAATTAGATAATATTATGAATTTCGTATTGGTTTCCAAGAATAATATAGATGCACTAATTTTAGGTAAGGTGCATCCAAGGGGTGTATGAGGGATGAGTTATAGAATGACCCCATCAAATGTTTTTGGTAGGTCATAATAATCCTTTACTGCTACACTATCTAGTGGTGGTTTAAGCAGTTTTGTTGATTGGGAAACACAAAGAAAAATTTGAAGGTTAAAAGAAAAAGTGAAAGAGCATGAATCCTTTAGGAAAACATATGATTAGTGGTGGTCGATAATGGAAAATTATTTAGGTTTTGTATTCCATATGATGATGGGTTCAATGTATATGTACATTTATAGCTAGATAGATTGTCATGTTAAGGTAAATTCAGAATTCAATCCATGAAAATTGCAACTAGAATGAAAGTGTCAAATGTATTATATGAATACCTTTATTTCTTATATTTCTATCTAGTTTTTGTTGCAATAGTGAAGCTATACTTATATTAATTTATTGTTTTTATGAATCTGTTTCATTGTGACTGGATAATTTTGTTTTGGTTGGTCTATTTTCTTAACATTAATACACTATGAAATATTTTTTACTATTTTTTATTTTTAGTTAGTCTTTTTTTCACATATAAAAAACAAGTGAGATGTTAATTGTTTTTTTATTTGGTTTTTTTAATGAAATTAATTTGTTTCTATATAGAATAAGTGATATATTATTTTCTGTTTTTATATTTTTGATCTGAAATTATAGTTCATTGATTTTAGAATTATTTTGATGATATTAAATGATTGTGTTTTAAAATAGTGGATATTTATTTCTCATTTTATGATAATTTTATTTGAGAAAATTGATATGATATCATGAATGGATTTCATGATTTGATTAAAGAATATATTGTTTTTCTTCAGAAAAATAAATCTATTTTACTTTGACATGATATGATGTAATTTACATGTATTATGAGTTATTAGTATGTTATTGTAAAATAATGACATGCCTTTCTTTTACTTTTTTTTTAATTTGAATTAAATGTTATGCTTCTTGATTTTTTTATTTTTTGTTTTTAGTGCACCTATTATGTTATGTATTCATTTTCTTAAATTCATTGGTTTTTTTATTATAGGTGATAGATGCTGAAAACTTTCATGGGGTCGATCTTTCAGAACCATGACACTCATTAAAGGGTGGTTATGATGGTTTATTGTCCATGTGGTATATTTGTCACACATTATCATGAATTTTATTGTAAATATTGTTTATTGTGCTCATTTTTTCTTTAAATTTTTATTTGTTTTATTTCAATTGATATGTTAGTGATGTGGTCGATTTTGTATAGGATGAGGATAGAGATAGTGATAGAGGTAGTTGAAATGAAGTGGCAAGGGTGGAATGATATATCTGGCGGGTTGAGGGCTAGTGTTTGTTGAACTTTTATTATTTTTATGATAATTTAATATATGATGGATTATTCCTAAATGCTTTTTATGTATATATATTGAAAATATTAGCATTGTATATTATTATGGAATATGTTATTTCCATTTTTAATTGATTAATGTTTAATTACATTTGATTTCATTAATTATTATTATTTATTTTCTTTGTTTTATAGTATTTTATGTAAAATATTATTAAAAAATATCCACTATGTTGTTTTTCACCATTTTCAATTATATATATATTTTTTAAAAAATATTCACAATATTTCTTAGTTGTGATTTATTTTTTAACATTTATTAATAAAATAATTTTAAAATATTAATCCCTACTAAATGAAAAGAAAATAATGTTTAAATGGTAAAAAATGACACTTTCTTAAACCACCACTAAATAAAACAAACCCACCATGACGATATTGCCAAAAAATATTTATATGAGCGATTAGTAAACTGCTTCTAAACCCTAAAAAACACCTCTATAATTTTATTTTCCTATAGTAATGGTATTGTGGATTATTAATATGTATAAAATATATTGAAATTAATGAAATAGTTTCAATATAATTTAGACCAGTTTTAAACTTTATTAGACTAATTATTTATTTAATAGTATTTATTTAGTTAATATTATTATTTAGATTTAGTTATAGTATTAATAGGCTGATTTTAATGTTTTTAGTGCTTTTAGAGTTTTAGTTATAATTATGATAGTTTAAAAATTTTAAATTATTTATTTTTATATAAAATAAGAAACCATGTCATGGTTGACCTACGACACATTATGGATTGTGCATATAATATAAAATGGGAGAAATATGATGAAAACACGATTTTAAAGCTAATGATGTTGGATAATAATGAATCAATTGAAGAATTTGAAAACATGGTATTAACCACGTTATGTTTACCAAATCATGGACGGCAAAGGAGAGAGAATTGAACTACTACATTATAGTTACATCATCATTAGCTAGATTACGATGAATAGAAGAGGAATATCTAAAACAAAATCATAGTTAAATATAGACATGTTGTGGTTTTATACATATATTTATATAATTAATCCAATCAACATTGAAAATATTGAATGACACATCATAAATTTTTGATATTTGAGATTATAATAGAGATATATAAAAAAATGTCATGGTTTTTATAGCCACATAATATTTATTTCTATTATAAAATATTTATAAATTTATAAGGTTGTAATTGAAGAAATTTACTAGAATAAAAAGAGAGTCTGATTAAGAGTATCTTGGAGCATAAAGACTATGGGTTTGCTGTAGTTAGGATATAAATTAAGAATTTATTCCCTTTTCTCCATGTTTAACATTAATATTTGATTGAGTTTTTGGTAAAAAAGGGTAAGGTGAACATTTTTATACAAATATTTATTAATAGAGAGTGATTTATTAATTATGTTATTTTTTAATGATAATTTTTTAGATTAATGTATTCATTATTTTTTATAAAATTTTTCTATTTTAAAAATCATGAAAATAAATTATTGATCAAGGGATTACCTTTATCATGTAAACTATACCACCTGAGTTTGTTCTTGATCATGGAATAAGTTTTCTTTATATTTGTTTAAACATGGTTTTAAGTCGTTCGATTGATAAATTAATTTAATTATTTGATCATAGGAAAATATTTATTTAGCTTTTTAAGAGAAAATACTATACCTTATATTTTTTTGGAATTGATTTAAAATAAAAAAAACTATTTATTAAAGAATTATAATTTTAATTATTTCATAATTAGGATTTATGACTATGAGTACATGATTTAATTTTTATGTTTATTTATTTGTTTTTAATTGAGTCTTAATTAAAAACATCTACTCAAAACGTTTATCCTTAAATCAAAGTATCAATATAAATATTTCTTGTTCTTTGTTGGATTAAACTTATACTTTCAATTTGTTACATTATTTTAGAAGGCATTAGGAAGAATTTTATAAATTTATAAACATTTATTAGTGTGAGAATTATTAACGCTTCACGAGCGGAAAAGTTTTTGCAACCATTATAAGGGAATTAAGTGAATTTAGAAGATTATGAGATTTTATAGATTATGAATTTTTTTACCCCTTATATATATATATTTTTACTATGATTGGTTTTCTTATTCTTTGACTTCCCAGATAAACATTGTTGATTCATAGAAATTTAACTCTGGAAAAGGTCTCTAAATAAAAAAAGAAACTTCTCAACTATGATCCTGAGATTGAAAAGATTTCGAGTAGATAGAATAAGGAACCAAATATGGATAATGTAGATCTAATTCAATAAGTTGAATAAGTTTTAAAAAGAAGACAACTGAGGAAAATAATTTTAATGAAGTATGGTTTAACTTCAAGTATGGGTGTTTGAATAAGCACCATAGTGTCGACGGTTACTATATAAAAGAATTATATAATGTTGGAAATAATCCAAATAATTTCAACTTCAATTAAATTATCCAAGTTACCACATAAAGAAATGAATATACACTTGAGATTTTTTATTGAAATTTATGGAACTTTTCAATTTAATGGGGTTTCTAAGAATATAGAAAGGATATATTTATTCAAATTTTCATTAAGAGAGAAAAATAGTGTATTTAAATCTTAACACCACATTTCATCACTTTATGGGATCATATGACATTACATTTCCTAAAAAAATTATTTTATCCCTCAAAATATAGGAATATCCATTTAATATTTTAAAATTTTAATCAATTTTTCACTTAATCAATTTATTAGGCTAAGTGAGGTTTAAGGAATTGTTAATAAAGTATCCCCATTATGGTTTAAATATGTGGTTACTAAATCAAATTTTTTATAAATGTTTGTCTCAAAGTAATAGGTAGATCATGGATGATTTTCTGTAGAACTGATGATGGAGAAATTTCATGGAGATAGTGATAAATTATTGGATACAATATCTAGTAATATTTTTCAATGGAAATCAAAAGGAGTGCAACAAAAATGAGGAGTTCACATTGTGTATTACAATGATTAGATGACTACCCAATTATAATCTTTAAATAATAAAGTTAATAATATGATATTAATTAGTCAAACCTAAGTTATTCCTATTAAAAATTTAAATTACTTTGATTTTATGAGAAAAATAATTTCCAGGTTTGAAGACCTCACAAAAAATCAAGGATGGAATGGAATTTTTTATAGAGGCATTATTACCAGATTCCAATAACAAGGATATAATTTTTGAAATAATCAAATTACATTTTAGGAAACATTATAAAGTTTCAAGACCACTTCTTGGGATTCAATCAAGAAATTAGAATAATTTTTTAGAAGTTAGTTTTCTATAGGTAGAAATCTAGAAATTCATGTTGGAAAAATTAAAAATTATATCAAAGAGAGACCAATAGGAACATTTATAGGTTATATAGAGGTCAATAAAAGTGAAGTAAATTAACTTAATTATTGAAAAAAAACTTGAAAAAAAGTGATAAAATAGTGAAAATATAGTAGGTGAAACAAGAAATAAAGGGGAATAAATAAGAGGAAATTATAAATAAAAAGTAATGGGAGGATAAAAAAGAAGTTATAGAAGAATCCAAACACCATTTAAACCACTATTACAATTCCCAATGTAGATGAAGTGAGGTAAGATTGAATAAAATATGTTAAAATTTATAAAAATATTTTAGAAACTACGTATCAATATTCCTTTTGTATAATATTTAGAAAAAATTCCAATATAATCACAATTAATTGAAGAGTTAGTTAAAATAAAAATGAAACTAGAGGAGATGAATATAATAAATATTATAGGATAATGATCATATATGGTTTCAAAAGTTTATTGAAGAAGTGATAAGATCGGTGTTGTTTCAAATGTCCCAGATTCTTTGTGTATTATTTTTAAATATTATATGGATTAATTTCAAGACTAGGCATTGAGACGGTGTGCGATTACGAGGATCGGTGTGCTTGGAATAAATTCTTGAAAAATAATAAAATATTAAATAGTATGAACACAAAAGTTTCATGAAAAAGTTTAATAACATCTAAATGATTTCCTGGATTAGAAATCTGAGGCCACCATTGAGTTTAGAATGGAAACTTTACCCTACGAGTGACCTAACATTGGTCGATGTGGGTCGGTTGTGGAAAAGTCATCATGAACATTTAAATGAATAAAATAAATTAAGAAAATTTATTTTATTTCAGTTTTTTGACATATAGAGGCTCTTTATCCTTAAATAATCCCCTTTTTCATAAATATAGGGCTATCCTCATAACCCTGGAATTCTCTAAAGATGTTAGAGAGAGAACCTCTAGAGGATCCTCCTGATAAATGATGACGAGACCTCATATCGGCGATCGGTGTGCACCAATCTTGACAGATCTCAACAACGATGATGAAACAATGACAATTCTTTTTCATTGAAAAATCTGAATCAAGGTAGTGCATTTTATTTAATTCATTTATTCTCCATTAACTATTACTATGATGAATGCAGACCTATACACGAAGAGATTAATCAGCAGTTCAATCGTATTTATGGGATGGAATTATTTTGCAGGATTTATCATGAGTTGATTCTTGATATTTGTTTGGTTTTTTTATCGTTATGATGGAGAAGAACCAAGATCAACATGAAAATCGATCGAGGTTCATCGCTCTTGATTTTTTGTTATTTTATTCCCCAGTTCATGCATTATTCATTCTTCCCCATGCTTTGAACCCCTTGTGAAAAATTTATCATTGAACCTTAAATTTATGGTGCAATGATTTGAAACTGTAGATACAACATCGGGATGACTTTATGGAGGTACGATGGTGGGTGTGGCAGCAAATTGAATGATTGTGGGTGCAGAATCTACATTTTTTCGCAGAAATGAAGAACAAATATGATCACATTTTTCGAGCTGATTGAAGGAGCAAATCCTATCGATTCAGTGTTAGGATGACTGGATGAGCTTGGATTTGGAGTTTCAAGGTGAACAGACCACTGGAAAAGAATCTTGGTGATCGAAGGTGCGAGCGGGAGGAAGAATATGGGTTTTTAGAAAACTCGATACACACAGTGTGTAGTCCCCGATTACACGACGTGTGTCCCCCTTTGGATGAACTCGGTGTGTACTATAGGAGGTACATAGACACATGGTAGAGTACATGGGTTACCTACACGATGTGTGCTCCCCCACATGACTTGTCCTGGATTAGATACAAGGGCTACCCCGTGTACTGGTACATGGGCAGATTCACACGGGTTGACGTAATGTACTGGCGCATCGCCAGAGTTCACAGGAAGACCCTAGATTCTAGGACATACTGTGTAACCCTTCTACACACCGTGTACCACTCTTCTACATGACATCGTTTAAATGAAATGGTTCATTGAACATAGGTAGTACCCAAGGTCAAGGGACACAATGTGTGACCCTACTACCCATCGTGTACCCATTTCACCATGCTTGACCTTCTTGTCCTCTGTATATTGTAAAAGTTTCATTAGGGTTTTTCCCTTCATTTTTCCCTTGAAGGTTGGTACGAATCATTTTCTACTCCTAGGAATATGATCCCTTCAGTTGTAATTCCTGAAAAAGTTATGGAAATTCCTCGAGAGGCCCAAAGTAGGATCCTATATTCATCTTCATTCCTTAGGTGGAGTTCTTGGTATCAACGTGACCAACACTACGCAGGTGCCAATCCTCTACTTAGCATGTTAATACAAATTGAGTTGTTGGCATCACCCCATGGATCTAGCTATGATCCTCATATGTTTATCATATTCTCTTCAAATCTATTAGCATATCTCTCTCATGATATTACCCAATGAGTAGTACCTCTTAGAAAGACATCATCAATGACATCAGACTCAGAAGTGTGTCCTCCTAGATGAGTACTTTGTGGAACATTCAATCTGAATTCCTAGGGTTGGTATACAGTGGTTGTGACTTACCTCTATACGATGTGTCTTTTTTGAGTATATCTAGATATTCTTATTATATGTGTTGTAGATATATACATGTGTAGAGATGAATATAATTTCCTTTGTTATATTACTTTATGGTTTTGGGGTGTGCTACTAAGTATTGTTATAGTAACCCCTACATGGGATTTTCTGGCACGTGTCATGTCTTGTATAGACGATCGACCTTTTGATAGAGTCCTAGGTAAACCAGGACCATACGGTTCTTAGTGAGACCGAATAGATTGAGGTGTGTTCTTGCTACATTCATACGGCAGTCCCAATAACTTTTAATTATAGGTTGGACTTGTTTTTATAGACTCTTTATGGTGGTCTTGTATTCTGGATCGGTTTACTTTACTTTACTTCTTTTCGTAATCTGGTTGTGGGATATAGATGTATGCATGCATTGGTTTCTTAGTGGTTTTTTACAGTTCATTATTTTGTTGTCTTGGTGATGTGTGTGTGATCACAACTACTTTGGAAAAGCCTCCCATGTTAGTGATATGCCTACTCAGTGGTAGTCACCAACCCCCGACCTATTGGAGGCGGTGACCCAAGTTTTATATCTAGTCAGGACATCGATAGATTAGATGGCGGTCCTTACGGTGAGCCTTCTACACGGATCTGTAGGAAGATGGTGGATTTTGACTATCCAGAATTATGATGAGGTGACTCTTTTGTGGACATAGTTTGATCACCTATTCAGAGAGTAATTCTCACCAGTTACACTGAGGGATGTGTGTATTCATGAGCTTCTTCAGCTCTAGCAGGGTAGCATGTTAGTGGATGATTATTCATCAAGGTTCACCAGCCTTTCCAGGTACTTGATGAATATAATTTGAGATCAATTATTCAGGGATTGGGCCTTCAAGAGAGGTCTGAAAGCAGACATCTGAGCTAGAACTATCCCTCTATTCATTCCTACTTATGTTGGGGTGATTGAGCGATATTTGGTGGTTGAAAGATTCTTGGATATGTAGACACAACCAGTTATAGTCAACAGTGGGAATGTTGGAGCAGTGACCTCTCCAGTAGGAATCTGATATCAGTCCCAGGGACCTGGATATGGGAGAAAATTCAAGAGGAGGTCCTAGGATAGAGCATCTGTAGTTCAGGGATCACAGGGTGGGTCCAGTTAGCCTACAGAGAGGTGATTCTATTCATGTGGTGGCATGAGACATATCGCTCATGATTGTCTAACCCACCATACTGCTGATAAAGAGACTATGGATTGAACACCTAGGCAGAGATAGTGGTAGGAGAAAGAATATCTATAATGGTGGACATAGAAGAGGAGTTGGGAGAGCAGTAGGAGCTGGTCAATATTTCGACTTGTTGCCACCATCACAACCAGGTGGTCCATGCTTGACTTAGGGAACTGGATAAAAATGGTGGGTAAAACTACATGTGGTCGAGGCTAATGACTCAGGGGATCCAGAAATGATTTGAGTTATGATCTCTATCTTTTATTCTTTAGTTGTAGAACTGATAGACATAGGTTCTAGTCATTCCTTTCTCACCACATATCTCGTACGAGAACTAGATATTTCGGTTGAACCTTTGACTCGACCCTTATTCTTGGACACTCTTACTAGAGAAGATTTAGAGATTACACACTTTTGTATATAGTGTGACCTAACTCTTAGAGGTGATGGTTTCTATTGAAATCTCTTGGTATCAGTGTTAAGGCCTTACACCATCATTCTTGGTATGGATAGGTTATCTACAATTCATTCATAGATTGATTGTTTTAGGCAAAGGGTGCGGTGCGTCCATAGTGATGTAATGTGGTTTTCCTTTGATGGTGAAAATAAAACCCAGACTTCACAATATGGACTCATGCATATGAGGGTGTAGCTGATTACTCATCAGTTGGATATCCTAACCCTTGGTGTAGTGGATGTTATGACTTTCCAATTTCCTATAGGGGTGGCGGCGTATGAGGATGTCTTTCCTGAGGATGTTCTAAGTTTACCACCCCACCTAGAGATAGAATTTTTCATTGATTTATACCCTAGGATGACACCGGTATATGCACTAGAATATTATATGGCTCCTTCAAATCTTTGCGAGCTGAGGGTGCAGTTGGAGGGATTGTAGAGGAAGGGCTTTGTGAGACCCAGTGTTTCACCCTATGTATCCCCAGTTTTGTTTTCCAAAAAGGAAGATGAGAGATTGAGGTTGTGTGTGGACTATCAACACTTGGATTAGGTAACTTGAAGAAAAACTATGCACTACTGAGGATCGATGAACTCTTTGATCAGTTGAGAGGCGCACGATAGTTCTCTAAGGTTGACCTCTAATCAAGGTGTCACCAACTGTGAGTACGAGACAAGGATATACCAAAGATGAACTTTAGATGTTGTTTCTGTCATTATGAGTACTTGGTGATTCCATTTGGGATGATTAACAACCTAGCAGTGTTCATAGAACTCATGAACTAGATATTTCATCCTTACATAGATCGGTTCGTTGTAGTCTTCATCGACGACATCCTTGTATACTCGACGTCCGAGGAGGAGAATGCAGGATACTTAAGGATATTTAGGGATGTACTCTGAGATCACCAAATTTATGGGAAACTCTCAAAGTTCTAGTTCTAGATTTATATGGTCCACTTTATGGGACATGTTATCTCAGCGGATGTAGTGGCAGTGGACCCAGCCAAGGTTGAGGTAGTGTTATCATGGGAGCCAACTAAGAGCGCTATAGAGGTGAGAAGATTCCTTAGGCTAGAATAATATTATCGGAGATTCATTCCTAATAGGGAATACAGTCTGTATATGTTTAGTGGGGATTTGGATATACACGACATTCAGTTAGAAAATTATTTTTTTTGGAACAGAAACTAGCGGGAGGAAGTGGTCTAAATCACAAGATCTACCATTCTTGCAGTAGGCAGCGTCAAAGAGGATGACTCTCTAACTCTATCATGTTTTACTTATTTATATCACCATAGTTTTAATTAAAATTACTAGTAATACCTTTATAATTTATATTTTCATCCTGTGTTCTTTTTCTCTTCGAGCGCACACACACATAACCGTAATACTTTGGGGAATACACTAGGGAGTTGTGAACTGAAGAGAGAAATCGAGGTTGGCATTTTGTGTGTGAGGAAATTGTAGTTATCAGACTCATGTTGTGTGGAAGATGAATCAAGATCTTCTTTTTCTCGGGATGGAAAATTTCATAGTTTCATTTTATGAAAACAAGAATAGAACACCAAGTATCTTCAATTGAATCAACTATAGAGAGTATTAAGGCATCTATTGTGTCAATATAAGTAAACGTGGAAAAAATGATGTGTGTGTAAAACGAGAGCCAACACATGGCTCTGGATGTGGAAAAATAGACTTAGGAGTGCATGATGTTGAGGGATCATGATTTGGAAGAGAAAAATCTAGAGAGATTGAAGGGAATAAATCCGCATGTGGAGGGTGGTTCAGAAAATAAAAAAAAGAGTAGGGAAACATTGAAAAACAATAAAGGTAGATAGATGAGAAGCATGGAGTGCAGTGTGAGCTTGGAAAAATTTCCAATTATAGAGGTGTTCAAAAAATCAGACGAGTTGCGAAGTGTCTCACATAGGGTAGAATTGCCAACATTTACAAGAGGATCCTTTAGAATGGATTACCAAAGTGGAAACCTATTTCCTAAAAATCTAAACTCCAAAGGTCATGAAGCTTTATTATACACAAATTTGTATGGAAGGAACAATGCTGTATTGGTTTTTATGTTGGCATGATTTCACACCAAGAACTACCTGGAGGTCTTTTAAGCCAACTTTTCTGGACTGATATGGGAAAACAGTGACATAGATTCAATGATATTTTTGAAAAACTTTAGAAAAACTAGCTCGGTGAATTATTACATTAAATAATTTGAATATATTTCCTTAAAAATACTTGATTTTATAGAACCATGGTATATGAGTCTATTTATGGGTGGTTTTTTGTAGTGGAAATTTCGAGAGTTTCAATGATAGAAAACAAATGATTCACATAAGAGTAAAAGGAAAAAAAACAAAAGAAGAAAAATATATTGGACATGTATATTAATGTGGTTCAGGAAATGATCCCTACGTCCACAGAGAGGTAAAAGTTTTACTAGTTTCAGTAGCAAAAAATTGCATGGCTCTCAAGCATATATAAAACCCAATCCTGAAATGGGATAATAAGGAAGATGAAGTAATACTCCACTAACCACACAAGAAGTCAGATGTTCTACAGTGAAAGGTGGAAAGAAGTCTGTATTAAAATAATGTCAAAGCCACCCAAGTCCAAGATGCTATAGTGGTTATTGGCTGGAAGTCTGTATCGCTATAGTATTATTGACTCCAAAGTATGACCTGCTACAGTTCCCTGTTGGTGTTGGTTGGTCAGATCTACTACAGAGGTCAGTTCCCAAAAATTTGGGATGGGGGCCTTCGACCCCCAGACCCCTGAATAAGGGGTTTATTTCCCCTACAACCCCAATGATATCACTATAAATCTTGACCCATAGAGTTACAGTTTGGTGCACAATATGGACTGGAATCATTTATCCCAACCATCATCCAAAATAGATCAGGCTACACTAATCCAAAATTTTCAACCTGAAATAGAAAACTGAATTTCAATGCATGAACTAACTAATAAGTTTTGGATGATAATCTCAGTAAGGAAAGTTGAAAAGTAATTGATTAGTGAGGGATTTCTCTGGAGTGCACATTCCCATTCGGTGGTACCTCCTATGTCTCAAAATTCTGGAGTCATGGAAATAAATTTCCCCCAAACCTAACATGTTATTGAAGAAAACTGATAAGAAAAACAGTTGAATAAGGTAATTGGGGATGAACAATTGAATGGAGTGAGAGATATTAGTCTTCAAGAATGGGAGGAATGGAAGAGAAAAGGGTTATTCTTCCACGATGGCGAACCATACATACTAAATGAACAAATTCCATGAATTGTTTTGTGGGTGTTGGTATGGGAATTTGAAGAACCTGAGGAACAACATGAGGAGGGATACATGGAAAAGGAAGTAGATGGATGCTTAGTGGAAAGAAAAATGAACTGGATAGATAACCATCAGAACAGTTTGGATAATCAGTTGAGTCCCACAACATAATAAAGGTTGGGATAGATTTAATGATTCTCTCCAAACATTTATCGGGTGTTTCGGTACTGGTTTTAGTGGATAGTGGAGCCATCCATAATTTCATCTCTATAAGAATTTCTAAAATTTAAAACATGAAGGTTATTCTGACCAAGGAAACGATTCACAATCTCTTTTACAAGGATTGTGAAAATAGATTCAAATCATCCTGGAAAATATTTTTGTTACAGTTGATGCATTTTTTTAACACTAGGGGACTGGATGTAGTCTTCATGATGAAGTGGATGAGAATCTTTGGTAGTGTTTTGACTAAATGGGGTCATAAAACCATGTATTTTTTAGTGAGGGTAGGAAATTAAACTCCATAGAAATGCAGTTAGGGTGGTGAGTCCTTGAGGACGTCCAAATCACATTCAAAAAATGAATTTTCTTTTTGAGGAATGGGATTAGTTGTTACATATTTTGTTTTCATAAGTAGTTGTAAATATAGACCTGTAAGGATATTTTTAGTTGGGTGAAGTTTTGAATAATTTACAAACTGTGTTCAATAAACTTCAGGGCCTTTCACCGCATCAGGAAACAGACCACACTATTAATCTTATGTATGGATAAACCCTAGTAAGTATTAGACCCTATAAACTGGATCATTTCCTCAAATAAGAGGTTGAGCAAAAAGTTAATGAAATGTTGTCTCAAGGAATAATCCAACATAGTAGAAACCAATTTTTTAGTTCCATTATTCTTGTTAAGAAAAAATATGGGAGCTGGAGGATATGCATTGATTACCGAGCACTTAATAAACTTACCATCCTTGATAGGTTTCCCAAACCTATCACTAAAGAAATATTGGATGAGTTTCAAGGATCCAAATATTTATCCAAATTGGAATTGATATCTGGGTTCTACCAGATTCGGGTATGAACATCAGATGTTAATAATACAATTTTTTTTACACAGGATGAACATTATGTTTTCTTTGTCATGCCATTTGGGTTGATGAATGCCCCAAATACTTTATACCATGAAAAAAATGTCCAAATAATATTTCAGAATAATGTCTTAGTGTTTTTTGATGATATTATTTTTTATATTAAAACTTGTACGAACCACTTGCAACACCTTGGCATAATCTTTTGGGTACTATAGAAAAATAAGCTCCACATTAACAAGAAAAAATCTTTCTTTCACATCTATATGTTGAATACTTAGGTCATGTAATTTATTCTAATGGATTTTTGATAGACCTCACAAAAATTGAATGTGTTCTTGGTTATCCTCAAACATAATCTGTTATGGGAGTTCATGGATTTTTGGGTTTAATCAGCTACTATATAAAATTTATTTAATGATAGAGAAAGATAGCTAAGCCTCTCACAGAATTGATAAATTTTTTTTATTGGTCTCCAACTACTGAGCATGACTTTGTTTCACTTAAAAGAGAGTTTAGTTTCTGCTCTCTGTATTTCCTTACCTAATTTCTTAAAACTATTTATTATTGAATTCAATGCTTTTGGACGGGGGTTTGACGCTGTCCTCATGAAATTAGGATGTCTAGTTACTTATTTTAGTAAGGAATTAGCAGACTCTAACCTCTCCAAATATATCTATGAAAAGTGATGGATAATGTTTTAACAATTAACCATTAAATAAAACATCTGGTTGGTAATCATATTATTTTTTATACTGATCATAAAGTTATTAAGCATCTCCTTGGTCAGCATTTTGACATGGAAAATTAAAAGGATTTACAAATGAAACTTTTGGTGCTTGACTTTGAGATTATTTATAAACCTCACAACATTAATCAGGAAACATATTCCATTTCCCTCCAGGATAAAAGAAATCTTGAAACCTATACAAAATCTATTTCTTTAGGTGCTACCATTTCTGAACTTCTTTGGATGGAAATAGACATCATCAAAGCTAAAAACCAATAATATCATGTGTTTAAAGGTATTATTTATGTTGTAGAACTATAGTCCTTTGTGCAGTCGGGGTTTTTTGTGCGACAAAAGCTATTATATTATCATAAACGGCTTGTTTTGTCTCCAAAATCTAACCTCATACCAAAGTTTCTTCATTATTACCACTATTCTCTAGTTATTGTCCATGTGGTATTTCTCAAAACCTATAAAAGGCTTTCTGCTAGCCTTGGGGGGAGGGGTATGACCAAACAGATCCAACAGTTCATTCGTGAATGTGATACATGCCAACGATATAATACTCTGTCCATGTCTTCTACGAGACTCCTCCAGACCATTCTAGTTCCTACACAAGATTTGGATGATATATCAATGGATTTAATTTTCGTGTTTCTCAAATCCTAGGGGTATAGTGTTATTATGGTGTTTGTGGACCGTTTTAACAAATATTCCAACTTTTCGTTGCAGCGACATCCCTACATAGCCAAGGTTGTATCTAAATTTTTCATCAAGGAGGTGGTTCGTTTACATGGAATCCCTAGTCCTATCTTTAGTGACCAATATCTTATTTTTGTCAGTAATTTTTGTAAGGAACTTTTTTTCTTAGATGGAACCACATCAATATGATTTCTTCTTGCCCTTCACAAATAGATGACCAAACAAAAATTGTTAATAAATGCCTTGACACTTATTTATGTTGTTTTGATTCTAAAAGGCCCCTTACTTGGTCTCAGTGGATAACTTGGGAATAATATTTTTATAATACTGCTTCCCATTCTTCAACCAGGATGTTTCCTTTTGAAGTAGTCTAAAGTCAAAATCCTCCTACTATACAACGTCTTGCTGGGGGATTTACTCTTGTTAACACAATGTTAAATCTCCTTGATAAACTTAATTATATGTTAATCCAGATTCAACATAAACTTACTCATTCCCAATAGATAATGGTTAGGAAGCCAACAAGCATCATCAGTATGTTTCTTTTGATGTTGGGGAACTGGTTTTTATCAAGCTTCGACCAAATATACAAACTTCAAAATCCTCTAATCTGACTCCCAAGTTATCATCCTGCTATTACGAACCTTTTATGAATTTGTATCTCCTGGGAAATAATTCTTAAAAAATTACTTTTCCTCCCACTACATGGATACATCCGGTCTTCCATGTCTCACAACTCAAATGTGAAGTTGGAAATTCACTAGTTCACTCTGAGCTTCCAGATTCTTGGGACTACACCTCTTCTTCCAAATCTATGTCAGAGGCTATTTTGGCTACCAAATATGAACATGGTCATCCATAGGGAATCTGGTTTATTTAGTCTCATGATCGACCATCCGAAGATTCAACATGGGAATATCCTGAACAAATTATTTCTTAATTTCCAGACTTACACCATGTGTACAAGGTTCCATTTGTCGAGGGGAAATTGTTAGTTGCTCGGGTCCCAACCCTGTGTGTGTTTCCCCATTCTACCCATGCCCCCTATTATACATACTTATCAATGGATAAGGTGAGAAATTGGAAAGTAATCCTAAGTTATTTAGAGGTACTCATGGGGAACACAATTAGTATATATTTAGTGGGGCTTGTGACACAGATGAAATTCAATTAGAAAAGTATCTTGTTGGAATAGAAATCGGTGGGAGGAAGTGGACTAACTCTCGAGCTCCACTATTCTTATAGTAGGTAGACGTCAAGGAGGAGTACTCTCTGGCTCTATCATGTTTTACCAATTTATCTTACCATAGTTATAATTCAGATTACTGTTAATACCTTTTCGATTAATCTTTTCAGCCCATGTTATTTTTCTCTATGAGCACACACACACATAAACATAATAGCTAGTCTAGTAAAAAACCATAAAAAATTTTTCTAAAAAATATACCTTTATTACCTCAAAAAAATAATCATCTTTTTAAAAAGATCATTATTTTACCTTTTTAAAATCAATTCATTTCAAAAAACTCATAGAAAACCATATAAAAGATAAGTAGGTAACCTGGGAAATCATCTTTCATATCACTTAAAAATGATTTATCTCTCTCATCTAGAAAATGAGTAACCATCATAATTATATTTTAAATAACCAATGTAGTATATTCTCTTAATCTCTTAATAGAAACCCTACCAGTTAACTCCATCCCTTTACCTAATGCATTGGAGAGCTATAATGAGATCACCCACCCTCATTTTATCACATAACCACCCGTCCTCATAAAAAATTCCCAATAACCATAACCTAATAATAACACATAAAGCTTGAAAAAAATAACAATCTTGAGAAAAATAAATTTTCTATTTTGAAATTACTATTCATTTTTTCAAAGCCGCACACTCATAAATGAAAACAATTTATTTGAAAATAAAATTATTAACTTGTAAAGGAAACATAAAAATATTAATTCTTTATGAAATTATGAAAATATGTTCATGATATATAAATTAATAAAACATTCCATTTAACTATTGTTAAAAAACAGTTGAAAGGGTAACTTTAAAAGAGGATTTATTTGAAAAAAAATCTCTTACCTTGAGTTCAAATCATCACATACAATCTTTATTTCCATGAATAATAAACTTAAGTTAATTATTTAATTTATTTAGAAACTTTTTAAACTTTATTATTTATTTTATATCACTTATAAAATGTTATAACAATTACTTAAATTATTTAAGTTCATTTCAGACGTTTTGATGATATATTTGGTACTTGAGTCCAAATTGACTTTGGTATGATGTCTATATTCAAAGTGGTCATTAGTTAATCATCTAAATAATAATATCCATGACATGATTATAATTTTTATACATCAATTATACTTTTAAATTAAACAATAAAGTGTGGTTATGAAAAATGAACTATGTTATAATCATGAAAACAGTAGCCCATATGTATGCATGAGTAATGTTTTTATTTTTCAATTAACATTATGAAAAGAAGGTAAATATGATTTTATATTTATATAATGATCATAATATAATTATTATCATATTAATAATTTAAATATACTTATATATATATCATCCGTGTGAAGTTGTGATGAAAAACGAATCAGATCGCTTCATGGAGGTCATAATTCACGCTTACGCATGAATGACATTATCATTTTTCTGTGCATGGAAAGTTAAGAATTTAAATTATATATTAACCTTTAATATTGATAAATATGTCATTAATATAATATATAATAATTAATTCCATCATTATAACCAATATTGAGAGACAATGATGGAAAACGAATTTCACCGGTTCACGAGACAGTAGTCCGCCATACACACAAATGACATATTCTTATCCGTTTTGATGGAATTGAAGATGGATTTAGGTGATTATATTAAAATAATAAAATATAAGTATATTAAGGATATTTTAGTTATTAATTCATTATGGTTGAAGAATATTTTAAGGATATGGAAGAAGAATCCAAACATAAACACTTGATGATAAATGATACTTCTTCATTAGAAATATTTCACTGCTTAACAACTTAAGACTACTAAGGATGATGTTCTAACTAAAAAAAGAGCTCTAAAATGTGGGGAGAGATTATAGAAAGATATTTGGACAGAAATTCACCATACCAAAATGATTTTGAAGTGTATTTAAATGATAATAATGGGTGCCCTTTTATAGAAGAGAGGAGAGGAACTCTTGAAATTTCTCAAAATATTAAATTAATATAAATTAATTTTCTAATAAAAATGACTCAAAAATAATTTATTTTTAAGATAGGATGATTATAGGTCGATATAATCTCATAAAATAAAAATTATACATGTTTTTACTAATTTTTAATCCTTATCTTTTGGGTTTTAACCTTTATTTAACCCCTTTAACTATTACCATGATAACATGTAATTTACACTTTGAAGGTTAATATAATTAATATAAAATGTCAAACAAATAATTGATGACATTTTTAACTTCATTCCAATTATTTATCCAAATTTTATATTTTTATAAATTATATATCAATTAATAAAATATTATTTATTTTAAAAGATCATTAATGACAATTTTGTCACTATTCATTATTTTGTCTTTAAAAAAAATATTCAACAAGATAAATTTGAAAAAAGACTTCAAAAAAATCACTAACATGTAAAATTTATCTAAAAACTTCATGTATGACATTAATTATCTCAAATTATATTTATTTTAAATTTTTTAATATTATTTATTTGATATTTCAATTAATTAAACAATTATTGCAATATCATTGTGTAAGCCTTTAAGGTAATTATTTATATCATTAAAATAAAAAATAAGTTACCATAATGAACATAAAAAGTTTAAATTCCCAAATACTATTTATATTCAATGATATATTCAAAGTAGCCACATATTAAAAATGTAATACTTATTAAAAATATTAGTGTGATAAGTTTGACTTTTCTTAAAATAAAATATTATAAGGGGCCTAAAATCTTCTAAGCGGCGTCATGAGGTCTTAAAATCGACCTAAGGATTATTATGGTCAAAAATAACTTATTCAATAAAATTATTACAAGTGTTAAAATAGTTTTATAATATTATTTTTATCCTTAATTACATTATTTATCCTTAACCATGGCAATTAAAATTACTAAGTTTATTATTCATATATTTAAAAAATAAAATAGAACTATTTAATAAATTTGGAACTTCTAATTCTAAATAAATCATTTTTTAAAATTTTAAAACATATAAATGGTTAGAATTAATTTAAAATTAATCCAATAGATGGTGTGATAAAACTAGTTTTTAAAGTGAAAATATTCAAAAGTTCACAAAGTTTTTATATCCAATTTCAATATAAAATTGATTAAAATGACCCAAATTGGTTTAATAGATGTATAGTTAATATAATTTTACTTTAAAATAAATTTAAAATATAATTTGCTATTATAAATTATTTAGATGAAAAGTTAGTTTTCAATTAAAATGTCGTTTTTCACTATTTATCAAAAAATGAAACGTATCAGAAAAATACAAAAAATAAACCAAAATAAATTTTGATGTTACGGTTTATAAAATTAATTTTATTTTATTAGATAAAATTTATAAGTGCCAAAATTTAGTTTTAAAACAAGTACACCATTAAAAGGTGATAAAACTACTTTTTAGAAAAAAAATACAATTTTTCATTGTAAAACTGAATTTATCAAAGTGTCACGTTTAATTTAAAATAATTATCTAATTCATAAATATAAATAAATATTAAAAAGACTTATTCTATCATTATCTATGTTGTTACATCCTCGACCTCATTCCAATCCCAGCATATTTGTAACCCAGATCTAGATTTTCCCTGATCGTGCACACATACAACCTCTTTTCCCTTTAGAGAAAATCATAACATCATAACGTATTTCAAGATAGTATTTCCATTCCTTCATAATGAAGTCATATTTTACAGATATTCAAAGGATGGTGTGAACCAATTTCTCTTTAATCTCTCTGTCCTTCTCAATGAATCCAGGGGTGTGCTTAAGGAAATAATTGGGGGTGGAGGTGTCATGGTTGGAGAAGAGGAAAACATTATTTAACCTGGTGAGGTTCAACATGGAATTGGTCCAGATATCCTTAAATGAATCGAATTATGAGAATTCAACATCTAGGAGCCTATCCACAATGGATATGGCTGCACAGACTTTGGTGTTGATTCCTGTAGTGGATGAAAATTTTAGGGTCTATGGGAGTTGATATTTGTCAAGATCGATTTCCTCCGACCCTAGGTCTTCCAGGCCCAACACATAGGACCTTTTGAGGTACCATCCTAAAAATCATGGGTGTTAGGAGGAATTTCCCATCCAAACTTATATATGATCCACTATCCTTGGTGGAATCCAATGTTTGGACCTGGGTTTGTACCAAAAAATCCTCCCCTAAAATCAAAAACCACACAATTGGGACTCCCCTTCAACGATAAAGCATCAGATCCAACCATCTTGCACCTCCATTTTTTCTCATCACTAGGACTCGCCACCTAACCACCATTTATTAAAAAGACTTTTGACATAAGGAATCATGGATTCGCATGCTTTAAATGAGAAATAACTATCATTGTCAAACTGGTTTGGGGAATAAGTCACCTTAAATCACACCTGGGCTACACAATACCTATGATACCACTTTTTAGGGTCAATTTCCTCTAGCCCTAGGTCTTTCAGGACCGAAACATATTCCTTTCTAGGGTACCATCCTAAAACTCATGGGTGCTAGGATGAAGTTCCCATCCAATATTATATGCGGGCCTCCATACATGGTGGAATATGATGTTGGGACATGGGTTTGTACCCAACAATATTTGAGGGGGAGTGAATATATGAAAGGGAAATCATGAGCGATGCATGTAAAATTTGAAGGGAATATTGGATTTCTCATCATAGAATGGCGGAAATTTGAGGAAGGGTTCATCACCGAGTGATGAGGGGATTGGGGAAAGTCTGGTATTTTCTATCATCATGGAAAGGTAAAAGTGAAAGCCATAGAAGAAATTTTTTGAGTCAGGGTTCATCGTGCGAATGGGAATTCATGATCGCATAGACTGACCTCGACATTATTTTATCGATTTATCATGTGCATTGTTTTTTTAACACAATTTATAACAACACTCAACATGTGTTATTAGTTTGACATTTTATAACATTTAATGTATGTGTATTGTTAAATATGATATTTAACAACATTAAATTTATTTATGTTGTTATATATATAGTATTTAACAACATACATTACAATCATGTTGTGAAGTGTAGTTAAAAACTATTTTTATTTTAGTGAACATTTATTTGAGATCATTTATTAACCAATGTATCTCTTTATAGAAATTCAATTTATTTATGTTAAATTTGATTGGTTTAATATATTTTTTTTTTACATTTTTTAACTTTTCTAAGACCAAACATACTTTTACTAGTCTCTTATAACTTACATTCTCTTCAAAATATAATGTTGACATACACAAACTCTTTTCCATTCAGGAAATAACACTCATTTACTCCAGTTAAAATATCTAACAAATAAAGTAAGAAAAACCATATTTTATATGGAATTATTTGTGTTTGGATATTTTTTTTAAAACAATATAATTATTTAAATGAGAACTAGTCCCCTTATGTTTTAGAAAATATATCAGAAAAACTATTTTTTTATAGATAAAACTCATTTTATCCGAGATAAAACTTATTTTATCCTTATCTCATTTTCAAGCATGTCGTAGAGATTTGATGAATTGTGAACCATATGTATCATCTCATTTATCCATAACAACTCATTTTTGACAAATAGTTTCTCTTATAATATAATATAAATAAGATAAAAATTCATATTCTTTATTTTGATCTATCAGAGGTTGAAATATTCCTTTGCGTCCACTCTATGATTTAGAAACTATTTTATTCATAATTTGAATGTAATGTACAAGCTTTACCAATTATTGCATTAATTTTGAACTCTTGTTCTCTTACTATATTTTAAAAATATACATTTTATATCACATACCCTTTAAAATAAAAGAATTGATTTATATAATATAAATAACTAACATGGATTTCCTACAAGGTTACACAAGCCCCTTCAAGTATTTTGGAAAATTCCATCACTTATGGAGCCATTGCTGCTCCTCCTTGACACCTTTTTTACATTTCAATTCACTTGGATGAAAATAGGAGCATCCAATATTGTTCATACAGATCAAACCCCAAACCTTTTATACTATCAACACAATACCAAAGCCTTTACACCCCATGCCTTGCCCTGTTATCCTCAACACTTTTGAGAAAACAGGGTAAATATTTACTGAACTCATTCACATAGTTTGAACCATTCCAAAAATGATTACATAATTAATTCCATGGCTAGAATAATACTTAAGGGAAACCTTTTGTCTCTCTAAGTGATTCACACATCCAATCATATTGAATACATGAGAAATGATTGAAATCTCTTTAGTCATCTTGCATATAAACAATACCACTAAAACCTTAAGTGAGTCATTCTATTCTTCATGTAAGAATAAATTAGATCCTATTACTATACTAATTCAATGTTAGGTTACTCAAGAAGGATTTGTTCCAACACATAGAATTTTTACACCTATTTAAGAACGATTCTTAAGTTTCTATAACATTCTGAAAAGTTTTATCCATTAAGCCTTTTTTTACAATAGAATTAATCTCAAAGTTAATTCAGATGATAATGATGCCATTATATCTACAAAAAATCTCTTTTCATATGAGTATCATGTTTTATATTCATTGAACAAGTAATTTTATTAAATTTACTCCCACTAAAATGATGGCCTCATCAAAATTACATTATATCTATTAATGGGCCTAAATCCATATTTCACTAAGTAATGATCCTGATTTGGAACATTTCTCACCACCTAGTTGTTTAGGAAAGTCATCATGTAAATCATATCATATATGACTCTTGGATGGTTGAGCATACAACTATTTTCCAAATCCATCATATTGAGAAAATCAAATCAATACCATTCCTATGATATCCTTTCCATGGTTTTCCCAACAAAGTGTAACCTGGAGAAAATGTCAAAAATGTGACACCTAAATCTTAGGATCACATCATTACTTTTTTTCCTTACAAAATATAATCCAGGGGAACTTAAATTTGGAATGAAACTATCTGGTTGAATGATCAATGTATTGAAATGTGTTTTCTTTAGAGGGAATCTGACACTTAATCCTTTAAAGGGAATTTAATATCATTATCTTATCTCTTGTTTTTCCCGTTACATGTATGCATGATTATAAAGATTTATTTTGAAATACATTTTATTTCCACCAAATCAATATGTTCATACCAAGTTGATGTGTAAATTTTCACACAACCTATAAAAAATATAATTCCATGGTAGAAGTAAACTCGACCAATGATCATACCTAGTATGTACCTCCTTAAATTCATGTATAATAATTTAAAGAAGTGTTATAATTCCTTAAACTAATGCATACATTTATTCATAATATAAATATATATATATATAACTAATAAACAAAGGAATAAACCAAAAAATGAATAATTCATATACTCAAACATGAGATAAACATTTATGAATATTTCATAAAGAAATTATAAACACTTTATAATTTAAACACAAATAAACCTGAACAATTCAATTTTATCCAATATAAACTTTTCATATTATCATTTACATAGTTTTAATATGAAATTCTTAATATTTTAGAAATGTGTGACATTTATGAATAATTTCATTATCAAATAATAAAAATTTCAAAAATCATGTAACCATTTACCTAAAGCACACATTTGTTTTCAAATAAGGTTACTAATATAATAATTTTATTTTTATATTTATGATATAACCATAAATAAATATAAATGTTTTATTTTTATTCATAATTTAACCATTCAAGTTCACTTTAAACCAAGACCACTTCTACCAAAAAATTTTTGGTACAGTTTAAACCCCCCCTTCGGGTAATAGTTCTTGATAATTTTAACAAAAACATTTATTTAAATTATTCCCACTACATCCCGTACCACAAAATAGTGTTTCCCATAAGAATAAATCTTACAATGGGAAGCACCATAACCATTTTACAATCTATTTTAGGTGGAAACCATTTTGTGTTTTCTGTTTTGGCTAATCCATTTCACTTGGATATGCTATTTTGGGTAGGACTTTTTTAGTCCTACAAATATTGGTTAACATTCACTGTGGCATGGTTTATCATCATGGTACCCACAACCATGTTGAAGAAACCAGTTGACCATGTCACTATGAAGTTTATAGAGACAATATTTTTTTCTTATTTCTCTTATGATGTTTGAAACAATCGCATCACTTGGATTATGTCATGGTATGGATAAAACATGAACCATAATGCATGTCTTACATAACTTTTATGCCATGGTTTGAAATATCAAGAACAAAAATGGTTGTTTTGGATTCATCTATGTTGTAGTACCTATAAAACTTGTTTTCTAGTTTCTTCATCCATTTTAAGATAAAAAACATTGATAGATTGGATCAAATACCCCTAATGAGTTTTTAATGGATGTCTAACAACTAAAATGAAATGAAATACCAAATCTAAAACACTATTTAGACTATAATGTAACTATACATTTGGAATGAATAATAAAACAAATAATACATTATATACCTTTCACCTTGAAGATCCAACCTATCCATGATTCAAAAAGGTATTCAATCGAGATAACTAAGAAGAAAATGGAGGTTTTATTCCTCTAAGGTTATCCATGGATAATGAGAATCTTTTGATTCTTAAGAAGGACCTCTCTCAAACCATTATTTTCTTGAACCTTGAGTTTAATGGTAGGATAGAGTCAAGATTTGTAGATTAATTTAGCCAAGGAGTTTTACAAAATTTATATGTCATAAGAATCACATACTATGATATCCTTTATATAACAGTTATAGGAGACCTTTATGATTCCAAAACATTTATCCATTAAATGGAATTTTTCATAAACATTTTATATGTTACAAATATTTTTAACTTATAACTTATCATTGTGATTTATTTTTTTAACATTTAAATAAATGTACAGGATGTTAAAACTCCTCTATATTATCATCACATGATAATCAATTAATCATGATTGCCTGGATTATGATAAGAAGGTCGATCAATTTATTTTCAAATAATACATAAAATTTTCTTGAACAATAATATGATGTGGTTACACTCACCATGACACGGTGTATCCCAAGGAAAACTATAGCATGGACTAAATCACCAAATTGTGGTGCTGCCTTTACTGCACAATTCCAACACTTATCTCAGTGCATCGAACTCCTCCTTGAAGGAATCAATTCTAAGTATGCCTTTTTTAATTTTATTTATTTTTTGGAAATGATTTTCAATTGAGTTTTTATTTTATTAAAGATTAAATTGTTGATATATATATATATATATCAATGGTTTGTTTTCTATATTTATAGTTGGATTGTGTTAGATTGATGGATGTATTCAATACTAGAAAAAATGATATACCAACTGTTTAAAACTATTGGTATAACTCCTAAAATTATTGGTATATCCTATACCAATGGTTTGAGGGTCATTGGGTGATTTTTCTGTTAGTATAGATCTATACCAACAGTTTAACCAAACCATTGGTATAAGTAATTTTAATAGAAATACCTATACCAATGGTTTGGTCAAACCGTTGGTATAAGTATTCTATTTAAAAAAACCCAGTGCTCTTTATTGATCCCACAAACTATTTCTTATATTCTCAAGACATTACCACTATCCTACAACATCTTATATGTTAATATGTATAAATATAATTATATATATATGTATAAAAAATATTTATATTGAAGTATTCATTATTATTGTTATTATTATGCATAAATAATGGAACAACCTATACCAATGGTTTGGGTAAACCGTTGTTATATGTGCCTAGAAAAAATACCTATACCAAAGGCTAAGTCATCTATCCAATGGACCAAAGGCCTTCAATTTTTTTATTATGATAGGACCCCTTTTAAGGAAAGAAGGGGGGGAACCCAAACAGACTTCACGACATAGGACAAATCACAACCCAAAGGTAAAGGAGAATTAAATAAGATTGACAACATGAAATTTCCACTCCCTAGCATTCAAAAATGATGAAGCTCTCCACTATTACATAGCGATCCAACAAGAAAGTGTCATGTGTCAAAGCACAGGCCCAATCTGATGGCTGATGTCATACCCTCTCAAACAACCAAATCCAAAAAACTCGGTAAAGATGAACCACCAACCCTGAATCCTCCTTTGGAGCCTGATGCACGAAGTCGAATATAGTTTCATAGACTTCCTACCTTTAAAAACAAACCAACCGACCAAAAAAATTCCACCATTAAAAATCAACCAACTCAATTCATGAGATTAAACACGGCAAAACCTTCACAGTAAGAAAATTGCTTCTCCACTATGATACCATCATAAAAACACCATGTTTCTGCCAACAAGCTCACTCAAAGAGACCACAAAAATCTATCCAAGGAACCCCAGCCGGAGCATGATGCATTTGATGGATAACGAGCCCTTCACCGCGGAATAGAAATGACCCTAGTGCTAAGGAAGACAATATCGCGACCCACCTAGTCAGACTCCAAAGCCGCAGAATAAGAGGATGACCCCACACGGAAGATAGGAGCATGAACCCAACTCCTCAAAAGGACAGGTCTCTTCCCCAACGCCGCTCCAAATTTTGACCCCACGCTGCACTGAATCATGACCCCAAGGCCGCACCATATCTCACCCCCAATGCAGTGGAATAAACAGATCTTGATCACAATGCACCAGATTGAAGCCCCATCACCGCATAGAAAAGAACCACGACCCTGATGCATCGGATAAAGAACCCTTCACCATAGAGAACATGACCATGAC
This sequence comes from Viscum album, assembly GCA_963277665.1. NCBI lineage: Eukaryota > Viridiplantae > Streptophyta > Magnoliopsida > Santalales > Viscaceae > Viscum > Viscum album. Next base: position 914,882,396 of record OY728165.1, read on the forward strand.
CCGATGCAACAGATCAGAGACCCCTTCACCACTGAGAAGGACCGAAACCCTGCCACCACACTGTTGTGTCCTGGGCCCAGGATTGTTGGGCCCCCGCCAGGATTGTTGGCGCCTGTGCCCCGGTAACCAATCCCACATCGGTTGTGGAGGGAGATTGGTGGGTGCTTGAAATTCCCGTGCCTACCTTCCCTTCAGCAACGCGTTTTAAAGCCGTGAGGCCTGGGATAGCAACTGGGCCAGAGCGGACAATATTGCTGGGCCGAGGGATCCGATCCATCACACACCAGATCTCGACCCCACACCATGGAAGATCTAGAAACCCAAAAAAGACATGACCCCCATCACCACGGTAGAACAAACCTCGAGACTCCAGAATGAGGCCACCATTCACCGTGGAAGAAGCCACCACACAAAAAACACGTTGGAAATGTAACACCCCGAGATTTTATGAATTTTTTTTATTTCATTAGTGTCTTGTGTTGTACGCTACACCAAAAGGAGCTTGCACAACACGCATCCTTGACTTTCCTTGCATTACACGCAATCGCGACCTTCCTCGATAGCGTGTGTAGTACGCAATACCGAGTTTCACTAAACAACGATATACTATTAAAATATTATTAAAACTAGTCGTTATGAATAGTAATAACCACTTTTTGAAATTTTGTAAATTTTATTTTTCAAAATGGACTTCATTTTTGGATTCGTAATATCGAAATTAGCTTAGGGTCAAATTTTGGTAATTTTCGGATAACTTTCATATTTTGGTGAATAGTGAATATTACTAAATTTTAATTAAAAACAACTTTTTCAATCGAAAAAATTAATAGTGATAAATTATTAATTTGAGTGGTTTTAAAGTATATTTATAATATATTTTTACAATTTAATACAATGTTGGTCATTGGATGTAATTCTACATTTAAACCAGACATAAACAAGTGTCAATCTTTTGATAGTTATTATCTCTTAAGAACATGCTATTTGTTTTGACGACGGGAATTAATTTTTATATTAATTAATGAAACTGATATGTTTTGAATTTGGTAAAATAGACATCATTTTTGAGTTCATAATATCCAATATATCTTAGGCCTAATTTTTGGTATTTTTCTGAAAACTTTCAATTTTTGATGAATAGTGAAACCACTAAGTGGTAGTTAAAAAACTGAATTTTTCATAAAACTTATTTTTACCGCTTCTGTGAGTGGAATTTAAAAACTTCGAGAGACACGGTTGATGTTAGTAAGTAAAATGTGGTTCAATGAGATGAAAATAATTTTTGGTGAATAGTAACTTTTTACTTTTTTTACCACGGTTAAAAGTAAATAGGGTGATTAAGGGTAAAAATATTATTATTATTACCCTAACACATGTCCTAATTCTATTGGATAAGTGTAATTCGACCAAAAACAACTTTAGAAATAAAATATGACCATTTAGGCCCACTTGGATTAGATTAGGACATTTATTATTAATTTATTTAAAGAAGGGTTAAAATAGTTAAAATCAAAGTTTAATAAGAAACTAATTTTTAATATAGGATTATACATAAGATAAAATCGACTATAAATATTCATTAGAAAGCTAAAAATATTTCCCACATAATGGTATTTTATTTGTAATTTTTAGATGTTAAATAATTTAATTTATTTATGACACAATGATGATGAAGTAATTATCTTATTAGTGAAATATTGATATAATTGATGTTATAAATGCCCAAATAAATGTAATTTGAGACTTTTTATGACTTACATTAATTTTATAGGTTAATATGACATGTTATTGTTGATATAAGTAACTTGGTTTGAACTTATAATTCTGTTATGAATTTTATAAAAATCATGTACCAAATAGTGTCAAAATTGACATAAATTAGTTTTTAAAACAAATATTATATTATTAATTGTTATTTAATTCCTAAAAATCTAAGGTTCGGCCAAATGACTTAGATAAGGATATATATATTAATAATAAACAACTTGGGGTTTTTTTGTCTTTTTATGGTAAGTTTATTAACCATATAGTGTAAAAAAACAAAAAGACACGGTAAAAGTTAAATTATTTAACTTAGAGTTAAATCTAATTGATAAGGTTAAAATAATAACCTAAACTTGTCTAAATCCTATTGTATGAGAGGATTTCGACCCATACCCACTTTATATTTGAAATAAGACCCTTTGGAACCATTATAAACCGAATTTGACCTTAATATAAAATAATATTTTGAGATTTTCCTATAGTGCCCCTCTCCTCCCTTATAAAAGGGAACCTCCTCCCTCTCCTCCTCACACCAATTTGAGCATTCAAGCTCAGCCAACCCCTGACAAAATCTCTTCTCCACTTCCCTAGTATCATCCTAGAGGTCCTGGTCTTCTTCAAATACCATCCTTAGTTCTTTAAGTGGAGGTTAAGTGAAGGCGCGTCAAAAAGAGGTAATATCCATTACCGATCTTTTTCAATTTCTTTCTTCTTCAACTTATTCTTATTTAGTTGTTTCATGATAAAGTAATCACATTAGTATTTCTTATATACTGATATGTTATTATAAATATGAAACAAATCTAATTAACCTTCTATCCATCCTATGGAAAAAGGAAATCACCGCCCGTGCGTACGTACGGAATACCGTCTCCACGCCATGGTGTAATTTATTTTCTGCCACCACATTAATTGGATGGGTATAATGGTGTAATGAGTAACTATATATGAATAATAACTTTTTACTTTTTTTTACCATGGTTAAAAGTAAATAGGGTGATTAAGGGTAAAAATGTTATTATTATTACCCTAACACATATCCTAATTCTATTGGATAAGTGTAATTTGACCAAAAACAACCTTAGGAATAAAATATGACCATTTAGGCCCACTTTGATTAGATTAGGACATTTATTATTAATTTATTTAAATAAGGTTGAAAATAGTTAAAATCAAAGTTTAATAAGAAAATCATTTTTAATATAGGGTTATACATAAGATAAAATCAACTATAAATATTCATTAGAAAGATAAAAATATTTCCTACATAATTGTATTTTATTTGTAATTTTTAGACGTTAAATAATTTAATTTATTTATGACACAATGATGATGCAGAAATTATCTTATTTGTGAAATATTGACATAATTGATGTTATAAATGCCCAAATAAATGTAATTTGAGACTTTTTATGACTTACATTAATTTTATAGGTTAATATGACATGTTATTGTTGATATAAGTAACTTGGTTCGAACTTATCATTCTGTTATGAATTTCATAAAAATCGTGTACCAAATAGTGTCAAAATTGACATAAATTAGTTTTTAAAACAAATATTATATTATTAATTGTTATTTAATTCCTAAATATCTAAGGTTTGGCCAAATGACTTAGATAAGAATAGATATATTAATAATAAACAACTTGGGATTCGTTTTACTTGTTATGCTAAGTTTATTAACCATATAGTGCAAGAAAACAAAAAGACACGGTAAAAGTTAAATTATTTAACTTAGAGTTAAATCTAATTGATAAGGTTAAAATAATAACCTAAACTTGTCTAAATCCTATTGGATGAGAGGATTTCGACCCATCCCCACTTTATCTTTGAAATAAGACCATTTGGAACCATTATAAACCGAATTTGACCTTAATATAAAATAATATTTTGAGATTTTCCTAAAGTGCCCCTCTCCTCCCTTATAAAAGGGCACCTCCTCCCTCTCCCCATCACACCAATTTGAGCATTCAAGCTCGGAAAAACCCTACCAAAATCTCTTCTCCACTTCCCTAGTATCATCATAGAGGTCCTGGTCTTCTTCAAAGACCATCCTTAGTTCTTTAAGTGGAGGATAAGTGAAGGCGCGTCAAAAAGAGGTAATATCCATTACCGATCTTTTTCCATTTCTTTCTTCTTAAACTTCTTCTTATTTAGTTGTTTCATGATAAAGTAATAACATCAGTATTTCTTATATACTGATATGTTATTATAAATATAAAACAGCTCTAATTAACCTTCTATCCATCCTACGGAAAAAGGAAATCACCGCGCGTGCGTACGTACGAAATACCGTCTCCACGCCGTGGTGTAATCTATTTTCCGCCACCACCTTATTTGGATGGGTATAATGGTGTAATGAGTAAATATATATGATTATTATAAAGTGATATTGATACTGAAATCTTATACGTACACTTCAACACAATTCCACGACCATGGGAAAGATATCATCGCTCGTGCGTACGTACGGACTGTCGTCTCCACGACGTGATGAGATTCATTATCCATGTTAACCATTCCAGAATGATTATAAAGTATATATAATGAATAATAATGAAATATATGACATGTTAAATCTACTGGATTTATGTATATATATATTTAATCTACTTACTTCCATTCAAGACAATAAGGAAAGGAAAACAGCGTTCATGCGTACGTACAGACTACCGTCTCCATGAACGGTGTGTTTCATTTAATTTATCTATCTATTATATATATATATATATATATACTGAATATATATGATATATAAATCATATTTTATATTCTGGAAGTAAGTAAATCATGATATAAGTAATAATAATGTCAAAGAACAATAAGTCCAAACACCTACGATAAATGAAACGATTTTACCCAAAATGCTTCTTTAACATGGAATTTACAAAAGAACGGGTAATATAAAGTCATAAGTGAACCATATATGATATCATAACAATGAATATGATTCTGTAATAAGTTAATTACATTATTTAAATCATTATACAGGAGGTTCGGATACGTACAAAGCATATCGGACATAAGGTAAGGGAAAATCTCGCAATCTCAATTTTTATCCGAGATTATTTATACTTTAGTATTTACTGCGGTGTATTTTATCATCCACATCCATGTTTCCTCAATATGTAATATTTACATCATTATAAAATAGTTTATATCCAATTTTACCCTTTGGTTAGTTTTTATTAAAAGATATGAAAGGAATCTTTTGTCATTTTTCGTACGAGGTACTTTTTGACCTTTCTGACAAAAGTATGAAAAGAATGTTTTTTAACTTATGCAGCATGAATGGATTTTTAAAACATTATTTCCAAGAAGATTCCTTTAAAAGTTTTCATGTTTAATTTTAATCAACTTCTCTTAGTTTAGAATTGTATGACATGTTATGAAAGGAAAAGTGTTTTTGAAGTAGAAATGATATTTTCCTCAAGAATGGAGTTCAACTGTTTTATCAAAATTATTTTCCATATAAGATAATATAGGGTTCTGTTTCTATCCCTATTATTACATGGATTTGATTATGTTGTGATGGAATTATTTTTATGAATTCCTTTATCTTATATGAATTGTTTTATGATGTCATGTTTATTACATGGGTTATGATGTGATGTATGGTTTATGATTTTGTGGCACACATAAGAATGGTATCATTATGAGATGGGTGGGACCTATATCTACCTTCAATGCATTGGGTAAATATTTTATATCTCATGAGATAGACATGGCTGGAATAGTAGGTTATACCGGTTCAGTTAAACAGGACTGAAACGAGGAGTGAACTCGGTTCAGAAAGGGAATTTGTCCACTAAGATAGTCTTGGAAATGAGTCTTGACTAATAAGAAATGATTCTCTATGATTATGTGTGTATGCCACAAAGTTTCATGTTTTAAGTTATGATTATTGGGATTTCATTTCACTACTATGATTTATCCCATGTTATGAAATTATGCTCTCTTTTGCAGGTTAAGATTTCCAAAATGTTATGTTCTTATGAATATGATGTGATTGATATTTCTTTTGTTTACCCTTACTGAGAATTTGAGCTCACCCTTTTATGTTTTCTTTTCCATAGGATATAAATAAAGATTTTAGGTAAAAAAAGGAAGATCTTTATGGGAGATATTGAATATCTTTCACCATGATTAGAAGATTATATTCCGAGTTTCCAAAGACACTAAACTATTACGGTCCTTGTGTGTGTGTTTTTGTTATGTACTAAGTATTCCGCAAAAGTAATGTAATGTCTATGTACGTCAAGCTTCGGGTCTCTACAGTTGGTATCATAGGAAAGGTTTAGTCAACCTTTGGAAACTAGGATGTGAGAACATTAGTGAGATCCCTAGAGATATTTCTAAGGTATGTCTAGGGATGTCTCTAAGTATTAGTATACGTATAGGATATAGTCCTAGAACTACGGTAAAGATCTTAGAATTTAACCTAAGATGTTAGATATTAAGGGTACTCCCCCTTTACTATGTTGTTTTCCCTAGCATTATTTTTGCCTCTCACACTATTATTTTTGGGTTTTAGACGATAGCTGGAACCCAAAGGAACCGTGTTGATCACTGTAATGGACAATGAAATGATTGTCCTCCTGAACAAACAAGTGTTATGGGAGATGGAGTGAAAAATCTTATTTCTATACTTACACAAGCTATGAATCATTCTGGACTTCCAAATGAGCAGAGAAGGGAACAATATTCTATTGAGTCCTTCATGAGGAAACATCCACCTTCTTTCAGTGGGTCTTCCGATCCACTTATTGCTGAACAATGGATCAGTACCACTGAAAAGATATTTTCAGTTCTTCAATGTTCTGAACATGATAAATTAATCTTAGCAGTATATCGTTTGGAAGGTGAAGCTGATCAATGGTGGAATCTTATCAAGAATACGAGGCCAAGAGATGAAATTGAGTCCATGGAATGGGATGAGTTCAAGAACTTGTTTTTCAGTAAGTACTTCCCTCGTATTCTTCAAACAAAGATGGAAAATGATTTTCTTGAGCTGAAGCAGAAGGATGATGAATCTGTTGGTATATACGAAGCGAATTTTACAAGACTTGCAAGGTATGAATCTTGCATTATCAACCAACCTGAAAGTAAAGTTGATCAATTTTTCAGTGGCTTAAAACCAAGTCTTCGAAGGGCATTAGCTATAAGAGACTTCAGTAGCTATGAAGAAATTGTGCGTTGTGCTATCAAGGTAGAAATGGAAGTTGGTGTTACATATCCATCTCATGGTTTTGACAAGAAACGAAAGATGGAGTTCAAGGAGAAATCTCAAAATAATGGTGAAAAGAAGATGAATGTTTCCTTATGCATAAAGTGTGGAAAGAAGCATGGTGGAGATTGTCTTAAAGGGACTACAAAATGTTTTAAGTGTGGAAAAGAAGGTCATCGAGCAGCTGAGTGTCAAAGTAATGGAAAAAGTGTTTCTAATGATGTGAATAAATCAAAGACTGCAGAGAATGCACCACCAACACTTCAATGCTTCAAGTGCAAGGAAATGGGGCATTATACTAATAAATGCCGTAATCCAAGGGTTAGTGATGATCGACATGAGAAACCGCTTAAGTCAAAGGACAAAGGGAAGTCACATGCGATCACTATTGGTGATATTGAATATGAAAATGATGTGGTGGAATGATTAAGTGTTTATGTAATGGGATTCCAAAATAATGTTGTATCATGGAGTATTGGAATATTTATGTATTGATTTAATGTGGTATTCAAAATGATTGAGATATTTTTGGAAATAAGATGATATGCACATAATGAAGGGAAAACGAGAAAATGAAATGTTTAACAGTATTCACGAGCTCATGATTGATATATGGACTAAGTGATATCATGGTTTGAGTATATATAATTTTGAGGATTTTGGTATGTGGAAAGTGTTAACTTTTAACTGCATTCATTTTTTCACTATGGTTCAATGGGTATTCATTTTTTCAAGAGAATACATGATTAAGGTATTCACATGATTGGAATGTGACCAACAATATATATATATGGGGGATAAATGATGGTATTCACATGCTTGGTTGATGACATTTCAAGTAATCGTTTTCTTTATACTATGAGCTTGGACCGAAGTATTTTAGATAATCCTAAATATTAGAATGGATTATGTTAACCATAAGTTAGTATTGTTTAAGGATATAATTTTTTGATATTATTTATGTAATGTAGTTTTAGAAAAAGGACAACCTGCAGGACGGGCGACAACCCATCGCGTCGGACAAGGCTGTGGGAATCGAACCCACAACCGAAGTGCGACTGACCTTTATCGCCTACCAATGGCCTACAGGAAGTCCCTGTTTAGTAGAAACTAGTTTTATTATATTAAGAAGTATGATATATGAAGTATAAGTCCATTTTAGGAACCATATATCATTAATCTCACTATAGATGGACTTATGTATTTTTTGATAACTTTTATAACCTTTTGTTTGAGACAGATGAAATGACCCATCATTCTATCACATGATCTGCTAACACATCACAAATGACAAATTCAACTTCATTTATTTAAGAGATGAATTGGAAATTGTCCAAAGAACGACCAACGGTGAGACTATACCAAAATCGCGAAAGTATTTCTTCTAATTCCAATTTCATCAACTTTAGGGAAATGATCTTGAAAACCAAAAATGTTTTCCTAGTGCTCTTATATCTAATGAATCAGATGGTACCTTAGATCGTCACAAATTTATGGCTTTGTGATTGCTGGATTTTCCATAGCCATGTTCTCTACCACTCTCCATCAGAACATGATGGTTAGATTTCTCTTCCATATCCATATTTTCACCTATGTGGAATCCCAGTGATTAGTTTATTTGGGTAACCGTTACGTTTCATACTTTTGTTTTTAAAGATTGGTTTTGGTATTCCTTTTTACGATGTGGGTTTCTATTAAAGAAACTTTCGAGTAGTAAACCATTTATAACCCCAACGAATTTCGAGGGCGAAATTCATTTTAAGGGGGGTAGAATGTAACACCCCGAGATTTTATGAAAAATATTTTTTTTATTTCATTAATGTCTTGTGTTGTACGCTACACCAAAAGGAGATTTCACAACACGCATCCTTGACTTTCCTTTCATTACACGCAATCACGACCTTCCTCGATAGCGTGTGTAGTACGCAATACCGAGTTTCACTAAACAACGATATGCTATTAAAATATTATTAAAACTAGCCGTTATGAATAGTAATAACCAATTTTTGAAATTTTTGAAATTTTATTTTTCAAAATGGACTTCATTTTTGGATTCGGAATATCGAAATTATCTTAGGGTGAAATTTTGGTAATTTTCGGATAACTTTCATATTTTGGTGAATAGTGAAAATTACTAAATTTTAATTAAAAATAACTTTTTCAATCGAAATAATTAATAGTGATAAATTATTAATTTGAGTGGTTTTAAAGTATATTTAGAATATATTTTTACAATTTAATACAATTTTGGTCATTGGATGTAATTCTACATTTAAACCAGACATAAACAAGTGTCAATCTTTTGATAGTTATTATCTCTTAAGAACACGCTATTTGTTTTGACGACGAGAATTAATTTTTAAATTAATTAATGAAACTGATATGTTTCGAATTTGGTAAAATAGACATCATTTTTGAGTTCATAATATCAAATATAGCTTAGGCATAATTTTTGGTATTTTTCTGAAAACTTTCAATTTTTGATGAATAGTGAAACCACTAAGTGGTAGTTAAAAAACTGAATTTTTCATAAAACTTAATTTTATCATTTCTGTGAGTGGAATTTCAAAAATCAGAGAGACAAGGTTGATGTTAGTAAGTAAAATTTGGTTCAACGAGATGAAAATAATTTTTGGTGAATAGTAACTTTTTACTTTTTTTTACCACGGTTAAAAGTAAATAGGGTGATTAAGGGTAGAAATGTTATTATTATTACCCTAACACATGTCCTAATTCTATTGGATAAGTGTAATTCGACCAAAAACAACCTTAGGAATAAAATATGACCATTTAGGCCCACTTGTATTAGATTAGGACATTTACTATTAATTTATTTAAAGCAGGGTTAAAATAGTTAAAATCAAAGGTTAATAAGAAAATAATTTTTAATATAGGGTTATACATAAGATAAAATCGACTATAAATATTCATTAGAAAGCTAAAAATATTTCCTACATAATGGTATTTTATTTGTAATTTTTAGACATTAAATAATTTAATTTATTTATGACACAATGATGATGCAATAATTATCTTATTAGTGAAATATTGACATAATTGATGTTATAAATGCCCAAATAAATGTAATTTGAGACTTTTTATGACTTAAATTAATTTTATATGTTAATATGACATTTTATTGTTTATATAAGTAACATGGTTCAAACTTATCATTCTGTTATGAATTTCATAAAAATCATGTACCAAATAGTGTCAAAATTGACATAAATTAGTTTTTAAAACAAATATTATATTATTAATTGTTATTTAATTCCTAAAAATCTAAGTTTCGGCCAAATGACTTAGATAAGGATATATATATTAATAATAAACAACTTGGGGTTCTTTTGTCTTGTTATGGTAAGTTTATTAACCATATAGTGGAAGAAAACAAAAAGACACGGTAAAAGTTAAATTATTTAACTTAGAGTTAAATCTAATTGATAAGGTTAAAATAATAACCTAAACTTGTCTAAATCCTATTTGATGAGAGGATTTCGACCCATACCCACTTTATCTTCGAAATAAGACCCTTTGGAACAATTATAAACCGAATTTGACCTTAATATAAAATAATATTTTGAGATTTTCCTAAAGTGCCCCTCTCCTCCCTTATAAAAGGGCACCTCCTCCCTCTCCTGCTCACACCAATTTGAGCATTCAAGCTCGGCCAAACCCTGAAAAAATCTCTTCTCCACTTCCCTAGTATCATCCTAGAAGTCCTGGTCTTCTTCAAAGACCATCCTTAGTTCTTTAAGTGGAGGTTAAGTTAAGGCGCGTCAAAAAGAGGTAATATCCATTACCGATCTTTTTCAATTTCTTTCTTCTTCAACATCTTCTTATTTAGTGGTTTCATGATAAAGTAATAACATCATTATTTCTTATATACTGATATGTTATTATAAATATGAAACAACTCTAATTAACCTTCTATCTATCCTACGAAAAAAAGGAAATCACCGCGCGTGCGTACGTACGGAATACCGCCTCGACGCCGTGGTGTAATCTATTTTCCGCCACCACCTTAATTGGATGGGTATAATGGTGTAATGAGTAACTATATATGATTATTATAAATTGATATTGATACTTAAATAGTATACATACACTTAAACACAATTCCACGAGCATGGGAACGATATCATCGCTCGTGCGTACGTACGGACTACCGTCTCCACGACGCGATGAGATTCATTATCCATGTTAACCATTCCAGAATGATTATAAAGTATATATAATGAATAATAATGAAATATATGACATGGTAAATCTACTGGATTTATGTATATATATATGTCATCTACTTACTTCCATTCAAGACAATAAGGAAAGGAAAACAGCGTTCATGCGTACGTACGGACTACCGTCTCCATGAACGGTGTGTTTCATTTAATTTATCTATCTATTATATATATATATATAATGAATATATATGATATATAAATCATATTTTATATTCTGGAAGTAAGTAAATCATGATATAAGTAACAATAATGTCAAGAACAATAAGTCCAAACACCTACGATAAATGAATCTATTTTACCCAAAACGCTTCTTTAACATGGAATTTACAAAAGAATGGGTAATATAAAGTCATAAGTGAACCATATATGATATCATTACAATGAATATGATTATGTAATAAGTTAATGACATTATTTAAATCATTATATAGGAGTTTCGGATACGTACAAAGCATATCAGACATAAGGTAAGAAAAAATCTCACAATCTCAATTTTTATCCGAGATTGTTTATAATTTAGTATTTACTGGGGTGTATTTTATCATACACATACATGTTTCCTCAATATGTAATATTTAAATCATTATAAAATAGTTTATATCCAATTTTACTCTTTGGTGAGTTTTTATTAAAAGATATGAAAGGAATCTTTTGTCGTTTTTCGTACGAGGTACTTTTTGACCTTTCCGACAAAAGTATGAAAATAATGTTTTTTTAACTTATACGGCATGAATGGATTTTTAAAACATTATTTCCAAGAAGCTTCCTTTAAAAGTTTTCATGTTTAATTTTAATCAACTTCTCTTAGTTTAGAATTTTATGACATGTTAAGAAAGGAAAAGTGTTTTTGAAGTAGAAAGGAAATTTTCCTCAAGAATGGAGTTCAACTGTTTTATCAAAATTATTTTCTATCTAAGTTAATATAGGGTTATGTTTCTATCACTATTATTACATGGATTTGATTATGTTGTGATGGAAATATTTTTATGAATTCCTTTATCTTATATGAATTGTTTTATGATGTCATGTTTATTACATGGGTTATGCTATGATGTATGGTTTATAATTTTGTGGCACACATAAGAATGGTATCATTATGAGATGGGTGGGACCTATATCTCCCTCCAATGCATTGGGTAAAGATTTTATATCTCATGAGATAGACATGGCTGTAACGGTAGGTTATACCAGTTCAGTGAAACAGGACTGAAATGAGGAGTGAACTCGGTTCAGAAAGGGACTTTGTCCACTAAGATTGTCTTGAAAATGAGTCTTGACTAATAAGAAATGATTCTCTATGATTATGTGTGTATGACACAAAGTTTCATGTTTTTATTTATGATTATTGGGATTTAATTTCACTACTATGATTTATCCCATGTTATGAAATTATGCTCTCTTTTGCAGGTTAAGATTTCCAAAATGTTATGTTCTTATGAATATGATGTGATTGATATTTATTTTCTTTACCCTTACTGAGCATTTGAGCTCACCCTTTTATGTTTTATTTTCCCCAGGATATAAAGAAAGGTTTTAGGTAAAAAAAGGAATATCTTTATGGGAGATATTGAAGATCTTTCACCACGATTAGAAGATTATATTCCAAGTTTCCAAAGACACTAAACTATTACGGTCCTTGTGTGTGTGTTTTTGTTATATACTAAGTATTCCACAAAAGTAATGTAATGTCTATGTACGTAAAGCTTCGGGTCTCTACAGGAAACACCAAGAAGGAACTTCAGTTCGAAGCGAAGGAGAAAGGTAGTGATGAGGAAGAAGAACCCTAAGTCGATGCGCCCCTTACAAGATCATCCTTTTTATGGATTAGTCAAACTATTGGTATAAGTATCCATATAATAGACCTATACCAATTGTTTTCTCACAATTTTGGTATAAGTGTCCAGAAGCAATACCTATACCAAGGGTTTGATCAAAACATTGGCATAGGTGTTCATATACCATACCTATACCAATGATTTACCCAAACTATTGGTATATGGTGCCTATACCCACAGTTTTGCAAACTGTTGGCATAGTTCAAATTTCTACTAGTGATTTTGTTGCATATTTGTTATTTGCGATTATCATATAGTTTATTTATGATAAAAATTTGGTTAATTCCTAGATTATTGAGGTCATTGAATTTTATATATGCATTATAAATTGATATTTAAAAAGATAATTTTGAGTTATAATATTTCATTTTGTTTTGAAACAATTAAATATGAATGGATTATATATTTTTCTTGTGCATTGTATATTTTTCAAGTGAATAAAATATAAACATGTTACCGTATATTTGTTATTTGGGACCGTCTTATAATTTTCTTGTGCGCTACATGTATAAATTTTGAATATTTTATATATTACAAATAAAAATGTTAACTTTTATTTTTATTACGTATAAAAATGCCCAAATATCATCGTTATCATATATATAAATTCAAAAATATTATTATTCCTTTTAAAAATTTATGTAGTTTTAAAATTAATTTTAAAGGTTGAAGTGTTTTCTAAATGAATAATTTTAGATAAAATTATCTTTGAGAATAAAAAATGATTGTTAATAAAGAATTTATTTATAGTGGTTTTGATTAATTTTCTTTGGTAAACTAATGGAAATGGATTCAATGGTTTAAATTTGATTTGTGGTCTATTTTTTTAAAGTGATATTTATTTCATAAAGTAATTTTAAAATGTTTTTTAAAGGGTAAAATAGATTTCAAATGAATAATTTTTTTAAAGTGAGATTTCTTATGTGTATAATTTTATGTATATGTATTATTCTACCTAATCATATTTTTTTCTATAATGATATTGTGAATTAATAGTACTGTTTGGATTAACAACCTATATTTTCTTTTGAATGTATAGGGTGAAGTGTGGTATTACAATACATATGGATAAATTTTGGTTTAATTTATCCCATAACACACCTAGTATGCTATGAGTTGGAACAATTTTTAGAATATACAATTGTTAATCAATTAGTGGATTGTAGAATAAAATATACATACCATGATTATACATTTTTGGAGATGTTCAAATATAAATAAAGTATAGGGGGACTTGATATTGAAAAAGTTTCTTTCTCGATATGCACATTGGATTTTGTCAAATCCATGCTATTATTTTGAGGTATTTTCTCTTTTATTTTTGGTATTATATTTATTTAATGGCTTGAATGGGATTTTTTTTGAGAAAAATGGTGGGTTTAGATCCTGATAAAAGGAGACGCAAAGTTGGCACATTATTAGTAGAAATCATGCACCAACCCTGTGTAAACTGCGTTCCATGGACTGTGACATTATTCAAGCCACATCACCTAGAACATTGGTGTGAAACCCTTATAGGGTAACCATGTGTCTAGGATAGTGGCACTATCTAGGCCACAAAGTTAGGTGTACGGGTGTGTGCCCCATCCTGGTAAACTGTTCAGTCAAACCGTGAGGCCTTCTATATCTTAAATTTTTTTGAAATACCTAAACTACAGCTCCCTAATTTTAATACCCTAACACCCCTTTGTCGCCCCATTTGACCCTTATAGCCCTACGGACACCTCCCCATCCTCTTTTACTCCCTTAGACTCCAATTTTTGGGTGTTTTGTCTTAGTATATTCTTGGAAACATCAAGTAATCTTGTACACTCTTATCTTCTCCCCCCGTTTTGATCCCTTATCCCTTCCTCCTTGGGTTCTCCTTTCTACAGAAAGGGGTTTGACCTATGCTGGGTTCAATATCATTTATTTGTGTTAAATATTGTTTGTTTCGGTGCGATCTTTCCTTTCTAGATTTTCCTCTTGGTGCTTGTCATTTCCAACCAGTTTCAGGTGATTTCAAACAATATGAAGGTGGTTCCAAGCCTTGACATTATTTGATGATTTTATTATGATTTATTTGGTTTAAAAATGGGTTTTAAATTTTTTTGGGTGGTGTGAAATGTTTTTTCTTTTGGTTTTGGTGTGAGTTCAAGGTTTGATGGTGATTTTCTCTTTGTTAATTGTTGTTTGTCAAGTTTGGTTTCAATTTTTGGGGTTGTGCTTATATAATAAGGAATTTCACTTGATATAGGGATTAGAATAGAGGACATGGGAATCCTGGGTATCTAGGTGGACATAATAGTTATAGTACACTAGGTGATTCAGTAGGGTCGAGACCCAGTATACCTAGACAGATTACACCAAAACACTAACTAAACATTTATGATGGGGATTGGTTGGCTCGAGGAGGAGACAAACCTTCATGTACAGGAATTGATCACCATGAGTATGAGGATCCTAGGACATGGATAACCCCAGTCAGTTAGAGATTGGACATTGTGCTCATATATTGTTTTCTATTTCATCTTATTTTATTATTAATTCCCTCTTGTATGATGAAGCATGTTTTTAAATAAATTATATTTTTATTTTTATTAAAAACTAGTATGTTAGTTTATCATTTAATGTCATTGCACACAATCTTTTTGCTGGAATCCAACCTAGAAATTGATCTCACATCCTTCATACTTCCTCAAGTATATGTAGACCATGTTATGTTCAACCTAGGAAAAGGCAAGGCCCTACATGGTGGAGATGGTAGTTCTATGTGCTAGCAATTGGCTATTGGACAGGTGTTGGTGGTGGTTTCATGAGGGCGCTTACCCACATGTTGCATGGAGGCTTGTTTTTCTAGTCAGTACCCTACCACTTTTGGGATTCTGGCTATAAATTCAAAATTTTTAATTCACTCTTTTAGTGTTTTCTTTGATCTATCATGTTATGATTATGATGTTATGTAATTTATGTTAATTGTTTATAGTTGAATATCATTGGATAAATCATTCCCAAAAGGTGTTACTAAATGCCCAAAAACTAGTTTCTAACCTGTGGGGATTGAGAAGACCCTTTAGGCCATGCCATAGGCTGGGTTGGGTGTCAGGTTGGATGAAAACCTAATCCAATTCGTGACAGATTTGGTTTGGATAATTGAATGTCATAGAAATTCAAACAGTGACTATCCTACCAATAAAACACAAAGTGATTATCCATAGGATAATTCATTTCAAAACATGATAAATGATTCATTTGGATTTATTATACATAATGAATATGATTTTAATAGATAAAAATAACCTCTATTTGATCTTGATCAGGTTAATGTTGTTCGTAAATTTAGTGAGAATATAAATGAGTTTTATATATTATTTGAATATAGAAAACAAGAATTATGCAATAAACATTCCAATTATTTGAAGATATATTTTTTAGTAAAGTTATACCACATCAAGTGTCTATATGTAATTAAATATATATTAATGTATATGATATTGATGTTTCTTCATGATGTATTTGGTGAAGCTAAGATCCATGCATCATTCTATGAGATTATGATAATTACCAGAAAACTGGGCATTGATTATACAAAAATACATGCATGTCTTAAAGATTTCATGCTTTATTGGGGAGAAGATTATATTAAATAAGAATGCATAAGATGTCATATAACTAGTTGGAAATAAATGAGCATTGTTAAGAGTAAAAATTAATGAACACTTGGAAGATGTATAAAAATAGAAACTTGTGAAGGTGTTGAGTCACTTTCCTCTAAAACTATGCTTGAAAATATTATTCACATCATTAAACACTATATATGACATGAAGTAGTATTATTTAGAAAAAAATAAAATTTTATTAATGAGATATAAAAATATTCAATGCCATTGATAATGTTTGATCCATCATATATTTATTTATCTTTAGATACTAAGAATGTGCATTTGGGATTGGACACTAATGGTTTTAACCCCTTCGATACATCATGTACCAATTATAGCACATGGATGGATATTTTGACCTCTTATAATCTACCTCCCTAGATGTGTATAAAGAAAAATTATTTTATATTTTCAATGATCATTATAGGGAAAAAATTCTTGGAAATAACATTGTTGTATATCTTTAAACTATAATCAAATAATCATAAGAATTATGGAATGATAGTGTGGAAACATTTGATGCAGTGATGAAAAATGTCCAAAATACATGATACTCTAATGTGGACCATGTGTGAGTTTCCTGGATTAGGAAACTTATCTAGTTGAAACAATCATACTTATTTTTCATGTATAGTTTATAATTTTAATTTTAAACCCCAATTATTACCTCCTGGAAAGAATTATTCATCACATGTCATCACTTTTTTTAATGCATCTCAAAAATTCAGGTTTATAAGATACAATTCAATGAAAAAAATGAAATGAGAAAGACAGTGAATGTGCTATTCATTTTAGAAATATTGGGATAATTAATAATTATTTCAATATAATTTGGAAAATTTAATCAATTTAAAGGAGGGAAAAGGTACATGGTATAACATATAAATTAGTATGAACACAAGAGTGAAATAAATTGAGTATATTTTTCAAAATTCGTTATTGGGAGTTTATTTTTATATGTTATAATCTTTATGTAATTAATATTGAGAATAATTTTTATGAAAATGTGTTTTTTATATTACTAAATAAGAAGGATAAATAAACAGACTATCCTAATGCTCATAGGGAATTGGATGCAGTGAATATAACGAGTGGTTTATGAGAAAATAATAATGGGAAATAGATTATATAATTTATTTATAATAAAAATTTAGGAAAATGATGTCTTCCTTTGAAATAGAAAGAATAAAAAGATGCCCAATGGATATTCAAGTAACATTTCATAGTATGTTGACTTAAAAAATTGAAAGTTACATGGATTGAAAATTCCTAACTCACATATTATAATAGAGAAATTGTTTCCACTGGTATTACATAAATTGTTACATGAAAAAGTAATTGAATCTATAATTGAGTTGTGCATATTATTTAGATAGATTTTTGAAAAAAATATGGATCTAAATAATATTGAAAATCATCAAGCAAGAATTTTAATAACACTTTTTCATTTGGATATATTATTTCCCCCTTATTTTTTCATTGTAATGGTTCATTTGACCGTACATTTGATCGAGGAAGTTAAAATTGGAGGACTGATACATTATAGATGAATATATCCAACTGAGAGGTGAATTAATATTATTTTTTATTTTCATTAATGAATTAAAAATTATCAAATCATTATATAAAAAATTGTAATTTGTTTTATTAATTTTCTTCTATCAGGTACTTCAGTAATTGGAATTCATATGTGAGTAATAAAGCTCAACTAAAAGGCTATATTTCTAATGGTCACATAATTAAAGAGTGTATAACATTTTATTATAGGTATTTGGATGGGATTGAGTAATATTAAATTATATTGTACATGTTTATGAAATATTGAATAGTTATCATTTCGAAAAATAGTCACATGTCTTTCCAAATGTCGTTTGAACAGTTGAAAATAGCTCAAATTTTACTTTGATCAAATTGAAGTTACTACAAGAACATAAATATGTTTTACTCAATAGTTATATAATATATCCATTCACTAAATAATTTAAATTACAAAAAAGGAGATGACCAAGGGATCATGATCAAAATAGTACAGAAATAAAAAAAGTTATCAATAATGATATTTTAGAATGGTTTGTGTGTTGTGTAAGCACATCCAAATATTCAAATTATCGATGATAAATTATATCCTATTGTTTAGATCATTGATATTGATAATCAAGATGAAATATAAAATCATTTGAAATTTTTGGATTAAGTTCCTCTAAGGAAGACCAAGAGATTCGAAGACTAGAATATTAATGGCTTTAAGTTTTATATAATTGATCACAAAGAAGGATTAAAATCATAAAATATCAGTGTATTTACACTTGAAAAGGTAGGATATTATTTAAAGTTGGTTGATATCATCAAATTAAACTATCTTATTCAATTTTAATTTGTGTTATTCAAATACAATTGAGTCAAAATTCACAAGGGTATACTAGAAGATTTATTACATTTTACTTCTTTTAACTTATCTTGATTGGCCTATATCAGTTAGCATGGAAAGTATGATCCATTTATCTTGGATTAATTAGTGGAAAAGGATTATTACATGGATAATTAAGTACATAATAGTTGTTTTGTTGTTTTATAATTTAAATAGATAGACTTATATAATATGAGTGATGAAACTAAAATGCTATTTTATGAGAATAAGCATCATAAAAAATCAAAATATTTTCCCTAAAAATATTAAAATGGTTGAACTCACAAGGGAGGGTGAAAAAAATAGAATTAATGTTATAAATAGAGGTTGATATAACATGGGAAATAGATTTTGAGATAGTTTAACATATAAATTAGTAATGTCACTATATTACACTTTCATAAAATTGAATGTTTAATTTCTTTTAATGTATTAATGTTTTACTTATAATATATTTTATATCTTATAACTTGTTATTAATACATAAATCTCAAGGATTAATCATTTAATATCTAAATTATTCATTTAATTTCTTATTATTTTTTCCATAAATATATTGTTCTATTTTTTTATAGTTTTTAATTTTTTACCTTTTTTTTGTACATTTTATTTTTTTAACTCATTTGAAATGTAAATATCCCAATAATAATTTTTTTGATATCTTAACAGATCATTATCTTAGATAACACCATCATTTTCATCACCTTTAGTAGAATTGAGTTATTCTAGTATACCATATACCATTAGGGAACTATCGGTTTCCCCAAATGATTTATCTTGTCCACCATCCGATGCACCTTTGATGGGTGAGTAGTTGGACACTCTCTTATCGATGGGATAAAAAACATTACCATTATCGATGTGTATATCATTGTAAAAAATATTTTTTTATTAATTTTTTCATGCATTTTTCAAATAGATAAAAATAATGGTAGAATAAATATAAATATGAATATAATGGATGTATGAGACTTAAGGGATTTTAATATTTTCATTTCATTTTATGAGTTTGGGGTGCTTACGGATGCTACTATTAGAATCTAAAGAGTAGTTATTGGGTAGATTTCTTATGATATAATGAGCCTTCCATTTAATTATAAACTTTAGAGATATATTCCCTTAGCTTGGAGGAATGAGTTGTTTTATGTCCAAGTAAGGGTAATAATAATTTAATATTCATTGATTGTCATGAACAAGCATGGATACCTCGGTACCCTAATACCCATGCACACATCGATATATCCCAAAAGGAATTATTAATCCCCATGGGTTAATAACAAGAACCTAACATCATACACGATAAAAGTGGGATTTTTCCCATAAACACAACATAAGAAACATATACATATCAGTATGCTCAAAACTCCAAAGGGATAACAATACCATGATTCAAATAGGTATATAAAAAGCCAAATAGTATGTCATCAATGTATCAAAAACTGACATGATAAAACTCAAGCACCCTGATAGTATCAACACTCTAATCCCAAAGGGTCAAGAACACCCACCTACTCCAAGAGGCGCTTTTCCTATACTCAAACCTGGCAGAAGAAAATATATAAACGCCTGAAGGTAAAGGTATAATGTGAGCTAAAATCCCAGTAGGTTATCACCAAGTTGTCCATAATAAGATTCCTTAATAAATAGACCAAATCATGATTTTAATTTAAAAGAAAATAGTCATGATAGTACATTTTCATATTTAAATCAAAACATGCTTTTCATTTTAAATATGGAAACGTTTCGAACAATGACTTAATAAACATTTTATATAAAATAGTTTTTATTAATAAAATTGGAATGAGTAAAATATCTTCACAATCAATGGAATATATATCAAATTAATCACAATAATTCAGAAAACAATGGTCAAGTTACCTGTGGTATGTTAGTTACTAGATATAGTATCCTCACACTCTCATATCACTGATCATGAAAAATATACACTCCCACTTAAGGGAAAATTACAATCCTCCAATCCCACTTAAGGGAAAATTACAAGCCAGTCATGGTTCAGTTAGTGCTATCATTGTCAATTTTTTACTAATGAATTACCATCCTATCATGATTTTCCCAACCACCAACTAACTATCCAATCTCCCATTTTCTTTAATCAATCAATAAATATGGGGAAATTCATTTCAATTCAAATCAAAACATCATTTACAATTCAATCACCCAATTTCTCATTTCAATATAACAAATAATTTCTAAAAAAAATAAGGAATTTTCATCATTTAATTCCCTTTAAAAAAACAAATCATAGGTTTTAAAAAAATCAATTTAAGCTATTTTTTAAAGTAAATTCTCAAATCAATTTACAATTTCCATCAATTTCTAAAAAACACCCTAAATTTCAATTCTATTGGAATTGGGGTTTTCCTCAAAATCCATACCAAATCAATTCAAAATTTTAATCAGAATCAAACTGGGTTTTCATAATTTAATTTATACGAATTTAATTTAAATCAATCAAATTAAGGGTTTATTACATGGAAAATCTCAACAAAACCACCTACCTTTAACCATGGTATCAAAACTCAACACCTGCAGTAGGAATTTCCAATGAATAAATAATACAACATAGATCTAGAAATACAAACCAGATTCATGATCCAAAAAAATGTGTTTAAATTAATCAAACACATGATGATATAAATAAACCTATGGAGTAGAGAAAGAGAGAGAAATAAAGAAGAAACTATAGAAGATCACTTACCAGAGAGGGATTGAACAAGGTTATCCACACTTTGATCCACCTAGGAAGGGATTTGGAGGATCCACAATTTTTTATTGATATCCTTAAAGACCTATGATTTAGAGTAAAGAGGAGTTGGGGTTAAAAGAGAGGTAAAAAGTGGTTCAAGAATTTTTAAATTAATTTTCAAAATTAAAAATTACCATGTAAATGGTTAGCTGGGTAGGGTAACATGGTTATAAAAACTGTGTGCCCTAACCATGTAACCCTCTACTAGGGTACACCATTTCTACTATGTGGGCACACATTTTTTAAAATCCTGAACCAACCGTGAAAACCCCCACTATTTGGGGTTTCACGGTTTTCACTAGGTGGGTACACAGTTTGGGAAAACCGTTTTCCAATCGTACGCAACCTAAGAGCCCTATAAAAACATCAAAATTTCACCTCAAATAAACAAGACCCAACCCAGGGAAGATAAAAATAGGGTTGATGATTACCTGAAGAACAGTAATGGGATGTTACATCCTCCCCACCATAGAAATTTTCTGTCCCCATAAAGCCTATCAAGAAGCTTCTATATAAAAAGATGAGGCCACTGCTCTCTCATCAATGCCTCTCTCACCCACATCTCATGAGAATCAGAACCATGATGCGATAACACATAGACCAAAGGTAATATCCTCCCACAAAGTGCCTTTTTATTATAATCAACAATCCTGACTAGATGCTTAATCACAGATAAATTAGGCTCAACATCATGATCAATCCAGTTCAAAACATGAGATGGATCAAAAAGATACTTTCATAACTATGATACATGGAACACATTATATATTGACGTTAACTATGGAAGAATTTATAAATTTTAAGCCACTTTCCCCACCTTTTCAATAACCTCAAAATTTCCCACATAACGAGGAACAATCTTCCCTTGTTTCCCAAGATGTCAATGACCCAAACAAGGTGAAACTTTCAAGAACACCTGACCACAAACTGAAATTTACAATGGTATTTGATTATGATCAACATAATATTTATACTGGATCTATGATGTCAACATTCTCTAATGAATTAATTGAATATTTTATATCATCTCTTAAACTAATCTCAGTCCAACCAAATAACTTTCACCAATCTCTAACCAAAAAATTATTTACGTGGTTTTCCATACAAGTCCTCAAAATGAGCCGTCCTAATTACATACTAGTAACTATTTTTATATGAAAAAACAACTAGTTTAAAATGGTCATCCCAAGATCCACAAAAATTTAGGACACAAACATGAATCATATCCTCAAGAATCTGTATAGCCCTCTCTATCTGGCCATCTTTCTGCAGATGGTATGCCGTACTCAAACAAACCTAAGATCCCAATGCAAACTGAAGGCCCCTCAAAAAGTGATAAGTAAAATAGGGATCTATATAAGACACAATAGTAGATGGAACTCCATGAAAAAAAAAATTTCTCTCATACATAAATTTCCCTATTCCTCAACTTTGGTTGTATCACAAATGGGTATAAAGTTATTTGATTTGGTCAGCCTATAGATCACAACCCATATAACATTTTTCACTTTTTTGGGTATGCAAAAACCACACCAAAATTTCCATAGAGATATCATCCCACTTCTATGTTATCATTGGACTTGGTAGAAGTAAACCCAAAGTTCTTTGGTGCTCGACCTTGAAATGTTGGAAAGTATAACAATGAGAAATAAAATCAGAAATGTACCATCTCATACCTAGAAACCAAAATCATCTCCACATGTCATAAAAAATATTTTTGGTTCCTGGGTTCACAACCCACTAGGAATTATGGAAATCCACCATCATATATTTTCTCATAGACAATGACACAACAAACCAATTATAAAAAAATAGAATACCATTCATGGAGAATGAACACTCGGTAATGGTTTCCCCACTATAAAGAGAGTCTCTAATGTTACAGAATTCATTATCATGATATTATTCCTAAATAATCATCTAAATAAGATCAAAGTTCAGCTAAAAAAAGGCCAAGACAACCTCATGTATTATTTCCCTAACCCCAATATGCAACTGTGCAAAAAAAGTCATAAAGTTTCACTCTTCTAATGATTCTTTCATGGAATTGGTTAGAAGTTTCCCACTCAAAGCATCTATTATGATATTCCATTTCCCTAGGGTATAAGTGATGTAAAAATAAAAATACTATAGGTACTCCACCCAATACCTCTGAATTAGATTAAAATATTTTTGAGAGAAGATAAAACTCAACCTCTTATGTTTGAAATACACAAAAAACCTTTATTTTTAAGGGAAATTTTGCCAAATTTTAAGTTCATGCATCACAATTGTGTGTTCAAGAGCTTGTGTCAAACAATTATTCTCATGTGGCCTAAGTTTTGGATATCTATAGGAAATGATGTGATCAATTGACATAAGAACTATCCTAAACCTGAACATGATGTGTCATATAAGACCACATAACATTGCTCGAACTCTCTAAGAGTCAACACCAGTGTAGAAGTCAAAAGAAGTTTCATCTCAATGTAATAACTCTAACATTTATCATCCCAAGAAAATTTTACCCTTTATAAGTGAGGGTGATCATCAGAGAAGACAAATTTGATAAATACTTTACAAAATGGTGATAATACCCAACCAAACCTAAAAATATCTAAACCTAAAAAAACATTCCACAGTTTCTCCCATGTCAAAATAGCTTTCACTTTCTTAGGATCAACTGAGAGACCATGTTCCAACACTACATGTCCCAAGAACTTCTCTTTCCAAATCCAGAAATCACATTTAGATAGCTTGGAATAAAGTCGGTGATTTCTCAATAATTATATAAATACTCTCAAATTATGCACATAATCCCCTTCAGACTTAGATTAAACAAGAATGTCATCCATAAAGACCATTATGAAAGTATCAAGATACTCATGGAATACCCTTTTCATCAAATCCATAAAGACTGCAGGAGCATTGGTTAGACCAAATGGCATGTAAAGATACTCATAATGGCCATACATGATCCAAAAGGGTTTTTTTTGAATGTCGTATTCTTTTATTTTTAACTACTGATAACCAGATAAAAGATTAATCTTTGAGAACTAATTCACCCCTTTCAACTGGTCAAACATATCATCAATCTATGGAAATATATATTTTTTCTTTACCATAACTCGATTGAGTTTTTGGTAATCAACAGATAGGTGAAACAACCCATCATCTTTATTAGAAAATAGAACAAGTGCTGCCCAAGGAGACACACAAAATCTTATAAATCCTTTATCTAAAAGATTATACAAATAAGTATTAAACTCTTTCATTTTAGCTTGTTATATATTTTAAGAAGGTATAAAAACTAGTTGAGTTCTATTCAATAAACCAATAGAAAACTCTTCCTCTTTTACTGGTGGAAAACTAGATTAGTCGAAAGGAAAAACTTCAAGAAAATCGATAGAAATAGGAGGGAGATCATCACATAAATATTCTCACTCCAAGAAAAAAGTAAAAACTATTATTACTTTCCCAAACTCTGGATAGGAGGGTTTGTCTCTACTCAACCTTAGGTCACATTCTCCCTGAATGATATGGCATACCCTATCAAGTGTTGAAAATGATAACCATCAAAGATATCGGTCAATTAATGATTTATTATAAATGGTCCAATCCATCATGAAAATGAAATCAAGATTTTTCATGTCAAGAACCAAAAAATACCAATTAAGATCAATTTTTGATAAAGAGAACATATAAGAAGGACAATAGAGACTTTGTTTTGTCTTCATTCTGAGAGGTGTAGTAATATTTATCAAATAAGATAAAATGTCTGTAGGAATATTTTTCTGATTCACAACACAAGTTAAAATAAATGAATGAGATGCACCCGTATCAAATAAAGCAGTCATTAAAGATGAAGATATAGTGTTGGTACCTCTCATAGTTACTGGACCTATATTTTCTTTATCTCGAGACTACTCCACTATATAAAGAATCATTGTTCTGGATGCCTATGGGTATAACCCCTTAGATCTTGAAGAATCTGATTTCACCATAGTAATTTTTGGTGATTATGATCCCATTCCACTATGTGGAGCATAATAGATATGGCATAACTTCTACAAGTTACCTGATCATCCACATGAACCACATGTCTTGGGTGCCTTAGTGAAAACCCATTTTGAGTGCCTAGGCTTAACACGCTAGAAGAAAGTAAAAGGGGCTCTACCAGGAACTGTAGGAGGTCTAGAAGAACCCTATTGTTATGAACCACCATGACACTCATCAAACCTTCTCTTTCCTTTGAATAAACTCACAGAACTACCATTTGGAGAAAAACGGATCTCCCGTTAACCATGACTTACTAGCAAGGTATAGTTCAACCATAAACGCCCTATCTAGCACATCATCCTAAGAAGATAGATTCAAAAAGAAAAATTGATAATGAATATTAGATCGAAGTCCCATATCAAACTATCGAGTCTTCATCTTGTCATTAGATACTATATTGGTTCAAAGTGCATAAGCTTAAAAAATCAGTTTATATATTCTATCACGGTCCTCTCAGCCAACTCAAGTTTGAAAAAATACATAGTCTTAGATATCACCATAATCTTTGGTTAGAAATGTTCAATGAAAAAATATATAAATTTCTTCCACTATAATTCATCATAAATTTTTCACTGTCACCATCGATTCCCACTAACTCTTTCTAGGTACCTCTAGCATGAAGGTGGTGTATTTCACCTTGATCAAATTAGGTGTCTTCAAGAACTCAAACAAATATCAAGATTTCTGAACCTTGATCAAATGATTTCATAGTACAATGGTCAAAGGCCCTGTACATTAGTTACTAGATATAAGATCAATCTCATTTTAGTGATCATGAATAATATACACTCCCACTTAAGAGAAAATTCTAATCATCCACTCCCACTTAAAGAAAAATTATAAGCCAATCATGATTTAGTTAGTGTCATCATCATCAATCCATTACTTGGAAATTACCATCCTATCATTCTTGTCCCAACCATCGACTAACTACCCAAGATCCCATGTTCTTTAATCAATCATTCAATATAGGGAAATTCATTTCACTTCAAATCAAAACAACATTTACAATTCTATTTCTCAATTCCTTATTTCAATATGAAAAATAAATTCCAAAACCAAATCATGGATTTTAATCATGTCTTTCCATTTAAAAATAAAACCAATCATAGATTTATAAAAAAATAATTTAAACCATTTTCTAAAGTAAATTCTCAAATAAATTTACAATTTCCATCAATTTCCAAAGCACACCCCAAATTCCAATTCCATTAGAATTTGGGGTTTTTAAAAAATACACACCAAATCAATCAAAATTAAAATTCACATCAAATTGGGTTTTCATAATACAATTAAAATTAATTTAACTTAAATCAAGAAAATCAAGGGTTTATTACCTGGAAAATCTCAGTAGAACCATGTCCCTTTAATCATGGTATCAAAACTCAATACTCACAATAGGAATTACCATCAACAAAAAATGGTAACAAAGATATATAAATCAAATATAGATTCAAGATCCAAAACAAAGGTTCTTAGATTCATCAAACACTTGATTATCTAACAAACCTTATAAGTGAAAGAAATAGAGAGTGGGATACAAGGAATGGGAGAAGATCACTTATCAGAGATGGATCGGACGAGGTTCACCATGATTTGATCTGCCCAGGAAGGGGGTTTTGAGGATCCAAAAATGGTTCTTAAGAGCCTCTAAAACCTAGGATTTTGAGTAAAGAGGATTTGGGGTTGTGAGGGTGGTAAAAATGGGGTTCAATAATTTTTAAATTAATTTACAAAAATATAAATTAACAAGTGTACTGTTAGTTGGGTAGGGTCACATGGTTAGATAAACCGTGCGCCCTAATAGAGTACCCCTCTACTGGGGAGCATGGTTTCTATGAGGTGGATACACATTTTTTCAAAATGTGTGCCAACTGTGCAAACCCACACTATTTTGGGTTGCACGGTTTTCACTTGGTGGGTGCATAGTTTGAGAAAACCATGTGCTAACCATGAAAAACTCAAGATCCCTACAAAACATAAAAATTTCACCCAAACTACCCAAAAAAAAGACCCAACCAAGGTGTGATAAAAAATAGGGTTAATTAATATCTAAATAAAATTAATATAATGTTGCATTGATGATTTATTTAAAATATATGAGTAAAAATATTAATATTCTTATAATTTTATATTAATTTTTTTTTATTTATAGATTTTTTTCATTTATACAAAACTGACACCATTTCATTCCCATAGACCATGAAGAATTTGGGAAATAAAAACATATACTTCAAGTAGATATTATAATTCCAGTTTATTGAAACATTCATCATAATTTGATAGATATATGAAAAAGTGTCTAATGGCATGTATCATGAGCAGTGGAAGTTGTTTTTTTATATTAATTAGGATGAATCTCATGAAGTATTAACATATTTTACATTAATTTAATATAAAAAAAGACAAAATTATAAATTTTATAAATTTTATAAATTTTATTTTTTTCTAGGAAATATCTAAAAAATACAATGAGTAATAAAAAAAATCATTCTTCATATAGCTTGTTCATAGAGTTCTTCTAGGAAAAGATCAGTATTGGTTATATTTTATTCATTATTATTTATATTCTTATATTACACCTGGAGGTTTTTTCTTACTTGATATATATAATTTTTTTTATAATGGGTAAGGACTTAAGTGGTTGGATCAATAAAGATGTGTCGTGATGATAGTTTTATGAACGATTATTCCTGAGACACTAAGATAACTTTTTCCCATAATAATTTCATATTATTTCATTACTATAAATATATAATAATGAAAAATGAATTAATTATATAATATCATGAATTTTGGATTGGTTTATATGAATAATGTTGATGCACTCATTTTAGGGAAGGTGCATCCTAGGGGTTTACGAGGGATGAGTTCTAGAACGATCTCATCAAATGGTTTTGGTAGGTCATAATAATCCTTTACTACTACACCATCTAGTGGTGGTTCAAGTAGTTTTGTTGATTGGGAAACACAAAGAAAAATTGGAAGGTTAAAAGAAAAGGTGAAAGAGCATGACTCCTTTAAGAAAAAATATGATTATTAGTGGTCGATAATAAAAAACTAATTAGTTTTTGTATTCCATAGGACGATGGGTTCAATGTATATGTACATTTATAACTAGATAAATTTTCATGTTAAGGTAAATTTGGAATTCAATTCATGAAAATTGCAACTAAAATGAAAGTGTCAAATATCTAATATAAATACATTTATTCATTTTATTTTTATCTAGTTTTTATTGAAATAGTGAAGATGTACTTAGATTAATTTATTGTTTTTAAAAATTTGTTTCACTATGACTAGTTAATTTTATTTTGGTTTGTCTATTTTCTTAACATTAGTTCACTATGAAAGGTTTTTTACAATTTTTTATTTTTAGTCAGTCTTTTTTTCACATATAAAAAACAAGTGAGATGTTAATAGTTTTTTATTTGGTTTTTATTTGGTTAAATTAATTTTTTTCTATATAGAATAAGTGATATATTCTTTTCTATTTTAATATGTTTGATATGAAATTATAGTTCATTGATTTTATAAGTGTTTTTATGATATTAAATGCTTGTGTTTTAAAATAGTGGATATTTATTTCTCATTTTATGATAATTTTATTTGAGAAAATTGAAATGATATCATGAATGGATTTCATGATTTGATTAAACAATATATTGATTTTCTTTAGAAAAATAAATATGTTTTACTTTGACATGATATGATGTAATTTACATGTATTATGAGTTATTAGTATGTTACTGTAAAATAATAACATGCCTTTCTTTATTTTTTTAAATTTTAAATAATGTCATGATTCATGATTTTTTTTATTTTTTATTTTTAGTTCACCTATTATGTTTTGTATTCATTTTCTTAAATTCATTGGTTTTGTATTATAGGTGATAGATGCTGAAAACATTCTTGGGGTTGATCTTTCTAAACCATGACACTGATTAAAGGGTGGTTATGATAGTTTATTGTCTATTTGGTATATTTTTCACACATTATCATGAATTTTATTATAAATATTGTTTATTGTCCTCATTTTTTTCTTTCAATTTTTTTCTTTTTTTTATTTCAATTGATTTGTTAGTGATGTGGTTGATTTTTTGTTGGATGAGGCTGGGGATAGTGATAGAGGTAGTTAAAAAGAAGTGGCAGTGGTGGAGCGATATATGTGGTGGGTTGAGGGTTGGTGTTTGTTGAACTTATATTATTTTTATGATAATTGAATGTGTGATGGATGATTCTTGAATGCTTTTGATGTATATATATTGAAAATATTAGCATTTTATTTTATTATAGAATATGTTATTTCTCTTTTTAATTGATTAGTTTTTAATTACATCTAATTTAATTAATTTTTATTTTTATTTTTTATTTTTTATAGTAGTTTATGTAAAATATCATTAAATGAAATATCAATTTTTTTTTGCACCATTTTTGATTATATATATATATATATATTTAAAAAATATTCATAATATTTCTTATCCATGATTTATTTTTTAAAATTTATTAATAAAATAATTTCAAAATATTAATCACTGATAAATGAAAATAAAATGTCATCCAAATGGTAAAAAAATGACACTTTCTTAAACCACCACTAAATAGAACAAAACTACCCTAAAGATATTGCTGAAAAATATTTATATGGGTGGTTAGTAAACCGATTCTAAACCCTAAAAAAACCTCTACAGTTTTATTTTACAATATTAATGGTATTGTAGATTATTAATATGTATAAAATATCTTGAAATTAATGAATTAGTTTCAGCATAATTTAGACCAATTTTAACCTTTATTAGTCTAATTATTTATGCCATAGTATTTATTTAGTTAATATTATTATTTAGACTTAGTTATAGTATTAATAGGATGATTTTAATGTTTTTATTGTTTTTAGAGTTTTAGTTATAATTATGATAGTTTAAAAATTTTAAATTATTTATTTTTATATAAAATAAGAAACCAGTTCATGGTTGACCCGTGACACATTGTGGAATGTGCATATAATATAAAATGGGAGCAATATGATGAAAACATGATTTTAATGCTAATGATGTTGGATAATAATAAATCAATTGAAGAACCCGAAACCATGGTGTTAGCCACGTTATTTTTACCAAATATTGGAAGGTAGAGGAGAGAGAATTGAACTAATAAATTATAATTACATCATCATTTGCTTGATCACTATGAATAGAAGAGGAAATCTAAAACAAAATCATTGTTAAATATAAAGGTGTTGTGGTTTTATAGATATATTTATATAAGTAATCTAATCAAAATTGAAAACATTGAATGAAATATCAAAACATTTAGAGATTTGAGATTCTAAGGAAGATATATAGAAAACATTTCATGGTTTTTATAGCCACATAATATTTATTTCTATTATAAAATATCTATAAATTTATAAGGTTGTAACAGAAGAAATGTACTAGAATAAAAAGAGAGTTTGATTAAGAGTTTCTTGGAGTATAAAGACTATGGGTTTATGGTAGTTAGGATATAAATTGAGATTTTATTCCCTTTTCTCTAGGTTGAACATTTATATTTGATAGAGTTTTTAGTAAAAAAAATTTGAGGTAAACATTTTTATACTAAGATTTATTAATGGAGAGTGATTTATTAATTATGTTATTTTTTAATGATAATTTTTTAGATTAATGTATTCATTATGTTTTATAAATTTTTTCTGTTTTAAAAATCATGAAAATCACTTATTGATCAGGGGATTAGCTTTAGCATGTAAACTATACCACCTAGGTTTGTTCTTGATCATGGAATGAGTTTGGGTTATATATGTTTAAACATGGTTTTAAGTCACTCGATAGCTAAATTAATTTAAGTATTTGATCGTAGGAAAATATTTATTCAGTTTTTAAGAGAAAATACTATACCTATATTTGTTTGGAATTTATTTAAAATAAAATAAATTATTTATTAAAGAATTATAGTTATAATTATTTCATACTTAGGATTTATGACTCTTAGCGCATGATTTTATTTTTATGTTTATTGATTTGTTTTTGATTGAGTCTTAATTAAAAACATTTACACAAAACGTTTATCCTTAAATCAAATTATCAATATAAGGATTTATTGTTCTTTGTTGGATTTAGCTTATACTTTTAATTTGTTACTCTATTTTAGTAGGCATTAGGAAGAGTTTTAAAAATTTGTAAACCTTTATTAGTGTGAGAATTATTAATGCCTCACAGGAAGAAAAGTTTTTGCAACTATTATATTTTATATATTATAAATTTTTTTACCCCTTATATATATATTTTTACTATTATTGGTTTTCTCATGCTTTGACTTCCCAAATAAACATTTTTGATTCATAGAAATTTAATTCAAGAAATGGTCTCTAAATAAAAAAAGGAACTTCTCAACTATGATCCTGATATTGAAAAGAGTTTGAGTATATAGAATAAGGAACCAAATATGGACAGTGTTGATCTAATTCAAGAATATTAATAACTTTTAAAAAGAAGACAACTGAGGAAAATAACTTTAATGGAGTATGGTTCTACTTCAAGTGTGGGTTTATGAATAAGCACCCTAGTGTCACCGGTTATTGTAAAAAAAATTATATAATCTTGGAAATCATCCAAATAATTTCAAATTCAATTCAATTATCCAAGTTACCACAAGAAGACTTGAATATACACTTGAAATTTTTTATTGAAATTTATGGCGCTTTTCAATTTAATGGGGTTTCTAAGAATATAAAAAGGTTATATTTATTCAAATTTTCATTAATAGAGAAAATAGTGTATTTAAATCTTGACACCACATTTCATCACATTATAGGATCAAATGACATTACATTTCCTAAAAAATTATTTTATCCCTCAAAATATAGGAATATCCAATTAATTTTTTAAAATTTTAATCAATTTGGAACTTAATCAATTTATTAGGCTAAGTGAGGTTTATGTAATTGTTAATAAAGTGCCCCCATTATGGTTTAAATATGTGGTTACTAAATAAATTTTTTTATAAAGTTTTGTCTCAAAGTAATAGGTAGATCATGGATGATTTGGATGTAGGATTTCTGATGAAGAAATTTCATGGAGATAGTGATAGATTATTGGATACAATATCTAGTAATATTTTTCAATGGAAATTAGAAGGAGTGCAAAAAAAATGAGGAGTTCACATTGTGTATTCCAATGATTAGATGATTTCCCAATTATAATATTTAAATAATAAAGTTAATAAGATGATATTAATTAGTCAAACCTATGTTATTTCCATTAAAAATTTAAATTACATTGATTTTATGAGAGAAAACAATTTATAGGTTTGAAGACCTCACAAAAATCAAGGACGTAATGAAATTGTTTTATAGAGGAATTATTACCATATTCCAAAAACAAGGATATAATTTTCAAAATAAAAAAATTAAATTTTAGGAAAAATTATAAAGTCTCAAGACCACTTCTTGGGCTTCAATCAAGAACTTAGAGGAAATTTTCAGAAGTTAGTTTTCTATAAGTAGAAATCTAGAAATTTATATTGGAAAAATTGAAAATTAACTCAAAGAGAGACCAATTGGAACATTTCTGGGTTATATGGAGGTCAATAATATGGGTAATGTGAAGAAAATTACCTTAATTATTGGAAAAACACTGAAAAAAGTGATAAAACAGTGAAAATATAGAAGGTGTAATAAGAAATAAAAGGGAATAAATAAGAGGAAAAGAGAAATAAAAAGGAATGGGAAGATAAAAAAGAAGTTATAGAATAATCCAACCACTGTTTAAACTGCTATTACCATTCCCAGTGTATATAAAGTGAGGTAAGATTGAATAAAATAGGTTAAAATTTATAAAAATATTTTAGAAACTACGTATAAATATTCTTTTTGTATAATATTTAGAAAAAATTCCCACATAATCACAATTAATGAAAGAGTTAGTTAAAAATAAAAATAAAACTAGAGGAGATGAGTATAATAATTATTATGGGAGAATGATCATATATGGTTTCAAAGAGTTTATTAAAGAAGTGATAAGATTGGTGTAGTTTCAAATGTCCTAGATTTTTTGTGTATTATTTTTAAATATTATATGGATTAATTTCGAGACCAGGCACTAAGACGGTGTGCGATTACGAGGTTCAGTGTGAATAGGATAAATGCTTAAAAAATATTAAAATATTAAATAGAATGCATGCAAATTTTTTCGAAAAAAGTGTAATAACATATAAATGATTGCCTAGATCAGAAATCTAAGGGAACCATTGAGTTTAGAATGGAAGCTTTACCATAGGCATGACCTAACATTGGTCGGATGGGTTGGTTGTGGAAAAGTCATCACAAACATTTTAATGAATAAAATAAATTAAGAAAATTTATTTTATTTTAGTTGTTGACATAGAGAGGATCTTTATCCTTAAATAATCCATTTTTTAGAAGTCCAAGGTTAGCCTCATAACCTTGGAATTATCTGGAGATGTTGGAGAGAGAACCTCTAGAGGATTCTTCTGATGAACGATGACGAGACCTCGTATCAGTGATATGTGCACACCAATCTTGACAGATCTCACCAACAATTACGACACAATGACCATTATTTGTCATTAAACAATCTTAATCAACGTATGGAATTTAATTTAATTCATTTATTTCCCGTTCATGATTACTATGATGAATAAATACCAATACACGAACAGATTAATCTGCGGTTCAATCATATTTATGGGATGGAATTATGTTTCAGGATTTATTAGGAGTTGATTCTTGATATTTGTTTGGATTTGTTTATCATTCTAATGGAGAAGAACCAAGATCAACATGAAAATTGATGGAGGTTCATCCCACTTGATTTTTTTGTGATTTTCTTCCCCAGTTCATGATTTTTTCATTCTTCCTAATGCTTTGAACCCATTGTGAACAATTTATTGTTGCAAATTCAAATTATAGTGCAATGATTTGAAACCTTAGATATCAAATCAGGACGACTGGACAGAGGTGCAACGGTGGGTGTGGCAGTAAATTGAACGATTGTGGGTGCAGAATCTACGTTTTTTTTGGATAAAATGAAGAATGGATACGATCAAATTTTTCAAGATGATTGAAGGCCAAAATCGTGTCGATTCAGTGTTAGGACGACTGGATGAGATTGGATCTAGAGTTTCAAGGTGGACAAACTACTAGAACAAAATCTGGGTGATCGAAGGTGCAATCGGGAGGAAGAAGATGAGTTTCTAGAAAACTCGATACACACAGCATGTACTTCCCAACAACACAACGTGTGTCCCCATTTGGATGAACTCAGTGTGTACTATAGTAGGTACACATACAAAGGGTGGAGTACATGGGTTACCTATATGAAGTGTACTCCTCTACGTGACTTGTCCTGGATTAGGTACACGGGCCACCCCGTGTACTGGTACATGGGCATAGACACACGGGTTGATGCAATGTACTGGCACATGGCCGAAGTTCACAGGAAAACCCCAGATACTAGGACACAGTGTGTAACCCTTCTACACACTGTGTAACACTCTTCTACATGACATGGTTTAAATGAAATGGTTCATTGTACACAGGTAGTACCCAGGGTCAAGGGACACAATGTGTGACCCTACTACACACCGTGTACCCCTTTCAACATGATTGACCTTCTTATCCTCTATATCTTTGAAAAGTTTCATTAGTGTTTGTTCCCTTCATTGTTCCCTTGAAGGTTGGTATGAATCATTTTCTACTCCCAGAACTATGATCCCTTTAGTTGGAATTCCTGATAAAGTTATTCAAATTCCCCAAGAGTCCTAAAGTAGGATCATCTATTCATCTTCCTTCCTTAGGTGGAGTTCTCAGTATCAACCTGACCAACAATACGTAGGTGTCGATCCTCTACTTAACATTTTAATACAAATTGAGTTGTTGGCATCACCCCATGGATCTGGATGTTATCCTCACATGTTTATCATATTCTCTTCAGATCTATTAACATCTCTCTCTAATGATAGTACCTAATGAGTAGTACCTCTCAGAAAGACACCATCAATGATATAAGACTCAGGAGTGCGTCCTACCAGATTAGTACTTTGTGGAATATTTAAGCTTAATTCCTAGGGTTGGTATACAATGGTTGTGACTTACATCTATACTATGTGTATTTTTTTTGAGTATATTTGGATATTCTTATTATATGCACCATAGATATATACCTGTGTAGAGATGACTATACTTTCTTTTGTTATATTAATTTTTGGTTTTGAGGTGTCCTAATAAGTATTTTTATACTCACCCCTATATGGGATTTTCCTGCACGTGTCTTTTCTTGTATAGACGATCGACCTTTTGATAGAGTCCTAGGTGAACCAGGACCAGATGGTGCTTAGTGAGACTGAAAATATTGAGGTGTATTCCTGCTACTTTCATATAGTAGTCCCAATACCTTTTAATTAGAAGTTGGACTTGTGTTTATAGACTCTTTCTGGTGGTCTTGTATTCTGGCTCTGTTTACTTTACTTTACTTCTTATCATACTTGGTTGTGGGATATAGATGTATGAATGCAATGGTTTCTTAGTGGGTTTTTTACATTTCATTATTTTGTTGGCTTGGAGATGAGTGTGGGTGAACAACTTCTTTGAAAAAGCCTCACAAGTTAGTGATATGACTACTCGGTGCTAGTCACCAGCCCTTGGCCTATTGGCAGTGGGCTTGGGAAGTGGTGACACTTGCCCCACTGGGATAGGTCGTGACAAAGTGGTATCATAGCGGTCAGTTCTACTTTAGGATTGGGATTCTGTGATATTGGTTGGTGGAAAAAGTGTTAAGTGTTTTGAGTTAGGCTTTCATTCTAGGGATTCCAATGTTGGTGCGGTGGCTGATGTATCCATACAACAAGACTCTGATATCCTGCTTTTGTACTCGGTACATGAGAACATTGGTTATAGGGAAAATAATGGTACATGCATCACATAGGAATGGGTTTTGGTTCCATGTCCTTCTTGATTCTTCTGTCCAGATATACTCATTGATCATGGTAAATCTTGTTGATTTTAGGGTGCCTCTACAATTTATACCATATAGGGTTCAATAGATTGATCATGAGGATGAACCCCTTGTTGAAGAGGCTTTGATATAGGGATTATTTCCCTAGATGTTACCTCCAAGTGGTGCACCATCCATAATACCACCTGTAGTGAAGCACATGGTACCCAAAGTGCCAGTAGATTAGAAGCACATGCTTAGCGTGCTTCACAAGTCTCAGTGATAGAGACCCCTCAATTTCTGAGGTGATCCCAAACCATAGGTGGATAAGTATTGACTTGAGGCAGTGACCCAAGTTTTCTATCTAGTCAGGACACCAACAAATTAAATGGTGGTCCTTGCGATGAGCCTTCTACACAGATCCGTATAGAGATGGTGGATTTTAACTATCCAGACTTATGACGAGGTGACTCTTTTGTGGATAGAGTTTGAGCACCTCTTCAGAGAAGAATTATCACCAGTTACACTGAGAGATGTGTGTATTTAGGAGCTTCTTTAGCTCTATAAGGGTAGCATGTTAGTGGATTATTATTCATCAAGGTTCACCAAACTTTCTAGGTACTTGATGGATATGGTTCAAGATCAATTATTCATAGCTTGGACCTTAAAGCGAGGTCTAGAAAGAGTCATCTGATCCAAAATTATCCCTCTATTCATTCCTACCTATGTTGGGGTGATTGAGTGGGATTTTGTGGTTGAAAGCTTCTTGACTGTGTAGACAAAGCCAGTTATAGTCAACAATGGGAAAGTAGGAGTAGTGACCTCAGCAGCCGAAATCTGATGCCAGTCCTAGGGACCTAGATATGGGAGAAAATTTAAGAGGAGGTCCTAGGATAGAGGATCTGCTGTTCAGGGATCACAGGGTGGGTCCAGTTATCCTACAAAGAGGCGATTCAATTCATGTGGTGGCATGAGACATATCACTCGAGATTGTATAACCCACCATACTGTTGATAAGGAGACTATGGATATAACACCTAGGTAGAGACAGTGGCAGGAACATGCATATCTATAATGGTGGACATGGAAGAGCAGCTGGGAGAGCAGTAAGAGGTGGTCGACATTTTGACTTCTTTCCACCATCACACCCAGGTGGTCCACGCTCGACTCAGGGAGCTGGAGGACAAGTGCAGGGTCTACTACATGTGGTTGGGGCTTATGACTCAGGGGATCGAGAATTGAATTGAGGTACAATCTATATCTTTTCTACTTTAGTTTTATTACTAATAGACATAGGTTATAGTCATTCCCTTTTCACCACATATCTCGTATGCGAACTAGATATTTCGATTGAACCATTGACTTTACCCTTATGCTAGGACACTCCTACTAGAGAAGATTTAGATATCACACAATTTTTTAGGCAGCATGACCTGACTCTTAGAGGTGAGAGTTTCTATTGAAATCTATTTGTATTAGTGTTAAGGCCTTACAACATCATTCTAGTTATGGATTGGTTATCTACAGTTCATGGCTAGATTTACTATTTTAGGCATAGGGTGTGGTGTGTCCACAGTGATGTAATGGGGCTTTCCTTTGATGGTGAAAAGGAAACCCATACATCACAATATAGACTAATGCATATGAGGGTGTAGCCAATTACTCAACAGTTGGCTATCCTAACCCTTGGTGTAATGAATGTTATGACTTTCCAATTTCCTATAGTGGTGGTGGCATATGAGGATGTCTTTTCTGAGGATGTTCTAGGTTTACCAACCCACCGAGAGATATACTTTTTCATTGATTTACACCCCAGGATGATACCAGTATCTGTACCAGCATATTATATGGCTCCTGTAAATCTTTGCGAGCTGAGAGTGTAGTTGGAGGGATTGTAGAGGAAAGGCTTTGTGAGACCCAGTGTTTCACCATGTGAAGGCCCGGTTTTGTTTACCAAAAAGGAATATGGGAGCTTGAGTTTGTGTGTGGAGTATCAACACTAGAATCAGTTTACATGAAGAAAATGTATGCACTACGGAGGATTGATGAACTCTTTGATCAGTTGATAGGGGCACGATGGTTCTCGAAGGTTAACCTCTAATCCAGGTATCACCATCTATGAGTACGGGACAAGGATATACTGAAGATGAACTTTAGATGTCATTACAGCCATTATGAGTACTTGGGGATTCCATTTCGCATGATTAACAACCTATCAATGTTCATAGGACTCCTAAACCAGTCATCCTTACTTAGACCGGTTCGTGGTAGTCTTCATCGATGACATCCTTGTATACTCGACATCCAAGGAGGAGAACACGGGATACATATGGATATTTCTGGATGTACTCTGAGATCACCAACTTTATGGGAAACTCTCAAAGTTCTAGTTCTAGATTTAGGTTGTCCACTTTCTGGGACACGTTATCTCAGTGGATTTAGTGGCAGTGGACCCGGCCATGGTCGAGGCGATATTAGCATGGGAGCCACCTAAGAGTGCTATAGAGGTGCATAGATTCCTCAGGATAGAAAAATATTTCTGAAGATTCATAACTAATTTCTCTAGGATATTATCACCTATGAAATATTTGAATCGAAAGGGGAATCCTTTCATGTGTACAGATATGTGCCAGTAGGCTTTTCAACCATTGAGGCAGAGTTTAAAGAGCACTCTGATCTTGAGATTACCAGAGGAGGGTGTCGAGTATGTAGTGTTCTGCAATGCATCAGGAACTAGACTTGGTTATGTCCTGATGTAGAGTAAAGTAGTGATTGCCTATGGTTAATGCCTGTTGAGACCAAATTAGAAGAACTACTCGACCCATAATCTTGAGTTAGCAGTGGTAGTATTCGCATTAAAGATGTGTCAACACTACCTGATGGGAGAGCGATTTATCATCTACTCTAACCATAAGAGTATCAAGTATATATTCTCTTAGAAGGATCTCAACTTGATATAGAGGTGATGGATATAGTTACTCTAGGATTATGACTTTAATATTTTATATACTCCTGGTAAGGGGAACATGGTAGCAGATACTCTCATTAGGGGATATAGTTTGTTGTTTCTAAATGAGGCATTAAAGCATTTGGCCTTGTTGCATATATCCTTTGTAGATAGAGATGGAGAAGCTTACATCTAGTTCATGGTTGTCACCACTACACCCATAAAATGAGTCAGTGAGGAAAATCTTGGTGATACCAACTGCGATACCCTGTGTGCCCAGATGTCCATAGGGAATGCTTCTGATGAATATTCAAAAGATGGGGAGCACATCATTATTTTCAGAGGACGCACAGTAGTTCCAGTGATGTTACAAAAGGATGTTCTTAGGGAGTTTCATATTTCCCATTTGGAGGTACATCCAGGTGTTTTAAATATGTACCAAGACCTCTAATTTCCGTTATGGTGGCCATAGATGAAGAATAGAGTTGCATGGTTTGTCTCTCAATGCCTTACTTGTCAGAAAGTGAAATATGAGAACAAGATTCCAGTGGGTTTAGCTCAACCCCTTGAGGTGAAGAAGTGGATATGGGATGATATATCTATGTAATTCATGATGTGATTACCAAATATGTCCAAGGGACATGATTCCATATGGGTGATTTTTGACCGACCCACCAAGTCATCCCACTTTCTAGCTATCTGAGAGCAGTGTTCAGTAGAGATCTTGGTACGAATCTACATTTAGGAGATAGTTCGACTCTAGGGAGTACCATCAATGATAGTTTCATATTGTGATAATATCTTTACATTCTGATTGTAAAGGGATTACACGAGGCATTTGGGACCCAATTTCACTTTAGCATAACATTTCACTCAAAAATTGACAACCAGATAGAGCAGACCATTCAGGTTCTAGAGGACATGTTTCAAGCTTGCATATTAGATTTTATCCATAGTTGGGAGTATCACCTACCACTGGTGGAGTTTTCATAAAACAAAATCTACCATTATACCAATGGTATCAAACCATTTGAGGCTTTGTATGGGTGAACCTATAGGTCACCACTTTGAGGGACTGACCTAGGAGAGTCAGCATTCATCTGCCCAAAGTTGGTGTGAGCTACTAAAAAGAAGGTTTAGATTATCCAGGATTGGATGAAGACTACATAGATCCATAAGAAGTATTATGTTGATAAGAAGTGAAAGACTTTGTATTTTGAGGAAGTAGACCATGTGTTCTTATATGTTTCAGATCGATGTGGATTACTGAGATTTTTCATGGGAAGCAAGATATCTCCAAGGTTCATCGGCCCTTTCCAGTTACTGAGTAGAGTTAGTGAGGTGGAATACCACTTATATCTAACCCCATAGTTATGACAAGTACATCAAATATTCTACATGTCACAACTAAGGAGGTACGTGCATGACCCATCACACGTTATCGACTAGGGAGAGCTGGATATCGAGTATGTAGCGACTTTCATTGAGTAACCATTGTATATTGAGGATCGACATGGGAGGATCCTTCATGGGTGATCAATTCATTTGGTTCATGTATGGTGGTAGCATGAGAATCTATAGGACAGAACCTTGGAGAGAGAGGCTTAGATTCATGCTCAGTACCCTCACCTTTTTGAGTAGCCCTTGTTTTGTATTTTCAAGGATGTAAAACCCCAAGGTGGGGAGAACGTAATGTCCCAGATTTTCCTTGTATTATTTTAAATATTATATGGATTAATTTAAATACCAGTAGTTGATATGGTGTGCAATTCAGATTCTTGGTGTGCCTGAAATAAATTCTTGAAAAATAATAAAATATTAAATATCATGCACACACTATTTTCCTGAATAAGTGGAGTAACATCTAAACAAGTGCATGGATTATAAATTAGAGTGAATTGTTGAGTTAATAATAGCGTATTTACCCTAGGAAAGACCTATCATTTGTCATCGTGGTTTAGTTGTGGAAAAATCATCACAAAAATTCAAATGAATAAAATAAATTAAGAAAATTTGTTTTATTTCAGTTGTTGATGCAGTGAGGCTGTTTATCCTTAAATATGTTTTTTTTAGAAATCCAGTGTTGGACTCATAATTTTGTAATTATCTAGATACATGGGAGAGAGAAGATCTGGAGGATCCTTATAATGAATGGTGATTAGTCCTCGGATCAGCAATCAATGCACACCAATATTGAAAAATCTCAACAACAACAACGACAAAATGACCGTTCTTCATCAGCAAGCGATCCAAATCGAGGTAAGGAATTTGATTTAATTCTTTTATTACATATTCTTGATTTCTATGATGAACGTTTATCCTTGATATTTGTTTAGGTTCTTTAATCATTCTAATAGTGATGAACCAATATTGAAACAAACATCGATTGACATTCATACCTATTGATTTTTTGTGCTTTTCTCCCCCGGTTTATGAGTTTTTCATTCTTCCTTGTGCTTTTAACCCCTTGTGAAAAATCAATTATTGTGCCATTCTTGGCGCAAAAATTTGAAACTATAGATCCATCATTGAGATGACTCTATAGAGGTTTAATTGTGGTTGTGGTAGTGAATTAAATGTTGGTGGGTACCAAATCTGTATTCTTCAGTGGAAATGAAGAACA
The DNA here is from genome assembly GCA_963277665.1 of Viscum album. Taxonomy (NCBI): domain Eukaryota; kingdom Viridiplantae; phylum Streptophyta; class Magnoliopsida; order Santalales; family Viscaceae; genus Viscum; species Viscum album. Next base: position 914,924,846 of record OY728165.1, read on the forward strand.
ATTAAGATCACATTTTTCGAGCTGATTGAAGGCCTGAATCACGTCAATTCAGTGTTAGGATGACTAGATGAGACTGGATATAGAGTTTTGAGGTGAACAGACCACCAGAACAGAATTCGGGTGATCGAAGGCATGAGCGAGAGGAAAAAGACGAGTTTCTGGAAAACCCAATACACATGACGTGTAGTCCCTGATTACATGCTGTGTGTCCCCCTTTGTACGAACTCGGCGTGTACCATGTGAGGTACATAGACATGGGGTGGAGTACATTATAAGGCCCCAGCCTTAAACCTTACTTAATATTGAATTAAATGAATAATTCACATTGAGGATCTTTTCAGGTTTAGAGTTTTAGAGAATTAGAACATAACTATTACATCTTAAAAGATTACAAAGTAGACACTTCTACTAAGTTTCCATAAAATAAAAACTCTTAAAAAGAAAGATTTCTAGATTCCATGTTTTATATAGAATGACATTCCCTTGATCCCATCCTTGACCTTATTCCACTTTAAGTCCTGTGAAAAACATTTCGAAAAACTTGGGGTGAGCATAAAAAGCTCAGTAAGGGATACCGAAAGAATGAAAACTGTTAGTTTTTCAAACATCAAGTAAACCATATATACTCTATCAAAGTAATACCTTCACCTTCATGAAGTAGTAAAAACTCTTCACAGAATAAAGTATCATTACTTACATTTTTGTAACCAAAGGATAACCATAAAACCCATATAAAGAACACATAACATATATAAAGGTAACTTGGTACATAAACATACTTAAGTGGAATAACCATACGGTCGACTTCCACACTTATCACTTAATGGAATAGCCATACGACCAATTTCCATACATACTTAATGGAATAGCCATAAAACCGACTTCCATACCCAATGCATTGGAGGTTATAACGTAACCACCCGTCCTGGTATTCACGGCACCACCCGTCATATGGTTTATAACGTAACCACCCGTTAAAATGTCCAAGTACCAGTATAAAATCATAAAACATAAAACCAATATAAAGGAATGATAACATTTCCACATTTCAATCATAATATAACATAAATATATTGACATAATAGAATCCTTTATCAAAACCATTTTCAATACCAAAATACATAAAATAGTATATGGTATTTATTTTATTCTAAAAACAATACGGCTTGTTGAGGATGCCAAAGACCAAATAATACTCGCGGCGGCGGAAAAAGGTCGTTGTCACCGCGTACGTTAAAAAAAACATTCCTTTTTATCGTTTAGTAAAATGCTTCATAGAAAAAGTTTCCTTTTGTATAAAAGTAAAAGTCAAAGGATTTTATACACCTTATAAAAGAAATTTGTGTATAAAACGAAATATGCCTCAATGAAAGGAGATTGAGACGAAGTCCCTTACCTTGGGTCCGACTTGACTCGATCGTTCTTTAACGTCCTGAATAATAAACTTGAGTTAATTTAAAATTGATTAAGAACCTTTTTAAAGTTTATTATTCCTTTTATATCACTTACTTCCATGTTATTAACATTATGTAACCATTTAAGTTAATAATGTTTGTTTTTTCAATATTTGGTTCTTAAGTCGAAAGTTGACTTCTTACAATTACATGTTGTTCATGTGGTCAAAAGTTATTTATATCCAGAATGAAATTCCCGATTTGGATATAATATGTATCATATATATCCAGCATATACATGTATTTATAATATTACATAATCATTTAGAGGTAAGAAATGAAATGCACCGTTCATGGAGACGGTAAGCCGTACGTACGCATGAACACTACTTTCATTTCTTTGTCATATTAATGGAATTAAAACTAAATGAGAGGTATGTATATTTTAATTCCAGAATTATATTCATCATTTAGATATATCATTAGTTATATATATACATTATATACATGTAATTTTAATAGTACATTACATTTGGGGATAAGAAATGAAGTGCACCGTTCATGGAGACGGTAAGCCGTACGTACGCATGAACGCTACTTTCATTTCTATCTCATACTTTAATGGAATGAAATAATAATGATATAGAGGTATATTATAATTCCAGTATAACATCATATATAATAACTTTAAATCTATCCTTTACACGTCCCACATATGGCATTAACGAATCACATCACTTTGAGGGGGCGGTAGTCCGCACTTCCTTAAATGAAGATATCGTGTTTACCCATAATGGAAACCATAAAGGTATGCCAAAAATGAAAAATATAGAAGCTTAAAGAAAACATAAAAATATTATATATCATATATAAAAATAGTGACATCATAATGGCCACCCTTGAATGTGTTAAATGAGTATTGAACAATCATCGTTTCGGGTGGCAGAATTTCGCCATCCACGGAAACCGTATGTTCTTTAACCATTTGATGTAGTTGTGTGAGAGTGTAGCTCAAATAAATATTATAACAACATCCTAGTATATTGAAGATACTGGTGTTGTTACAAAATAAGTAAATAAAAAGAGTTTAGAGGGTTGGAGAAGAAAAATAAAACAAATGAACAAGAGAGAATGAATTACCTTTAAAAGTGTAACTCCTTTTGATTTGAGCCTAAAGGCTTCCTTTGAAAGGATTCTGCCCAAAGGGAATCCTCTAGGATGAGGAGAGGGATGTGGAGAGAGTAAATGGGCAGGGGTTTGCCGAGCCAAAGTCTTGAGGAGTGTGTGAAATGAGGTAGAGGTGGGGGCCTTTTATAAGAGGAGAGGAGGGGCACTTTTGGAAAGTAAAGAAATATTACTTTATTTGAAAATGTGTTTCGGTTTTAAAAGGTCCCACATTGATATAATTCGTGGATAAGGTGATAAGGGTTCTAAATCCACTCATCCAATTGGTTTTGGACATGTGTAGGTTTTATATTTTTCATTATCTTTCCATTTTATTTAAATCGTCAAATAATGATGTCATCGCTGCATCATTATTATGTCATATATAATTTACTTTATTTAATGTCTAAAAATTATAAAAAAATACTATGATGTAGGAAATCATTTTAGTTTTCCAATGACTATTTATAATCAAAATTTGGACTTGTATAACCCCACTCAAAAATTTATTTAGTAAAACAAGTTATGTTAGTGTCATTTTCACTTTAACATTAAATAAAAATATATTAATGTCATTTTCCAACTAAAGTGGATCCATGGGGTCCCCAAGTTGGCCCATGTCTTGTCTTGGTCGGCCATGACTCACCCAATAGGTGTAGGACAAGTGTCATGGTGTTTTCACATTCTTATAATACCATTTTTACCTTAAACTACACTAATTACCTCTAATCGCGATTAAGAACTTAATAAGTTACTATTCACCAAAAAATTATTATTATCTCATTGAACCACATTTTACTTCTTAATGAAAAACATGTATGTCGAATTTTTGAAATTCAAAACACAATGATGGCAAAATTTCATTTAAACGGAAAATCAGTCCTTATAAGTACCACTTAGTGGTTTCACTATTCATCAAAAATTGATGTTTTTCAGAAAATTACCAAAAATTCACCCTAAGCTATATTTGATATTACGAATTCAAAAATGAAGTCAATTTTACAAAATTCAAAACATATAAGTCAAATTAATTAATTTAATAATTAATTCCCGCTGTCAGAGCAAATACCGTGTTTTTTTGAAACAATAAGTATCAAAAGATTGACACTAGTTTAAGTCCGATTTCAAAGTGAAATTAATTCCAACAACCACTATTGGATTTAATGGTAAAAATATTTTCTAATTTCAATTTAAAACCAAATAAAAAGATAATCTAATCATATGAATAAATTATATTAAAAAGAGGTTTTGAATTAAAACACAACATTTTACACTATTCATAAAAAATGAACTTTATCAGAAAGGTACCAAAAATTTACACAAAGTAAATTTTGATGTCCCGATTCTAAAGAAGAGTTATATTTGGTCCAAAATAAAGTATAAGAGTAATCAAAACTATTTTTAATGACGGTTCGCCGTTTAAAAGGTGATAAGTGGACCTTTCGTGAAAATTAGGCTATAAATGCCTAAAATTGAACTCTTTCCGTAATTTAAGCCTTTATCTTTTATTGGGTAAATGTAAAAAAATTTAAAAACATCTCTAATAATATTTTAGTTATTTCTATCCATTCCTACCAGTACAACAGCTACTTGTTAACTAACATTTAAAATAATATTATTTTATTACTAGTGTGCTACGTAAGTTTCAAAGAAACTCATCGTTGCGTATCAGGTACGCTATCGAACATAGAAACCCCTTTAAAATAAAATTAATATTTAATTTGTAAATATTAATAATTATGAAAATTATTTATTCTTTATTTACCTGGGATGTTACATCCTTCCCCCCTTTTGGGAATTGCGTCCTCGCAATTTTATTCACTTATCAAAATAAGTGGGGGTATTTATCCCTCATAGCATTTTCAGATTCCCACGTTGCCTCTTTAATCACATGGTTTTTCCACAAAACCTTTACCTGATTAATCACCTTATTCCGTAACACTTGCTCCCTGTGGTCAAGAATCTGTACCGGTTGTTCCTCATAAGATAGGTTCTCTTCCAACTGAACTACCTCTGGACTCAAAACATGAGATGGATCTGGCATATACTTTCTCAACATCGAAACGTGAAAAACATTGTGTACCTGAGATAAACTCGGAGGTAAAGCCACTCGGTATGCAACTGATCCAACTCTTTCCAGAATTTCGTATGGTCCAACAAACCTTGGACTCAACTTTCCTTTCTTACCAAATCTCATCACGCTTTTCCAAGGAGAAACCTTGAGAAAAACATGATCACCTACCTCAAAAGATAGATCCTTCCTCCGGTTATCCGCATAACTCTTTTGCCTGCTCTGAGCTGTTCTCATGTGTTTCTGAATCAGCTGAACTTTTTCTGCCATCTCTTCTACCAATTCTGGTCCCATCAGCTTCCTTTCACCCACTTCATTCCAAAATGTTGGAGTTCGACACTTCTTCCCTTATAATGCCTCAAATGGTGCCATCTGTATACTGGAATGGAAACTGTTATTATATGAAAATTCAACCAAAGAAAGATGTTGGTCCCAACTTCCCTGATAATCCATAGAACAAGCTCGTAGCATATCCTCCAAAGTCTGAATTGTTCGTTCTGACTGCCCATCTGATTGAGGATGAAAAGCTGTACTAAAATTTAATTCAGTACCCAACGACTTCTGATGGCCTTTCCAAAAGTTGGATGTGAACCTGGGATCACGATCAGATATAATGGAGAGAGGAAATCCATGTAACCTGAATATCTCTTTAAGATACAAACGGGAAAGTTGATCAAGAGAGAAAGTATCTCATATAGAAAGGAAATGAGCAGATTTGGTCAAGAGATCAATAATAACCCAGATTGCATTATTACCTTGAGATGTCTTCGGTAATCCAACAAAAAAGTCCATGGATATGTTTTCGCATTTCCACTCTGGCACTGGTAAAGGCTGAAGCATCCCTTTCGGTAACTGCTGCTCTGCTTTAACCTGTTGACATGTCAAACACTTCACAGTAAAATCAGCAATGTCTCTTTTCATTCCATCCCACCAGTAATACTCCCGCAGACCTCTGTACATCTTAGTACTGCCAGGATGAAAAAACAACTCATTCTTCAACTGTGAATCACAAGGCACACATAACCTCTTCCCAAACCTCAAAACACAAACACAAACTTATCCAAGAACTCATGTAAAATTTTATTCATAAGGTCCATGAATACAGTAGGTGCATTGGTTAACCCAAAAGGCATAACTAAAAATTCAAAATGGCCATATCTAGTACAGAATGCAGTCTTCGGAACGTCTGCTTCTTTTACTTTCAACTAATGGTACCCTGACCTCAAGTCAATCTTCGAAAAATACTGAGCTCCCTGGAGCTAATACCACTTCATTCGATGGCCCAACATCTGCTGAAGTTGTTTCAAAGGATTTTACCACCCCTTTCTTCTTGTAGTCTAACTGCTTCCCATCACTCAAGCTCCTTGCCGGACACTCGTCTACATAATGACCCATTTCATTACACTTAAAACATCTTACCGTTGGCTTTTCATTTCCTGCTTGATCATCTTCCTTATAGTTACGAGCAATATGACCAGACTTACCACACCGAAAGCACTTACCAGACTTGGATAAACATTCTCCAGGATGCATTTTACCACACTTCTCACAGGATGGATATTTGGTTTTCTTACCTCCTTGCTTCTTTGATGAATTCTTCCCCTTTTCCTGCCAACTAGATCTCTTATTCTGTTGTTTGTCATAGAACACCTGATCATCGGCAAACTCCATTTCCACCTTCACCGCACATCGAACAAGTTTTTCATAACTTTTGAACTCATGAGAAGCTAAAGCCCTTCGATACTTTGGCTTTAACCCTGAGTAAAAACGGTTTATTTTACTATCAAGATCTCGTATGAAGTTTAGAGAATACCTTGCCAATCGAGTGAACTTTTCTTCATAAGCAGCCACTGAATCATCCTCATGCCTCAATTCTAGGAACTGTTTTTCCATCCTAAGACGAACCACCTTAAGAAAATATTTCTCAAGAAACATACCTTTGAATTCGTCCCAGTGAAGATCCTCAATCTCATCCCTATCCCTTATATTTTTCACCATTGACCACCACTGATCAGCTTCACCTTCAAAACGGTAAACAGCAAGACTAACCTTTTGATGTTCTGAACACCCCATGACATCAAAAATCTTCTCCAGTGCTTTAATCCACCCTTCAGCTTGCACAGGGTCAGATGATCCTCTGAATGATGGGGGATGTTGCCTCATGAAATGTTCCACCACTGACATGTTCCTCTGCGGTTGATCTGGCTGATCTCATGCATGGATACCACCACCATTTATATCCTGAGTCAACTGTGCCATCACAGCAACAAACTGTTCAGTTCCGATTCCGACCATCTCAGGTTTCTGATTTGGAAGGTTATCTTCCTCCTGATGTCGTCCCAACATAGCTGCTTTGTTTCCTCTGCGGAAAACCATTCTGAACACAAAAATATCTTAGGCGAAGCAACATGTTAATCCGTAAATGCTATATCATTTCAATCATATTATAATTTAACACTTTTCTAACTCCTAATGTTGTCTAAACCGACCTTTGATACCAACTATAAGGCCCCAGCCTTAAACCATACTTAATATTGAATTAAATGAATAATTCACATTGAGGATCTTTTCAGGTTTAGAGTTTTAGAGAATTAGAACATAACTATTACATCTTAAAATATTACAAAGTAGACACTTCTACTAAGTTTCCATAAAATAAAAACTCTTAAAAAGAAAGATGTCTAGATTCCATGTTTTAGATAGCATGACATTCCCTTGATCCCATCCTTGACCTTATTCCACTTTAAGTCCTGTGAAAAACATTTCAAAAAACTTGGGGTGAGCATAAAAAGCTCATTAAGGGATACCGAAAGAATGAAAACTGTTAGTTTTTCAAACATCAAGTAAACCATATATACTCTATCAAAGTAATACCTTCACCTTCATGAAGTAGTAAAAACTCTTCATAGAATAAAGTATCATTAATTACCTTTTTGTAACCAAAGGATAACCATAAAACCCATATAAAGAACACATAACATATATAAAGGTAACTTGGGACATAAACATACTTAAGTGGAATAACCATACGGTCGACTTCCACACTTATCACTTAATGGAATAGCCATACGACCAATTTCCATACATACTTAATGGAATAGCCATACGGCCGACTTCCATACCCAATGCATTGGAGGTTATAACGTAACCACCCGTCCTGGTATTCACGGCACCACCCGTCGTATGGTTTATAACGTAACCACCCGTTAAAATGTCCAAGTACCAGTATAAAATCATAAAACATAAAACCAATATAAAGGAATGATAAAATTTCCACATTTCAATCATAATATAACATAAATATATTGACATAATAGAATCCTTTATCAAAACCATTTTCAATACCAAAATACATAAAAGAGTATATGGTATTTATTTTATTCTAAAAACAATACGGCTTGTTGAGGAAGCCAAAGACCAAATAATACTCGCGGCGGCGGAAAAAGGTCGTTGTCACCGCGTACGTTAAAAAAAACATTCCTTTTTATCGTTTAGTAAAACGCTTCGTAGAAAAAGATTCCTTTTGTATAAAAGTAAAAGTCAAAGGATTTTATACACCGTATAAAAGAAATTTGTGTATAAAACGAAATATGCCTCAATGAAAGGAGATTGAGACGAAGTCCCTTACCTTGGGTTCGACTTGACTCGATCGTTCTTTAACGTCCTGAATAATAAACTTGAGTTAATTTATAATTGATTAAGAACCTTTTTAAAGTTTATTATTCCTTTTATATCACTTACTTCCATGTTATTAACATTATGTAACCATTTAAGTTAATAATGTTTGTTTTGTCAATATTTGGTTCTTAAGTCGAAAGTTGACTTCTTACAATTACATGTTGTTCATGTGGTCAAAAGTTCTTTATATCCAGAATGAAATTCTCGATTTGGATATAATATGTATCATATATATCCAGAATATACATGTATTTATAATATTACATAATCATTTAGAGGTAAGAAATGAAATGCACCGTTCATGGAGACGGTAAGCCGTACGTACGCATGAACGCTACTTTCATTTCTTTGTCATATTAATGGAATTAAAACTAAATGAGAGGTATGTATATTTTAATTCCAGAATTATATTCATCATTTAGATATATCATTAATTATATATATACATTATATACATGTAATTTTAATAGTACATTACATTTGGGGATAAGAAATGAAGTGCACCGTTCATGGAGACGGTAAGCCGTACGTACGTATGAACGCTACTTTCATTTCTATCTCATACTTTAATGGAATGAAATAATAATGATATAGAGGTATATTATAATTCCAGTATAACATCATATATAATAACTTTAAATCCATCCTTTACACGTCCCACATATGGCATTAACGAATCACATCACTTTGAGGGGGCGGTAGTCCGCACTTCCTTAAATGAAGATATCGTGTTTACCCATAATGGAAACCATAAAGGTATGCCAAAAATAAAAAATACAGAAGCTTAAAGAAAACATAAACATATTATATATCATATATAAAAATAGTGACATCATAATGGCCACCCTTGAAGGTGTTAAATGAGTATTGAACAATCATCGTTTCGGGAGGCAGAATTTCGCCATCCACGGAAACCGTATGTTCTTTAACCATTTGATGTAGTTGTGTGAGAGAGTAGCTCAAATAAATATTATAACAACATCCTAGTATATTGAAGATACTGGTGTTGTTACAAAATAAGTAAATAAAAAGAGTTTAGAGGTTTGGAGAATCAAAATAAAACAAATGAACAAGAGAGAATGAATTACCTTTAAAAGTGTAACTCCTTTTGATTTGAGCCTAAAGGCTTCCTTTGAAAGGATTATTCCCAAAGGGAATCCTCTAGGATGAGTAGAGGGATGTGGAGAGAGTAAATGGGAAGGGGTTGGCCGAACCAAAGTCTTGAGGAGTGTGTGAAATGAGGTAGAGGTGGGGGCCTTTTATAAGAGGAGAGGAGGGGCACTTTTGGAAAGTAAAGAAATATTACTTTATTTGAAAATGTGTTTCGGTTTTAAAAGGTCCCACATTGATATAATTCGTGGATAAGGTGATAAGGGTTCTAAATCCACTCATCCAATTGGTTTTGGCCACGTGTAGGTTTTATATTTTTCATTATCTTTCCATTTTATTTAAATCGTCAAATAATGATGTCATCGCTGCATCATTATTATGTCATATATAATTTACTTTATTTAATGTCTAAAAATTATAAAAAAATACTATGATGTAGGAAATCATTTTAGTTTTCCAATGACTATTTATAATCAAAATTTGGACTTGTATAACCCCACTCAAAAATTATTTTAGTAAAACAATTTATGTTAGTGTCATTTTCACTTTAACATTAAATAAAAATATATTAATGTCATTTTCCAACTAAAGTGGCTCTATGGGGTCCCCAAGTTGGCCCATGGCTTGTCTTGGTCGGCCATGACTCACCAAATAGGTGTAGGACAAGTGTCATGGTGTTTTCACATTCTTATAATACCATTTTTACCTTAAACTACACTAATTACCTCTAATCGCGATTAAGAACTTAATAAGTTACTATTCACCAAAAAATTATTATTATCGCATTGAACCACATTTTACTTCTTAATGACAACCATGTATGTCGGATTTTTGAAATTCAAAACACAATGATGGCAAAATTTCATTTAAACGGAAAATCAGTCTTTATAAGTACCACTTAGTGGTTTCACTATTCATCAAAAATTGAAGTTTTTCAGAAAATTACCAACAATTCACCCTAAGCTATATTTGATATTACGAATTCAAAAATGAAGTCTATTTTACAAAATTCAAAACATATAAGTCACATTAATTAATTTAATAATTAATTCCCGCTGTCAGAGCAAATAGCGTGTTTTTATGAAACAATAAGTATCAAAAGATTGACACTAGTTTAAGTCCGATTTCAAAGTGAAATTAATTCCAATGACCACTATTGGATTTAATGGTAAAAATATTTTCTAATTTCACTATAAAACCAAATAAAAATATAATCTAATCATATAAATAAATTAGATTAAAAAGAGGTTTTGAATTAAAACACAACATTTTACACTATTCATAAAAAAAATGAACTTTATCAGAAAGGTACCAAAAATTTACACAAAGTAAAATTTGATGTCCCGATTCTAAAGAAGAGTTATATTTGGTCCAAAATAAAGTATAAGAGTGATCAAAAATATTTTTAATGATGGTTCTCCGTTTAAAAGGTGATAAGTGGACCTTTCGTGAAAATTAGGCTATAAATGCCTAAAATTGAACTCTTTCCGTAATTTAAGCCTTTATCTTTTATTGGGTAAATGTAAAAACATTTAAAAACATCTCTAATAATATTTTAGTTATTTCTATCCATTCCCGCCAGTACAACGACTACTTGTTAACTAATATTTAAAATAATATTATTTTATTACTAGTGTGCTACGTAAGTTTCAAAGAAACTCATCGTTGCGTATCGGGTACGCTATCGAACATAGCAACCCCTTTAAAATAAAATTAATATTTAATTCGTAAATATTAATAATTATGAAAATTCTTTATTCTTTATTTACCTGGGATGTTACATACATGGGTTCCCTATATAGTGTGTACTCCCCAACAAAACTTGTCCTAGAACAAGTACACATGATACCCCATGTATTGATACACGAGTAGATACACATGAGATGACACCGTGTACTGGAACATGGATGAAGTACATGGGCAGACCCCAGATGCTAGGAAATGGTGTGTAACCCTATTTTACATGAAATTTTTTAAATGAAATGGGCTATTGTACAAGGGAAGTTCCTAGGGTCAAGGGATATGGTGTCTAACCCTACTACACATCATACACCCCTTTCTACATGGCCTGACCTTATTTTCCTCTGTATATTGGACAAGTTTCATTAGGGTTTGTTCCCTTAATTATTCCCCTGAAGGTTGGAATGAATCATTTCCTGCTCCTAGTACTAATATCCCTTTAGCAAGTTTTCCTAGATAGAGTTTTTGAAATCCCTTGAGAGGCCCAGAGCAGGATCCTCTATTCATATTTGTTCCTTAGGTGGAGTTATTAGTATTGATGTCACCAACACTACATGGGTGTTGATCCTCAACTTAGTGAGTTAATCTAGACTGATTTGTTGGAATCACCCCATAGACCTTACTGTGACCCTCATCTATGTATCATATTCTCTTCATATCCATCAGCGTATCTCTATCATGATAATACTCAATAAATAGTACCTCTCGGATGGATTTCATCAGTGATATCGACTCAAGAGTGTGTCCTCCTAGATGGGGGTTTCCTATAATCTTGTAACAAAATTCCTTCAGTTGGTATAAAGTGGTTGTTACTTACCTCTAGACTGTGAGTCTTGTTTTGAGTATATCTAGATATTCTTGTTATATGTGATGTATACATATATTTGTGTAGAGATGACTATGATTTCCTTTTTTGTATTTCTTTTTGGTTTCAGTGTGTTCTACTAAGTATTGTTATACTCACCCCTATACAATATTTTCCCCCACATGTTGTGTCTTGCGCAGACTATCAAACTTTTGAAAGAGTCCTAGGCAGACCAGGACTAGATGTTTCTTAGTGAGACCAGACAGATCAAGGAGTGTTCCTAAGGATTTCAGATTGCAATCCTAGTACCTTTTACTTACATATTGGACTTGTGTTTACAGACTCTTTGTGGTGGGATTTTATTTTGGCCCTATATACATTACTTTACTTCAGGTTATACTATGGTTGTGGTATATAGATGTATTCATGCATTGGTTTCTTAGTGGTTTTTTACATTTCAACATTTTTTTGGGCTTGAAGATGTGTATGTGTGTGTACAAGTACTTAGAAAATTCCTACCAAGTTAGTGATATGCCTACTCGGTGCTAGTCACCAACCCCTGGCCTATTGGAGTCAGGCTTGGGGAGTCATGGATTGGTCCCCACTGGGATTGTTTGTGAAAATGTTTTTCTATTCATAGTAATATTATATATTAAAATTTAAAAAATATTGTTTGAATAGGAACAAGTATGAACATCACGTCATACTCAACATTAAAAATCTCAAGCATAGAAAAGATAAAGCCTAAAAAGCTTTCTCTTCAATTGAAAGATACAATAATGAGACATATAATATGTTTGATTGATGATGTTTTAATGAAAGTATTTTATTATAGTTGAATTTCTTATTCTTGAGATGGATGAAGAGAAACCACCCCTTATTCTTGTGAGACTAATTTTATCAAAGGAAAGGAACTTGATTGATGTGAAAATTGGGGATTTATCATTGTTACTTGGTGGTAAACAAGTTAAGTTAAATATTTATTAAGAAATGAAAAATATTGAAGAAGAAAATGATTAGAGTGAGGATATAAAGTAGGAAATTGAATATGTTACTACCATAGATAAAAGAAAATAAATAATATATTATGAAGAAGAAATACAAGAGAGAAATAAAGGAGGAGGAGAAAAGGGTGTTGTTTGATAATATATAAGATAAATAAAAATATTCTATAAAAAATGAGATAAAATAGGTAATTTTTTAGTTAGTTCATGATTTATCATTTTATTTTTTATGATTAAATAAAAATTTACAGATCGGTATAATGTAATTGGAAAAGATACTACCTAAATAAGAGTAAATATAGTTTTTGAGAAAGGAAAAAAATCCCCTCTATATAGAGGAAAATCAATTGATACCATTCATTTATTTTGATCAGTAACTTTTTTACATTCTTTTATTTTTAACATATTGAGGTAATGTCTAACTAAAAGATTAATACAATGTTTATGTGTATAAATAAAGTTTTATTATTTTCTTAAAAAATTAACTATAGGATTTTTTGGGATGCTTTTGGATTAAAATTCAATCACACAATCTTTTAGTGATTTAATGTAATGGATCTTATGATTTCATTTACTATTTTTTATCCATAAGAAGAAGAAGCATCAATAATAAAGAAATGATGGAAAATATTTTTATTAGAGGGGGTATAATGTTTTAAATATTTTATATTTTTCATACTTTATCTTATTTAATTAATTATTTAGGTGAAATTATAAAAGAAAATTTCCTATCATACACAACTTATTACTACATTTTTTATCTATGATACAAAGATATACTTAGGAATAATATCACTACACGAAAAGAGATAACTAAAGACAAACTTGTAGAAACAATTTGTAAAACTACTGCTAAATGTTTAGAGAAATAAATTCACGCATTTTTGAGTTGTGATCCTAAAAACCACTACTAAACATAATATATAACAGTGGATATTTTAAACTGCTGATAATTTGTGGTGATTTTTAAAACCAACTCTAAATTTTTATTGAAAATAATTTCAATAATTTTTAATAATGATCTAAGAAACAATCACTAATATTAATATTTAATAACATATGTTTTAAATCACAACTAATTAGTAGTATTTTTTAAATCATTGATAATCATTTAAAAAAAATCACTCTTGATTTATCTTCACCCACATTGTTGAGATCCACTATGACCTAACTTTCCCATAGAATCCTATCATCACCACCATCCTGCATGGTCTACCATCATTAAATTCCCTCTCTTAGTCTCTTAGAATCATTCATCACCCACCCCTAGTTTCCAGATCCCCCATAGTTTCTTTATCCATTTTTTTAATTATAAGTATATGGTAATCCATGTTAAATGATAATGTATGTTCTTTGAATCGACTATAATAGTATCTAATAAAGTGGATAATTTTTCATTAAATTTGTTTAAAAATGTTATTGATTTCCTTTTAATACTTTGTATTGTATAAAAGATAACATCTAGAATAAATTTATGTGATATAGAATGAATTTTAATGGTTTTTGAATATATACTATAGAAATTTATCTTAAGATTCCAAGATATCTATGATATTCACATGAATAATAAAGATGTGGTACCACTATTTAGACCATTTTACTATTTACATGTATTTATTCCTTATATATTCCCCTTATAGTAGTTTATATTAGTGGATTAGATGTTCATTATGGTTTATAAATATGACTTTTCCACTATAAAGCAAGTTCATGATTCAGTTCTCTCTATTGGGTTGTTTATCACTAGTCATTTTTTAGAAATTCTATCTTCTCATATACACCAACCAAACTTGATAATTATACCATATGATTGTCCTTGTGGATTTAAGTATATAAATTCTTATGTTAATCTATTTAAGAGAATTTATTTTAAGGTTTGTTATATTTACTAGCATCTGAAACCCTATCATGCTTATCTATTTTTTCTAATAAATGTGGATTTGTTTCATAAAAAAAGAGTAGGTATCAACAAACTAGAATCCTTCACTTAAATATGGTGTAATTGATGGTGATAATGAATAATACAATGTAAATACTTTCTAAGTACATTTGAAAAAAACGCGAACAGAGATGAATTATTGTTTGTTCGTATTGAACTGAGCCCTCTTCACAAGTACATTTTTGGACCTTTATTTATAGAGACCTCTAATAAAATTATTTTTGATGAGGAAAAATTGATTTTTTTCTTATTGCTATATCATTTTTTGGACTTAGGTATTTTTGAATATAGTGAGATATTTTACAAAAATTTTACATGTGAACTCAAATATTTTGTAATTTTCTTATTTTTTCTCTTCCTTTATTTGAATTACTTTTTTTCTTGATATTTTTTACAAGAATTCCATGCTCGAAGAGATTTAGAGATGTTATCCACTTTAAAACACAAGATAGTCATTATACTCTTATTTCACAGGGAACAATGATGATATAAGATAATGTTAGGATCATATAGGGATATGTCCAAAATTGGGGGGGGGAGAGGAATCAATGTTGGTACACTTTTACACAATTTTCTCTTTTTCCCTTTATCACTTATTCGCTTATTCAGTGTAAGAATATCTCTTTCTCTCTATCTCTTATTTGGTCGATATGAAAGAAGATATAAAATAGGAAAGTACATAAGAGAATACCAGGATTTTTTGATGAGGTTTTACTCTCCAAGGATGACTACATCCCCAGCGTATTTTTTTATTATTCCATGCACATTGCTTCCTTATTATTATCAAAAGAAGCACATACAAAGGTATGAACTTGAAGTTGTTATCTTGGAACTAACTGGGTATAATTCAAGTAAGATATTTTTATTATATTATCTCAATAGAATTTAGGATTCAACCTGATCTTTATGAAGTAGAACAATAATAAAGCTCTTGTGCCACTCATGGACAAAGTGAATGATCTTCTTCCTCAACTGCAGCAATCAAGTGGGCTACCTTAAACTTCCTTAGACGTAAATAATAGATGACTATAGGTTGGATTTCTCTGATTCTCAGCCTAAATATGATCATTATAAGACATGGATTGACTATAATATCCCAATATTTTAGGAACACCATATTTGATAGGGTATACAATATGCAACACTGAGCTCAAACGAACCATGAAATATTATTATTTAAATATGATTGTTATAACATAACCATTTAATTAGAGGGTATGAATAGGAATAAACAAATTATGAAATATATATTAAGTTCAAACACAAGAAAAAATTATTTATTAATTTTTATCAAACAAACACACAATTTTTTAGCAAATTTATTTTATTCTTCAAAAGTATGTTTTCTTTAAGAATGTTTTCTATTTCTTTCACTAAGAAAATAATATATTTTTTTTAAAAATTTTTAAAATTTATTTGAAAAAATTATTTTCATTTTTTAAATCATCATATGAAAATTTTATTATGGTGATTTTTTGGTATTTTTTTGAAATTTTTTATTTTTCAATGAATAGTGAAAAAATACAGTTTTTATTGAAAACTGTAATTTTGTTTCAAGATTTTAAAAATATATAGTTTATTTTAAATGTTTTAAATTTTATTTTGTTCAATTATATTAATAATAATTTAATTATGTTGTTTGGAATAAATTTTACACTTTAATTTGGCATAAAAACATTTTTATTCCAGGAAAAGAAATTTTTAGAAAAACAATTTTTCATTGTGTTTTAATATTAAATTAATTTATTCCAATTATTGAAATTAAATCTTGAAAAATGGATGAAATATTTGGAATCATCAGGTCAATATTTTTTAAATAGGACCATTTTATTTCTGGTCATTATGAATAGTAACCACGTTAAAAAATTATCATCATGATAAGAGTAAATTGGGTGATTAAGGTTAAAAATAATGTAATAAGGAATTTAAAATAAAAAAAACTCACATTAATTTAATTTTTTGAGTATATTTCTTCCAAAACTATCCAAAATTTTAAAATATGGCATTTTTTCCATTTATCTATGATTTTGACCTTTATAATATTTAAGTGAGTGATAAAGACAAAAATATCACTTTTCTTATTTGAATATCTATAATATTTTATGATAGGGATAAATAAAACTTATGTTTAGTTATAAATATTAATTTTAAATATAATTTTTTTTATCATATAAAATCATTTCTAATTTTTAGTGATGAAATAATTACCTTTAATGCTTGCGCAACGTCGACACAACATTAATTTAGTTAATAGAAAAATAAAATAATTTATTTTAAAAATATTAAAAGTAATATAATTTAAAATAATTATTGTTTTTAATGATTTTTTAGATAAATAAATTAATTTAGTGTTGTTTTAAAAGATTATATTTTAATTATTTCTTTTTATTTATGTATTTAAAGTCAAATTAATGGAATAATGTTAAAAATGACATTAAAGATATTTTATAATAAATGGTATTTTATTAAATGATTTAAAATTAATAAAAATATGATATACATACAAATTAACGGTAAATGGTTGAAAACATCAACTATGTCCCATTTATGGTTCTTTTTTCATTTTATAGTAACATTATTGACCCTTAAAGGTTATACAACTTTAATATTGCTGTTATTGTTAAAAGGGTTAACAAGGGGGTTAAAACTAAACGATAGGGGTAAAAACATAACCATAACTTGTAAAAATTTTATTGGATAATTTAATTTATATAAATAATCATTATATATTATAATTATACTTGTTTGGATCCATTTTAGTCTAAAAATAAATTTATATTAATTTAATAATTTATGTAATTCTAAAAGTGCCCCTCTCCTCACTTAAAAGGGAACCTCACATCCTCTTTTATTAACACTTAAATAACGTTTTGGTTTAGAAAATACTTAACCAAATACATTAATTATATCCCTTCCCAAATCCAATAGTCATTGGTTTGATCATAAATCTAATCTAGGAATACTTTAGGTATAATCCTAAAGAGGTTGTCCGAAGAAGTGATATTGCTTTTAATTGAGCATTTTTGTTTTATTTATTCTTACACCTAATTAAAATATTATTCAACCATGAAAATATTTTAAAATTAGTATCTAAAATATAGAAATATTTTATTATTTTAATGGAATTACCTATATCCGTCTTCTCTTCCATCAAATGGGAAATGAAACCATCTTTCGTGTGTACGACAGACTACCACCTCACGAATCGATCTAATTAATTTATCATCACCACCTATAAAGGATGGTTATAATGATGGATTTAACATATATATATATATATATGATATTAATATATATTTATAATTTCTAGAAATTAATATATCATATATTTTCTTACCTTTCCATTCATTGAAAAATGATAACGTCGTTCATGTGTACGTGTGGACTACCAACTCCATGAAGTGATGTGATTTATTTTTCACCACCAAATCACATGTATGGTACATATAAGTTTATTTTAATAAATAATATAGAATTTATGATATAATTTTCATCTTATATGGATAAAATAATACTTATGTTTTTTCTATCATGATCATAGAAAAATAGAAAACATTACTCTTACGTACGTACGACCTAATGCCTCCATGATTGTAACTAAGTTTATTTTAATAACCATAATCAATTATTGGTTATAAATATAAAATTAAAGTAAAAATTTGATAATTATTTCATTATTATTATTCTATAGATGATGGAATAATGAATTATTTTACCATAGTCAACCCACCAAATCCATTTTGGACATATGAACTGAATATCATCGAAACATCTAACATGAACTTAATTGATTATAAAATAAATATAACATGGTAATAAATAAAATAAAAGGAATAATAAACTTGAAAAAGGTTTATAAAAAAGTAAATAATTAACAACACGCGTGACGAGTCAGTCATGAGGTAAGGGATTTTGTCTCAATTTCCACTCTATTTAGTCATATTTGGTAATATACACCTATTTACTTTTATGTGGTGTGTATATCGACCCTTTTATTTATTTAAAATGAATATATATTTATATATTATTATAAATGATTCAATTCAATTTAGTATTTCAAGATGAATTTTTAAAAGTAAAACTGATCTTACTTCTCTTCTTGACCGAGTATATTTTTCTTCCATATCTATATTTTTAAAATTATTTTTCTATAAATACTTTTTATTTTTACAAATGATTTATAAAGGATATTTTAAGTTATGATTGAATTTTTACAAGGTATTAAATTAATATTTATAATTTTTTCCAAAAGGGGTCATTTTAAACTTTTTTATAAAAGTCAAAATGAATGTTTTTTAACTTATACAACATTAAAAAACCTTCCCACTTCCATAACCATTTTACACTCTCTATATTATTCTACAAGTTTTCAAAGGCATTACAAAGAAAAAAATCATGAGAATATTTTTATCATCCATTTTATTTTATTGTCCAAAATACATGAATTTATTTCAAAATCTTGTATTTTAGATGAATTGAATCCCATCTTTTATCTCTTATTAATTTTATGGTTATTGAATTTCTCTTGAAAGACTCACTTTATTAAGATAATTAAACATTAAAATTAACCTTAAATATACATATTCTTTTTATCATGGATATGATTATTTCTTAATATATGCACCATTTCTACATATGGAGTTTTACTTTGAAATTTATTTAATTGACTGGGGAAATATTGATATTCTGCATTCTTTACTGAATAGAGATATTTGTTGATAAGGAATATTATTCCTGAATTAAATCAATCATTTGATATATGTGGAATGAATTAGACATGAAATGACAGATGTGGCCTATAATTTTATATCCCCTCAATACATTGACATGTCTAATGTGAAAAATCAGTTAGCCAAATTAAATGAGTCTTTACCCATAGTTCTAAACTATCTTGGAAGAAGATCTTGATGGTAGAGATATCATGATGTATAAGATCATGATATATAATAGTATACATTTACTTAATTGATAATTAATTTATTATTTTCCATGAGATTATTGAATTGATATTATCTATGGATTCATTTCATGCTCAAGTTATTTATTAAATAACATGTGTTTCCATTTATTTACCATAATGTATTGATTATTCTTTATTTACTCATGATAGCTTCAGATTTATGTAACCCTTACTGATCATCTGAGATCACCCCTTTTTTTCTTTGCCCAAGATATGAAGAATAATTCTTTGAATGATTTCAAGGATACAAAACTTTCTATTTTTTTATGTTTATATTTTATTACTAATGTAAAATGGGTATCATGTATGTATCTAGTTCTCTAAGAATACTAAATTGATCAATAATTTGTGGTTAGATCCCATGTATATATACCAATGTAATATTGTAGACACTAGCTTTGAGATTACTTGAGTTGGAATTGTTATAGTTGGTATCAATTCAATTTTAGTTGAAACCACGGGAACTAGAATTTAAATAAAAACAACTAACATGAGAATTATGAAAATCCCTTATAGTATTTAAAATATTTTTCCATTGGAAGGATTTTTTATTTTGGATTAATATTCATGACGATTATGATATGATATACCTCAATATGTGACATTATTTAGTGATGGTTCCTAATATAAGAAAGTGAATCAATACTTTTGGTTGATGTAGGGATGGACCCGATGATCAAACCAAGACAGTTGGTGTTGGAGATGAGCAGATCATGGCCATATCAGGGAAGCTTACCCAGGTTTTGTCTAATAAAAATATTTATATGGAGAAAAATGATGTTACATGGTATTATACACCTATATTGGATCATTTCATGTGAAACAATCCTCCATATTTTAATAGAACTTCTAATCTAGTGGTAGCTAAGAAATGGATCAAGTCACTTGATAAGACATTTCTCGATATGGGATGCAATGGAAGGGAAAATATTATGTTGGCAGTATATTATTATAGAGGATATTTTGATCAATGGTGGTCATTTATCCAGAATACTAGGGAGGAAGAAGTAATATAACAAATAAAGTGGAGACATTTTAAAGTAATATTATTTGTTAAATATTTCCCTCATGATCAATGAACTGAAATAAAGAGAAAGTTCTTTAGATTAAAGAAAAATGAGGAAGAAATTGTTGCCGAGTATAAGGCTACCATTAAAAGACTATCCATGTATGCTTTAGATTATATATGTAATCTAGAGATAAAGGTTGGCCATTTTTTAAGTCCTTAAACCAAACCTCCAAAGGGCACTAGTTTCTCAAACATTTTCATTATATGATGAAATAATATTACATGCCATCAAAACAAAGAAGGAATTTTCTAGATTCTATATCTTTAAGGGAAATAAAGAAAACAAGAGGCTGAATGTGAACCATGAAAAAGGTAAAGCATCAAAGAAGAGTAAGAGAACAATGTAATTCCTATCATGTGAAAATTGTGGAAAGAAACATCCTAGAAAATTCTTGAAGGAGATGGGAGTTTTTTACGAGTGTGGAGATAAGGGTCATATGGATAATTAATTTAGTAGGAAGAAACAAATAAATGATGTACAATGCTTTAAATGTTTAGAAATGGGGATCTATTCACACCAAATTCCAAGTGTCAATGGAATATACCATAGAAGAGTCCGGGGGGAAAGGCCAAGATTATGTGATCACTACAAATAAGGTTGAATTTCTCAATGATATGGTGGTAGGTACTTTAATCATAGCCTAATATTTTTCTAATTCTTTATTCAATTTAGGATCTTCACAATATTTTATATCTTTCACATTTTTCGATAAAATTAGATAACTCCCTAGCATCTTAATAAGGTGGTTTTCAATAAAAAAACCTAGTGGAAACCTCACCACAACAAGGATGTGTTAGTAAATTCTCATTATGACCCATAAAAATGCCTTACTTATAGACTTGATTATTGTACCTATGGATGATTTTTATATAATCCTTGGTATGGATTGAATTTCATAATATAAGGAAAACATTTATTTTAAATAGAAGTAAATTATGATTCATGATGAAGATGCATAATTATTTATCTTTAGAGGGGAGAATTCATCACTCGAGTCATGTCTAGATTCACCTCCAATAGCTCTTCTAAATAAGATTCTTGGGGAGGAAGAGTAGATACAATCTATGGATGAAAAAGGTGATCTTAGAATTGATTATATACATATTATATAGAAATACATTGATATATTTCTAAAGTAATTACCTATACATCCACTAGAATGTGAAGTTGAGTTTTCCATTAATTTTATCCCTGATGAAATAACTATATAGAATACCCCTATAGAATGTCCACTATAGAATTAGTGGAGTTGAATAAAAAACTCTAGGAGTTATGTGAAAATGAATTTATATTCCCTAGTGTTTCACCTAAGAAAGCCCATATTATTTTTATTAACAAAAATATGGATCTATGAGGCTTTGTGTAAGGAACCAACCCTAGTTGCCCAGAGTCGGTGCCTTTTTAAATTACATTGGAATATAAACAAGGAATATACATTTAGAAGGACCAACTATTTTAGAAGATTTGGAAACAAGATACATACATAAGTTCAACATTACAACATGAAAATAAAATACAACATAGAAACTCCTTTGAAAACATTCATAAATCCTAGGTTATTTTTTCACATCATTCAAAATATACCCATTCATATCCTCGGAAAATGAAACATAAGAAAGGGGTGAGGTCAAATTCTTAGTAAGGGTAATAAATACAGTGGAAGATATCATAAAAATAAACATTAGGCATGGTGAATAACTAAAAACACATGCCTTTAAAAATAAGCGTTAACACATTATGGTTGGAATAAGAGCTGAATAAATAATTCCATAATAAAATATAATCATGGGTATTATAATAGTAGAATAACCACATGAACTATCAATACTATTTTCATAATGATGGAATGCATAATGAAGGACATCATAACCATATCGTCAAGGCCTCATGCCAAGACCATAAATATCCATTTTGTCAAGGCCTTATGCCAAGACCATAGTTTGTATCATGAGACCTACCGATGCACCGATGGGCTATATCGGGCCCCACTTAAAACTTACTAAGCACAATGAATTAATAATTTAAATGGGGTTAAACATAAACAAAATATACATTCATATTGAAACTAATATATGAAATGAAAATAACTTTCCCCAAACATTAAGCATAAACACTAACCATTCAGGGTAAATTGGTGAATGGTTTTAAGATAGAACATCCATAGTAAAATTAATCACAATCCATTCAATTAAATATGGTATAATATGTCATAAAATATTAATTCCAATAATACATAATAATCAATAGGAGTTTTTAAATAGATGAAGATACTCTTATAAAATCATTGAGTAATTCTAGAGATAAATACTCTTTTACTTTGAAGAAAAGAGTTTTTTTTGAAAAATATTTGTATAAAATGAGAAGTGAAGTAAGATATTATTTTAATAATAAAATTAGTGATTTTATAAAGATAATGGTTTCCAAAAACAGATTATATATTTCCCTTGAAAATAGGTAATAATTTGAGAGATTCCCTTGAATCGAGCATGTATTTCGGGAAGAATTTTTGAAAGATCCTTTTAAAATGTATAAATCCCCATAAAAGGAAGTAAAATTATGGTTGGTACACATATATATAACATTATAAAATAATATATGAGGAGTAAATATGAATAATTAATAATTTAATTTAGGTAAGTAGACCATAAGAGTAACCCGAATGAAAATGGAGGTTCGGGTAGAAAACCCTTACCTTAAGTACGAAGGTATTACTCACTTGATATTAATGTACATAATAATCAATTTAGGTTCATAAATTAATGATTTAATAAACTCCTCTTCATGTAATTGATTTATTATAACCATATTATTTTCATTCATGGCCTTTTGATGGGTTAAGAGATCAAATTTCATTGTTTGTGAGTGTTTTCTTCCTTGGTTTTCATGATCTGTTTACTTATATTCATGTATGGATAAACATGTAGAATGAGAATGGTTGTACAGAATAGAAGTTGTATGTTATTATTGAACAACTATAATATTACATGTTTATAAAATTCATTTGGTTATTAGGAGTAAATATTAATCATTATATAAAACTTTAATGAAAATTGTTTTGGTTAATTAGCGGTTCTTGATCACAATGAACTCATTTTGATTTATAAATTAATATAATGTGTAAAAAAGTATTCTATAAACTTAAATAACTTGTAATAAATATATTATAGTATGTTTCAATCATTAAAATGGCTTCATGATCATAATTTATTATGGTAATAGAAATTGAAAACTCGTCGTCCTTGAATGTGATAATTTAACACAGATCAGATGGTATTTTCATTTATAGTATAAAATAAGGGGAAAGGAAAGATGATGAAGAATTATTAATTTATCATAAAAAAATTCTATTACATGTTAGGTATGGGATTCATCACAAAATTTGGATGAAAGGGGGTGAGTAAAGAAAAATAAAAGAAAGGAACTTGAAATAAAATAAAAGTTGAGAAATACCTTAAGAAAATTCTGCAGCCTAACGACGTCGCTTAAAAATTCATATAATATTTTGATGAGAGAAAAGGGGGTATCTAATAATTATTACAAAATATAGATAGTAATGGGTATATGGAATGAAATTTCCCATCATAATCCAAAATAAATTAACTAAGAATAACAAAAAAAGAGTTCTTGAAAAAGAGAAGAGTGGTAGATTTTCATACCTTGCAGAGAAACTCCTAAAACATGAAAGTTGAGACCATGGGGGATTGAGGAAACCTTGGGAGGACTCCTAAAGAGGTAAAAATACCAGATATCTGAGTATGATGAGTTTTTAATGAAATAAAACAATGTAATGAGTGGGTATTTATAGTAAATGAGAGGGAGATATTTATTAATTCCAAAGGACACCCCATTAGCAGTTTTTGCAAAACCATGGGCTTTCCCATGGTATTGGCCCATGGTATTAGCTACTTGGGACACCTCATATAATATTTTATTGTACATAAGTATACCATAATTTTATTTTAATTATTACATCATTATGATGTCATTAAACATAACGAAAACTCAAAACTATATTTTTTACTATTCACAAAAA
Organism: Viscum album; assembly: GCA_963277665.1. Classification (NCBI taxonomy): domain Eukaryota; kingdom Viridiplantae; phylum Streptophyta; class Magnoliopsida; order Santalales; family Viscaceae; genus Viscum; species Viscum album. The sequence continues at coordinate 914,949,814 of OY728165.1, forward strand.
TTCAAGTATTTTAGAAGAACCCCAAAAATTTACCATAAGAATTTTTTGATGTGTAGAATTTAAAAAATGAAATCCAGTTTTTTGAAAATAATTTTCGAAATATGATTAATTAAAATTTTAAATAAAAGCATACTTTATTAAAAAAATTATAAATTTAAAACTACAACTCATTTTATATCACCGTGAAAAATTAATCAAGATGTCATTATCATATAGCCTTAAGAAAATAAAATAATAATATGATTTACTATTCATAAGGGTCATATTAATATTCATATTACTATTCATAAGCGTATTTTACCACTCACCAAAAAATCAAGTTGGTTCTATCAGACTCTAAATAACTTACTGATCACAACTCTAGATGACCATATTTTGAAATTCAAAACATATTATAGGAAAATTTTTGTTTAACAGATAGTTTATAATAAATTTTTTTTATAGGGACTTAGTGTTTCATGCATTCAATATTTATTTTCAAAACCTTGGGGTGTTACATTCTCCCCTCCTAACAAAAATTATGTCCTCAAAATTTAAAAAATGTTACCTTATAAAAATATTTGGGTAGGTATTCATAATAAGGTCCTTAGGATACCATGTTGCCTCTTCAATTTTATGATTTTCTCAAAGTATCTTTACCATTCGAGTCATCCAATTCCTTAAAAACTGTTCTTTAGTGTCCAAAATTGAGATATTCTCTTCACAGTAAGATAGGTTAGGTTTCAATTCTATGCCTTCAGAAGTGATGACATGAATTGGGTCTGGCTTATAATTTCTCAAAAATGATACATGGAACACATTTTGTACTTTTGACAGGCTAGGAGACATTTCCAAACAATATGCAATAGCTCCAATTCTCCCCAGAATTTCAAAAGGGCCTATGTACCTGGGGCACAGTTTCCCTTTCTTCCCAAATCTTATAACACCCTTCCATGGAGATACTTTTAAGAAAACATGATCTCCCACTCAAAATTCCAAATCCTTTGATTATAGACACAGATCTTTTTTATTCTTTGAGCTGATTTGATATGGGTTTGAATAGAATTTACCGTTCTATTGTTTCCTCCACAAGTTCTGGGCCCCCTAGATTCCATTTACCAACTTCATCCCAACATGTTGGTGTATGAATTCTCTTTCCATAAAATACTTCATATGGTGCCATTTGGATACTATAATGGAAATTACTATTGTAGGACAACTACACCAAGGGTGTATACTGATACCACATACCTTGAAAGTCGAGAGAGCATGATCTCAACATGTCTTCTAATGTTTGGATCATCCTTTCTGACTGCCCATCAGTTTGAGGATGATAAGAGGTACTCAAATGAAGCTCAGTATTCAAATATTTATAAAGAATTTTCCATAATTTCAATGTAAATCATGGATCACGATTAGAAAAAATTGAGAGAGGTTCCCCATGAAGTATCACAACTTCATTGATATAGATTCGTGTTAGTCCCTCCAGTGGAAAATTCTCCCTTATAGCGAGGAAATGTGATAATTTTGTAATTCGATCAACAATTACCCATTTTGCATCATTCTTTATCAGAGTTTTGGGTAACCCAGTGAAAGAATCTATGGTGATATCATTCTATTTCCATATAGGAATAGGTAAAGGTTTCATGAATCCTCTAGGATGTTGTCGTTCAACCTTAACTTATTGAAATACTAAACATCTTGATACATAATCTTCATTTTCCCTCTTCATGTTATCCCACCAGAAAATCTCTTTCAAATCTTTATACATTTTAGTGCTACCAGGGTGTATAGAGAAATTTGAGCTATGAGCACCATCCAATAACTCCCTTTTCAGCTCGGGTAGAGAGGGAACACATAGCCTCTTCCAAAATTTTAGAATTCAATCTTCACACATGAATTTATCCAACTTTCCATCTTTCATAATATTAATTTTCATTTGAATATTCTCATCATCAGACTATAAAGCTTTAATTCTTTCTAATAAAGTTGGTTGTCCAACCATTTGAAAAGGTAGTGATGTTTCACCTACTTTTATAATTCTCATATCTATCCTTACTATATCCATATACAAAAGATCCTTGTCAATACTCATTTTGTTGAGAACTCCATGATCCTTCCTTCTCAATGCATCAACTACCTTGTTTTCCTTTCTTGGGTGGTAGTGTATGGTACAATAATAATCCTTGAGTAGTTCAATCCATCACTTTTGTCTCACGTTGAGTTCTTTCTATGAGAAGATATTTTTCAAACTCTTCTGATCCGTATATATCTCACATTTTTCACCATAGAGATAATGTATCCATATCTTCAAAGAAAAGATTACAACTGCTAACTCAAGATCATGAGCATGATATTTTTTTTCATGAATTTTTAGTTGTCTTGATACAAAGGCAATAACTCTATTATTTTTCATAATGACACAACCAATTCCTTTATTTGATGCATCACTATAGATCAAAAACCCCTTATTCCCCGATGATAGAGTCAGGATTGTAGAATTCACTAATCTACTCCTCAATTACTCAAAAATTTCCTCACATTCTTTTGTCCATATGAACTTAACCCATTCATGTGTAAGCTTGGTCATTGGTTTGGATAAACAGGAAAAGTTCTGAATGAAACACTCGTAATAACCTGCTAAACTAGTAAAACTACATACCTCAATTATGTTTTTTGGAGTGGGCCATTCTTGCACAACTTTTATCTTCGTATGATCAACAGATATTCTATCCTTAGAGATAATGTGGCCAAGAAAAAAAACTGATTGAATCCAAAATTCAAACTTGCTAAACTTCCCATATAATTCATTTCTTCTAAGAGTCTTTAGAATAGTGCGCAAGTGATTTTCATGATATTCATAGCTTTTGGGGTATACTAAAATATCACCAATAAATCCCAAGATAAATTCATCAAGATATTTCTTGAAAAATATATTGATTAGATCCATGAAAACCGAGGGTGTATTAGTCAGTTCAAAAGTAATTACTATAATCTCGAAATTCCCATACCTGGTTTGAAATGCAATCTTTGGAATGTATTCCTTCTTTATTAGAAACGGATGATATCCAGATCAAAGTTAAATCTTAGAAAAATATTGAGCTCTATGAAGTTGATCAAATAAATCATCAATGCGAGGTAGGGGATACTTTTTATTTATTGTTATAGCATTTATCTCCCTATAGTCAATGCACAACCTCATAGATCCATCTTTCTTCTTAAAAAAAAGAACAGAGGCTCCCCATGGAGAAACACTAGGGAGAATAAATCCTTCATAACTCAATTACTCTAGTTTTTTCTTATATTCCACTAATTCCACATTGTCCATTCTATATGGGGTCTTTGATATATGCCTTGAATCAGGAATTAAGTCAATGGAAAACTCAGTTTCCCACTATGGAGGATGTCTAGGTAAATCCTCTGGAAACACATCAACATATTCTTGTACAATAGGTATGTCCTCTATTTGAAGATTTCTTTCCTCACCCATAGATATTTCATTCCCTTTCTCCCCAATAATTGAATTTAGTAGAGATACTGGAGGAGGATCTAGATGAGAATCAGATGGTGATGTTTTTTCCCTAAAGATAAGGGATTACACATCATTCTCAAAAATTGCAACCTCCTTCTTGTTGTAATAATTTTTTGCATCATGGTTTGAAATCCAATCCATACTGAGTATTATATCAAATTCAATCATGGGTATGATAATAAAATCAGAAGATAAAGAATATTTATATGCCATAATGGGGACTGCCTAACACAACTTTTTTGCAATGATACTTCCCTTAGGATTTTGACTGACAACTCTCTTATTAAATAAAATTGAAAATACCTAATTTTCTTGGAAAACTGGGAAGATATGTAAGAATATGATGATCCAAAATCAAATAAATCATTGTCTAAGTTTGAGGAAATGATTAAAGTACCTACCACCACATCGTTATGAACTTCAACTTCCATAGTTGTGACCACATAAGCTTGGACTTGCTCACTTGGCCTTCTTTGAGGAATCTTTCCCTAAAACTTAGGAAATTCATGTGCATAATTTCCCATATCCATGCAATTGTAGCATTAAAAATTGGTAGCTTCTTTCTTCCCCTTACAATCTCAAGATAGGTGGCCTTTTTCTCTACACTTTTAATAAAATCCCATACCCTTCAGGCAAGTGACACGATGTTTCTTCCCACAATTACTATAGGATAGAACGTCAAATCTTCCCTTCTTCCCCATTTACTTATTTCCTTTTCCATATTTTTCAGCATCCCTCTTCTTCTCTAACATTCCTTCAAAGTCATAATACTTAGAAAATTCATTTTCCATCTTGGTAGCACTTGAGACTATATCTTCATATGATGAGAAACTTTGGGAGACTAGAGGCCTTCATAGGAATAGTTTTAAATAATCAAAGAATCAATAGATCATGATCCTTGGATTACGTATGTTGTCTACAACATGTCTTGCTAACCTTGTGAAGTTAGCTGCATACTTTGCAAAATTTTCATCCTCCTTCCAACTTAGATTCCATAATTGTCTTTCCATATCCACTCGTTGTTCACGGGGAAAATATTTTTCTAGGAATATTTCCTTAAAATCCCTCCATTCTAACTCTTCTATTTCTTCCTCCTCCTTTGTGTTTTGGATTAATGAACACCACTAATCCGCATATCTCAAAAGAAGATAAACCACTACGAAAACCTTATCTCTTTCATTACATCCCAAAGCGATAAATATCTTCTCTAATGAACTTATCCACTACTCCACTACGAATGGATTTGTAGTCCCATTAAATGATTAAGGTTGTTGTCCCATAAATCAATCTAACATAAATCCCCCATGTTTTAGATCCGGATTCTCTATACGGGTAAGGTTATTATTCATAACCTAAGTCAGCTATCCCAGTATAGTTATAAGTTTCTCGTCACTAGTCACATCACCATAGCCAACATCATTATCTTACATCAGAGCGAAATCCCTACATGGGACACACATGTTCATGCGATTTCCATTCCTTCCACTAGGTTCCATTTCTAAAAATGGCATACAATATATTTGGTTATGAATCATAATGTATAATCTCAATGTAGATAAATACTTAGCATAAATTGAAATTATATACATAGCTAATCTCATAATCATAAACATGGTTTCTTTGAGTAAAAATTTACACTTAAATCCTTAATAATGGCTTGTAAGGAAAATGTGAATTATCCTAATTATATCCCCTGGGAGTGTTAAACTAGGTGCGTAGTAAGGCCCATTGTCATGTACCAGGATATCCGAGATCAAGCCTGAAACTCCTTTTCATAATTTTCACTCTTAGGTAGATTTGTGAAAGAACCAAGTCCACTTGTAGTATCTAGAAATGGATGTATTTGCTAGAAATATCCACATAATGTATTCCTTACCAAAAATTCTAGGATGTTATTGTATGTTTATTATGGAATCACACCTTTTGATTTCATAACTTTTCATTACATTTTACAAACAAAGGATCTTTAAATTCTAGTGTCTTGGAAATCAGAAACATAAAAAATAAATAATTCTTTTAAATACCCTTGAAAATATTTTGGAAAATTTCATCCTATGTACAATTAATGAATCTCATAACTTGGAGACATACATCACAGGAAAGGGTGAGCATAAGGTCCAGTAATTAAAGCAAGGGAATCCGTTTACCTATGGTATCAATAAGAACTTGATAGATCACATAAAGACATGAGCAGTAGAAGAAGAGGCATATAATAATAAAAATAACACGAATCATAACTTTAATATGTGGACAAAACATTTAATTTAGACATTCATGAACATATCACCAAGTTTCATCTCCAAGGTGTCATAAAAATTACCAAGGTTATTCACCAAGGTATCGTGAAACTTGTCATCTCTAGAGATTAAATTCGTTACCTAATTCATTGGAGCACTATCAGGGTGCACCTTTAATATGTATTTATTTTCATGTGATCCCCATAGATCATAATAAAAAATTTCATAAATAACTCAAAGAGAATAAAATAAATTTGTTTCATGTTAAAATCATGATGTTTAAAAAGTGCTTAAAAATAAGATCATTATGTCATGTATACCACATGAAAAGGGAGTGAGGGATATATGTACATAAATTCCAAAATAAAATATAACAATTTTATTTCTTGATTAATACCCCTATAAATGAAATAGTTTTGGGTATTCACATATATAAAATAAGATAATTTCTTGAGAAAAAGAGAGATATTTTGAGATGAAAATTATGTAGCATAACGACTATATAACATGGTTTTAAAAAATAATAAAAAGAGAGGGAAAAAGGATATCCCATTCGTAAATGAATAATTTTACAGTATAGGGATAAAATAAAATAGAAATAATATCATGGTGTGGATATTTTAATAACATTCCACATGAAAATTTAACTTGAAAATAAAAAGAAGATGCGATTTCTTTTACGAAAATTCGGCAGCCTGACGGCATCACTTAAAAATTTATAAAATCAATTGATGAGAGCAGAAAGGGTATCTCATAATTTAGAAATGAAATGGAAAGTAATTAGGATATAAAATAAAATACTCCTACATAATAAAATGGAATTTAAAATACATAACATAAAAGAAGTCATGACTAAAAGGGGAGGGTTAAAGGTTCCCTTACCTTAAAGATTAACTTCAAAAAATAAAAGGTTGTGACCTTGGGGGGCTTTAGGGAACCTTGGGAGGACTCCTTGGGGGGTAAAAATACTATATCATTGTTGATAAAGAATTTTTAATGATAATTATGAAGTAATGGGTTGGTATTTATAGAAAAAGTGAGGGAATATTTTATTAATTTCCAAGGGACTCCTCATTAGTGGTATTTGCAAAACCATGGGCTTGCCTATGGTATTTTTCTATGGTATTTTCCCATGGTATTGGCCACTTGGGACATCTCATAACATATATTACTATTCAAAATTTGACCAGAATTATTACATCATGATTACATCATTAATGTTGTCATTAAACACACAAAAACTCAAAACTGTATTTTTACTATTCACCGAAAAACAAACATTTTATAAAAATCTCATAAATTCACCCTAACCTAATATTGATGTCCTGAGTTCAAAAATGAACTCCATTTTATTAAAATATTTTTCTAATTATGAGATATTTAATTTTTAAGTAAAAAAACTATTTAGCCGAAAAAATACTAATACTTAACTAATAATTTCTGATTTTTTTACTTATCCTATTATATCACATCACCATTCAAGATGCCTAAATTATATTTATACTTTATTAAGTGATGTTACTATTCCATTGGTCACATTACTATTCATAAGGTTACTATTACTATTTATAATTTACTATTCACCAAAAATTAAGTTGATCTTATTGGACTCTAAATTTATTAGTAATCACAATTATAGAAGACTATTTTTTGAAAATCATTTCAAATTATTAATTATTTAAAGTATACAAAAATATTTTAAAATACCCTTTTTCCAAAATTCACCACTAATATGGAACTTCTATAATTTTTTCTTATTTTTATCTTGACATTTGAAATTCACAAATTTTAACATAATAAGAAATAAAAATTTTATTTATACACAAGGATTACACAAAGTAACTAAGGCCTCGTAACATAGCCCCTAATAACTCCTAAATATGACCTAAGTGTAAGGTATGCTATGGTGATAAAATCTTGGGGTGGCTCGGACAACAATGCTCGAGTGGTGATTTTTATCAGCTTGAACTTTTCACTTAAGTGATTTCATTAAAGATTATTGTTTTGGAGTTCAGCTTGGGATTGGTCCAGAGCGAAGCCTAGTGATGATACCTCCTTCCCTAGCTCTGACAGATGGGCTTCGTACGGCCCGAGTCTACTGGATGAGGCCGTCGACTCTTCTTTATGTATCAATTAACCATGATCATTTGTATTTATAAACAATAATAATAACACTAAGAGTATAGTTTCCAATGGTCATATTGACCAATGATCATATAATAGTCAAAATCCAACAGTGTCATTTAAATTATACTCACTTAATTAATTAAAGGATATAGTTTTATTGAGTACAAAATAAAATAACAAAAAAATTCAAGAAACAAAAATTATTGAAAAGGTGTGGGTACTTTTGCCTCATAGACTCCTCTGGTTCCCACATGGCTTATTCACATTTTTGGTTCCTCCACAACACCTTAACAAGGTGGGTAGTCTTGTTGCATAGAACCTTGTCCCTACGATCCAATATCTCCACCAGATGCTTCTCTTAAGATAGGTTATGTTCCAGTTGTACCACCTATGGATTTAGTACATGTGAAGGATTGGGTATTTACTTCTTCAAGAGGGATATGTGGAATACATAATGAAATTTTTCTATATTAGGAAGAAGTGCAAGACGATAGGCCACTACTCCTACACGATCAAGGATTTCATAGGGGCCAATGTACCTAGGGCTGAGCTTCCCTTTCCCACCAAACCTCATGAATCTCTTCCAAGGTGAAATTTGAAGGAATACTTTTTCACTAACATAAAACTCCATGTCCCTTCGATGATTGTCAGTATAGCTCTTTCGCCAAATCTGAGCAGCCTTAATGTGTTGCTGGATGACATGGAATTTTTCTGTCATCTCTTGCACAAGATCAGGCCCAAGAAGATTTCTCTCACCAGCTTCATCCCAACACATAGGAGTTCTACATCGCTTCCCATATAGAGATTCATAGGGTGTCATTTGAATGCTCGAGTGGAAGATGTTTTTGTAAGAGAACTCAACTAAAGAGAGATGTTGATACCATCCACATTTAAATTCCATTGAGAAAGTTCTTATCATGTCCTCATGTTTTTGAATGACCCTTTTAGATTGTCCAATAGTGTAGGTGTGATAGGCCATACTGAAATCCAATTCGGTGCTTAGAGCATGTTGAAGACTTCTCCATAATTTTGATGTGAACTTTGGATCACGATCAGATACGATAGAAAGTGGAACTCTATATAGCCTTACCAATTCCTTCACATAAATCCAGGAAAGTTGATAAAGATAGAAATCTATTCTAATATAGATAAAATGGGCAGTCTTGGTGAGATGGTCCACAATAACCCATATCACCTTGTTTCTTTCGGAAGTTCTAAGGAGACCAGTGACAAAGTCCAATGTGATATTATCCCACTTCCATGCTGGTATGGGTAGTGGTTGCAATACCCCTTTAGGAATTTGTCTCTCTACCTTAACTTAATAATATACCAGGCACCTTGAAGTGTAGTTAGAAATCTCCCTTTTCATATTATCCAACCAAAAATGACCACGAAGGTCCCTATACATTTTTGTGCCTCACGGATTTATAGAGAAAGTAGAGTTATGAGCTTCATCCATCATCTCCTTCTTTATTTCCCGAATAGATAGAAAACATAGTCTTGTATAAAATTTTAGTACACCTTCTTGATCAATATTGAACTCAGGAAACTTCCCATCCTTCATAGCCTCAAACATCTTATGTAACAAAGCATCTTCTTTCTGAGCATTCATGATCTTATCTAGTAATGACGGTTGAGAAATCATTTGGAATAGGGTTGATGATTTCCATTCCCTTATAATTCCTATGTCTATCTTTACTAGGTCATTGATCAAAGGATATCTTTTAATCCTCATCATGGAAAAAACAACCGGGTCTTTCCTTCTTAATGCATCAACAACTTTGTTTTATCGTCCAAGATGAAAATTAATTGAATAATCACAGTCTTTGTGAAGTTCCAACCATCTCCTATGTCTCATGTTCAATTACTTTTGTGTGAAAATATACATCAAACATTGATGGTATGTGTGTATATCAAATTTATCCCCATAAAGATAGTTCCTCCATATCTTCAGAGCAAAAACGACTACATCCAGCTCCAGATCATGCATAGGATAGTTCTTCTCATGAGTCTTTAACTGTCGAGAGATGCATAAGCAATGGCCTTTTCATTTTTCACGAGGATGCACCCATGACCTTTCGGAGATGCATAAATAAAAATAACAAATCTTTCTCCACTTGAGGTCATAGTTAACACAAGTGCAGTAACCAATCTCTTCTTCAGCTCTAGAAAACTTTCCTCACACTCCTTTATCCAGATGAACTTGACCCCTTTTCAAGTTAACTTGGTTAATGGATTAGAAATTCATGAAACGTTTTTTACAAACCTCGTATAATATCCCACTAATACAAGAAAACTACTAATCCCAGTTATTGTTGAAGGCTGAGGCCACTCCTCTACAACCTTTGTCTTTGCAGGGTCAACTATTATTCCTTCATTGGTAATAATGTGCCCCAATAAAGCAACTTTTTGTAACCAAAATTCACATTTTCTGAACTTTCCAAAATTCCCATCCTTCCATGGAGTTTGAAAAATAATCCATAGATGATCCTCATGATCTTTGAAAATTTTAGAATATATCAAAATATCATCAATAAAAACTATTCCAAAGTTATCAAGGTAGTCCTTAAAGACTCTATTCATCAAATCCATAAAAATAGTAGGTGCATTAGTCAGTCTGAAGGGCGTAACAACAAACTCATAATGTACATATCTTTATCGGAAGGCAGTTTTTTGGAATATCTTCTTTCTACACCCTCAATTGATGATAACCAAATAATATATCAATCTTAGAGAAGAATTGAGCCCAATGAAGTTGGTCAAATAAGTCATCAATTCTTGGAAGAGAGTATTTTTTATTCACTATGATCCTATTCAGTTCTTTATAATCAATGCATAGCCGCATTTATCCATCCTTCTTCTTAAAAAAGAGAACATGTGCTCCCCAAGGGGACACACTCGGTCGGATAAACCCCTTCTCCAAAGATCTTGGAGTTATTTATTTAATTCATCCAGCTCCACATTTTCCATCCTATATTGGGTTTTTGATATCGCATGAGATCCAGGAACGAGTTCAATGGATAAATCTACCTCTCTTTCTGGGGGAGGTTCGAGACACTCCTTAGGAAATACATCAATGTATTCCTAGACAATGGGGACATTTTCTATCCTTATAATCTCATTTCCTTCTTCTTTTTCACTGATAAACTCCATAAATAAGGATATAGGAGGTTCTTTTAGACAAATACAAAGTTGATATATCTCTCCTTAGAAGATAACTATAGGTTTTTAATTCAAGACTACTAAGATTTACTTTCTTTTGAATTTGATATTAGAATTATACTTTGAGATCCAAACCATCTCTAGTATAATGTCGAATTCTAGCATGAGAATGAATACTAGATTTGCGATAAGACTGTGCTCACTAAATTAAATACTAAAGTTTCTAAACACTGATGATGCCTGGATAATCCCACCAGAAATCTTGACTGATAACTATACTTTTAACAAATTAGGGGTTGATTCTAAATTCTTTGAAAAATTAGAGGAAATAAAGGAATGTGTAGAACCTGAATCAAAAAAATTAATTGCTAGCTTTGAGAGAACAACAAGAGTACCTGCCACCACATCATTTTTCACTTCAAATTCATCCATTGTGATAGAAAAAGCATGACCTTGCTTCCTTGGCCTTTGCTGAGACTGATGGTTGTTCCCCTCCACTTCCCTCAGAGTTGGACAATGATTGGGAAGGTGCCTAAGTTGTCCACACTTATATAATTGGACATCAGGTAGGTCCTTCACATTATTCCATTTTACATTAGTGTTTGGGAGTTTAGGATTCACATCAATATGAAAATTCCATGCGATATGGACATCTCTTCCACACTTGTAGCACTTCGTGCTTCTGAGCAGGTAGTTCCCCGAATGCTTCTTCCCGTATTTATTACATGTGGGACATTGCACTTTCTTGCCTTTTCTTCCCTGACCAAATTTACTCTCTAATATAGGATCCATTGATCTCTTATTATCATTGGATTTATGAGTCCACTAAGTCTCACTGAACTCTAGTTTTACTTTTACTACACTCCATACAATCTCCTCATAGCTGTCATAGTCTTAGTTGGCTAGATTCTTCTATAGATGAGATCTTAGTCCACTAAAGAATCTATCAACCTTCCCATCTGGATCTATGAAAAAGATAGAGGTGTAACATGAAATCCTTGTGAAGTTCATCTCATATATTCCCATATATTCATTCTCCTTCTGCTTCATCTTGAGAAACTACTTCTCCATTTTTGTTCTCATCGATCGAGGGAAATAATTAATGAACAAGATCCCTCTAAACTCTTCCCACTACATATCTTCAACCTTCACTCTTGGAATCGTGTTTTTAATTAGTTCCCACCACTGATCATCTTCTCCCTCTAAGCAGTAAATAGCCAGGGTGACCTTCTCTTACTCTGAATAGAAGATCATAGAAATGTTATTCTCGATAGAGCTAATTCATTCTTCAACAATCAATGGGTTGGTAGATCCACAGAAGGTTGGTGGTTGTTGATGCATAAAGGACTCAAAAAAAATTTATTCCTTCATGGTGAGATTAGTATCTCACCTTTATTCAAGTTATTTCCCATAATTTGAGTCAGTTGGTTCATCATTATAATGAATGTTTCCATTCTGGATTCTATCAGAGGGTCTTCAGCACATGGTCCATTGCGATCACCATTTGCACAGTTCCTCCTATTACCCACCATTTTCTAAAAAAATAAAACCTTAGTGGGAATCTTATTTCATTTAGAAATATTTTAACTATAAATTATTTTTATGTCTTAAAAATTTATGCTTAAACATATTATTCTTTAACAACAATTACATTTCTCTACAAATCCTTTATAATGAATCATAACAAGCTTGTGATTAACCAAACATATCCCCCGGGAGTGTCAAACCAAGAGTGCATAAATGACCATTTTTTTGTACCAGGATACCCTGGGTCAAGCTTGAAACTCCTTGTCGGAGTTTTCACTTCTAGGTACATCTGTTCTAGAGCTACATCCACTTGTTCGTATCCAGACAGAGATTTATTTGTTCGGAAACCACTTAATATTTCACCAAAATACCGAGAAGTTTTCCCATATTTAAACTTTTCTATATGGTTCTTCCTAATTTTTTAAAGCCTAATTTCCACAAATAACTAAACTATCCTTTGATACCAACTATGGAATCCTGACTTTTTATTACATAACTTTTTATTACATTTTACAAACAGAGGATCTTTCAATTCTAGTGTCTGGGAAATCAAGAACATAAAATATGAAAACATAAATCATTATTTTAAATACCCTTGAAAAGATTCTTTAAAAGTTAATCCTATGTACAATTACAACATCTCATAACCTATAGACATACATCAAAGTAAAGGGTGATCAAAAGGCCTAGTAAGGAAAGCAAGGGAATCAATTTACTTGTGTTATCAATAAGAACTTGATGGAACACATAAAAACATGATAAATGGTAGAAGAGGCATATAATAATAAAAATAACATGAATAATAATTTTAATATGTGTCTAAAACATTTAATTTATACATTCATGAACATATCATCAAATTTCATCTCCAAGGTGTCATAAAAATTACCAAGGTTATTCACCAAGGTATCATGAAACTTGTCATCTCTAGAGATTAAATTCTTTACCCAATGCATTAGAGAACTACCAGGGAACACCCTTAATATGTATTTATTTTTATTTTATCCACATAGATCATAATCAAACATTTCATAAATAACTCAAAGGGAATAAAAGAAGTGAGTTTCATGTCAAAATCGTGACATTTAAAAAGTGCTTAAAAATAATATCATTATGTCATTTATAACCCATAGAAAGGGAGTGAGGGTTATATGTATGTTAATTAAAGAATAAAATATATCAATTTTTTTTCTTGATGAATACCCCAGGAAATGAAATAGTTTTGGGTATTCACATAAATAAAATAAGATAATTTCTTGAGAAAAATAGGGAGATTTTGAGATGAAAATTCTGCGGCATAACGACAATATAACATGGTTTTATAAAATAATAAAAAGAGAGGGGACAAGGATATCCCATCCATAAATGAATATTTTTAGATTATATGGAAAGGATAAAATATAAATAAGATTATGGTGTGAATATTTGAATGACATACCAGATGAAAAGAAAACATGAAAAAAAGAGAAGATGTGATTTCATTTACAAAAATTTGGCAGCCTAACAACGTCACTTAATAATTCAAAAAATCAGTTTATGATAGAGTACATGATTTCTAATAATTTTAAGATGAAATGGAAAGAAATAAGGATATATAATAACATACCCCCACATAATAATATGGAATTTAAAAGACATAACATAAAGAAATTCATGACTAAAAGAGGAGGGTGAAAGGTTCCCTTACCTTGAAGAGTAACTTCAAAAACTTGAAGGTTGCGACCTTGGGAACCTTGATGTAACCTTGGGAGGACTCCTTAAGAGGTAAAAATACTATATATTAGTTGAGGAGTAATTTTGAATGAAATTAATGAAGGAATGGGTTTATATTTATAGCAAAAGTGAGGGAATATTTTATTAATTTTTAAGGGACACCTCATTAGTGGTATTTTCAAAACCATGGGCTTGAGCATGGTATTTTACTATGGTATTGGCCACTTGGGAAACCTAATAACATATATTACTATTAAAAATTCTACCAGAATTATTACATCATGATTACATCATTAATGATGTCATTAAACACACCGAAACACAAAACTGTATTTTTACGATTCACCAAAAACAAAACATTTTATAAAAATATCATAAATTAACTCTAACCTAATATTGATGTTATGAATTCAAAAATTAAGTCCATTTTATGAATTTTTTTTTTCTAATTTTGATATGTTTAATTTTTATGTAAAAGCACTGTATACCTGAAAAAATAATAATACTTAACTAATAATTTCTGAAATAGTTATTTACATATGCTATTATATCACTTCATCATTAAAGATTACGAAATTATATTTATACACTCTTAAGTGAGGTTACTATTCCATTGGTAACAATACTATTCATAAGGGTACTATTACTATTCCTAATTTACTATTCACCAAAATTAAGTTGATCTTATTAGTCTCTAAATTTCTTACTGATAACAATTGCAGAAGACTATTTTTCGAAAATCATTTGACATTATTAATTATTTAAAGTATACAAAAATATTTTAAAATACTATTTTTCCAAAATTCACCAATAATATTGAACTTCTATAAATTCATCCTATTTTTATCTTGATATTTGAAATTCACAAATTTTACCATAATAAGAAATAACAATTTTATTTATACAAGAGTATTACACAAAGTAACTAAGACCTCGTTACATATACCCTTATAACACCTGCATATGGCCTAAGTGTAAGGTGTGAAATGGTGATAGAATCTTAGGGAGGCTCAGACAACATTTCCTGAGTGGTGATTTCAATCATCTTGAACTTCTCCCTTAAGAGATTCCATTCAAGCTTAACATGTTGGAGTTCGTCTTAATCTTGGTCTAGAGAAAATCCCAGTGATGCTAACTCCTTCCATAGCTCTGACAGATGGGCTTCATATGGCCCAAGTCTACTGGATGAGGCCATCAAATCTTCTTTATGTATTAATTAAACATGATAATTTGTATTTATAAACAATAATCATAACATTAAGAGTATAGTTTCCAATGGTCATATTGTCCAACAGTCATATAACAGTCGAAATCAAACGGTCTCATTTTAATTATACTCACTAGATTAATTAAAGGATATAGTTTTGTTGAGTACAAAATAAAATAACACAAAAATTCCAGAAACAAAAATTATTGAAAAGTTAGGGTTGTAAAATTTATCCTTAAAGACTATCTTAGGGTTTCTTCCCCTAAACTACATTTTCTAAATATTATTTCCATGTTTTCTACTAAACTTACTTTGATACCAACTGTAAGGTCCCAACCCCAGTTGCCCAGAGTTGGTGCCTTTTTACATTACATTGGCATATATACAAGGAATATAATCCCGATGGACCGAGTAGTTTATCAACTTTGGAATCAAGATACATACATAAGTTCAACATTATAACATGAAAAGAAAATACAACATAGAAACTCCTTTGACAAAATATATAACTCCTAGGTTATTTCTGTATGTCATTCATAATATACCTCTTCATGTCCTAGGAAAATGAAATATAAGAAATGGGTGAGCTCAAACACTTATTAAGGGTAAAAAATACAGCGGAAGATATCATAAACATAAACATTAGGCATGGTGAATAACTAAAAACACATGCGTTTAAAAATAACCTCAAACACATTATGGCATAAATAAGATCTGAATAAATAATTCCATAATAAAACATAATCAGGGGTATTATACTAGTTGAATAACCACATGAACTATCAATACTATTTTCATAATTAGGGAATTCATAATGTGGGACATCATAACCATACTGTCAAGGCCTTGTGCAAAGACCATAAATATCCATTTTGTCAAGGCCTCGTACCATGACCATAGTTTGTCTCGTGAGACCTATCGATGCATCGAGATGATATAGAGGTCCCCACATGAAACTTATTAAGTCCAATGTATTCCTCATATGAACAAGGTTAAACATAAACAACATATATATTCAAATTGAAACTAATATATGAAATGTAAATAACTTTCCCCAAACATTAAGCATAAACACTAACCATTGGGGGTAAATTGGTGAATGGTTTTAAGATTTCACATCCATAGTCAAAATAATCATAATAAGTTCAATTAAATATGGTATAATATGTCATAAAATATTAACCCCAATAATAGATAAGAATCTAAAAGAGTGTTGAAATAGATGAAGATACTCTTATAAAATCATCAAGTAATTCTTGAGATTAATACTCTTTTACTTTGAAAATATGTGTTCTTTTGAAATAATAATTGTATAAAATAATAAGTGTAGTAAGATACTATTTTCATTATAAAATTAGTGATTTCATAAAGATAATGGTTTCCAAAAATATATTATAGAGTTCCCTTGAAAATAGGTAATAATTTGAGAAATTCCCTTGAATCAGGCATCTATTTCAGGAAGAATTTTTGAAAGATCCTTTTAAAATGTATAAATCCCCATAAATGAAATTAGGATTATGGTTTTTAAACATATATAAAACATTATCACAGAATATATGAGGAGTAAATATGAATAAATAAGAATATAATTGAGGTAAGTAGACCATAATATTAACCCGAATGAAAATTGAGGTTCGGGTAGAAAACCCTTACCTTAAGTCCAAAGGTGTTCCTAACTTGATATTAATGACCTAAATAATAAATTTAGGTTAATATATTAATTATAATATAACCTCCTACAAATTTAATTTATTTATTATAACCATATTAGGTTCATTCATGGCATTTTGATGGTTTAAGAGATCAAATTTCATTGTTTGGGAGTGTTTTCTTCCTTGGTTTTCATGACCAGTTTACTTATTTTCATGTACAGATAAACATGTAGAATGTGAATGGTTGTCATGAATAGGAGTTTTATGTTACTAGTTAACAACCAGAATATTACATGTTTATAAAATTCATTTTGTTACTGAGAGTGAAGATGAATCATTATATAAAACATTAATGACAATTGTTTGGGTTAAATGGTGGTTCTTGATCACAACAAACTCATTTTTATTTTTAAATTAATATAATGTGTAAAAAAGGTTTAAATAAACTTAAATAACTTTTAATACAATATTATAGTATGGTTAAACCATAAAAATGGTTTTGTGACTAGAATTGAATATGGTAATATAAATTGAAAACCCGTCGTCCTTGAATGTGATTCTTTAACACATCTCAGATGCTGTTTTCATTTCTAGTATAAAAGAAGGGGAAATGAGAGATGAGGAAGAATTATTAATTTATCATAAATAAATTAAATTACATGTAAGGTACTGGATTAATCACAAAATTTGGATGAAAGGAGTCGAGGAAAGAAAAATAAAATAAAGGAACTTTAAATAAAAGAAAAGTTGAGAAATCCCTTACCAAAATTCTGCAGCCTAACAACGTCGCTTAAAAATTCATAAAATAATTTTAGGAGATAAAATTAGGTATCTCATAATTATTAAATAATATGGAAATTAAGGGGGATATGGAATGAAATATCCCATCACAATCCAAAAGAAATTAAAATAGAATAACATGAAAAGAGTGCTTGAAAAAGAGAAGGATGATAGATTTTCTTACCTTGTAGAGTAACTCCTAAAACTTGATGTTTGAGACCTTGGGGATTGAGGAAACCTTGGTAGGACTCCTAGGGAGGTAAAACTACCAGATATTCTAGTGTGATGAGTTTTTAATGAAATAAAACAAAGGAATGAGTGGGGATTTATAGTAAATGAGAGGGATTTTTTTTATTAATTTCAAAGGACACCTCATTAGTAGTTTTTGAAAAATCATGGGATTTCCCATGGTATTTTCCCATGGTATTAGCCACTTGGGAAACCTCCTATCAAATTTTACTGTAAAAAAGTTTACCATAATTTTATTATAATTATTACATCATTATGATGTCATTAAACATACCGAAAACCCAAAACTGTATTTTTTACTATTCACGAAAAATTCATGTATTTTAGAAAAAACCCAAAAATTCACCCTAACTATTTTTCAACGTGTAGAATTTAAAAATGAACTAAATTTTTTGAAAATAATTTTCTAATTATGATTAGTTTAATTTTTAAATAAAATCATACTTTATTAATTTTTTTTACAATTTTAAAACTATAACTCATTTTAAATCACCATGAAAAATTAATCAAGGTATCATTATCTTACAGCCTTATGAAAATAAAATAATAATATGATTTAATATTCATAAGGGTCATATTACTATTCATAAGGGTATGTTACTATTCACCAAAAAAATAAATTTGGTTCTATCAGACTCTAAATAACTTACTGATCGCAACTCTAGATGATCGTTTTTCAAAATTCAAAACATAGTAGAGGAAAATTATGTTTAATGGATTTTTTATAACAAAGTGTTTTTTGTAGGTACTCAGTGTTTCATGCATTCAATTTTCATTTTCAAAACCTTGGGGTGTTACATTCTCCCCTCCTTACAAAAATTTCTTCCTCGGAATTCACAGAATGTTACCTCATAAAAAGATTTGGGTAGGTCTTTATCATAAGTTCCTCAGGCTCCCATGTTGCCTCTTCGATTTTATGAATTTTCTAGAGTATATTTTCCAGTCGAGTCGTATGATTCCTCAACACCTGTTATTTAGTGTCCAGAATCCAGATAGGCTCTTTATAGTAAGATAGGTCAGATTCCAATTCTATACCTTCACAAGTGAGGACGTGCATTGGGTCTGGCATGTACTTTCTCAACAATGAGACATGGAACATATTTTGTACTTTAGAAAGGCTAGGAATCATTTACAAACTATATGAAATAGCTCTAATTCTCCCAAGAATTCAAAAAGGTCCTATGTACCCAGGACTCAATTTCCCTTTCTTCCCAAATCATATAATGCCCTTCCATGGAGATACTTTTAAGAAAACGTGATCTCCCACTTGAAATTCCAAATCCTTCCTTTGATTATCAGAATAACCATTTTTCATGATTTTATATTCTTTGATATGGGTTTGAGTAGTATTTATCTTTGCTATTGTTTCCTCTATAATTTCTGGGCCCGTTAGCTTCTATTCAATAACTTCATCCCAACATGTTGGTGTATGCTATCTCTTTCCGTACAATGTTTCATATGATTCTATTTGAATACTAGAATAGAAACTACTATTATAGGATAACTACCCCAAGGGTAAATAATGATCCCACATACATTGAAAGTTGAGCTATCATGATCTCAACATGTATTCTAAATTTTCGATCTTCGTTTTTGATTTCCCATTAGTTTGAGGATGATAAGAAGTACTCAAACGAAGCTCAGTATCCAAATCTTTCTGAAGAATTTTCCTGAATTAAGTTGTAAATCATGGATCATGATTGGAAACAATTGTAAAGACCCATATTTATTTTCCATGTAATTTTTTTAATTATATGGGAATATTATGAGTAGGTGAAAATTGACAGCGCGTGATTCCGAGGCCCGGTGTGCCCGAAATAAATTTCTGAACATTTTTTTTTCAGGTACGTTCAGTAAAAGTACGTGCGACATTATGTAACTTTTGAACTAGTTCTTGGAATTAAAATATGAGGACACCATTGAAATCGTAGCTCCGATATTATCTTAAGGATACCTTCACCACAACCGCAGTAAGTCGGGGGTAGAAGTTAGTTTTTAAGTTTTTCATGGGAGAAGAAAAAAATAAAATAAAAAGCATTTTATTTTTCTTTTTGAAACCTCCTTTTTGAATTGTGGAGGTGGGGACCACATGAGGGTGTTTGGGAAATTAAGGCTGGGCATTTAATGCCTGGTTACATAAATTATGTAACCACAACTCTCTTTAATTAATAGGGTTCATTAAATCTAAATTAATGAAACAACTTGTTAATTAAGAGTTATTTTATTAACTCTTTTTGAGAGAATTGAGGGTTGTTTTCTCTATTGGTAAAAAGGATAGGAGGCCTTTGAAGGAAGATCCTCCAACAAAGAAGATCCTCTAATGAAGAACCACCCCCAACGAAGAATGACGACAACGCTCAAGCCCAGATCGAAAGTGTATTGTGGGAGAAACGAATGCCGATGTCACCATCATCATCTTACTCCTCCCTAAACCTCAAATGGATGATTAAGGGTAGGGTGTGTTTTAAGATTGTTCTTTGTAGCTTCACATTGATTCCATCATCTTGAATCATCTGCTATCAGTCTGACGCGTAGGGTGCAGGCCAAACAAACATGGCCCAATCCCTCAGCATCTTTAATGTTGACATGTTCTTCGTGGTCCATGATGACAGATGTGGTAGAACTGTGCCACCAAAGGAAACCATGACTTGTCGGCCATGACGGTGGGAGGACAGTGACCGACATTCGGCTAGCCATGTGGAGGTAGGGCGGTGTGCGTTCGCACTGCCGGTTGAGCAGGAGGCCACGTCCCGTCGGCCGCGGCGGAGCAGGGTGGAGGTTGGAATGCCGGTCGGCCGTGTGGTGAAGCGGCGGTGCGTATCCGCACTACCAGATTAGGAGACCATTGCCGCTAGGCCATGGTAGGGGTTGAAGGGTGGCCGGAATCTGATTTGCCGTGGAAGGCCAGTGGCGTCGACGCGCCGTTGGGAGGAGGACCGACTGGATATCTGGACGACCAATTCACACAGAGTGGGACCCCTCCGGTAGGTCCCACGTTCCAACAGGGTGAACCAAATGGTCCGGAAAACTGTTTGGGTGACCTGGGGGGAGCACCTCCCCTCTCGAGTGTCAGCTAGGGCAGACCCCGCCATGGCGGACCACCCAGCAGAGCGGGCCACACCGCAACGGGTCACGCCCAGCGGGCCAGGCCTGCCGTGAGCCAACCCATCCGGGCTAGACCTAGACCGGGTCAGGACAATCCAAACTGGGTCGGGTCATCCCAGGCCAGGTCGGGCCGGGTCGGTCCGACCGGGTTGGACCGGACCCGGGCCCATCTGGACCTAGTTACACCTTTTTGGCCATATCTTGAGAACCATGCATCTATTTGATGAACCTTCTACAGCATTGGGATCCTTGGATCAAGATGATACTTTTGGTTTACTACACTTTAGTTTTGGATAAAGTTTGAGTATGGCCGTGTTGGATCGAAGTTGAATCCAATCGGGTCCTCAGAATAGAAAGGCTAATAACTTAAAGACCAGTCGTCTGATTGACCCGCCATCTTTCATGTTGGGTTCCTTATGATGTGAAAGACCATTGGAATAATTTTTCATGGTACTTAGAGGTAGTTGAATTATAGAAAGATGGATTGAGGAGCAGAACCTCTCAGAATCATGTGTGCTTAGTGCGGAAACCCAATGGATGGCTGTACTAGAAGAATCTTCAGATCTTGTGTGGGTCAGAACTCAGCAATCCTGTGTGGGTCAGTTCATGCCGATCATGTGTGGGTCAGCACTCATTGATCCTCTATGGTACGGCGCATGCCGATACTGTGTGGGTTAGCACTCAACGATCCTATATGGGTCATCACATATCGATCCTATGTGGGTCAGTGCTCAGTGATCCTGTGTGGGTCAGCACATACCATTCCTATGTGGGTCATCTCCAGATCCTATGTGGGTTATCTTCATATCCTATGTGGGTCATCATAGATCCTGTGTGGATCAACAATAGAGCTTCATGATGAAGTAGGATGATTTATCAATACAACTAATCATCTCTACTTTCTTACTTAAGTTATACCTGGTGTGAGCTGAGTCTTACCTTTGTGGTACACTTTTGTGCGGTGATACCTTTTTGGTAATCTTATATGTGGAATTACCTTTGTGGTACTTACCTTCGTAGTGATAAATTTTTGGTATTATTCTATGTGGAATTACCTTTGTGGTACTTACCTTTTTGGTGTTACCTTCATGGTAATCTTTACTTCGTGGAACAATTGAGATTTTGGCTAAAGAGTTGGGCCTTGTGTTTTCTCGTGAAAGAGATGGGTATACTTGATAACTTAGGTATATGTATGGGAATATACCTAATTAGGGTTGATTTTTTTTTCATTATTTTTGGTATATCCTTTTTGGATTCTGAGAGACCTTAGGGGGTCTTGGGTCCCTACGGAGTATCTTCATACTCACCCCTACACGGGCTACGCCCACACCTTGTTGTGTCTTGTGCAGATGACAAACAACGTTGATCGGGGTCAAGGGTACTAGGACTGGAGGCTACATGGAGGTGGACCTTAGACAAGGCGTACCGTAGAGATGACCTTTTTAGAGTTGTACCTACCCTTCAGGTAGGATCCTTGGTGGGTGTTCACATGAGCTGTTTTTTAGTTTTACTTGTACTTTCTAGTTGGCCTTGTATTCTAGCCCCTTTACTTACTGTACATACTATTTTTACTATACAGTTTTACTTGTGATCGTATCTTTCTGTGTGCTTGGTTGTGTGAGTTTACAGGTTATAAAGGAAACGCCTTCCCAGTTTTAGGGATATGACTTTCTGGTGCTAGTCGCTAGCCCCAGGCCTATGGAAGGCAGACTTGGGGTAGTCATAGAATAGGCCCTGGATGACGGGTGATGACAAATTGGTATCAAAGGAGTTCGGTTCTATCGAAGAACTAGGGATATGATCTTTTCGGTGTGGAAATAGTGTTAAGTGTGATGAGTATGGTTTTTAGTTTGGGGAACCCAGTGTTGGTGCTGCAATCGACGTATCCATACACCAGGACCCTAGCTTCTGATTTTTGACTCAGTGCACAGAATCACTAATTGCATGTGTGTTTTTGAAAAGTTTTATTTGTGATCACTTTGAGTCAGCTCACCAGGTATAACTTGTTGACCACACCACACCTATTTCTTTTCAGGATTCCTCTATGCATATAGCTATCTAGGGTTCCAGGTAGAGTAGGCGATGACAGCCCACTGAGAGACGAGGCTTCGGTGCAGGTCCCTCTTACGGCAGTTGTACCATTGGGTGGTGTACCTGAAACACCACTACTCATTGGGAAGATGCTACCACCAGCCCCAGTTGCCGAGGGTGCATGCTGCTTGAGCGCGTTGCACGAGTTCCAGCACCAGAGGCTACCGAGGTTCTGGGGAGAGATGGATCCAAAGGTGGCTGAGGACTGGCTGGAGGCCGTGGTTAGAGTTTTTCGACTGGTAAGGACACCGGCTGATCTCATGGCGATCCTTGCCGCTAGTCTTCTTGAGGCAGCAGTGGGAAGATGGTGGAGCTTGATGCTCTAGGTTCATGATGAGGGGACTCTCGTCTGGGAAGACTTCGAGAGCCTTTTCAGGGAAGATTTCATCCCAATGACTTTATGCTCAGTGCGTATACAAGAGCTTCTCCACTTGTAGTAGGGTATCATGACTGTGGCTCAGTATTCAGCAAGTTTCACTGACCTCTCACACTACTCCACTGACTTGGTGTAGGACCCTTTATTTAGGGTCTAAACAATCGAGCAAGGGCTCAGATGGGAGATTAGAGCTTCGATGATTTCTCTCAGCATCCCGATGCATGCAGGGGTGTTATAGCGAGCACTCTTAGTGGAGATATTCCTTGCTGAGTAGTCACCGGCAGCGAGACCCACCATAGGATGCTATGTAGCGGAGACATCTGCAGTTGGCTGTAGATAGATGACGCATAGATTCAAGAGGACCATAACTACATGTGGATGACCACCAAATACAGGGTCGGTGGTGCAGGGCTCTTGAGATAGAGTATGATAGGAAAGGAATAGGCAGTGTTACTCATGTGGCGGTCAGGGTCACATGGCTCGCGACTGCCCAACCCGTTGTATGGAAAACCAATAGATGGTTGAAGGACTTCCTGGGTAGAGGTGAAGATTAGATCATGGAGGTCCGTAGGCAGGAGGTGGACGTGGCAGAGGAGTAGGCCGTACAGTAGGCGGTGGGTAGTGATTTGAGGTTCTACCGCCACCACCACCAGGTAGTCCACCCCACCCATAGGGAAAATGTGGACAGGAATAAGCTCATCTTCTGGTAGTTGAGGCCTACAACCATGACTCTCCAGAGATGATACGAGGTACAATCTCTTTCTACTCCACCTTAGATACAGTACTTATATACATAGGTTCCAATTACTCATTCATTACCATGACCCTTGTTCGGAGCTCAGAGATTCTGGTGGAGCTGTTGGCTCGATCCTTATGGATAGAGACTCCTATGGGAGCAGATTCGATGATTTCGCATTGGTGCCAGCAGTGTGGGATGACTCTAGGAGGTGAGATCTTCAGCTGAGATCTTCTAGTAGTGGCGTCGAGGCCTTACAATTTCATCTTGGGTATGGATTGGTTATCTATAGTCCATCTTCAGATCAAATTTATTAGGCACAAAGTGTGACGTGTTTGCATGGATGTGACCAGGTTTTCCTTCACTAGTGAGAAGGGAAACTTTGCAGCACAGGATGGACTTACCTGGAGGAGGGTGCAGCTGATCACACATCAGTTGACTAGCCTTACCCTCAAAGCAGTTGATGTTGAGAGTATGAGCTATCCTGTAGTGGTGGATCAGTAAACTGATGTTTTCTATGATGATGTTCCAGGTCTACCTCCTCATAGGGAGGTGGACTTTCATATCAACTTGTACCCCAGGACGACACCGATATCTACACCAGAATATCAGATGGCTCCTACAAAGCTTCAAGAGATGCGAGTATAGTTGGAGTACTTACAGAGCAAGGGGTTTATTAGGCCTAGTGTTTCTCCTTGGGCAGCTCCGATTTTGTTTTCCAAGAAGGCGGATGGGAGTTTGAGAATATGTGTGGACTATCAGTGCCTGAACTAGGTGACCATGAAGAACTAGTACCCGCTCCCAAGGATTGATGATATCTTTGATCAGTTTAAGGTAGAACAATGGTTTTCAAAAATAGACCTTAGGTTATTCTATCACCAGCTCAGGGTACGAGACGAAGATGTGCAGAAGACGACTTTTAGATGTAGGTATGGCCACTATGAGTTCTTGTTTATGCCATTCGGAATGACCAATGCCCTAGAAGTTTTCTTGGGACTCATGAGCAGGATATTGCAGCCATACCTCGATTTCTTTATGGTAGTCTTCATCGACGACAACCTCATATACTCAGCTACAGAGGAGGAGCATTCCTATCATCTGCAGATAGTTCTAGA
Source organism: Viscum album (assembly GCA_963277665.1). NCBI lineage: Eukaryota > Viridiplantae > Streptophyta > Magnoliopsida > Santalales > Viscaceae > Viscum > Viscum album. The sequence goes on from OY728165.1 coordinate 914,975,402, forward strand.
CACACTCTGAGAGCACCGACATTATGGTAATCTCTCGAAGTTCCAATTATGGATATGAGAGGTCCACTTTCTGGGACACATTATCTCTGAGGCTGGAGTTGCGGTGGATCCAGCAAAGATTGAGGATGTTCTTTCTTGGGATCCACCTAGGATTGTGACAGAGGTTCATAGTTTCCTGGGTTTGGTAGGTTACTACTGGAGGTTTTTGCCTGACTTTTCCAGAGTTATGGCACATTTATAATCATTGAAGAAGAAGGGGAAACCCTTCATGTGGTCAGCGAGATGCTAGTGGAGTTTTCAAGAGCTGAGGCAGAGACTGACGAGTGCCCCCATCTTGAGGCTACAGGAGGAGGGCGTTGGGTGTGTAGTCTACTACGACGCATCAGGGACCGGGCCCAGATGTGTCCTAATGTAGGAGCGAGTAGTGATCATGTATGGTTCTCAATAGCTAAGAAAACATGAGAAGAACTACACTACCCATGACCTGAAGTTAGAAAGAGTGGTCTTCACCTTAAAGATCTAGCAACATTACTTTATGGGAAAACATTTTACAGTCTACTCTAATCATAAGAGTCTTAGGTATATCTTCTCTCAGAAGGACCTGAACCTGAGACAGTGGTGTTGGATTGATTTCCTCCAGGACTATGACTTCAAGATAGTATATACTCATGGGAAGGGGGGTATAGTAGCAGATTCACTCAGCAGGAGATCTGGTATACAGTTGATGAGTGAGGCAACAAAGAAGCTAGACACATTACGGGTATCCTACATAGATTGAGATGGAGCAGCTTATCTTCGGTCTCTGACAGTCACTCCCCCACACCTTTAACGAGTCTGGGAGGTGCAACTTAGGGACACTGATTGCGAGGCTCAATGTGCTCAGATTTTCATAGGACATGCACCTACTAGATTTTATGAAGGTGAGGAGCACATCATCCTCTTTAGAGGATGTACTATAGTACCGGTGATGCTACAGGAGGATGTGTTTAGAGAGTTCCATACGTCCCCTATAGCGGTACATCCAGGAGTGGAAAAGATGTACCAAGGCCTTCAGCATCAGTACTATTGTCTAGGAATGAAGAAAGCAGTGACATGTTTTGTCTCACGGTGCCTCACTTATCCGCAAGTGAAGGAAAAACACCAAGTTCCATCAGGCTTAGTTTATCCACTAGAGGTGCCAGAGTGGAAGAGGGATGGAATTTCTATGGAATTCGTGACAATACTTCCACACATGACCAGATGTTATGATTCTATCTGGGTGATAATTGACCGACTCACAAAGTCGACCCACTTCTTACCTATCAGAGAGAAGGGAACAATAGAGATCTTGGGATGCCTCTACGTGTAGGAGATTATATGGCTACATAGAGTGCCATATACTATTGTTTCTGATCATGATGCATGTTTCACTTCTTGGCTATGTAAGGGGTTGCAAGAAGCATTTGGGACACAACTTTGGTTGAGCACCGACTTCCATCCTCAAAAGGATGGTCAGACAGAGCAGACCATTCAGACCCTTGAGGACATGCTGCGTGCTTGCGTCCTAGATTTCGGCCGTAGCTGGGAGTATCACTTGAATTTAATGGATTTTGCGTACAAAAATAGCTGTCAATCCACTATCAGTATGGAACCATTCAAGGCGTTGTACGATCGACCTTGCAGATCACCTATATGCGGGACTGGCCTAGGGGAATCAGCACTCGTGGGACCAGAGATGATACAATATACCACAGAGAAGGTGCAGATCATCCAAGAGTGGATGAGGACTACACAGAGAAGATAGAAGTCTTATGGTGATAGGAGATGAAGATCTCCGAAGTTCAAGGATGGTGACCATGTCTTTCTATGGGTCACACCTCGATGAGGTTTGTAGAGATTTGGTCGGGGCAACACGTTTTCTCTAAGGTTCATCAGACCCTTTAAAGTCCTCAGTAGAGTTGGTGAGGTGGCTTACCACTTACCTCTTCCACCTTAGTTGCACTGGGTGCACGATGTTTCCCACATATCCCAGTTGAGGAGAAACGTACATGATCCTTTGCACATCATTGACAGGGGAGAGCTGGACATAGAGGATAGAGCGACATTTTAGGAGGTTCCAGTAGAGATTGAGGATTTATAGGAGAGAGTCCTTCGTGGGTAGTTGATACCTCTGGTGCATGTATGTTGACATCATGAGAACCTCCAGGAGAGCACATGGGAGTGGGATGCTCAGATTCATGCTCAGTACCCCCACCTGTTTCCCTAGTTTGTGTTGTGGCTTTCAGGGACGCAAATCCCTAAGGTGGGGAGAATGTAAAGACCCATATTTTTTCCAAGTAATTTTTCTAATTATATGGGAATATTATGCGTCCTAAAAAGTTGACGGCATGTGATTTTGAGGCCTGGTGTGCCCAGAATGAATTTCTGAACTTTTTTTTTCCGGGTACGTTCAGTTAACATGCGAGCGACGTTTTGTAACTTTGGAATCGGTGCTCATAATTGAAATATGAGGACACTTTTGAACTCACAGCTCTGATATTCTCTTAAGGAGACCTTCATCTCGACCATAGTAGGTCATGAGTGGAAGTTAGTTTTTTAGTTTTTCATGGGAGAAGAAAAAAATTAAAAAATAATAGCATTTTTTTTCTTTTTGAAACCTCCTTTTTGAATTGTGAAGATGGGGACCACACGAGGGTGGTCGGGAAATTAAGGCTAGGCATTAAATTCCTGGTTACATAAATTATGTAACCACAACTCTCTTTAATTAATAAGTTTCATTAAATCTAAATTAATGAAACAAATTATTAATTAAGAGTTACTTTATTAACTCTTATTGATAGAATTGAGGGTTGTTTTCTCCGTTGGAGAAAGGGAGAGGAGGCCTTTGAAGGAAGATCCTCCAAAAAAGAAGATCCTCCAATGAAGAACCACCCCCAATGAAGAATGAGGATGACGATCATGCCCGGATCGGAAGCGTCTTGCGGGAGAAATGAATGCCGACGTCACCATCATTGTCTTCCTCCTCACAACACCTCCAACAGATGATTGAGGTAGGGGTTTGTTTTATGATTGTTCTTCAAAGCTTCACATTGATTCCATCCTCTTGAACCATCTGCTATCAGTCTAATGCAGAGGGTGCAGGCTAAGAAAACATGGACCGGTCCCTCTGCGTCTTTAATGTTGATGTGTTATTTGCGGGCCTCGATGATAGAGGTGTAAAAAATGCACCACCGAAGGAAACCGCGAACCGTCATCCACGACGGTGGGAGGGTAGCGGTCGACATACGTTCGGCTACCTAGAAGTTGGGTGGCGCTCATCCGCGCCGCTGGTTGAGCAGGAGGCCGTGGCCTGTTAGCTTCTGTTGAGAAGGGTGGCAGTTGGCACGCCTGTAGGCCATGTAGAGAAGAGGCGGCGTGCGTCCGCACCGCCAGAGGAGGATACCGCGACCGCTTGGTCGCGGTGGGGGTTGGATGGTGGCTAACACCGATCGGCCGCAGAAGACCAATGGCGCCGATGCGCCCCAGGGAGGAAGACCGGCCGGGTATATGGTCAGCCACATCACAACGAGCGGGACCCCTCCAGTGGGTCCCATATGCCAGCAGGGTGAAACCGAACAGTCCGACGGACCGTTCGGGTGACCTGGGGGGAGCACCTCCCCTCCCGGGTGTCGGCTTGGGTCGACTCCGCCATGACGGACAAACCAGCCGAGCGGGCTGCACCGCAGCAGGCTGTGCCCAGAGGGCCAAGCCCTTTGTGTCCCAACCCATCCGGGTTGGACCCGGACTGGGTAGGGTCGGCCCAAGCCAGGTTGGGCCGGGTCGGTCTGACCGGGTTGGACCGGACCCGGACCCTACTGGACCCAGTTACGCCTTTTGGCCATATCTTGAGAACCGTGCGTCCGTTTGACGAACCGTCTGTGGAACCGAGATACTTGGGTCGAGATGGGCCTTTTGGTATACTCCAATTGAGTTTTGGATAATGTTGGAGTACATCTGGGTTGGATCTAAGTCGAATCCGAATGGGCCCTCGGAACTAAAACGCTAATAAGTTACAGACCATGCATCTGATTGACACACCATCTATCACGTTGGGTCCCTTATGGCATGAAGAACCTTTGGGATACTTTATCATGGGAGTTCAAGTCAGTTGATGTATCGACCAATGGATTGAGGAGAGGAACCTCCCAGAATCAAGCGTTCTTAGTGTGGGAACCCTATGGCAGGTTGTACTTGAAGAATATTTAGATCCTGTGTGGGTCAGTGCTCAGCGATCCTATGTGGGTCATCTCATGCTGATCCTATGTGGGTCAGTTCTCTGCAATCTTGTGTGGGTCAGCGCATCCTGATCCTATGTGGGTCCGCGCTCAGCGATTCTGGGTGGGTCAGCGCATACCGATCCGGTGTGGGTCAGTGCTCAGCAATCCTATGTGGGTCAGTGCATATCGATCCTATGTGGGTCATCTCCAGATCCTATGTGGGCCATCCTCAGATCCTGTGTGGGTCATCATCGATTTTGTGTGGGTCAACATCAGAGATTCTCGAAGAAGTAAGATGATCTAGCAATACAACTAATCATCTCTACTTCCGTACTTATGTTATACCTGGTATGAGCTGAGTCTTACCTTTGTGGTACAATTATGTGTGGTGGTACCTTTTTGGTAATCTTCTATGTGGCGTTACCTTTATTGTACTTAACATTGTGGTAATACCATTGTGGTATTCTTCTGTGTGGATTTACCTTTTTGGTACTTACCTTTGTGGTGTTACCTTCGTGGTATTCTTTCCTTCGTGGAATAGTTGAGATTTTGGATAAAGAGTTGGGCCTTGTATTTCTCGTGAAAGAGATGGGTATACTTGATAACTTAGGTATATGTATGGGAATATATATAAGTAGGTTTGAATTTTGTTTTCATGTTTTGTGGTTTATCCTTTTTAGATTCTGAGAGACCTTAGTGGGTCTCTGGGTCCCTACTGAGTATCATTATACTCACCCCTACACGGGATATGCCCGAACCTTGTTGTGTCTTGTGCAGATGATGGACAATGCTAATTGGGGTCAAGGGTACCATGACTGGAGGCTATAAAGAGGTGGACCTTAGACAAGGCGTACCGCAGAGACGGCCTTTCGAGAGCTGTAGCTACCCTTCTGGTAGGATCCTTGGAGGGTGTTCGTAGGAGCTATTTTTCGGTTTTACTTATACTTTCGAGTTGGGCTTGTATTATATCCCCTTTACTTATGGAAAAAACTCTTTTTACTATATAGTTTTAATTTTTCTCATATCTTTCTGTGTGCTTGGTTGTGTGAGTTTGCAGGTTATAAAGGCAATGCCTTCTCAGTTTTAGGGATATGCATTTCCGGTGCTATTCGCCAGCCCCTAGCCTATGTAAGGCGGCTTGGGGTAGTCAAGACACGGGCCCCAGAAGATGGGTTATGATAACAATTGAGAGAGTTTCCCCATAAATTCTCACCACTTCATTGATATAGATTCGTGCTAGGTGCTCCAATGGAAAATATGCCCTTATAGTGAGGAAATGTGCGGATTTCATAAGTCGATCAACAATTAACCATATTGCATCATTCTTTCTTAGATTTTTGGGTAACCCAGTGAAAAAATACATGGTGATTTCATCCCATTTCCATGTAGGAATAGGTATAGGTTTCATGACTCCTCTAGGATGTTGTTGTTTGGCCTTCACTTGTTGACATATTAAACATCTTGATATATAATATGCAATTTCCCTCTTCATGTTATAACACTAGAAATGTTCTTTCAAATATCTATACATTTTAGTTCTACTAGGGTGTATACAGAAATTTGAGCTATGAGCATCATCCAATAACTCCCTTTTCAGCTCAGGTAGAGAGGGAACACAAAGCCTCTTCCCAAATTTCAAAATTCCATCTTCACACATGAAGTCATCCAACTTCCCATCTTTCACAAAATTAATTTTCTTTTGAAGATTCTTGTCATCAGATTATGAAGCTTTAATTATTTCTAATAATGTTTTTTGGGAAAAAAATTTAAAAAGTAGTTATGTTTCGTGTTCTTTTATAATTCCTATATCCATCCTCACTAGATCCATGTACAAAGGATCCTTGTTAATCCTCATTTTTTTGAGAGCTCCATGATCCTTCCTACTCAATGCATCATCTACCTTATTTTCCTTTCTTGGGTGGTAGTGTATGGTACAATCACAATCCTTGAGTAGTTCGACCCATCTCCTTTGCCTCATGTTGAGTTATTTCCATGAGAACATATATTTCAAACTCTTATGATCCCTATATATTTCATATTTTTTACCAAAAAGAAAATGTCTCCATATATTTAGAGAAAATATTATAGATGCTAACTCAAGATCATGAGTAGGATAGTTTTGTTCCTAAATTATTAGCTACCTTGATGCATAAGATATAACTCTATCATTCTGTATAAGGACACAACCAAGTCCTTTCTTTGATGCATCACTATAGATCACAAACCCATCATTCCCCAATAGTAGAGTCAAGATCACATCATTCACCAATATCCTCTTCAATTCCTCAAAACATTCCTCACATTCTTTTGCCCAAACAAACTTAACCCCTTTATGTGTATTCTTGGTCATTAGGTTGGCTAAACGGGAAATGTTATAAATGAAACACCAATAATAACCTGCTAAACCAATAAAAATACGTACCTCAGTTATGTTTGTTGGAGTAGGACATTCTTGCATAACCTTTTTCTTCCTATGATCAATAGATATTCCATCCTTAGAGATAATGTGTCCAAGAAAAAAACAGATTGAAGCCAAAATGCACACTTTCTATGCTTCCCATATAATTCATTTCTTCTAAAAGTCTTTAGAATAGCGAGAAAGTGATTTTCATGATATTCATAGCTTTTGGAGTTTACCAAAATAACATCAATAAATACCCCCATAAATCCATCAATATATTACTTGAAAAATATATTCATTAGATCCATGAAAACTGAGGGTGAATTATTCCATCCATAAGGCATTACTATAAACTCATAATGCCCATATCTGGTTCGAAACACAGTCTTTGGAATATCTTCCTTCTTAATTAGAAACTGATGATATCCAGATCAAAGTTCAATCTTCAAAAAATATTGGGCTCCATGAAGTTGATCAAATAAATCATCAATGTGAGGTATGTGATACTTTTTCTTTATTGTTATAGCATTGATCTCCCTATAGTCAATAAATAACCTCATAGACCCATATTTCTTCTTAACTAAAAGAATAGGGGCTCCCCATAGAGAAACACTAGGGGGAATAAATCCTTTATCACTCAATTCCTCTAATTGTTTCTTCAGTTCCACTAATTTCATAGTGGACATTATATATGGGATCTTTGATATGGCCTTTGAATTAGGAATTAAGTCAATGGAAAACTCAATTTCCCACTCTGGAGGATGTCTAGGTAAATCCTCTGGAAACACATCAACATATTCCTGCACAATAGGTTTGTCCTCTATTCAAAAATTCCTTTCCTCAACCATAGATATTGTGTTCTCTTCCTCCCTAATAATTGAATTCAATAGATCTACTGGTGGTGGATCTATATGAGAATCAGATGGTGATGTTTATACCCTAAAGATAAGGGATTCTATATCATCCTCAAAAATTGTAACCTTATTCTTATTGTAATAAATTTTCACATCATGGATTGAAATAAAATCCATAATGAGGATAATATCAATGTCAATAATGGGTATTATAATAAAAATAGTAGATAAAGTATGTTTATATTATATAATGGGGACTTCCAGATATAATTATGTTGCAATGATACTTCCATTAAGAGTTTTTACTGAAAACTTCCTTATTAAATCAAAATTGGAAATATCTAATTTTCTTGGAAAAATTGAAAGATATGAAATAATTAAATGATCTAGAATCAAATAAATCATTGGATAAGTTTTAGGAAATGATTAAAGTACCTGCCACCACATCATTAGGAAATTCAACCTCTGTAGTTGTGACTATATAAACTTGGCCTTTCTCCCTTGGCCTTATTTTGGGAATGTTTCCCTGATGCTTTGGAAATTCATGTGAATAATGTACCATATCCTTATAATTGTAGCATTGGACATTGGTAGCTTATTTCTTCCCCTTACAATCCTGAGATAGGTTCCCTTTTTCTCCAAACTTGTAACAGCCTCGCTTTCCCTTCAGGAAAGTTCAAGGGCGTTTCTTCCTACAATTTTTATAGGATGGGAGGTCAACTCTTCCCTTCTTCCCCATTTACTTATTTCCTTTTCCATAGTTTTTGGAAGCTCTCATCCTCTCTAACTTTCCTTTAAATTCATAAGACTTAGAAAATTCATTTTCCATCTTGATAGCACTTGATATTGTATCTTCATATGATGAGAAACTTTTGGAGACTTGAGCCCTTCAGGGGAATAGTTTTAAACCATCAAGGAATCGATTTATCTTGATTTAGTCCATGGAATGTCTTTCTAACCTTGTGAAGTTAGCTTCATACTTTTCAACATTTTCATCTTCCTGATGCCTTAAATTTAATAATTTTATTTCCATATCTGCTCATTGTTCACGGGGAAAATATTTTTCTAGGAATATTTCCTTAAAATTCCTCTATTCTATCTCTTCTATTTCTTCCTCCTCCTTTGTGTTTTGGATCAATGACCACCACAGATCTTCATCTCCTCAAATATGAAATACTATCATGACAACCTTCTCTCTTTTGTTACATCCCAAAGCGATAAATATATTCTATAATGAACTTATCCACTACTCCGCTACGAATGGGTTTTTAGTCTTATTAAATGATGGAGGATGTTGTTGCATAAAGCCATCCAACATAGCTCCCATATTTTGTGTATTTGAATGATCCATACAGGTAAGGTTATTATTCATAACATGAGTCAATTGTCCTAGTATAGTTATAAGTTTCTCAGAACCAGTCACAACACCAAATCCAAAAACATTATCTTGTATCAAAGGGAAATCCCTACATGGGACACATGCATTCAAGAAGTTTCCATTCCTCTCACTAGGATCCATTTCTAAATAATGGCATACACAAGATTAGGTTATGAATCATAATGTATTATTTCAACGAAGATAAATACTTAACATAAATTGAAATTCTATACATAATTAATCTCATAATCATAAACATGGTTTGTTTGAGAAAAAATTTACAATTAAATCATTCTGAATGACTTGTAAATAAAATGTGAATTATCTTAATCATATCCCACAAAAGTGTAAAACTAAGTGCATAGTAAGGCCCATTGTCATGTATAAGGATTCCCCGGGTCAAGGCTGAAACTCCTTATCAGAATTTTCACACCTAAGTAGATCTGTTCCATAACCATGTCCACTTGTATTATCTAGACATGGATGTATTTGCTAGAAAGATCCAAAAAATCTATTACTTAACAAAAATCCCAGGATGTTCTTGTATATTTATCCTCAAGGACTATCTTAGGTTTTTTCTCCCTAATCTACATTTTCTAAATCTAGTTTCCAAGTTTTCTACTTAACTTCCTTTGATACCAATTGTAAGGACCTGACCCTAACTGCACAGAGCCAATGCCTTTTTAAATTAAATTATCATATGAACAAGGAATATACATCCAGAAGGACCATGTATTTTAGAATCTTTTTTAGACAAGATACACACATAATTTCAACATTACAAAAATAAAAATAAAATACAACATAGAAACTCATTTTACAACATCTTTAACTCCAAGGTTATTTTTTCATTTCATTCATAATATACGTCTTCATATCCTAGGAAAATGAAGCATAAGAAAGAGGTGAGATCAAATGCTCTATAAGGGTAATAAATACAGTGGAAGATATCATAAACATAAACATTAGGCAAGGTGAATAACTAAAAACACATTCCTTTAAAAATAATCTTGAACACATTATGTCAGGAATAATAGATGAATAAATAATGACATAATAAAACATAATAATGGGTATTATAATAGTCAAATAACCACATGAACTATCAAAACTATTTTCATAATTAGGTAATTCACAATACAGGACATCATAACCATATCGTCAAGGCCTCTTTCTAAGACCATAAATATCCATTTTGTCAAGGCCTCGTGCCCAGACCATAGTTTGTCTCATGAGACCTACTGATGCACCGAGGGAATATATTGGGCCCCAACCGACACTTACTAATTCCAATGAATTCCTCATATTAATGGGATTAAATATAAAAAACATATACATTTATATTGAAACTAATATATTAAATGTAAATAACTTACCCCAAAGATTAAGCATAAACCCTAACCATTCGGGGTAAATTGGTGAATGGTTTTAAGATAGTTCATCCAAATTCAAAATAATCATAAAAAATTCAATTAAATATGGTAGAATATGTCATAAATATTAATCCCAATAATAAATAATAACCAAAAATAGTTCTGAAATAGATGAATATACTCTTAAAAAATCATTGAGTAATCCTTGAGATAGATACTCTTTTTTTCGAAAAGAAGAGTTCTCTTGGAAAAATATTTGTATAAAATCAAAAGTGAAGTAAGATAGTATTTTAATAATAAATGGATTGATTTTATAAATATAATTTTTTCCAAAAACATATTATAGAGTGACCTTTAAATAAGTAATAATTTTAGAAATCCCCTTGAATCGGGCATGTATTTCGAGAAGAATTTTTGAAAGATCCTTTTAAAATGTATAAATCCACATAAATTAATGTAGGATTCTGGTTGGTAAAAATATATAGAAAATTATCATAGAATATATGAGAAGTAAATATGAATAAATATGAATTTAATTGAGGTAATTAGACCATAAGAGTGCCCCGAATGAAAATGGTGGTTCAGGTAGAAAACCCTTACCTTAAGTCCGAAGGTGTTCCTCACTTGATCTTAATGACCTGAATAATCAAATTGAGGTTCATAAATTAATGATTCCAGAAACTAATCCACATTTAATTGATTTATTATTACCATATTAGGTTCATTCATGGCCTTTTGATGGGTTAAGAGATCAAATTTCATTGTTTGGAAGTGTTTTCTTCCTTAGTTTTCATGATCGGTTTACATATAATCATGTGCGGATAAACATGTAGAATGAGAATGGTTGTACATGATACAAGTTGTATGTTATTCATGAAAAAACATAAGATTACATGGTTATATAATTCATTTGGTTGTTGGGAGTGAAGATGAATCATTATATAAAACTTTAATGACAATTTTTTGGGTTAATTGGCGGTTCTTGATCATAACGAACTCATTTTGATTTATAAATTAATATAATGTGTAAAAAAGGATTCCAGAACCTTAAATAACTTTTAATAATTATATTATAGTTTTTTTCAACCATAAAAATGGTTTCATGACCAGAATTTAATATGGTAATAGAAACTGAAAACCCGTCGTCCTTAAATGTGATAATTTAACACATCTCATATGGTGTTTTCTTTTCTAGTATAAAAGAATGGGAAAGGAGAGATGATGAAGAATTATTAATTTATCATAACAAAATTATAGTACATGTAAATTAATGGAGTCATCACAACATCTGGATGAAAGGAGGTGAGGGAAGAAAAATAAAAGAAAGGAACTTGAAATAAAAGAAAAAGTGAGATACCCCTTACGAAAATTTTGCAGCATAACGACATCGCTTAAAAATTCATAAAATATTTTGATGAGAGAAAAGGGGGTATCTTGTAATTATTACATAATATGGAAAGTAAAGGGGTTATGTAATGACATATCCCATCATAATAAAAAGTAAATTAAAATATAATAACCTAAAAAGAGTGCTTGAAAAAGAGAAGGGTTGTAGATTCTCTTACCTTGTAGAGTAACTCCTAAAACTTGAAGGTTGGGACCTCGGGTGATTAAAGAAACCTTGGGAAGACTACTAGGGAGGTAAAACTACCAGATATTCTAGGATGATTAGCTTTTAATGAAATAAAATTAAGGAATGAGTGGGTCTTTATAGTAAATGAGAGGGAGTTTTTTATTAATTTCAAAGGACACCTCATTAGTGGGTTTTGAAAAACCATGGGCTTTACCAAGGTGCTTACCCATGGTATTATCCACTCAGGACACCTAATATCATATGTTTTTGTAAAAAAGTCAACCATAATTTTATTTTAATTATTACAACTTTATGATGTCATTAAACATACTGAAAACTCAAAACTGTATTTTTTACTATTCACAAAAAATTCAAGTATTTTAGAAAAATCCAAAAAATTCACCCTATCCATTTTTCGACCTCTATAATTCAAAAATGAACTCCATTTTTTGAATTTTTTTTTAAATATGATTAATTTAATTTTTAAATAAAATCATAATTTTTTCAATAATTTACAATTTTAAAACTATAACTCAGTTTATATCACCATGAAAAATTAATCAAGATGTCATTATCTTATAGACTTAAGAAAATAAAATAATAATATGATATAATATTCATACGAGTCATATTACTATTCATATTACTATTCATAAGGGTGTGTTACTATTCACCAAAAAAGCAAGTTGGTTATATCATACTCCAAATAACTTTCTAATCACAACTCTAGATGAATTTTTTTTGAAATTTAAAACATAGTAGAGGAGAAATTATGTTTAAAAACTAGTTTATGACAAAGTGTTGTTTTGTAGGGACTCAGTGTTTTATGCATTCAATATTTATTTTCAAAACCTTGGGGTGTTACACTTTGTATTAATTATAGGTAAATCATTGCTACTATAATAATTAATAAGTATCCTATGCCTCACATCGATGAATTATTTGATCAAATTCACATAGCTCAATATTTTTTAAAGATTGAACTTTGTTTTTGGTATCTTCAATTAGGTGTAAAGGAAGATATTCCAAAGAAATAATTTCACACGAGGCATGGACATTATGAATTTATGGTAATGCCATTTGGATTGACTAATGCACCTTCTATTTTTATGGATCTAATGAACATAGTATTGAAGGAATATATAGAAATTTTTTTATGGTATTTATTTATAATATCATGGTATACTATAAAATCTATGAGGATTATGAGAATAACTTTTATATTATTCTTAAAACTCTTAAAGAAAACGAGTTATATAAGAAATTTATCAAGTGTGAATTCTGGATTTAGAAAGTTTCTTTTCTTGGATATATTGTATCCAAGGATTGAATCTCTATTAATCATAAGAAGATAAAGGTAGTCAAAGAATAGACTACACCAATGAACATAAATGAGGTATGCCATTTCATTGGTTTGGCAGGTTACTATTGATGATTTGATCAAATTTTTTCTTTATTGGCTAACCCATTAACCAAGATTATATGTAAAGGGGTTAAGTTTGTATGAATAGAGGAATGTGAAGAATTGTACAAAGAATTAAAGAGTAGGTTGGTCAATGGTCCTATTTTGACTCTACCATAAAAAAAGGATGGATTTGTGATATATAGTGATGTATCAAATAAAGTAATTAGTTGTGTACTTATACAGAATGATAAAATTGTTTCTTATACATCATGATATTTAAAAATTCATGAATAGAACTATCAAACCCATGATCTTGAGTTGATATCCATAATATTTTCTTTGAATATATGGAGATATTATCTCTATGGTGAAAGATGTGATATATACACATTCTATAAGAGCCTCAAATTCATATTTTCACAAAAAGAGCTCAATATGAAGAAAATGTGATGGATCAAGCTACTCAAGGATAATTATTACTCAATACACTACCACTCAATGATGGAAAATAATGTTTTAGATGAACTGGGAAAGAAAGATCATCGAGTCCTGACCAAAATGAGGATTGACAAGGATCTCATGTTCATAGATTTAGTAAAGATGGATATGATAATTATTACGGAAGGGGAAACATCACCCATTTTTCAAATGATTTCTAAACCATATTTATTATAAAATATAAAAATTCTCAACCTGATCATGTGAATTTTCAAAATAAAATTAATCGATGAATTATGGGAAATTGGAAGACTTTATATATGAAGACGACATCATGAAATTTGGAAGGAGGCTATGATTACCATCTATAACTGAGCTGAGAAGGGAATTATTAGATGATTCTCATAGATTGAATATCAAAATAAACCCTAGTATCACCAAGATATATTGATATTTAAATTAACATTTCTTGTGGGGTAGTATAAATTGGGAAATTTCTAAATATGTGTCATGATGTTAAGTTTATCAAAAAGTGAAGGATGAGAGACCACATCTTAAAGGATTCACGTAAACTCTACCCATTCCTATGGGGAAATGATATGACATTACTATAGAATTTATCATTGGATTACTAAATACTCCTATAAATAATGATTCAATATTGGTTATTTTTTACTACCATACCAAATATAAACATTTCCTCACTATAAGAGAAGATTTTCCTATTGAGAACCATCCAAGACTCTATATTAATAAAGTTTTAAGACTTCATTATGAACCTATTTAAATTGCTTTTGAATGTGATCAATGATTTAGATCTTAATTATATAAAAGTCTTCATAAAGCTCTTGATACATAGCTCTATTCTTGCTCACTTGAATTTCAAGGTATTTGAGATCAATATTTACCTTTTTTATAGTCTAGTTATAATAATAGATTCCATTTAAGTATTCAAATGGTTCCATATGAAGTATTATATGGAAAGAGATGTTGCACTCAAACTTGTTGGGATAAATTTGGTGAAAGGAAGTTTATAGACCTAGAAATTGTTGTTAGGATACAATGTTGAGGGTAAAGAATATTCAAACCCATATTAAATCAACTCAAAGTAGGAAAAATATTTATGACAATATATAAATGAAATATTTCGAATTTAAAATGGGAGATCAGGTTTTCATGAAAGTATCTCCGTGGAAGGCTATTAAAAGATTTTATAAGAAGGAAAAACTTAGCCCCAAGTACATCAAAACTTTTGAAATTATAGGAAATAATTGGAAATGTAGCTTAACAATTGGAAATTCCACCAAGAATATCTAAATTACATAACGTGTTCCATATATCTTTTCCAAGGAAGTATATACCAAACCAAACACATGTTATCACCTCAAATGAAATAAAACTAAAACCCGATGTCCCATACTATGAAGAGCCTATCTAGATTCTGGACGCTAGAGATAAAGTATTGATGAATCGTACAACTCGACTGGTTAATTTACTTTGGAGAAATCATAAAATATAGGAAGAAATGTAGGAACCTAATGATGTTATAAATAAGAACCACATTAATTTATTTATAAGGTAATATCCCTGAAATTTTCTGGATGAATTTTTTTAGGAGGAAAAAATGTAATATCCTGATATGTTAAGAACACTATGTTCAATAACATATATAACATGCCACACCATGCTTAAACAAATCATGAAATATTATTATTTAAATATGACTGTTATAACCTATCCATTGAATTGGAGGGTATGTATATGAATAAGAAAATTATGAAGTATATATAAATTTCATACTCAATAAAAATTTATTTATTAATTATTAGAAAAAAACACTAATTTTTTTAGTAAAGTGATTTTATTTTCAAAAATATGTTTTCTTTAAAAATGAATTTTATATATTTCTATGAGAAAATAATATAATTAATTTTTGAAAATTTTAGAAAATTTATTTGAGGAAATTAACTTAATTTTTGAAATCATTATAAAAAAATTATCTTAGGGTGATTTTTTGGTATTTTTCTAAAATGTTTAATTTTTCAATGAATAGAGAAAAATACTGCGTTTTATTGAAAATTGTATCCTTTTTTCAAGATTTTAAAAAGTTACATTTTGTTTTAAATGGTTTCAAATAAAAAAAAGTTCAATTATATTATTAATAATCCAATTATTTCATTTTAATGAATTTTATACTTGAATTTGGTAAAACACATTTTTATACATAAAATGCATTTTTTTGAAAAAATATTTTTCATTGCGTTTTATGTTTAATCTTAATTTAATTTATTCCAATTATTTAAATTGAATCTTGAAAAATTTATTTCATATTTGGAATCATGAGTTCCAGATTTTCTGAAGAGTTCCCTTTTATTTTTGGTCATTATGAATTTTAACTATAATAAATAAGTGTCACCATGGTAAGGGTAAATTAGGAAATTAAGGTTAAAAATAATTTCATAAAGCAATAAAAAATCAAGAAAACACTTACCTTAATTTAATTGGATGATTCTATTTCATTCATAATGATCCAAAATTCAAAAATATGACCTTTTTTCGTTTAGCTATGATTTTGACATTTAAAATATTTAAGTGAGAGATAAAGACAAAAGTATCACTTTTCTTCATTTAATATCTATAATAGTGTATGGTAGGGATAAATAAAACTTATGTTTAGTTATAAATATTTATTTAAAATAAATTTTTTTATCATAAAAATTTATTTATAATTTTTATTTATGATATAATTATCTTAAATGGTTACGCAATGCCGACACAACATTTATTTAATTAATAGAAAAATAAAACCAATAATTTTAAAACTACTAAAAGTAATATAATATGAAAGAATTATTATGTTACATTAATGTTTTAGAAAAATATAACATATTAGGGAATTTTAAAATATTATATTCTAATTACAAATTTTTATTGATTCATTTAAATTCAAAATAAATGAATAATGTAAAAATCGACTAGTGATATTTTATAACAAATAATATTTTATTAAATGATTTAAAATCCTTAAAAATATTACATTCATCTAAATGAATGTAATATGGTTTAAAACATCAACCAAAATCTATTTATGTATCTTTTTAAAATTTATATCAATATCAATGACTCTTAAAGGGTAGATAACTTTAATACTCTAGTAATTTTAAAAAAGGATTAACGGGGGGGGGGGGGTGTTAAACTAAAATATACGGGTTAAAACAAAACCAAAAATTATAAAATTTTTATTTTATGATATTTTTTTGATCCATAATCATACAATATTCTAATTATATCATTTTTGAACAATTTTAATATGAAATTTATTTTAAATTAATTTAATACTTTAAAAAATTCCAAAAGTGGGCCTCCCCTCACTTATAAAAGGGCACCTCATCTACTCTCTTATTCAAAATTAAAAAACATTTTTTTTTGAAAAATACTTTCCCATATACCTTAAATAAATCTATCCACACATCATATAGTCTCTGATTTTATCATAAATCCAATCTTGGAATGCTTTTGGTATATTCCTAAAGGCGTTGTTCGAAGAAGAGGTATCATTCTTAATCGAAATTTTTTGTTTTATTTCTTATTAAACCTCATTAAAATATTATTCTTCCATTAAAATATAATATCATTATTATATCTCATATATTTATATGTTTTTATGTTAATTTAATAACTTACATCTATTTCCTCTTCCATCAAATGTGAAGTGAAACCGTTGTTTGTGTGTACGACAGACTACCACCTTGCGAACCAATGCAATTCATTTTCCATCACCACCTGTCATAGTTGGTTATAATGATGGATTTAATGTATATATATGATATTAATTAAATATTTTTAATTATTAATAATTAATATGTCAACTATTTTCTTACCTTTCCATTCATTGAGAAATAATAACATTGTTCATGCGTATGTGTGGACTACCACCTCCATGAAGATGTGATTCATTTTTCACCACCTCATCACATGGAAGATATATATAAGTTTATATAAATAAATAATATAGTATTTATAAAATAATTATAATCCAAGAAATATAAAATAATACGTATGTTCTTTCCATTAGGATCATTGAAAAATAGAAAATGTTACTTAGGCATACATACAACCTACTATCTCCATGATTGTATCGTTGTTCATTTTTAATAACCACCATTATTGATTGGTTTTAAAAGTAAAATTTATGTAAAAAAATAATAATTTTTCATGATTATTATTCTATAGATTATGTAATAATGAATTCTTTTACCATAGTCAACCTATCAAATCCATTCTGGACATATGAACAGAATATCATCAAAACATCCATAATGAACATATTTAATTAAGAAATATCATGGTAATAAAAAATTAAAAGTAATAATAAACATTAAAATTTTTCTTAATAATATAAATAATTAAGATGAATTAATTATTTACCTTTATATATTGATTATTAATTATTTAATCATGATAGATTCTACTATATATAACCCTAACAGAGCATATGAGGCCACCGTTTATTTGTTTTCCTTTCCCCAGGATATGAAGAATAATTATTTTAATGAGTTTAATGGTTCCAAACTTTCTATTTTTATATGTTTATATTTTACTCCCAATGTAAATTGGGTATCAATTATATATATTCTTCTCCAGGACTACTAAATTGATCGATCCTTTGGGATTAGATATCTTGTAACTATACCAATGTAATAAATTATAAAATAGCTCTAGGATTACTATAGTTGGGGTTGTTGTATAGATCTTCTCTATATTATTCTTCTCCTTATTCTATGAATAATAAATAACCTCTATATATAGTTATAGATCTCTTTATTCACACTTTGACAGCACAGAATAAGTAGGTACATGTAGAGTTGGGTCTCTTTATTTTTTTCCTTCAAATTTCAAAATAAATCCAGTATACACAGAGTTTAGAACCACTATTTTTATTTATTATTCTTAGAATATATATTCATAAAATTATTTGTATATTAATATTTTAATTTCCATTATTATCTACATTAAATTTCTTGAAATATTGTCCTTCTCAAAACTTTGTATCTTTAGTCTCCATTTCATTCAAAATATTATTGTAAATACAGTTCAAGACTTCGATCTTTCATTTATAATGATATTAAATCTAATCATATTTCCTTAATTTTAAAATCTCCATGAAATCTACATATGTTCATTCCATGTGTTCATGGGATCTCCTTATTCATAATGTGTTTCCAGTGTGGAATCCTCATGGCAGGACAAACTCATTTTCAATGTTGAGTAACCATGGACTTGACTACAACATGGTTGTGTATCTCCATTCTTCATAGGTTGTTTCTTTAACACAATATAGTCACCATTTCGGTGTGGTATCCTCCAAATCATTGTTTTTAGATACCTCAATATGGATGGAGCTTTCTCTATCTCATCAATAAACCTCTTACATGAAATTCCCACCACCATGATGTGGTCTCTATTTCATTTCTATTTTGGATACACAATTCTCCCTATAGTTTCCAATATTTTATGAATATATGTATATCACTGTTTTATAGATATGATTAATTATATTATTCTCATCATATTTCATTTACAACTAATCACATGAAACTCTAAATACCATGGAATAATAATAAACTCCTTTTTTCATAATGACCAGGAAAATCTCCAGGATGTGGTCTCATCTCCTTTTGTGTGGTCATTACTTTGGCTATTATACTAGATATAGCTAGTATATCTTCCATATTTATTCTACACTATCAAATTTATCTCAACTATTCTTGAATAAAAATCAATTCACATGATTGTGATGTTTGACTGGGGAAGAAGACAACAAGTATAATATGATTTGATTTCATTCTTTAGAGATTAAACCTATAAAAATCATATTTTTTCATAAAAAAGAACCCTTAAAATTTCCCATGTATTGAGTTCTTACAAAATCCATTTCATATGACTTTGAAGTCATATAAAACTTTATTAAGTCATGAATTTTCCATATTAAGTCATATGAAACTTAGTAAGTCACACAAAATTCCTAATAAAGTCCTAAAGAAAACCCTAAAATTCATGTGAAATACCTTATGAAGTCATAAAAACTAAATAATTCATATGAAATTCCTTCTAAAGTAATATGAAACTTAGGGTGACTTTGAGACTTAGCCATTTTTATCTCTAGAATGAAATTACATATTTTTAACATGAAATTTCAAACTTTATGAAATCAATTTAGTGGAATTTAAATGGAACTCATCCCTTATAAAACCTTCATCCTAGAGTGTATATCCACTAAGTACAACATCCTTCATATATGGAACACCTTGGATATTTTCTTAACTTTATTTGATATATTTCTTTTCAAGAATGACATATAATAACAATTTATTTATTCTTTTATATATGAATAATGGAAGTAAATCACACTATTATTTCATTTCTTTTCCACACAATCAGTGTTGGAATAATCTTACATCCAAGTTCTGGGTTTCATCACAAATCTTCTCAATTTCTCATTATAAGCCATATTTATTTGGAACTTTATGATCATATACATCAAGATTGGTAACTTCGAACTTCCTTATATGTTTTTTAACTTCTCATCAATATTCTTGGGAATTCCATGCAATCATTTAAGAAACCATTCATACTCATATTGAAATCAAGTGATTCCCATTAATTACTTTCATTATTATTAATAACAAATACAACACAAACACAAAGTGGGTTCCTTAATATCACCATTTGTATTTATTTTTAACACCTCATAGGAAATAAAATACCAATATGGATGAATCTATTGATTCTTATATTCTCATTCATCACTCTCAACATTATAAAAAAATAATTAAAAAGAACACATGAGAGGATGATATCACTTTAATAAAAGTTCTATCAATTATTCCACTTTAATTCTACTTGATCCAAGTTTAGTGCATAAAGCAAGAGGGTTTGACACAGACAACGTAGCTTTCCATTTATCAATAGAATATGATACCAACTCAAACTTACTCATTTAACTCATTCAAGTTTTATTCAATAATTCTTAGACTAAAACTAATTAATATCAATTATTAATTTTATTTTCCACGGCATAACAACCTAAGTTCCTACATTGATCTTAACACATAAATTAAAAAAATCCAAGTACATTCCATAAGATTCTAAACATTATTCCTAATACCTACACCAAATATTTCATTTAAAGTCATTGATAAAAAGAATATCTATCCATTAATGTGAGGATAAATTATTAGAAAAACAAGGATGAGAGAATGAGAATTCATACATTTTCCATTGACTAAAAGTCAATAACATTCCAGAAATTTCATATTTATATGAATTTCATGAATCTAGAATCTTCTCAAGATCATCTCCACTTAAGGGATGATTTTAATCTCTAATTCATCAAGGTAGACATTTTCTTCAACTTTTATTTTTAATTCCAAATGACAAATCATACTAAGATTGTAACTTCTTCATATTTGGAATGGTTATTCTAACTTACATCACTTAATTAGTTATTCATTTTATAACTAGAATCAAATTTAATTCCTTGTATGGTTATTACATGTAGTTCCACACATCCCAAGACCATGGAATTGTGCCCAAACTAGTGGTTTCCATATGGCCTCAAGCACAACCCCATACGCTAGTGGCTACCAACTAGTGGTGGGGGCCTGTGAAGGTGTCACAGGGAGACTATACCCCCTATATACAAGCACCAATAACAAATAAAGTAATAGAAAATAGGTAGACCAGATCAAATAAACATTACATATAAGATATGGAATGTTATAATAAATAACAACAATAAAAAAAGATATAATAATGGGTATTTTGTACATGTCACGACAGATCCCCCATGTGAGGATCATATTCATGAAATAATAAAATTATAAAATAAGACCAAACTAAGATCATCCCTACTAGTATTGAGTCTTTCCTTATACCACCATTCATACCCATCTTAGCATGATGAATTAATCAATAAGAAATGGGTCATTCTATGAACCTGTACCTCTGAACAATAACTTTGTTTGTTTGGGTACCCAAGTTCCTTGGTGGTCCAAACAAGGTGTGAGTACAACTCTGTAGGCCACCAACAAAAACATCCCAAAAACAACCAGTTTAAATTCCATGTAAATGAAAGAGTTCTCTAATAAATAGTTTAATATTTTAAAAACAATTTAAATAAAAATCAATAAACAACCTTGATACCACAAGGTGACACCCAAGGTTGGTTAAACCCACTTCGGTCGGTTCTGCGGTGTCTTTGAGCACGTTGTGGTATCACACCTCCACAAGTAAGCACATGGAATCTAGGAACTCATCCTGGAATTCCCCAGTATCATGGAGCATCATATGGATTCTAAGCACTCAGACTAATATTCCCATGTATCACATATCATATAGAATCTAGAAGATCATCCCAGCATTCCCAAATCATCAAGTATCACACAGAATCTAGGTTCTTATCCTATAATTCCCATGGAATCTAAGGTCTTATCCTAACATTATAAACCATCAATCATCACATGGAATATAGGAACATATCCTAGCATTCCCAATTATTAAGAAGCATACGGGATTCAGGGGTTTATCCCAGCATTTTCAAGTCATCAATTGTCACATAACTGATTGTAATTTCCATCATATAATATTAATTATCAATTTATTCTACAAGGTATCCATTTAAGTTTCACATCAATATAAACCATTTCAAATTTACCAAATCCACCATAATCCATAATCATCATATCACATATTAATATTAATTACTATTTAAAAAAATAATTTACCATTTTGCAATGCCAATACATTTAACAAAAGAAATAATTTCAACCATAATTACCAATAGTATTTTTAAAACATATGGTAAAAATTCACATTACCCAAGTCACTCACACATCCACTACCATTTTATGAATGAACAAATTAATTTTACTATTTTTCATAAATCAAGTGGTTAATAAAATTCACCTTTAAAATTTATAAATAGGAAAATTAATTCACCCAAGAATTTAACCAATATAAAAAAACCATTACACTTCATTTTATTAGAAACTATATCAAATTTAAAGTTATATTCCAAGATCATCAATGATTGTGAAATTCAATTTCAAAATCATTGATATAAATTATAGTTACTCACTTAAGGTTATCAAACTAAGATACTTTAATCTTCTCACCTTTCTATTCTAAGGAATCTATAACATTTAATTAAGACAACTTGAGGTCAAATTACTATCCAAGGATCTCAAATTGGAATCCCTTTCACTAGGGAACATAACATATTAAATAGTATTTAAAACAAGGTAAGGCTTCTCTTAAACATTAAATTTAAATTAGTTCAATGCATTGTAAAGAAGACACAACCACATAATGAACCACTTATGAATAAAAAAATGTGATAACAGGGGATATGTTTAGGGAACACCTACATTAGACTTAAATAAGCCCACATATCCTATAGAAATATTTGATTCCACCTAAAATGGGAGAAATCAAAAGACTAGATAAAAGCCTTTAAAATAGGGAATATTAGAATAAAAGATATAGGGACCACTATATAATTAAATAAACAGAATAGGACTCATAGACTCACTTTAGGATCTTGATATCACCCAATGATAACTCCAATGATTGATATCGAAGAGAGATTCAGAAAGGGAGAAGAGAGGGTGGGTAGTGTGTAGGGACTTCCCCACATCCGGAATGGGTGTCGAAATCCCAAGTGGAAACAAATAGGGGTAGCACCAACAAAATTACAGGGCTATCCATCATTTAAAAATCACATAGGAGGGAACTGACTAGCTTCGGGCCACCCACTAGTGAGCTTGTGGCACACATGCTGTCCGATGTGCCCAGTTCCCATATAGGGCCACTGGCCATTTCACCTAAATTCCAGTTGTCTAACATAGGCTGGTTAGTGGTTGTAGTGGCAGTCTGGATAGCCCTATACTTCCCCTAATTCCCACCTAAACCTCATAGGGTCCCTATGAGCCTCTTACCATGTCCAAAACACCTCATTTTGGAGGTTCAATTATTCGAAACACCCTTATAAACTATGTTTAAAATCCATCCCCTCAACCAACCATAAATCCAAATTTTCAGTAATATTAAAGACCTATCTATAGAACCATGGTATTAAAAAAAATTAAATATGATAGGGAATAATGTGGAAATATTTTTTTATCAATGTGAGTAGCCAAATTTAGAATTTCTTCTATAACAGTTTACCCTTTCCAATTTAGCTCGAAGTCCGGATAGACGATTTATTCTAGTACAACTATGTTTCAAACTCGATTTTATTTATAAAGAATTGGTTTTTTCTTATATCCTTGTACAAGATCTTATTTTTAACATGAGACATAAAGGACCATACATCACTTGGTGAAAATTTTTATATTCTTAAAAATTTCTTCTTGGGATGGTATGATTGTGATACAATCATTTGAATTATGTCCATCCTACTTGCACCTCCCACACAAAACCTTCGAATAAATTTGACCATAATTTGTTAATAACATATCATGAAATTCATATTATTATTCATGTAGAATATATTCTTTACCTGTATATATTTCCTTCTCTAGTACATCCATTACTCTTACTTTTTATAAATCAGCTGGCCAAATTTCCAAATATTCTTTAGGAATGTTCTTAGCTCTTTTAGTTATTCCAAATTATTTCTCAGTTTAGTTCTTTACCAAGTCATTACTTTTATTTTGGGATGATTTTACATTATATTTAATCCTGATTCTTTTAATTCATATATCCATGACTTGTTTGCATGAGTCTATCTCATGTTCCTTTACTCCATTGTAGAATTAACTGACTCTCCTTAGTATTCCATACCTATTTGAATTTTTATACTTAATTTTCATAGAATTATTATTTTTACTACTACCTAAGGATGACTCACCATTTTCTTCATAATATTATTGGGATTATTTTATTCAACATGTTTCTATATCTTACTTCATAGGGATGCATTTCCATCTTTCATCATCTTTTGTGGTATTCTTTCACTATTTGTTTTTGACACTTGATTTAATGAATTAATCACACATTCATCACTCCTATGACCCCATAAATTTCATATTCCATATATATTTTCAGGTTTTTCAATTTGTTTTGGTTTATATGGATTATAACCTTTAAGATATGGTTATTTATTCAATTTAGGATTGATCCCCTTGATACATGCTCTCTTTTTATTCTATAGGAGGACCCATTATGCGAGTAGTCCAATTTCATATTCCTAAATATGTTTCAATAAAAACAATAAACAACAAACTTTGGTTTCCTTACTTAAAATTCATTCCATCTAGATTTATACACATGTTATTTTTGTGAATTTTCCTTTATTGTTTGGGATTTACTTGGGGAACAGATCCTCATAAGCTTTATTATATACACCTTGAATATAATAGTAGGATCCCTAAAATTTTCCTCATCCACATTTGTATATTTTTTTATGACCTATAATTTACATGGAATCATATTTAGCATAAATAATATTTTTAGAGGTGGATGGTACCTTTCCTTTTGAGGGCACTGTATATTATTCTATGGATGATATTTGTATATTTTTCCACTAGATGGAATTATTTCAACATAATATTCCTACTTAGTATTTTTCATGGAAGATTGTTTTTTTTTCAAATTATTTGGAATACATCACTTGAACTGATTCAAGATTCTTTAATTTTTTTAATCTCCAAGAATTTCATATTAATGATACTTCTCTCATCCTCTACTGATTTTAGTTTGTTTTTATAAACTTTTATAATATTTTCAAATTGATATTCATGATTTTTTCTCTTTTATTGTAGAATATAGTCAAGATATTTAATCCTATTGATCATGAAATCAATTTGATAATTTTTAACAGAAATAACTTCTTTAGATGCATGGATTATTGTTTCAATATTTTTCTTATCTTCTTCTATCACATGAATTATAGTGATCCATTTATTCTAAAAATTAGATAATATTTCATCAATATTTTTATTCATAGATTGTTTTGATAATAATAATTTTGTTACCTCCTCTTTATATAGGAATAACAAATTACATTAGGTAGAACAATTTTCTATTTCCTTGGTGGTGGATTTAACAACCATATTTTCTTCTTCCATGACTAATTTTTCTTTATCAAGTTTTTTATATGATAAAACTATTTTTTTATTCCTATTTACTTGAGAGGGATGATCTATCATCACAATATTATTTATGATAAAAACTATAAACAACGATATTTTGATGAACTCTATTTTGATTACCTTCAATTAGTAAAGATACTTTGTTCTCTTCTTTATTAGAAGAGGCCTTCTTAAATTTTTTACTTGTATTTTATTCATGTTCTTTAGTGTATTGGTAAAAATATCTTCCATGATTTATTTGATAGGTAATTTATCAGATTCATTAAATATTCACTTTATATATATCTTGAAAAGAGAAACTCAATTTTAAATAAAAAACTTCAAATATGATAATCCAATAGAGGTGTGACATTGTATGGTACAAATTATTAGGATTATATAGGTATGTTTCCAATATTTAGCGGGGGTGAATCCTTGTTGGTGTAATTTTAAACTAATTTTATTTTTAATCACTTTATTACATATTCACTTATTCAATTATAGTATATCTCTTTTTATATATCTCTCATTTGGTTGGTATGAAGGTAGATATGGAATAGAAAAAAAAACAATAGAAAAATATGATTTTTTTGATGATTTTTACCTCCCTAAGAATGACTACATACCCAGTGTATCATGGTTATTATCCCATGAAAATTGTTTCTTTATTATTATCAAAATAAGTATAGGAAAAGGTATGACCTTGACCATGTTATCCTAACACCAATTAGGTATAATAAAAGAAAGATCTTGTTATTATACCATATGAATAGAATAAAATTTTAAACCTACTCATTGTGAAGTAGATAAATAATGAATCTATTGTGTTTCTATTAGTTAAAGTCAAATATCTTCTTCCTTGACTACAAAAAAATAAGTGGGCCACCTCAAACTTCCTTATAATTATATAATAGATGACTGTAGGCTGGATTTCTCATTTTCCTTACTTGAATATAATCAGTAGAAAATATGTCCATATCCTATATTATAATATTATTATTCTCCCTATTTAGTGCATAAGAAAAAAACATTATATACCGTGTGGGTTATCCTTCTTTTCACTTTAATTTCATAGAATAAGTTGGTGCATGTAGAGTCAGGTTTCTCTTTTATTCTTATTTTGACTAGAAAAATAAATATTGTATACACAAAATCAACAATCACAACTTTTATTTATTCTTCTTAGAATATGTATTAATCACATCATGTGATTATGGATATTTATTTTTCCATTATTCCTATCATTCAAGTTTATGAAATCACATTCTTATAAGAACTTAGTATATTTTTTCTTCATTTCATTCAAACTACTTCTGTAAACTGGGTTGAAGACTCAACTATTTCCTTCCTCCTGAAATATAATATCATAGTATTTATTTAATTTTAAATTCTATATTAAATCCATATATTCTCATTACTAATGTGCAAGGGTTCTCTTTCTTTATCATGTACTTACCACCTGGAAACCTTATGGTGCGATGAACACATTTTCAGTGCAGAGTTACCACAACCTTGACTAAAACATGGTTGTGTCTCACCATTTATCATAGGTAGTTTATAAACACACCAAAATTAAAATTTTGGTATGTTCCCCTCCAACTCTCAATTTTTTAGATACCTCTATATGGATGGGTTTCACTATATCTCATCGAGCAATATATTGCATGAAAATTCCACCACCACAGCAAGGTCTCTATTTCATTATTGTTTGGAAAATAAAATTCTCACCATGATTTCCAATATGGAATCTCCATCTATATCTACATGTTTTATAGATACTATGACTCAGACGAGTCTTGAAAATTTTCACCAGTAAGTAACTTATAATATCTTTCTCCGGATCCCACTCAATTGGTTCCCTAGATCAGTAACCTATGTAACCTCAAACATGCCTCACCATGCAACAAAGGGTTCTGACCAATGATGATGGTCTATAAGATTACCATGGGAAAACTATACCCTTTGGATATAGTTAAAACACAATATAAATAAGGGAAGTATCAAACATCACATCACATCACATCATAGTTAGAAATCAAGGAAAATACCAAATTCTGAATCATAAACAACACAAAAACCATGATGATACAAAATAAAAGTCACGTGTCATATATACATGTCCATAATAATTGAAAAGTAATAAAAGAATACAAAATAAAAAAAGACCAAAAACTACATAAATCTATAAAAGGGGTCTAATATCCAACCCAAATCCCATCTACCAGCTCCTTCCTAACCAAGAAACCAAGAATCTATCACAGGGAACTTTCCTTTTTCTCGACCTACAACTATAAAGTCTTCCCGGGTACCAAACAATGGATCGAGCAGGGTGTGAGTACAACGGAGCAGTACACCACCACCAACATACTTAAATTAATATAGTATAAAGAATAAGTGAATGTATTAGTACTTTAATTACACAATTTAAATGACTAATAAATAAATAACAATATAACTCTGATCTCAGTCTTTATGGTGACACCCAAGGCCGGACCTACTTACTTTGGCCAGTGCTAGATATATCTGATCATGCTGTGATAGCCATGCTAACCCAAGTACCTAAAGAGTATCAAAACTACCCATAAGCAAGTTTCCATTAGTTATCACAGACCACCCAATACCGGGTGTTTTCTTAGTTATCATGGAACAACAAATAATGTGTGTTTTATTAGTTATCATGGACCAACCAATAATTAGTGTTTTTTTATTCAAAACCATGATCCATTAATTATTATTTCACAGGTTACCGCCTTTTGGAATCTTCTTAACCATGGAATAATTCATTATTTACCAATTTAAAAAATTACAATATTTGTAAAACACATTTATTTATAATCCAATACTAGTTATCACTTCTAAATATTACACACCCATCCTAGTTTCCATTTTCTAAATAAATTTCATAAGGACACTAAATTTATCAATGCATTCCCATGAAATTACCCTACCCATTTACATTTCACAATTTTAAAGGATTAAAAATAATGGCCAGATCATGTTTTAAATTTAGAATTAAAATTTGAGGTCATGTATATAATTCTAAGATGATTCACAACAAAAGCACTACCAAAAAATGGGCGCGACAATGGGAGAAATTTAGGGACACCTATGTAGTATTTAAAAAGGGTCTAATAATCAAATATAAGCCTTTGGTTAAGATTAAAATAGAAGAAATATAGGTATAAGACAAAATCCCTAGAAATAGGGAATATTAAATAAACATGGTAGGACACTACTTGACGATGATAGAAGGAAAGAAAAGAGGGAAGTGTAGTTGCAATCTTACCTCAAGGTATTGATCAAACTAAATGGAAGAAGAAATGACTAGAGATTAATGGAGTTTCACTAGGGGGAGGAGATGAGAGATATGTCTGTATGGGGATACTATTTCAAAATAGGGACAATGTTTGGGTATAGGTTTTTAGGTGAAAGGTTGGGTAAAATACTAAAATCCACCAATTAAAAAAACCATCCAGAAGCTCACTAGATATTCAGTATGATTTTAGTAACATGATATAGTTCTTAATCCTATCCCCAGGCCCCTGTTCACTCCCTAAACTCTTTTTACCCCTAATAAAACTCTTAATTGAACATAACACATGAGTTTTAGTTAAAAATTAAAACAGAACATACCTAAAAAAGGAAGGGGTTTTACAAAATCCCCACCTTATATCAGTTAATCCTTGAGATGAACTCCCATGTATCACTAAACATCATCAAAGAACAACTATGGCCACTGAGTTCAGATGTTAGAATCTCACTCCCACATATCCTCCTGATTTTTCTTATGCTGTTTGAGTATGCATACTAGAGAAACAATCTTTCCACATAGGGTCTTCTCCCTATGATATATGATACAAAAGAGATGTTCCTTAAAGTAAGCATCGAGCTCCATCTCATTGTCATCAATATCAATAACATGATAGGAGTCAGGATAATACCATCGAAGATTAGAGACATGGAATATGTCATGCATATCTATATATCTCAGTATAAGAGATAATCGGTATGCCATTGTACAGACTTTCTTGGTCACCTAAAATGACAATATGAGTCTCAAATACAACTTCTATTACCTATGAATCCAATGATTACCCATCCTCAGTGACACCCATAAGAAAACCCAATCATCCACCTCAAACCCTAATGGATGAAGTCTCTGGTCAACATAGGATTTCTTCTTAAATTGAGAATTCTCCAACCTATTTTGAAGTAAATAAATCTTCTCAATGGTCTCATACATGAGACATGACCAAAGAAATATTGACTCTCTAGCCTCTAGCCAGTATAATGTTGATTAAAATGACCACCCATATAAATCATCAAAAGGATCAATACAAATAGATTCTCGATAGCTATTATTATAAAAAAAATCCATTAAGGCCAGATGACTCTCCCAAGAGACTCCAAAATTAAGGAAAAATCCTAGATAATTTCTTCCAACACCTATATAGTATGCTTAGATTTCCCATCCATATATGGGTGATAATCTATACTTAGGTGTACCAATATAACCAACACATTCTAAAATCTCTACCAAAATATCAAGGTGAAATAAGAATCCCTATTAGAGATGTTTCTCTATGGAACTTTGTGTAATCATACCACCTCACTAACACACAATCTTCTAATATCATCAATGATAGAAGTATCCTTAATGGGAAAGAAGTGGGATACCTTTTTTTATATGATTGAAGATAACCTAAATAATATTATGACCTTAGGGTGTTCTCAATAACTTCTTCATAAAATTAATCATCACATCATCCCATTTATACTCTAGAATGGGTAATGGATGGAGAAGACTAGAAGGTTGGTAGTTCTCATCCTTCACCTGTTGAAAGGTGGCACATCGAGTGATAAAGCCCACTATGTCTTTCTTCATTATAGGCCACCAATACTATCTATGTATGTTATTCTACATCTTGAATATAACTATATTGAAAACCTTTTTTGAGGCATGTAATTCCCTTATTAGTTACTCACACATACTTTTAGGGACTACTACTTAGCCTCAAACATACAGAAACTCACCAAAACTTAGAGACCAATCAAGTGGTGGATCCCAGCCATATATACTATCCCTTATCACAAATAAGTTTTATTAAAAAAGATGAAACTTTTTCACCCTTCCAAGAATTGAGGAAGTGATATATAGGGAATCCAAATTATCTCTTCCCTGGTTCTCTTGGACATTTAAACATAGGTTATCAAATAAATCCATCACCTATCACCCACTTCCAAACTTCTAAACCACATGGGTCTAAGTCTATCTACTCAACGCATCTGCAATGAAATTCACCTTCTAAAGGGTGAATTCTATCTCAAAATTGAAGGAATATAGGTACTCAACCCATATCCTTTGATTTATGTTCAAATTACACTAAGATAAAAGGTATTATAGAATTTTATGATCAGTCTAAACCATGAAACTCTATCCTAGAAGGTAGTTCCATCAAAACCTCAAGGATTGCACCACTATAGCTAATTAAAAGTCATAATTCAGGTAGTTATACTCATGATACTACAAATTCTTGGAACTATAAGTGACTACCTACCCATCCTGCATTAGCACTATGAACAATCCAATACCCAAGGAATCATAATATATAGTTCAACCCTTACCTGGATCAGGTATGGTCGGAATCAGTGCATAAGTA
Source organism: Viscum album (assembly GCA_963277665.1). Taxonomy (NCBI): domain Eukaryota; kingdom Viridiplantae; phylum Streptophyta; class Magnoliopsida; order Santalales; family Viscaceae; genus Viscum; species Viscum album. The sequence continues at coordinate 915,006,853 of OY728165.1, forward strand.
AACATCTTATTCAGGTCTCTAAAGGCTGGATCACAAGAATCATACAACTCAAAATACACTACCTTATTATTTAGGATCATCCATGGTGTTTCCAAGTGAGATAAGTCCTGAATGAATATATGATAATAACTGACTAACCCTAAGAAACTACAGATCTCAAAGGCATTCCTGAGTCTTTTCCATGAAACCATGAAGTAAAACTTATATATATCCACTGAAACCCTTTCCTCAGATGTCATATGGCCTAATAAGTTAACTTTATCCAACTAGAAATGACATTTTGAGAACTTGGAATAAATTTTTTTCCCTCTTAGTGTTCTTAAAACTATCTCCAAATGTCGATCATGCTCCTCCCTCAACCAGGAGTATACCAAGATGTCTTCGAAAAACAAGATAATGAAAGAGTACAAGTAAGGGTGGAAGACCTAATTCATTAAGTCCATAAACACTATTGAAATATTCATCAGGACAAAAGGCATCATAAGGTACTCTTAAAGGCCATACTTTCTCCTGAATGTTGTAAGAGGAGCATTATATGGTCACAACCTTAGATGGTGGTATCTTGAATGAAAATTTGTCTTCAAGAAAACCTAGGAAACCTTAAGCTAATTGAAAATACTTTCTATATAGGTAAGTGGATATTGGTTATTAACCATTACCTAATTGAGCTTCTGATAGTCTATACATAGTCTTAATGATCCGTCTACCTTCTTGAAAAACAGGACTACAGCACCCCAAGGGGATGTTCTCAAATGGATGAACCCCTTCACCTTTAATTACTCTAGATGTGATTTTGGTTCCTAAATCTCTACCAGAGCCATTAAATAAAGAATAATATATATAGTCTTTATTCCCAGTATAATATCGATAGTTGACTTGATCCCACGATCCATAAGTAATACTGAAAAATCATCTAGAAACACATACTGAAACCAGTCAATGTTAGGAGTAAAGACTACACAGTCAATCTCCCCTCAATAAGGACAGGGATATAAATTTGGGATATGATTCCACCTAGTTATTAATGATTATATCCTATTAACCCTACTCAAATATCCCACCCATTAAAATACTAAAAGATATAACCCTCAGGAGAGGTGAATTATACTCATCAACGATAAAAATCTATATGTTCCTAACAATGAATAAGATAATAAATATAGAGAATTAAATCTAAACCACCCATTTCCTACACAAATAAATTCTAAATGATCCAACAAGTTCCAATCACTAAGGAACAAACTGTACACTTGAGGACCCCTTTGATTTTATGTCTAAGGGCATATTAATTTACAATACTCCAGAAAGTTACTCCAAAAATAAAACAAAACCTACCAAAAACTGAGAATAAATGAAGGAATGTTGGGATCCTTCAACAAATAAAGTAGATTCAAGATTCTAATCTACTAAGATGGAATATCAAATAGTAGATGACCCCGCATCCTGATCAGCCAGGGTAGGCTCGACAACATGAAACTGGCTTGAACCACAATCATGTGCTCTAATATAACTACCTGAAGTCACATTCCCTTTTGAACTATGCCACCCCTAACCTTGAGCTCCCCATATACCACTATGACCTAAAATACTAGTGGAAGCATAACTACCTATCTACCAAGGTGTAGAGGTTTCGGTCCTAAAACCTCAAGCTAATCCTGATCCTATGCCACTAGGAGAATGTTGTCCCTCTATACAAAAACAGTGGAGGTGCCCCACTTTTACACATTTATGACACACCTGAGGTGGTTGAGTACACTATGTTTTATTATATCCCAAGAATCCATATTGATAAATCTACACCTCACTACTCTCCTATAGGAGGAAAAAGTTACCACACTACCTTTTCAGACTAGCACCCCCTCACATGCATCATCGAGTCAACATTTATTACTACCAAATGAACCACCACCACCACCACTGCCACCCATAGTGGATAAAATTTCCATTAATAAAATACTCATTAATTTTCCTCTCAATGATCTGGGTTTGGTCCACAATATCTAAAAAAATGTTAGGAAAAATACATTCACTAGTACCTTGATCTCATAATGCAAGCCATCTTTAAAATTCTTTGACCTAATAGCCCCATCACCATCCAAGGTAGGTGAAAAACACCAAATCTCTATAATTCAAGAGGAATATTCCATAACTAAAATATTCTCCCTCGGTAAAATTCTTAAAATCTAGGACCTTATCCAATAGTAATGTCTCAGGGATGAAATGGATAAAGATGAGGGTCTGGAAGTCTACCCAGTTCAACCCAACATGCTAGTCACCCTGGACAAGATCATACAACCAACATCAAGCTACCCCTCATAGTATATATATAACCATATTCACCCTATTACACCACAGGGTCTCCATGAGATCAAGAATATTCTGAAATAGAATTAATACATAACTCATCCACTTGTAGACCACCTTCACCCATAAACAACAGTGGGTGATGTCGTTGAAACTCACGAGTAAGATAAAACATGGAAGGTTCATCCTCAGAAGCATCTATAGGAGCCTCCATATCTATATAATAGACCACATACAAAATAACTTCCAAAATAATATCATCTATAGTTGTAACTCGCACAACATGAAGTTTTAGCCCACCCACTGGTGGGGAATTCTCACCCTCTCCCTCTTGGTGTGGGACCAAGACTCTCTAAGGTAGAATATCATTACAATTTCAAGAAGAACATATCAAAATAAATAATAGGTAAGCAATCAAATATAAAACAAAAAAATTTATGCATAATATTCAACTATATTGTAAATTAAACCCATAAAATCTCCTAAAACTAGGAACTCTATTGAGCCCGATCTACTAGTCAAGATCACATATCATCACCTTCCCTAAGATTCCATAATTTAGTCTTCCCATTATTAATAAAGGTTTAATTTTTCATAATATTTACATCCTAACTCTTTTCAAATATTTTATGTCCTTATATTCCCAAGGTTTGGTTAGATAAGGTGTCATTCATAGGTTATGGGGGAAACACCTTATAGGTCTCTTATTAACACTTTATTTATCCAAAACCACCATTTAATAGTTCATTTACATCAAAAAGTTCAAAATTAGTTCCTCAAGGAGTTTTTAAAGTATAATTCTACCATAAAATAATATGGTAAAACACCATATAAATCTTCACTTACACTTATCAACCCCCCTTTTATCCATAGGAAGATGTATACATGTAAATGAATCAAATATAACATGAAATGACATGAAAAACCTATGTTCCTAGAATAATTCATGAATGCACACTAACTCTCTTTCTATACCATCCTAAGAGATAAAATCTTATAAATTAATAACACTATAAACAAAATTACATCAGTCGAGGTGAAATAATATAACCATAACAAGTGAACACCAAAAATATTAGCCCCATCCCTAGAGAATTATATTTTCCCCCAGACATGGAATAACTACTCCCAGGGATTAGTACATTACTAAGTACTGACACGTCCTATTCTCACATCTACCTTTCCCAAATAGTAAAAAAATGATTCACTAATAACACTTTGTAACATACAACTTTGGAGGATACTTAATTGGTACCCCAACTCAGTATGTTATATAACCTCATGCATGCCTCCCCATCCACCAGAGGTTACTGACCAGTGGAGAGGGTCTATGAGATTACTGTGGGGAGACTATACCCTCTAGCTAGAGTAGAAACACAATGAAAATAATGGAAGTATCATACAACACATCATATCACAATTAGACATCCAATAAAGTTCCAAATACTCAATCATAAACAATTTAATAACCATGATGATTCAAAATAAAATCTTGGTGTCATACATACATGTTCATCATAATCAATTAGTACTAAAAGCATACAAAAATAAAAAGACCAAAAACTGTACAACTCCCCAAAAAGGGCTCCGAGTTATAGCTAAGATCCCATCTCCCAATTCCGTCCTAACCAAGAAATAAAACATCCATCATACGATGCTTTCTCTTATCCCAACCCATAACCATGAAGTCTTCTCGAGTATCAAATATTGGAATGAGAATGGTTTGAGTACAAATCAGTAGGCCACCACCAATAATGTACTTAAATAAATCTAGTTTGAATAATATGTGTATGCATTAGTGCTGTAATTAAATAATTTAAATGTTTGAAAAATTGATAAAAATAAAATTTTGATCCTAGGCTCTACAATGATTCCCAAATTCAGACCTATCTTCTTCATCTAGTTTCAAATGTCTCTAAGCACATAGTGACGACTGTTCCAACCCAAGTACCCAAGGAGTATCAGAACTACCCATAAGGTTGTTCCCTTTAATTACAATAGACCACCCAATAACAGTCATTTTCTTAATTATCATGTACCATCAAACAATGGGAGTTTTCATAGATACCATGAACCACCCAATAATGGATGTTTTCTTACTTATCACAGAACACCTAATAATGGATGTTTTATCCTTCAAAACCATGATCCATCAATCACCTTTTCCTAAGTTATGACCTTATAAAATCATCTAAACTAGGGGATAATTCATTTTTTACCAATTTAAAAAATTATAACGTGTCCAAAAAACATTTCTTCCTAATCCATTACTAGTTTCCACTTCCAAATATAACACACCCTTCCCAGTTTCAATTTTCGAAAGTAATTTCACAAGGAAACTAAATTTATCAAGGCATTCCCATGAAATTACCTTACTTATCAGAATTTACCAATTTTAGAGGAGTAAAAATCATGAAAATATCATGTTTTAAATTTAGAATTAAATTTTGAAGTCACGATTAGAATTCTAATATGATACATAATGAAATCCCTAATAAAAAATGGGCGCAACTATGTGTGAAATTTAAGGACCACGTACCTTTGTCTAAAAGGGGTCCACTCATCATATATGGGCCTTAAGTTTGGATTAAAACAAAAGAAATAAAGGTAGAAGACAAAAGACCTAGAAATAGTGTATATTATATAAACATGTAAGGACACTAATTGATAATGAGATAAGGTAAACAAGTAGGTAAGTGGAGTCATAGTCTTACCTCAAGTTCTAGACTGCACTAAACAAAAGAAGAAATAGCTGGAGATTGAAGAAGATTCACCAAGGGAGAGAAAGATATGAGAGAGAGATGTATGTGGGGGTTGTTATCTTTGAAGAGGCAAAAAGTTTGGGTAGAGGTTTTTAGGGGAAAGGAGGTAAAAGATAAAAATAACCCAATTAAAAAAATACCCAAAAAATCACCAACTATACATTGGGATTCCACTAGCTAACTGATGATGGGACTACTGTATCATACTGTAGTCCCAACTCCTATCCCAGAGCACCTATTCTCTCCCACCACCATTTGTACCTATAAAAAAATGATTAATTGAACATAAAACACGAGGTTTAACTAAAAATTAAATAGAAACATACCTCAAAAGAAGGATGGTGTTTTAAGAAATTAAATGAAACACTCCTTACCATGGAATAGTGATCAATGTTTTCTTGTTTTTATAGTGACTAGGAACTTCTTCATAACGTGGTTTCCTCTACTTATACATGGTTTATTCTTTGGATATTTTAAAATCTCTAGATAGTATATCCTCTATATTCATTTTACACCATCAAATTTATCTCAACTATTCTTGAATCACAATCTATTAACATGATTGTGGTGTCTGATCAAAGAAGAACACAACATGAATCATCTAATTTTATTTATTTATTCAAAGATTAAATATCTAAAACTCACATTTTTCATATAGTAATACCCTCATAATTTTTGAAGTGTTAAATTATTACACTAAGGAATGATTTTTAATGAATATGGATTTGAATTCTAAGTCTAAGAATGCACTTCACATGCCACCACTTGCTCAACCCTTCCGAACCATTGCAGCGGACCCGTCTTCCTCAGAGGCACCAGAACCTATGGACCACCCCCCTTCAAAATCATTGGATTTTGGCCCAAAGATCATGCATTAGGTGTTTTCCTACTAGGTGGAAAAAAATCCTCAACCAGGTCCATCTTGGTAGGAGATCCTTCTCGGTTCTCCTGTATATCAGATCCAGACCTCCTCCCCTTTTCCACCGATCTAGCTAGGATCTTCGTGCACTATTTCAAAAGAATAAGGCTTGGTGATTTCCTTTCTGGTTGAATATTTTAATGAGGAAAATGTTCTCTTGAGTTGGTCCTTAGTTTCTTGTTTCGGGATTCCCCTGTGGAGGCGGTGTGGGTTAAACTCCCCCGATTACCTCTCCCTTTCCAAAACTCTGCCTTCCTGGAAAAGATTAGAGAATCCCATAGAGATTTCTTGCATACTGATGAACACATCCTCCTCCTCCTCCCTCAACCTAGAGTATACCAAGATGTCTTCGAAAAACATGATAATGAAAGAGTAAAAGTAAGGGTGGAATACCAAATTCATTAAGTCCATAAACACTATTGAAATATTCATCAGGTCAAAAGGCATCATGAGGTACTCTTAATGGCCATACTTTCTCCTGAATGTTGTAAGAAGAACATCATATGGTCACACCCTTAGATGGTGGTATCTTGAAGGAAAATTTGTCTTCAAGAAAACCTAGGAACCCATAAGCTAATTGAAAAGGTTTTCTATATAGGTAAGTGGATATTGGTTCTTAACAATTACCTAATTGAGCTTCTGATAGTCTATACATAGTCTTAATGATCCATCTACCTTCTTGACAAATAGGACTAGAGCACCCAAAGGGGGTGTTCTCCGATGGATGAACCCCTTCAACTTTAATTCCTCTAGATGTGATTTTTGTTCCTAAATCTCTACCAAATCCATTAAATAAAGATTAATATATATAATCTTTATTCCAAGTATAATATCGATAGTTTACTTGATCCCAAGATCCATAAGTAATACTGAAAAATCATCTAGAAACACATACTGAAACGGTCAATGATAGGAGTAAAGACTACATAGTGAATCTCCCCACAATAAGGACAAGGATATAAATTTGGGATATGATTCCACCCAGTTATTAATGATTATATCCTATGAACCCTACTTAAATATACCACTCATTGAAATACTCAAATCTACAACCCTTAGGAGAGGTGAATGATACTCATCGAAGATAAAAATATATATGTGCCTAAAAATGAATAAGATAATAAATATATAAAATTAAATCTAAACCACCCATTTCCTACACAAATAAATACTAAATGATCCAACAAGTTCCAATAATTATAGAAAAAATTGTACACTTGAGGACCCCTTTTATTTTATGTCTAAGGGCATATTCATTTACAATACTCCAGAAAGTTACTCCAAAAATAAAACAAAACCTACCAAAAACTGAGAATAAATGAAGGAATGTGGGGATCCTTCATCAAATAAAGTATATTCAAGATTCGAATCTACTAATATTGAACCTAAAATAGTAGATGACCCCACATCCTGATCAGCCAGGGTAGGCTCGACAACATGAAACTGGCTTGAACCACAATCATGTGCTCTAATCCGACTACTTGAAGTCACATTCCCTTATGGACTATACTACCCCTAACCTTGAGCTACCCATATAAAACTATGAACTAAAATACCAGTGGAAGCATAACTGCCTATCTACCAAGGTGTAGAGGTTTTGATCCTAAAACCTCAAGCTAATCCTGATCCTATGCCACTAGGAGAATGTTGTCCCTCTATATAAAAATAGTGGAGGTGCCCCACTTTTACACATTTATGAAACACCTGAGGTGGTTGAGTATGTCACGACCTGTCCTCGGGGCCCGTGCCGCGACTACCCCGAGGCCGCCATCCATAGGCCAGGGGCAAGCGACTAGCACCAAAGGCGTAAATCCAGATAACTGGGAAGGTATTGCGTTTATAAAAGTAAACAAAACACCACAGAGTACAAGCAGAAGTAATATACTAAGTAAAAAATAAAGTGCTGAAATGTAAGTGGTCCAGAATACAAACCCAACTGAAAGTAAAGCTACAATTGAATGAAAGTACAACAGAAAAGACAAACAGCTAGAAGAAAAGAAGTAGCTCCTAGGTCGTCCACCTCGGATCCTACCTGAAGGGTAGGTATAGATAGCGTAGCTCCTAGATCGTCTGCCACGGATCCTACCTGAAGGGTAGGTACAGATAGCCTCCACAATTCTCTTTCCCGTCAACCTCCTCCGAGTATCGTCTCGTCATGAAGTCCACCTCCGGATACTGACTCGTCGTGAGGTCCACCTCCGAGTATCGTCCAGTCCTCGAACACTCGACCTCCGTCAGCACTGCCCATTGTCTGTAACCAACACAATGAGGTGCGGGCATATCCCATGTAGGGGTGAGTATAATTATACTCAGTAAGGACCCCGAGACCCTCAAGGTCTCTCTAAATCCAAGAAGGATAACCACAAAGCAGAAACAAAAAAGATAACCCTTACTTTGGTATAAGCCCATACTTAAACCTAAGTTATCACGTAACCCATCTCAATCATGAGGAAACACAAAGGTTATGAAATCAACGGATAACCACTACTTAGATATATGCCCATACATATACCTAAGTTATCAAGTGATCCATATCAATCATGAGGTAAACACATAGGTCATAGATTTAGCTCAAACCAGGATTTTCATTATCAAAACCGTAACTGCTGAAGAGCCCTGTCTCTAACGAGTACAGTGATCCTATCACGACTCCGAGGTACTGCTTACTAACATAAGAATGCTGAGGTACTCCTCCTGTCGAGTACCGCAGGTCAGCCACCCAAACACAGTAGTGCTTCCCGCCGGGGTCTGCCACCCAAACACAGTAGTGCATCCCCCCTAATAGCCTGTAGAGGTACTCTCCAGCCGAGTACCGCGGGTCTGCATCCAAACAAAGTATTGCTTCGTCCGCCATGGGTCTGCACCCAAACGATGTAGTGCTCCGTCCACTGGGCTAGTCGACTCAATCCAAGTCGAGTCGATCAAGCATTCATCAGGTCTCACCTGGCGACACGGTCTCCGTACTCCGTACGCTTGTCTCCGGGAGGGTCCGCTCCACGAGCTACTGGTCGATATTCCAAGTATCACAAAGTCCCACGAAGAAGTATTTCAAAGGACCGAATCGTCATAGGGGTCTCAACACAAGAGACGACACGTCAATCGGGCACCCGGTCTGTGAGTTATTAGCATTTTCGTCCTAGGGGCCCAGTTGGTTTCGTGTGCGAACCAACCCAGCAGTATCTCAACCGTACCCCGAACTCTCATAGGTTATACTCATAGGGGTCGTTCCTCAACGTGATCACCAACGCCGCTGAAGGTTTTTCAAACGGACGTCCGGTCTGAAAGTTTTCAGCTTTTCCGTTCCAGGGGCCCGGTTGGATTTCAGGTACAATCCAACCCAGACATACTCCAACTGCATCCAAATCTCAGGATAAGTATTCCAAAAGTTCCATCTCATCAAGAGGAATCCAACAAAGTCGACGGCACATCAATCGGACGTCCGGAGCTCGAGATATAAGCATTTCCGCTCCGAGGGCCTGGTTGGTTTCGTGATCAAACCAACCCGGCCGTACACAATGTTTTCTGAAACCATGAGTGTAATATACCAAAATGACCAAATCGATCCAAGGATTGCATCGCAACTGACAATTCATTGATCGGAGGTCCGTAGCCCAAGATATGGGCGTTTGAACAGTTCTGTCAGAAAATAGGGGGTTCGGGCCCGGTCCGACCCGACCTGATACCCCCCCGGGTCGGACCGAACAGGGTCGACCCGAACCGGGTCCAGGTCTGTCCCACTAGGGCGCGGCCTGACCCGGACCGGGCAGCCCGGCCTGGCGCTGGCACGGCGCCCTTGTGGCCAGCGGGTGCGAGTGGGGGGGGGGGGGGTTACAACCCCCCGCGGTCGACGAAACCAGCGCGACTTTAAGCTGCGCCGCTCAGCCTCTGGAACGGTGAAGCCATTCCAGTTTGGCTCGCCACCACGCCAGTGTGGCGCGTCGCCGCCGTATTCCGCGGACCACTGGACGCGCTCCGGTGGTCCGATTTGCTCACCGCCTTCCCCAACGGTCCTCCCGGGACCCGACCTTCACTACGAAGGCTTCAAATTGACTTTGCGGCCCCGTTTGTCATCGCCCATCAATCCACGCACAAAGATCAACCAGCGGAGTCTTCGAATCACCTCCGCGACCCCGACTCTGGCCATGGTTTAGTTTGTCCTCAACGGCACGGTGCGACGACGCCGCGCTTCTTCGCCACATTTCTCATTGTTTCTGCGTGGTGCGACGACACCGCGTCGCTTCCATTTCAAGCCACGAAGATAACCATCAAAATAAAAAGGGGAGGAGGTTCGGCCGTGTTTGTGCGGTTCGACCTCCACCGTTATTTTGATAACAATTGGCCGTTAATATCGAAGAACGCCCAATTAAAATCCGAATGTAAAGACTAAAACCCCTACAGTTTTCCCCGCAATCAAGAATTTCCAACCCGCAAACATATTCTTTCGCGAATCGACTTAATATTTAGTTGATCCGCATTCTTTTTTTAGAAGGAAATAAACATGGGTTCATTAAAATTCACAAATTAATTCCCTACCTCAATTCACGATGGTTGATCGCTTGACGAAGAAAGGGAAAGCTCCGTTGTTCCGTAGACGTTGTCGCGGGATGACGGCGTCACTTCGTCAAGTGTCGAAAAAACGAAGCCGAGGTTGGAACCGGTGTTATTCACGTTCTTCAACGATGAGGATGGAGTTCTTCGTGGAAGGATGAAACTCTTCAAAAACTAGAACTCTCCAAAAAACTCAACACAACAAGCTAAAACCCAAATAAAATAAGACACCTCTTATTTTATTACTCAAGCCTTGAATTTCAAAAATCCAAAGTTCAAAACCTAACATACTTAATTAATTGATCTTAAGTTGTCAAATTAATTAGTGTTTAGGTGGAATGAATTAATGTGGGAGGTGAGGATGGGAGGAGTCACTTAATTAAAAAGGGGTTTAGAGGAGTTAGGGATTTTGAAAAGGTGGGGGCTCGTGTGGGCCCCACCTCAAACTTAATCCTCTAATGGGAAGTTAACAACCGGTGGGTCCCACTCAAACTCCCACACCTAGGATATAACACTTAGAAAAGAGAAATAAAGTTGAGACACAACTTTATTTCACTTAAACCGCTTAGTGAAGAAATGAAAATAAAACAATTATATTTTTATTCCCCACTTTTTTTTACATCAACACGTGAGAAAACGCACCTTCAGAAAAGGTGTTCCTAAGAAATTACAGGTGCTACGGTTTCATCGGTGCCCTCATATTCCAATTCCGAGCACCGATTCAAAAGTTATAAAAACCTGCTCGTTCATTCACTGAACGTACCTGAGCTAAACTTTGGAAAATGACTCCGGGCACACCGGGCCTCGGAATCAGGTGCCTTCAGAAGCCACAGTCTCGAAAAATTCAAAAGAAATTAAGAAAAAAAATTTCCTTGAAATTTCTGGGTCTTTAAATTACTCCCACCTCAAGGATTTACGTCCCCGTAAAGCTATAACACAAACTAGGGAAACAAAAGTGGTACTGAGCACGCATATGAGCCTTCCGCTCCCATGTGCTCACCTAGGGGTTCCCATGCTACCAGCGAAAGTGCACAAGAGGAATCGACCATCCCCGTAGGACCCAATCCTCTCGATCCTCAACCCCTACTGGATCCCTATGAAAGTCATCCAGTCATCAATGTCCAAATCCCTGAGAGCGATGTTGTGTGAAGGATCATGCACGTATATCTTCAGCTGAGGTACGTGGATGATATTATGCACCCGGTGCAACTGAGGTGGAAAGGTCAAGAAGTAAACCACATCGCCTACCCTACTGAGGACCTATAAAGGTCCGTTGAACCTCGGAGATAACTTTCCGCCTCAGCCACATCTCCGTAAACCTCGTCGAGGTGAGACCCGTATAAGGACGTGATCGTCATCCTTGATCTCTAGAGGTATCCCTTTCCTAATTAGAACTGAAACTCAAAAATAATTTTGCCACGTGGGTGAAGTTGGCCAACTCAAGAGTGATTGGATACACCTTCCTATGCATGATTCCATCCTGTGCTGCCTGGGTTTTCCTTTTCGCCGACCAAGGAAAACCCCATCCCAACGTTGTAGATAAACCACAACCTTTTTTCCTAATAAAATCAATCAGTGTGTGAACTGTGGATCCAATCCATACTCATACCAACATCGTAAGGCCTCGACGCTGCCACCAATAGATTCCAAACGAAACTCTCACCTCGTGGGTCAGATCACACTGTCGGCGCAAGTGTGATTATCGAGTCTCCTCCCAAAGGTATCTCCAGACGTGAGGGTCAAGTCCACGGCTTACCAGAAAATCTAGGTCTGGGACAAGATTCGTGGAAGGAAGGAATGATTCATATCAACGTCTGTTACTACGACAACTAGTAGTGGACACAGACTGTCCCTTGAATCATTTTTAGAGCCATTGGGTCACACTCCTTGACCGCATGCAGCTACTCTCTTCCCATGCCCCCTAGCTTTCTGAGCCTGGTGGGGGCTACAAAGGAGGGTGATTGTAACATGTTGAAATGTACACCACCTCATGCTGCTCTCCTAGCTCTGCCTCCATGTCTGCTACTGCACAGAATCATCTGTCCTTTTTTACTTCTTCTTGAAACATTCGCACACCCAAGTCTCTGAGACTGGCACCAGTTTCCAGCTTTCCCACTGCTAACCTTCACTGACTACATCCATTCAGAAAAAGAATTCTCAACCACAAAGGTTCTTTCTATCACCCTAGCATAAGTAGAAATGCATAGAGAAAAGGGGCTGGCTCAGATATCCTTAAACGACCACGCTCAAAGGTCTGAGCTCTATAGCACTGATTGAAACGTATTCATCGAGTACCTGGAATGCTCGGTACTCTTCGATGAATACTCAGCTACCAAAACATCATCCTTACGAAGCTGTATAAGCTCTAGAAAACTCTCATCCACCTCCTCAAGCCAGTCCTCAGCTGCCTGTGAGTCAGGCTCGCCTCAGAACTTGAGGGTATCTGATGTTGGAACATGTGTAAGGCAGTAATCCTACATGTGTCACCTACCAGTACCGCCGGTTGTAACTGCTGACCAACAGGTAGTGATGTATAGCTGACACACTACCCGAAGGCACTATCTCAGGCATCGGTCCACGTACCGAAGCCTCCTCACTATTCAGACCATCCTCATGGTCACTCACTGGAAAAACTAGTAGCCAAGTCTACCATCCACTCCACTGGTGTCTCAGCTAGGTGGAAAACTCTATCAATCGCCTCCAGCCAGTCCTCAGTTGTCTGGGAATCTGCCTCGCCTCGTAACCTTGGAGGCCTCTGCTGCTGAAACTCTTGCAACATGCTCTGCCAGCATGCACCATCCACCAGTACGACTGGGGGAATCTTCTGCCCAATAGGTGGTGGTGCTGCTGGTACACCACCCGAGGGTTCCAATATAGAAAAAGGGCCCTGCACCGGAGCCTCGTCGCTCGGTGGGCCGTCATCGAGTACTCTCTCGGAACTCCAACTAACTGTCTGCGTGGAGACATCCTAAACATATGCGACATGGTCAATGTTTTGTACCTGGTGAGCTGACCTGTTTTGAGCAGACTTTAAAACTTTTGGAAACACACACGCAATCAGTGTTTTCGTGCACAAAGTCGAAAATCAGTAGTCAGGGTCCTGGTGTATGGATACGTCGGCCACCACACCAACAATGGACTCCCTGAACTGAAGACCACACTCGATACACTTAACACTATTGCTTCACATAAAAGAAAATATCAGAGTTATAAGTCCTGCGGTAGAACCGACTCCTCTGATACCAATTTGTCATGACCCGTCCTCGGGGCCCGTGCCATTACTACCCTAAGCCCACCTTCCATAGGCCAGGGGATGGAGACTAGCACCAAAGGCGTAAATCCCGATAACTGGGAAGGAATTTCCTTTATAAAAGTAAAAAAAACACCACAGAGTACATGGGGAAGTAATATACTAAGTACAAAAGAAAGTGCTGAAAGGTAAGTGGACCAGAATACAAACCCAACTGAAATTACAGCTACAACTGAATGAAAGTACAACAGAAAAGACAAACAACTGGAAGAAAAGAAGCAGCTCCTGGGTCGTCCACCTCGGATCCTACCTGAAGGGTAGGTACAGATAGCCTCCACAATGCTCTTGCCCATCAACCTCCTCCGAGTATCGTCTCATCGTGAAGTCCACCTCCGGATACTGACTTGTCGTGAGATCCACCTCTGGGTATCGTCCAGTCCTCGAACACTTGACCTCCTTCAGCACTGCCCGTCGTCTGCAACCAACACAACGAGGTGCGGGCATAGCCCGTACAGTGGTGAGTATAAATATACTCAGTAAGGACCCAGATACCCTCAAGGTCTCTCTAAATCCAACAAGGATAACAACAAAGAAGAAAAACAATAGATAACCCTTACATAGGTATAAGCCCATACTTATACCTAAGTTATCACGTAACTCATCTCAATCATGAGGAAACACAAAGGTTATGAAATCAACGGATAACCACTACTTAGATATATGCCCATATATATACCTAAGTTATCAAGTGACCGATCTCAATCATGAGGTAAACACATAGGTCATAGACTCAGCTCAAACCAGGATTTTCATTATCGAAACCGTAACTGCTGAAGAGCCCGATCTCTGATGAGTACAGTGATCCTGTCACGACTCTGAGGTACTACTCACTAACCTAAGACTACTGAGGTACTCCTCCTGTCGAGTACAACAGGTCAGCCACCCAAACACAGTAGTGCTTCCCGCTGGGGTCTGCCACCCAAACATAGTAGTGAACCCCCCTAATAGCCTGTAGAGGTACTCTCCGGTCGAGTACCGCAGGTTTGCACCCAAACACAGTAGTGCTCCGTCCGCCATGGGTCTTCACCCAAATGAAGTAGTGCTCCGTCCACTGGGCTAGTCTACTCACTCCAAGTTGAGTCGGTCAAGCAGTCATCAGGTCTCAGCTGGCTACACGGTCTCCGTACTCCATACGCTCATCTCCGGGAGGGTCCACTCCACGAGATACTAGTCGATACTCCAAGTATCACAAATTCACACGAAGAAGTATCTCAAAGGACCGCCTCGTCATAGGGGTCTCAACACAACAGATAGCGAGTCAACCAGGCGCCTGGTCTGTGAGTTATTAGCATTTTCGTCCCAGGGGCCCAGTTGGTTTCATGTGCGAGCCAACCCGGATGTATCTCAACCATACCCCAAACTCTCATAGGGTATACTCATAATGACCGTTCCTAAACGTGATTACCAACTCCACTGACGGTTCGTCAAACGGACGTCCGGTCTGAAAGTTATCAGCTTTTCCGTTACAGGGGCCCGGTTGGATTTTGGGTACAATCCAACCCACCCATAATCCAACTACGTCCAAATCTCCGGCTAAGTATTCCAAAATTTCCGTCTCATCAAGAGGAACCCAACAAAGTCGACGACACGTCAATCGGAAGTTCAGAGCTTGAGATATAAGCGTTTCCGCTCTGAGGGCCCGGTTGGTTTCGTGATCGAACCAACCCGGCCGTACCCAAAGTTCTCAGAAACCCTGAGTGTAATATATCAAAACGACCGTCTCAATCCAAGGATTGCATCACAACTGACAGTGCATTGATCAGAGGTCCGTAGCCCAAGACATGGGCATTTGAACGGTTCTTTTCGAAAATAGGGGGTTCGAGCCCGGTCCGACCCGACCCGATACCCCCCCGGGTCGGCCAGAACCGGGGCGACCCGAACTGGGTCAGGGTCCGACCCATTAGGGCGTGGCCCGGCCCGGCCTGGCGCTGGCATGGCGTGGCACCCGTGTGGCCAGTGGGTGTGTGGGGGGGGGGGGTAACAGCCCCCCACGGTCGACGAAACCGGCACGACTTTAAGCCACGCCGCTCAGCCTCCGGAACGGCTAAGCCGTTCCAGTTTGGACCGCCGCCACGGCTCAGCCGTGGTGGTTCCGTTCCGGTGGCACGCCGCCACCGCCTTCCGCGGACCACCGGACACACTCCGGTGGTCCGATTTGCTCGCCGCCTTCGCCAACGTTCCTCCCGGGACCCGACCTTCATTACGGAGGCTTCAAATTGACTTTATGGCCCTGTTTGTCATTGTCCGTCAATCCGCGCACAACGATCAACTAGAAGAGTCTTCGAATCGCCTCCGCGGCCCCGACTCCGGCCGCAGTTTCGTTCGGCCTCAACGGCGCGGCGCGACGGCGCTGCGCTTCTTCGCCACATTTCTCCTTGTTTCCGCGTGGCGTGATAACACCACGTCGTTTCCATTTCAAGCCACGAAGATAACCATCAAAATAAAAAGGGGTGGAGGTTCGGCCATGTTTTTGCAGTCCGACCTCCTCCGTTATTTTGATAACAGTTGGCCGTTAATATCGAAGAACATCCAATTAAAATCCAAACGTAAAGACAAAAACCCCAACAGTTTTCCCCGCAATAAAGAATTTCCAACACACAAACATATTCTTTAGTGAATCAACTTAATATTTAGTTGATCCGCGTTATTTTTTTTAGAAGGAAATAAACATGGGTTCATTAACATTCAAAAATTAATTCCCTACCTCAATTCATGATGGTTGATCGCTTGACGAAGAAATGGAAAGCTCTGTTGTTCCATAGACGTTGCCGCAGGATGACGACGTCACTTCATCAAGCGTCGAGAAAAAGGAAGCCGAGGTTGGCACCGGCGTTCTTCACGTTCTTCAACGATGAGTATGGAGTTATTCGTGGAAGGATGAAACTCTTCAAAAACTATAACTCTCCCAAAAACTCAACACAACAAGCTAAAACCCAAATAAAATAAGACACCTCTTATTTTAATACTCAAGCCTTGCATTTCAAAAATCCAAAATTCAAAACCTAACATACTTAATTAATTGATTTTATGTTTTCAAATTAATTAGTTCTTAGGTGGAATGAATTAATGTGGGAGGTGAGGAGGGGAGGAGTCACTTAATTAAAAAGGGGTTTAGAGGAGTTAGGGAATTTGAAAAGGTGGGGGCTCGTGTGGGCCCCACCTCACCCTTAATCCTCTCCTGGGAAGTTAACAACCGGTGGGTCCCACTTCAACTCCCACACCTAGTATCCAACACTTATAAAAGAGAAATTAAGTTGAGACACAACTTTATTTCACTTAAACCGCTTAGTGAAGAAATAAAAATAAAACAATTATATTTTTATTCCCCACTTTTTTTTACATCAACACTCGAGAAAACGCACCTTCGGAAAACGTGTTCCTAAGAAATTACCGATGCTAGGGTTTCATTGGTGCCCTAATATTTTGATTCCGAGCACCGGTTCAAAAGTTAGAAAAACCCGCTCATTTGTTCACTGAACGTACCCGAGCTAAACTTTGGAAAATGACTCCGGGCACCATGGGACTCGGAATCAGGTGCCGTCAGAAGCCGCAGTCTAGAAAAATTCCAAATAAATTAAGAAAAAAAATTCCCTTGAAATTTATGGGTCTTTACAGAGTACACTATGTTTTCTTATATCCCAAGAATCCATATTGATAAATATACACCTCACTACTCCCATATAGGAGGAAAAAGTTACCACACTACCTTGTCAGACTACCACCCCCTCACATGCATCATAGATTCAACATTTATAACTACCAAATGAACCACCACCACCCCCACTGCCACCCATAGTGGAAAAAATTCCCATTAATACAATCCTCATTAATGTTCCTCTCAATGATCAGGGTTTGGTCCACAATATCTAAAATATGTTAGAAAAAATACATTCACTAGTACCTTGATCTCATAATGCAAGCAATCTTTAAAATTATTGGACCTAATAGCCCCATCACCATCCAAGGTAGGTGAAAAACACTGAATCTCAATAAATCAAGAGGAATATTCGATAACTAACATATTCTACCAAGGTAAAATTGATAAAATCTAGGACCTTATCCAATAGTAATGTCTGAGGGATGAAATTGATGAATAAGAGGGTCTGGAAGTCTACCCAGTTCAACCCAACATGCTAGTCACCCTGGAAAAGATCATACCACCAACATCCAACTACCCCTCATAGTATATATATAACCATATTCACCCTATTATACCATAGGTTCTCCATGAGATCAAGAATATTCTGAAATAGATTTAATTCATAACTCAGCCACTTGTAGACCACCCTCACCCATGAACAACAGTGGGTGATGCCGTTGAAACTCACGAGTAAGATCAAACAGGGAAGGTTCATCCCCAGAAGCATCCAAAGGAGCCTCCATCTCTATATAATAGACCACATACAAAATAATTTCCAAAATAAGATCATCCATAGCTGTAACTCGCACAACATGAAGTTTTAGCCCACCCACTAGTGGGGAACTCTCACCCTCTCCCTCTTGGAGTGGGACTAAGACTCTCTAAGGTAGAATATCACTACAATTTCAAGAAGAACATCTCAAAATAAATAATAGGGAAGCAATAAAATATCAAACAAAAAAATTATGAATAATAGTAAACCATATTGTAATTTAAACCCATAAAATATCATAAAACTAGGAACTCTATTCAGCCCGATCTACTACTCAAGATCACATATCATCACTTTCCCTAAGATTCCATAATTTAGTCTTCCCATTATTCATCAAGGTATAATTTTTCATAATATTTACATCCTAACTCTTTTCAAATATTTTATGTCCTTATATTCCCAAAGTTTTGTTAGATAAGGTTTCATTCACAGGTTATGGGGGAAAACACCTTATAGGTTGCTTACTAACACATTATTTATCCACAAACACCATTTAATAGTTCATTTAAATCAAAAAGTTAAAAAGGAGTTCCTCAAGGAGTTGTTAAAGTATAATTCCACCATAAACTCATGTAGTAAAACACCATATAAATCTTCACTTACACTTATCAACCCCTTGTTATCCATAAAAATATGTATACATATAAATGAATCAAATATAACAAGAAATGACATTAAAAACCTATGTTCCTATCATGATTCATGAATGCACACAAAATATCTTTCTATACCATCCTAATATATAAAATCATATAAATTAATAACACCATAAAAAATTACATTAGTTGAGGTGAAATAATATAACCATAACAAGTGAACTCTAAGAATATTAGTCCCATCCCTAGAGAATTATATTTTCCCCCATACATGGACTAACTAATCCCAGGCATGAGTACATTACTAAGTACTGACACATCCTATTCTCACATCTACCTTTCCCAAATAGTAAAAAAAATGATTCACTAATAACACTTTGTAACATCCAGCTTTGGAGGCTACTTAATTGGTAACCCAAATCAGTAAGTTATATAACCTCAAGCATGCCTCCCCATACACCAAAGGTTACTGACCAGTGGCAAGGGTCTTTGATATCACTGTGGAGAGACTGTACCCTCTAGCTAGAGTAGAGACACAATGAAAATAAAGGAAGTATCATACAACACATCATATTAGAGTTAGACATCCAATAAAGTGCCAAATACTCAATCATAAACAATTTAATAACCATGATGATTCAAAATAAAATCTTGGTGTCATACATACATGTTCATCATAATCAATTAGTACTAAAAGCATACAAAAAAAATACCAAAAACTATACAACTCCCCAAAAGGGCTATGAGTTATAGCTAAGATCCCATCTCCCAATTCCGTCCTAACCAAGAAATCAAACATCCATCATATGATGCTTTCTCTTGTCCCAACCTATAACCATGAAGTCTTATCAAGTATCGAATGTTGGAATGAGAATGTTGTGAGTACAACTCATTATTCCACCACCAATAATGTACTTAAATAAATCTAGTTTGATTAATAAGTGCATGCATTAGTGCTGTAATTAAATAATTTAAATGATTGAAAAATTGATAAAAATAAATATTTGAGCCAATACTCTACAATGATTCCCAAGGTCAAACCTATCTTTTTAATCTAGTTTCAAATGTCTCTATGCACATAGTGACTACCTTTCCAGCCCAAGTACCCAAGGAGTATCAAAACTACCCATAAGGGTGTTTCCTTTAATTACAATAGACCAGCTAATAACAGACATTTTCTTAATTATCATGTTCCATCCAAAAATGGGTATTTTCATAGATACCATGAACCACCCAATAATGGATGTTTTCTTACTTATCACAGAACACCTAATAATGGATGTTTTATCCTTCAAAACCATGATTCATCAGTCACCTTTTCCTAAGTTATGACCTTATAAAATCATCTAAACTAGGGAATATTTCATTTTTTACCAATTTAAAAAATTATAACTTTTCCAAAAAACATTTACTCCTAATCCATTACTAGTTTTCACTTCCAAATATAACACACCCATCCCAGTTTCCATTTTCGAAAGTAATTTCACAAGGAAACTAACTTTATCAAGGCATTCCCATGAAATTACCATACTTATCAGAATTTAACAATTTTAGAGGTGTAAAAATCATGAAAATATCATGTTTTAAATTTATAATTAAATTTTGAAGACACACTTAGAATGATAATATGATACACAATGAAAGCACTAAGAAAAAATGGGTGCGACTATGTGAGAAATTTAGGGACCACGTAACTTTGTCTTAAAGGGGTCCACTCATCATATGTGGGCCTTAAGTTTGGATTAAAACAAAATAAATAAATGTAGAAGACAAAAGCCCTAGAAATAGTGTATATTATATAAACATGTAACGACACCACTTGATAATGAGATAAGGTAAACAAGTAGGTAAGTGGATTCATAGTATTACCTCAAGTTCTAGACTGCACTAAATAGAAGAAGAAATATTTGGAGATTGATGAAGATTCACCAAGGGAGAGAAAGATATGGGAGAGAGATCTATGTGGGGGTTATTATCTCTAAGGAGGCCCAAAGTTTGGGTAGAGGTTTTTAGGAGAAAGAGGTTAAAAGATAAAAAAACCCCAATTAAAAAAATACCCAAAAAATCACCAAATATACATTGGGATTCCACTAGCTAACCGATGGTGGGACTACTGTATCATACTATAATCCCAACTTCTATCCCAGAGCACCTATTCACTCCCACCACCCTTTGTACCTATAAAAAAATGATTAATTGAACATAAAACTGGAGTTTTAACTAAAAATTAATGAGAAACATACCTCAAAATAAGGATGGGGTTTTATGAAAATCAAATGAAACACTCCTTACCATGTAAGAGTGATAAAATTTTTCTTCTTTTTATAGTGACTAGGAACTTCTTCATAATGTGGTTTCCTCTACTTCAACATGATTTATTCTAAGGCTATTTTACAATATCCAGATAGTATATCCTCTATATTCATTTTACACCATAAAATTTATCTCAACTATTCTTGAATCACAATAAATTCATATGATTGTGGTGTTTGATCAAAGAAGAACACAACATAAATCGTCTAATTTGAATTATTTATTCAGAAATTAAATATATAAAACTCACATTTTTCATACAGTA
Organism: Viscum album; assembly: GCA_963277665.1. Classification (NCBI taxonomy): domain Eukaryota; kingdom Viridiplantae; phylum Streptophyta; class Magnoliopsida; order Santalales; family Viscaceae; genus Viscum; species Viscum album. The sequence continues at coordinate 915,028,282 of OY728165.1, forward strand.
ATACCCTCAAAATTTATGAAGTGTTAAATTATTACAATGAGTAATGATTCCTAATGAATATGGATTTGAATTCTAAGTCTAAGAACACACTTAACATGACACCACTTGCTCACCCCTTTCGAACCATTGTAGCAGACCCATATTCCTCAGAGGCACCAGAACCTATGGACTATCCCCCTTTGAAATAATTGGATTTTGGTCCTAAGATCATGCAGTAGGTTTTTACCTCCTAGGTGGAAAAAAATCCTCAACGAGGTCCATCTTGGAAGGAGATCCTTCTCGGTTCTCCTGTACGTCAGATCCAGAAATCCTCCCCTTTTCCACTGATCTAGCTGGGATCTTCATACACTATTTCAAAAGAATGAGTCTTGGTGATTTCCTTTCTGGTTGAAGCTTTTAATGAGGAAAATGTACTCTTGAGTTGGTCCTTAGTTTCTTGCTTCAGGATTCCCCTGTGGAGGCGGTGTTAGTTAAACTCCCCGGATTACCTCTCCCTTTCTAAAACTCTGCCTTCCTGGAAAAGATTAGAGAATCCCATGGAGATTTCTTGCTTAATGATGAACACATCCTCCTCCTCCTCCCTCAACCTGTAGTATACCAAGATGTCTTCAAAAAACATGATAATGAAAGAGTACAAGTAAGTGTAGATGACCTAATTCATTAAGTCCATAAGCACTATTGAAATATTCATCAGGTCAAAAGGAATAATAAGGTACTCTTAATGTCCATACTTTATCCAGAATGTTGTAAGAGGAACATCATATGGTCACAGCCTTAGATTTTGGTATCTTGAAGGAAAATTTTTCTTCAAGAAAACCCAGGAACCCTTAAGCTAATTGAAAAGGTTTTCTGTATAGGTGAGTGGATATTGGTTCTTAACCATTACCTAATTGAGCTTCTGATAGTCTATACATAGTCTTAATGATCCGTATACCTTTTTGAAAAACAGGACTAGATCACCCCAAGGGGATGTTCTCATATGTATGAACCCCTTTACCTTTAAGTCCTCTAGATGTGATTTTGGTTCCTAAGTCTCTACAAGAGCCATTAAATAAAGAATAATATATATAGTCTTCTTTGCAAGTATAATATCGATAGTTTAATTGATCCCACGATCCATAAGTAATACTGAAAAATCATCTAGAAACACATACTGAAACCAGTCAATGATATGAGTAAAGACTACATAGTAAATCTCCCCTCAATAAGCAGAAGGATATAAATTTGGGATATGAATCCACCTAGTTATTAATGATTATATCCTATGAACCCTACTCGAATATCCCACTCATTGAAATACTCAAATCTACAACCCTCAGGAGAGGTGAATGATACTCATCGACGATAAAAATCTATATGTTCCTAACAATGAATAAGATAATACATATAGATAATTAAATCTAAACTACCGATTTCCTACACAAAGAAATCCTAAATGATCCAATAAGTTCCAATCCCTAAGGAACAAACTGTACACTTGAGGACCCCTTTGATTTTATGTCTCAGGGGATATTAATTTACAATACTCCACAAAGCTACTCAAAAAACAAAACAAAACCTACCAAAAACTGAGAATAAATGAACGAATTTGGGGATCCTTCATTAAATAAAGTAGATTCAAGATTCGAATCTACTAAGATTGAACCTAAAATTGTAGATGAACCCACATTTTGATCAGCCAGGGTAGGCTCGACAACATGAAACTGGGTTAAACCACAATCATGTGCTCTAATCTAACAAACTGAAGTCACATTACCTTCTAGACTATGCCACCCCTAACCTTGAGCTCCCCATATACCACTATGACCTAAAATACCAGTGGAATCATAACTGCCTATCTACCAAGGTGTAGAGGTTTCGATCCTAAAACCTCAAGCTAATTCTGATCCTCTGCCACTAGGAGAATGTTTTCCCTCTATAGAAATAAAGTGAAGGTGTCCCACTTTTACACATTTATGACACACCTGAGGTGGTTTAGTACACTATGTTCTTTTATATCCCAAGAATCCAAATTAATAAATCTACACCTCACTACTCCCCTATACGAGAAACAAGTTACCACACTACCTTGTCAGACTACCACCCCTTCACATGCATCATAGAGTCAACATTTATTACTACCAAATGAACCACCACCACCACTGCCACCCATAGTGGAAAAAATTACCATTAATACAATCCTCATTAATATTCCTCTCAATGATCAGGTTTTGGTCCACAATATCTAAAAAAATGTTAGGAAAAATACATTCACTAGTACCTTGATCTCATAATGCAATCCATCTTTAAAATTATTAGACCTAATAGCCCCATCACCATCCAAGGATGGTGAAAAACACCTAATATCTATAAATCAAGTGGAATATTCCATAACTAACATATTCTCCCTAGGTAAAATTCATAAAATCTAGGACCTTATCCAATAGTATTGTCTCAAGGATGAAATAGATGAAGAAGAGGGTCTGGAAGTCTACCCAGTTCAACCCAACATGCTAGTCACCCTGGAAAAGAGCATACCACCAACATCAAGAAACCCCTCATAGTATATATATAACCATATTCACCCTATTATACCACAGGGTATCCATGTGAACAAGAATATTCTAAAATAGATTTAATACATAACTCAGGCACTTGTAGACCACCCTCACCCATGAATAACGGTGGGTGATGTCATTGGAACTCACGAGTAAGATCAAACATGAAAGGTTCATCCACAGAAGCATCCAAAGGAGCCTCCATCTCTATATAATAGACCACATACAAAATAATTTCCAAAATAAGATCATCCATAGCTGTAACTCACACAACATGAATTTTTAGCCCACCCACCGGTGGGGCATTCTCACCCTCTCCCTCTTTGTGTGGGACCAAGACTCTCTAAGGTGGAATATCACTACAATTTCAAGAAGAAAATCTCAAAATAAATAATAGGGAAGTAATAAAATATCAAAAAAATAATAATTTATGCAAAATATTCAACTATATTGTAAATTAAACCCATAAAATCTCATAAAACTAGGAACTCTGTTTATCCCGATCTACTACTCAAGATCACATATCATCACTTTCCCTAATATTCCATAATTTAGTCTTCCCATTATTCATCAAGGTATAATTTTTCATAATATTTACATCCTAACTCTTTTCAAATATTTTATGTCATTATATTCCCAAAGTTTGGTTAGATAAGGTGTCATTCACAGGTTATGGGGGAAAACACCTTATAGGTTGCTTAATAACACTTTATTTATCCACAACCACCATTTAATAGTTCATTTAAATCAAAAAGTTAAAATGGAGTTCCTCAAGGAGTTGTTAAAGTATAATTCCACCATAAAATCATGTGGTAAAACACCATATAAATCTTCACTTACACTTATCAATCCCCCTTTTATCCATAGGAATATGTACACTTATAAATGAATCAAATATAACATGAAATGGCCTAAAAAACATATGTCCCTATCATGATTCATTAATGCACACAAACTCTCTTGCTATACTATCCTAAGAGATAAAACCTTATAAATTAATAACACCATAAAAAAATTACATCAGTCGAGGTGAAATAATATAACCATAACAAGTGAACTCCAAGAATATTAGTCCCATCCCTAGAGAATTATATTTTCCCCCATACATGGACGAACTACTCCCAGGAGTGAGTACATTACTAAGTACTGACATGTCCTATTCTCACATATACCTTTTCCAAATAGTTAAAAAATGATGCACTAATAACACTTTGTAACATCCAGCTTTGGAGGCTACTTAATTGGTACCCCAAATAAATATGTTATATAACCTCAAGCATGCCTCCCCATACACCGGAGGTTACTGAACAGTGGTGTGGGTCAATGAGATTACTATGGGGAGACTATACCCTCTAGCCAGAGTAGAAACACAATGAAAATAATGTATGTATCATAAAACACATCATATCACAGTTAGACATCCAAGAAAGTTCCAAATACTCAATCATAAACAATTTAATAACCATGATGATTCAAAATATAATCTTGGTGTCATACATACATGTTCATCATAATCGATTAGTACTAAAAGCATACAAGAAAAATACCAAAAACTATACAACTCCCCAAAAAGGGCTCTGAGTTATAGCTAAGATCCCATCTCCCAATTCCATCCTAACCAAGAAATAAAACTTCCATCATATGATGCTTTCTCTTGTCCCAACCTATAACCATGAAGTCTGCTCGAGTATCTAATGTTGGAATGAGAATGGTGTGAGTATAACTCATTATTCCACTACCAATAATGTACTTAAATAAATCTAGTTTGATTAATAAGTGCATGAATTAGTGTTGTAATTAAATAATTTAAATGATTGAAAAATTGATAAAAATAAAAATTTGAGCTAAGGCTCTACAATGATTCCCAAGGTTAGACCTATCTTCTACATCTAGTTTCAAATGTCTCTAAGCACATAGTGACTACCTTTCCAACCCATGTACCCAAGGAGTATCAAAACTACCTATAAGGGTGTTTCCTTTAATTACAATAGACCACCCAATAACGGTCATTTTCTTAATTATCATGTACCATCCAATAATGGGTGTTTTCATAGATAACACAAACCACCCAATAATGGACGTTTTCTTACTTATCAAAGAACACCTAATAATGGATGTTTTTTTCCTTCAAAACCACGATCCATCAATCACCTTCTCCTAAGTTATGACCTTATAAAATCATCTAAACTAGGGAATAACTCATTTTTTAGCAATTTAAAAAATTATAACATGTCCAAAAAACATTTCTTCCTAATCCATTACTAGTTTCCACTTCCAAACATAACACACCCATCCCGGTTTCCATTTTCTAAAGTAATTTCACAAGGAAACTAACTTTATCAAGGCATTCCCATGAAATTACCTTACATATCAGTATTTAACAATTTTAGAGGCCTAAAAATCATGAAAATATCATGTTTTAAATTTAGAATTACATTTTGAAGTCACAATTAGAATGATAATATGATACATAATGAAAGCACTAAGAAAAAATGGGCACGACTATGTGAGAAATTTAGGGACCACGTACCTTTGTCTTAAAGGGGTCCACTCATCATATCTGGGCCTTAAGTTTGGATTAAAACAAAATAAATAAAGGTAGAAGACAAAATCCCTATAAATAGTGTATATTATATAAACATGTAAGGACACCACTTGATAATGAGATAAGGTAAACAAGTAGGTAAGTGGAGTCACAGTATTACCTCAACTTCTAGACTACACTAAACAGAAGAAGAAATAGTTGGAGATTGAAGAAGATTCACCAAGGGAGAGAAAGATATGGGAGAGAGATGTTTGTGGGGGTTGTTATCTCTAAAGAGGACAAACGTTTGGGTAGAGGTTTTTAGGATAAAGAGGGTAAAAGATCAAAATAACCCAATTAAACAAATACCCAACAATTCACCAATAATACATTGGGATTTCACTAGCTAACCGATGGTGGGACTATTGTATCATACTGTAGTCCCAACTCCTTTCCCGAAGCACCTATTCTATCCCACCACCCTTTGTACCTATAAAAAAACAGATTAATTTAACATAAAAAATGAGGTTTAACTAAAAATTAAAGAGAAACATACCTCAAAAGAAGGATGAGGTTTTAATAAAATCAAATGAAACACTCCTTACCATGGAATAGTGATAAACTTTTTCTTGTTTTTATAGTGACTAGGAACTTCTTCATAATGTGGTTTCCTCTACTTAGACATGGTTTCTTCTTCGTCTATTTTATAATATCCAGATAGTATATCCTCTATATTCATTTTACACCATCAAATTTATCTCAACTATCTTGAATCTCAAAACATTCACATAATTGTGGTGTCTGATCAAAGAAGAAAACAACATGAATCATCTAATTTGATTTATTTATTCATAGATTAAATTTATAAAACTCACATTTCTCATACAGTAATACCCGCAAAATTTATGAAGTGTTAAATTCTTACAATGAGGAATGATTCTTAATGAGTATGGATTTGAATTCTAAGTCAACGCACTTCACATTCCACCACTTGCTCACCCCTTCTGAACCATTGCAGCAGACCCGTCTTCCTCAGAGGCACCAAAACCTATGGACCATCCCCCTTCGAAATCATTGGATTTTGGTCCTAAGATCATGTTGTAGGTGTTTCTCTCCTAGGTGGAAACAAATCATCAACCAGGTCACCATTGGAAGGAGATCCTTCTTGGTTCTCCTATACGTCAGATTCAGACCTCCTCCCATTTTCCACCGATCTAACTGGGATCTTCATGCACTATTTCAAAGGAAGAAGGTTTGGTGATTTCCTTTCTAGTTGAAGCTTTTAATGCGGAAAATGTGCGCTTGATTTGGTCCTTAGTTTCTTGTTTCGGGATTCCCCTATCGAGGTGATGTGGGTTAAACTCCATGGATTACCTCTCCCTTTCCAAAACTCCTTCTTGGAAAAAATTAGAGAATCCCTTAAAGATTTCTTGCATACTAATGAACACATCCTCCTTCTCCAAGATACTATGGCCGTCAGATCTGTGTAGTGCTTGATCCCCCCCATCTCAGATGCTTCTCCGTTCCGAATGTGAATTTGAATGGAGGAAACCCCTATTTTATCCTGTGGATCCCCATTTCTACTAAAGCTATCACATCCCCTTCCCAGAGCTGAACCCTATCAACCTTTTTTTTCCTGTCCTTCCACCTTATGTGTCTCTCCCTCAGGCTCTAGATCAATCCCCATGATTTCCCCTTGTCCCCCTCTTACCCCACCCAAATTCTCCTTCTACATTATCCCCCTTATCCCTTCTCCCATCGATCAGTCTGGCTGGAGTTCCAAAGGAAAGGAGATTGCTCGTTGAGATTTTTTGATTTAAAATTTAAATATTTAGGAGCGATAAAATTATTAATGCAGATATTTATTTAACTGATTTTCTCTAACATTATTAGAGAGTTATTGTCAATATTAATTGATGGAATATTAAATTTTGATTACATTAAATGGAAATTTGGAATGAGTTTCTATATAAGAGGATGAGATAACATGTTTTGGAAGGGGTGTGATAGAAGAGATGTTGCCTCCAAGAGAGAACGAGTAAGGGGGTGCCACCATTATGGTTACCTTAGTGTCGATGATGGAAAACACCGAGATGATGAAGATGAATGAGGCATAAGCGATGATGATGACAATGATGGAATGTCAACGATGGTGAATGAAAGCGTGTGTGCATAAATGATGATGATTTCATGTATCGAAAGTCCTCTTTGTTATGGAGATCAAGCGGCGTGTCTTAGTTGTGATGATCGATGATACATACAAATGGTACTTTCATGGGTGTGGTGTGAAAATTTCCTTCGAGTGTGTCGAGAGATAAATCCTTCGGGTGAGTTGTAAAAGGCCTTTGGGCGATGTTAAAAATCCTTCAGGTGATGTAAATTACTTTAGGTGATAAAATGACTTCGGGTGATGAAAGAATTTTGGGTAAATATTCTCTTGTGTGTTTTGTTTAATGACTTCTGCTACGACGCTGGGCTCCACCCCAACATCCACCGAGGTCTAGTTATCTAACAGAGTTAGCATGTTATTTCATGTGATCGGGAGACCCCCCTCTAGCATAAAGTCTTAGAGTTATGCTTGTAGATCCTTCATAGATTCAGAACTAGAAACATGAAGTCCTCCATGCTTAGCTCTCCCATTTATAGGGTTTTTAACCGATCCTGGTTTAGGAAAATGCATGCATCTTTCATCGAACATTGTCGAAGGCCTGATATGCATGGGGCTATTACCAGGAGATCTATATTTTAATGATATTAATTATAATATGGAATTCATGTGGTCTTGGTTCCCTAGTTAAAATAGACTCCATAATTCATGAGTTGTCCAGACATTTGGTACCCCTTGTGGTTATTCTAGAACCAAACAAATGCCCCAAAAAATTGGTGATTTTGCTAGAAGAATTCATACGAGCTCATTCATTCATGGAAAATCAATCAATCATATATATATATATATGGAGGTTATCAATCTCAATGGAGAAGGTAATGGCCACAGTCCAAAACTTATCAGTTAAGGAGGAAATTGGAAATCAATGGTGTTTTTCTCATTTGTGTATACAAAGTGTGACGCTTAGATCTAGGATCATCTATGGAGCGACCTCATATCCTTTAATCCAGGTGATTTACCTTGGATTGTGGAAGGAGAATTTAAATATATTATGGATGTATCTTAAAATAAAAGTAAATACCCTTCCCTAGCTGTGACAATACCACCTTATCAGCATTTTCAGCTCATGGGGGACTTCATGATCTGGGTTTTATTGGTGAATGGTTTACCTGGTGCAAAAAACAGAGAGGCTATAGGTGGTCATGGCCTAGGTTTGACTATAGTTTAAATAACCTTCAAGAAATCTCTCAATTTCCATATACTTTTGTTCCCCACTTGGTTCATGATCTTTCAAACCGATCTCCCTTACCTGCTCACCACGAATCGGTTTCCCAAAGAGAGCGGTGGATCTTCTTCTACAAGAGGTGGATGCTTCATCCAGATTTCTTTCACATGTTGGGCTCTACATGGGAGGTCCCAAGCCATGGGGTACACTATACTCTCTCTCATAATAAGTATCACAAATTGAAATAACCTATGTTGGAATGGATTACCTCTATCCTTTCGATCAAACCAAGCTTGGATGATATAATGAGGAATATCAAAGGTAAAAAATCTAGGATGAAGGAGTCTTTGGTTGAGGATACACTGGTGGCCATTGGGGTCATGAAGCAACAACTAAATGAAATATCTATAGAACAAGAAAGATGCCTCCGAGAAAGATCACGAGTTACATGGATTATTGAAGGGGATCGAAACACTACCTTCTTCCATGAATGATTGAAAGAAAAATTCCACAATACTATTCCAAATATCCAGTTGGAATATGGTTCTTATACGAGTGACATGTAGTTTATTGGTATAAAGATGAATGATCATGTTTCTTCTCTTTTTTGTGATCCTAAACCCTATATACACAATGATCCGCTGAATTCCCTAGTTGGAATTTCTGATTCTATCCAGAATGTAACCTATGATCACTAATGTTCTATTTTTTGAGCTCTTCCAGAAGGGGGAGAGGTGTTGGAAGCTACAACTTCCCTCAAAAAGGAAAGCGCACCATGCACCGATGGGTTTTCGGGGTCCTTCTGTTTTTGTGCCTAAGACATTATCAAGTATGAGCTAGTTGATTCTATACAAGATTTCTTCCATAGAGGGGATATATATAGAGTTTCTTATTCCACTACAATTATACTTATTCAGAAGATAAAATCCCCATATTCCGTTAATCACTTCTTACCTATCAACTTCTGAAACTTTACATACAAAGTCCTAGATTCCATTATTAATAGACACCTTTCCCAGTTCATGCATGGATGGATATCATGGGATCAACATGATTTTAGTTAGGGTAGGTCCATCCCCGGAGCAATTGGGATCACCCGAGAGATGGTTGTGGAGATTAATATAAAGGTGGTGGGATCAAAAATTTTCATTAAGGTGGATATGGGTAAGGCATACTACCGGATTTATTAGAGATTCATCATCCAGGTTATGAGACATATGGGATTCTTAGAATGGTTCATTGATTTTATTTTTCATTGCTATAGCTCTCCCTGGCTCAATATTATGTTTATGGGTAATCATTTTGGATTCATCAAATCAGTGAGGGTCCTTATACAAGGTGACCCCCTATCACCATACTTATTTATTTTATCCCAATATTCTCTAAGAAAATATGTGGAAACAAGTGTTTATAAAAAGACTCTCCATCCATTCCATTGAGGGGTTCACTTCTCTAGAGTGTCTCATCACATATTTGAAGATAAAATAATGTTCTCTATCAGTGGTCATAGATCTTCAGTTAACAATTTTTAAAGAATTATGGAAGAGTGCACTTCTCATAGTGGGCAATTTATCAACCAAAATAAGAGTTGTTTTTTCCTTCCTCCATCATGTTCGGATAGGCGTAATTCCATCATTGGTTCTATTATGGGAATGTTAAATAAGATAAACCCAATGGATTATTTAGGGGATCCCATTAACAATATAAAGGTTCATATATGGAACTTTTGTGGCCTAGTACACAAGATAATAAACCACATATGTAATTGGGAAAACCATTTCCTCTCATTTGGAGGAAGGATCACATTTATTATTTTCATTATTTATTCAATTACTATGCACATTTTATCTATGATTAAGTTAAGGAAGTTAGATATTAAATAAATGGAGAAGATTATGAATGTGTTCATATGGGATGCTCAAGGATAGGGCAAATTTCACTGGGCCTCTTGGAGTAAGCTTCCCAAACCAGTAGAGCATGGTCACATCAATGTAAAAAAATGGGCACAGAAATATATTGTTTTCATGGAAAAAAATGAATGGGAAGTCATTTAGGGTCACTATCTTTAGAGTATGTTCATTATGGGAAAGTATGGGTTCATCCCAAGAGAAACATCTGATAAATATTCACCCCTATGGAATTCCCTTCATATCCATATTTTGTCTCTTCAGAATCATTCTCGGTGGATTATTGGTCGTGGGGATATCGACTTATGGTAATGTGATTGGGGAGATGGAACAACAGGGTATCTTGGGTTCCCAACTAATAACATTACTTTTAAATCATACTACTCATTTCCCTCCTTCACCCAGTAAATCCTTAACCCCTACCAGGACAGGGCCCTTAGAAGCATTCTCCTAAATGATTATGTTGACCTATGCATTTTCACAGACTCATCCTCAGGGAAGTTCACTATGAAAGATTAAAAAAGATTATCTTCATGAAACCTACTAGTGACCCATGTTTTAGTCTTATATGGTGTAAGAAAATTCCATCGAAGTACAATTTCCTACTGTGGATGATAAGACACTTAGCGGTTCCATTGTACGAGGAAATAAAGGGTAATAGTGTACTCCTCACTTCAAAATGTGCCTATTGAACTGCCTCTAAGGTGGGAAACATGTCTCACATATTTTTACAAATTTTTTGGGAGGATCTAATTTGGAAGGAGATGGGTGATTTCACTGGCGGTGTAGGAAGGATGGGTTATTTCATGGAGTTTGTTTAATATTGGTTTGAGGGTGCTAATAGAAACAAATTAAGGGAGGTTGCCTACATTGTCCTTCTTGTCGCTGGCTGCTGGTGCCTATGGAAGACATGTAACCAGACTCACCACTCTGAATCTCCTCCATCGAGTCTATATATGTTGGTAAGAGTTAGATTCCCTACCTCTTCTTTTGTTTTACTCCTAAATCAGCACAAAGATGCCCCTCACTCAGACAGTATATAGAAATAAGAATCACTAGTGACATGTCTAGAACTTTTAAAACTAGGCATTGGGTATGTTGGATTCCACAAAACCATGGTATTAATCTCAACACAGATGGAGCATGAAATTAGGGATGCATGAGGGGGGGAGTGGTTTGGGACACTATAGGTTCAGTTATATTTCCCTTCAACTCATACTTTAGGATTGGAGATTCATTAACAACAGAAGCCATGGCCTTGCTCAATGGTCATGAGTTATGAAAATATTGGAATATCCAATTATCCTTAGTGGAAATAGAATTTAAAATTATCTGTATTTATCTTAAAGGTACCTCTACCACCCCCTGGACTGTCACTTAATTGATTCACAAGTGAAAGGAAATCATTTCTAATGACATCGTAATCACCCACACTTGGTAGGAGGGGAATTGGGTGACAGAATTATTGGAATCTGTGACTACTCCAAAAATTACAATAAGGGAGTCTTATTTATTAGGGTACCTACCTCAAGTAAGGGTGGGAATTTTTATTGGGGATGATCTTGGTCTTCATTTTTTTATACCTCCTTGATGTAATTTTTATTCTCTTTTTCTTATTTTTCCCTTGTACTTCCCCCTTATTAAATAAATGAAATATTTGTGTGTGTTAATGTCTTATAGTACAACAGGATGTTCTATGAAATCCATTTTGTATGACTTTGGATTTATATGATATTGTATGAATCCATATGTTTTACCTTATTAAGTCATACAAAACTTAGTAAGTTATATAAAATGCCTTTTTCATTCATAAGTAAACTCAGTAATCCATTTAGAATTCCTTCTTAATTCATTTGAAACTCAGGGTGACTTCATTATTATCCATTTATACCAATAGAATATAATTCAAGACCTTAAAAATGAAATTAAAAACTTCATTAAATGATTTCATGGTACTTTTAATGCAACTCTAGTCTTCTCATACCTTTATCCAATAGTGTGTAAACACTAAGTTCAACTTCCTTTATATATGGAACACCTTGAATATTTTATCCATTTCTTTGAAATATATCTTATCATGTTTGAAATAAAATGAAAATTTACTCATTAATTTCCATATTAATATTGGAAGAAACTCACACCTTCATTTAATTTCATTTCATTACTGCATAATTAGTGGTAGAAGCATCTTATATTCATGTTACAAGATATATCACTAATCTGCTCAATTACTCAACATAGACCATATTTCTTGGGAATTCTATGATTCTATTTTTCAATATATAGAACTTAAAACTTATTTACAAGCTATCTAATTTCTCATCAATATGTTTGGGAACTCTATGCAATCATTCAAGAAAAATTTCATACTCATATTCACATCAAGTGCAACAACGAAAAAATATATTTCTTCAAAATATAAATTATTGTGTCATTATTAGTAATGTATTACAATATAATACAAATATAAGGATAAAAAACACTCTATTTTATTATTTTATAATTTTACAATAACACCTAATAAAATTCCTAGCATTACAATAGAAAGACTATTACATTTCATAAAAAAATTACACATCATGCATAAATATGAACTAGTACAACTAGAAAAAGTAAATGGATATACAAGTGAAAAAATATTACATTTACTAAAAGAAAATCCATAGGTTTTAATTCCCCCATAAAGAACTCCCCTTCTATAAAAATTGTAAAAATAAAGAGGATAATTACGAAAATTATAGACAATATCAAAGAAAGTGTAAGAACCTATGAAAGAGATGTAGTGAATGATGAAGTGTGAGAATGATGATGTATTTATATGGAAATATGGTTGTTAGAAATTATGACTACTAATAAAATTATGACCATTAGTCAATAAAACCACTATACATTATTATTATTGGTTATTTAGATGCAATTAGGTGATTGTCAAGATTATTTTAAGATATAACTTACATTATAATATTGGTGACTATAAATATATATCTCATTAGGAATATTTTTTATGATAAATGTAACATTTTTAAATAAAATCTATTTTCATAAAATAATATTATACAAAACTTTTTAAATGGTAAAATATTTTAATGAAGTCTTAAGTAATTTTTATAAAAACCAGAATGCTTATTACGCTATAATTTTTTTTTTATTTTCAATAAATAATAATTTTAATTTAAAAGTAAAAATTATCATATTTATAGAATTATTTTGATAAAATAAATTTCATTTTTTATCTCAACACATAAAAATTAACATAGGTTGTATTTTCATTAATTTTCCAACAATGTTGAGTTTTTAGTGAAAAAGTGAAAATTACCATATTACATGCACTATGATTTATGACATCATTATTATGTGAGCATGGTTAAAAAATTTAATAAAAAATTTATTCAACCAAAAATTCATTTAATATGTATAAAAAGTAATTTAAGTATATTAATTTTAAATTATAAATTTATACATTACATTTTGGAAGGAAAATGGATTTTTGAGATTTTTTTTGATTTTATGCATTAAATAGGCTGTTTGGAAGGTGTTTTTTGAATGGTTAATGATCTTAATATACCCTAACCTCACTCACTCATTAAAAAGTAATCAAATTGGTTAGAATTAATTTAACCCACAAATGGGTGTCTTATATAATAAAATAACCAATATTTACTCTCTTAAAACCACTCCTCCTCAAGTATAAATACCCACCCCTCTTCCCATTCCCCCACACCAAAATTTTAAGTTCACTCATTATATACCTCCCATGAGGTCTCTTCTATCTCTCTATCTTCAATATTGAAGTGTTTTGTTCTTTCTAAGGGTCAAATATAAGCTAAGAATCTCTAGTGAGGTAAGGGTTTTCCCAATCATCCAATTTTAATTTTTTAACAACAATTATTTTGTTATATTATATTTTAATATTTATTTTATATACAGAAACTATTTTTAATTCCATGTTATTATCATCTGTTTGAATTATTTCCAATGAGAGATCACTTAATCCCTCTAATTATATCTTTTTTCTAAGCCGTTATAATGCTCAAACTATCCCATAACTATAAAACCATCCTAAAACTTTGGTAATGTGTGTGTGGTTTTCTAAAAAAAGAAATACCAGTCTACAAACTATAAGTGGATATGGTTTTGGATCATATAAATATAGGGACTATAACCTTTAAAATAGTTTTCTAGGTATATCCCAGTCATCATACTTATGCATGGTGAATGGACCATTACTGTGCACCTAGTTTTACAGTCCTAGGGAATGTGCTTGGATGATATACATGCTAATTGAAAACCATTATACAGGCTCTATCTATAATTTCATAGGTCTCCAACCATTACTAATTCATGTATCTGACTATATAGACACCTTTACATCTCAGTCATTGTGTACACCTTAGGACTAAAATCTTGAATCTTTTACTTGTTAAATGTATTTATATGTAAATTGCGAAATCCCTAGTTATTAGTTATTTATCAGAAAAATATTCATTTAATCTTTAATTGTGGAAAATAATTTCATACCATATAATTATTTCTTCTATATGGTAAGAGAATATAAGATATTCCTCATTTACAAATTGTGTTAAGTATTTATATTGTTCATTCCTTAAATATTATTCCATTTAATATTTTTTATGTAATTATATTCATTATAATATTATATAATGGGATGCAACAAAAATTATATAGACCCTAAGTGCACTAGTAGGTCTCATGAGAAAACTAATATAGGGTAATGAGAGCATCCTTACCTTTTATGTAAGATGTATTGGCACAAGGCCTTGACAATATGTTTAATATGTCCAACATTATGCATTACCAACACTAAATTATCTATAA
This sequence comes from Viscum album, assembly GCA_963277665.1. Taxonomy (NCBI): domain Eukaryota; kingdom Viridiplantae; phylum Streptophyta; class Magnoliopsida; order Santalales; family Viscaceae; genus Viscum; species Viscum album. Next base: position 915,043,418 of record OY728165.1, read on the forward strand.
ATATTATCCATACATTTATTATTAGTTATGATGTCCATGTATTAATTTATATCTATTTCATTGGACATGGCATAACTTAGTTTATTAATTCATTCCATAATTTTTACTTATAATTGATTCCACTGTACTTCACCCTTATTGAGCATCCGAGATCACCCCTTTATATTTTTTTCCTTATCCCCCAGAAATCTAGAAGAGTAATTCATAATAAAAATATATTTAAAGGAGGATAATAATGGTTTTCATGTTTTTTGATGATGTATTTAATTCCAATGTACTGTAAAACTATTTTATGTATCTAGTTTCTTAAGGATATTAAACAGTTGGATCCTATAGACTGAGATCTATGTACAAATTTAATAAAACAACCATTGGATCTATGATTCTGGATTTAAGGTTATCACAGTTGGTATTAGAGGACAGTTTAATAGAGACTTTAAGAACTAGATTTAGAATAGCATAGTTAGAAAACAAGAACCCTGGTATAAACCCTTAGGATATTATAGAAATGTTTCTAGAAATACAAATCATAGTATTGTTTATACACTAATTAATTATATAACATTGTATAAAAATGGTTCCCAGTTAAAGGAATAACCGTGTCAAAACCCAAAATCAATGCATGGATTTTCCACAAGAGAAAGTCAATGTGATTAGTTTTGTATTGGAGAATATTATGTCTATATTAATTCTATTGACAAAAGTTATGACTAATTACCTTGATCACATGGAACAACCTATTTATCCACTACATGTTATATAAATTATAGACAACTTCATGTGGAAATAACCTCCATCTTTCAGTGGGACCATAAATCCATTAGTATATGAACAATGGGTCAAGAACCTAGAGAAAGTATTCCATGCCTTGGGATGTGATGATAAGGAGAAGGTTATCATGGAGATATATCATCTAATGGGAGATATAGACCAGTGGTGGTCAATGATTCAAAAGAACAATATGAAATAAGAAGTACATGACATGGACTAGATGTATTTTAAATAGATATTATTTGAAAAGTACTTCCCAAATGATAAATGAGTGGACATGGAAAATAAATTTCTAAATTTGAGGGTAAAGGATGGGGATATTTTTAATGAGTATGAATCTATATTTAAAAGTTTAACATGGAATGATACTTATTATATACACAACCCATAGATAAAGATTGATTGATTATTTAATGGTTTAAAACCACACCTTTGATGAGAAATATTATCTGAAACATTTTCCTCATATGAAGATATTGTGACTAGTTCTATCAAGAATGAAATTTAATTCTAAAATTCCCCTATTTTTCAAGGGGAAATAGAAGAATAAGAGGGTGTTTGGGCACAATGTTCTTAGAAATTTGGAAAATGATAAGAGAGGAAGGATATAATTCACAACATGGAATAATTGTGGAAATAAGAACTCTGAAACTTCCTTGAATAGAATGGGAGAATGCTAAAAGTATTGAGATAAAGGAAACCAATCTCATGAATGTAAGGGTAAGATAGAATCCATATATATCCAATGATTTAATTTTATAGAAATGAGAAATTATTCAAATCAATGTCTCAAGCATCAAGGTAATCTTCTAAAAAATATTCCTTGTAATAATGTTTGAGTTTATGTGATTACTACCACATAAATATAAGTTCACAACGATGTGGTGGAAGGTACTTTGGTCATATTTTCAAAATTAGATAATTATTTATTTGATTCTAGGTTGTCACACTCTTTTATATCTTCCATGTTTTCTAAGAACATTATTTATTTTTCTAGAAACCTAAGATTGGAGTTATCAATTAAAAAACCCAGTGGGAATATTATGGAAATAAAGATATGTTAGGAAATCCCAATTTCTATGCATGAATTTTCACTATTTTAAAATTTAATTATTCTAACTATGGCATAATTTGATATAATCCTAGGGATGGATTGGATTTCAAAGTATAATGAAACAATTTATTATTAAGAAAAGAATATTATAAAATTTTAGGATATTATAGAATCCCTTGTTTATAGAAGAGAGATTGAATTTCCCAAGTCTTACTTGGAACCTCCTCCTATGGGTCATATTAATGAAATCCTTGGTGATTATTCAATTAACAGAGGATGTATATATTATGAGGTAAAATATTGATGTGTTCCCAAAGGAATTACTAGGATAGACCACTAATTGTGAAATTGAATTATCTATTGATATTATCCCCCATGAGAAATTCATATCTAATCCTTCCAACGGGATGGATCTGATAAGGTTAGTGGAGATTAAAAAATAACTACAAGAGTTAAGTAAAATTTGGTTTATATGACCCAATGTTTCACCATGCATAGAACCTATTTTGTTAGTAAATAAGATGGATGAGTATATTAGATTATGAATTGACTATAGGGGAATAAATTCTAGCACAATTAATAACATGTATCCATTACCTCACATTGGTGATCTATTTGAGAAACTTCAACGGGGACAATACTTCTCTAAGATTGATCTCCATTCTGGTTATCATCAATTGAGAATAAAAAATGGTGATGTACCAAAGATATATTTTTTACAAGGTATGAAAATTATGATTTCACCATAATACCATTTGGAATAAATAATGCATCATATGTTTTTATGGATCTAATAAAAAATATTCAAGGATTATCTTGTTAAATTTTTATGGTTTTCATCAATGAAATATTCATATACTCAAAGTCCTATGATGTGTATGAAGATCATTTAAAAATCATCCGTGAGACCCTAAGGGGTAAATAACTATATGGGAAATTTAGTAAGTGTGAATTCTATATTTAAAAACTCTCTTTTCTTATCCATATTATCTCTAAAGATAGGATATTAGTTAACCCCATTAAGACAAAATATGTTAGTGAATAGACCACAAAAAAAAATATAAACAAGTTATGTTTTTCCTTAGATTAGCTGGTTACTATCGATGATTCATTAAAATTTTTTACTTATTAAATAATCCATTAACGAGGTTGACACATAAAGGGGTTAAATTTTCATGGTATAAGGAATGTGAGGAAAGTTTTAGGGAACTAAATAAAATAATGATAAATGCACTTTTATTGGATTTAACATTAGTAAAAGGAATACAATGATGCATCAGGTCGAGGGTGTTTTATTATATAGAAGGACATAGTTATTTCTTATGCATCAATAAAATTGAAAAGCCATGATCAGAACTATCAAACCCTTGATCTTTAGTTAGATGATGTGATATTTACTTTGAAGATATGGAGACAATATCTATATGGTAAAAGACATAACATGTATACCAATAACAAAAGTTTGTATTATATATTCACACAAAAATATATTAACATGATTCAAATGAGATGGTAGTAATTACTAAAATAATATGATTTTGTAATAAAATACCACCCTTGTAAGGAAACCAAGGTGGCATACACATTGAGTAGAAAGGATCATGAGGTCCTATCCATGATGAGGATGAGAAAATATTTTATATTCTAGGATTTGGTAAAGTTTTATATATAAATTATTAGGGTAGGGGAAATATAATTCCATTTACAAGTAATTAACCAACAATATTTTTTGTAAAAGATAAAGAAATATAAACAAGATGACATGGGTATTCAGAAAAAAATCAATGCCATAAAAGGAGGGAATTCAGTAGAGTTCACATGTGAAGATGGTGTCTTAAAATTTTGAAAGAGATTATGTGTAACATCAGTACCTAAGATAAATATGGATTTAATAGATGAATCTCATAGATCAAACTTCTTTATACACCATGGTAGTATCGTGATGTATAGGGATATAAAAGAGAACCTATATTGTGATAACATGAAGTGGGAAATTGTTTATTATATGTCTGGATACTTATTATTCCAATGTATTAAGAATTAGAGGCAATATATAAAGGGTTTTATAAAAACTCACCCTATACCAATGTGTATGTGGGAAAATATCATAATGGATCACTAGAATACCCAAAACATCAAAGATAAATGATGCTATATGGGAAATTTTTGTCTGCCTTACCAAGTTTAAACATTTAATAGAAATAAGGGAGGATCTACCCCTTCAATGTCTTTATCATATTTATATTAATTAATTTGTGATAACTAATGGTGAAAATAATAAATTAGTTATAATCCTGATCCTCAATTCACAACCAAATTTTGGAAGACTCTTCAAAAGTAATTTAACATTGGGTTACATTTGAGTACTGCATATCATCCTCAAACTGATGGTTTTTCTAAAAGGACTATCAGAACCTTATATGATATTTTGAGGTCATGTTAACTTGAATTATAGGGAATGTGAGACCAATAATTTCCTTTGGTGTAATTTTAATATAATAATAGTTTTCATTCAAGAATAGATATGGCACTATATGAGGCCTTGTATGGGAAAAATGTCATACTCTAACCTACTGAGATAAGGATGGAGCAAGGAAGCTAGTTGGTATATAACTTTTTGTAGATACAAATGATATGGTGAGAGAAATTTAGAATAATATCATAACAACTTATATAAGAAAAAATATATACTGATAATTGAAGTAGGGACTTAGAATTCCAATTTTGTGATCATTCTATCTTGAATGTGTCACTATGGAAAGGGGTTATAAGGTTTGGTAAGAAGTGGAAGTTAAGACTAAGGTACATCAGAACATTTGATATCCTACAGAGAATTAGAGATATAGATTATCATTTATAATTTCCAACCAACCTATAAAAATTTAATGGGGTCTTTCACATCTCTAGACTAAGGAAATACATGCTAGACCCAAATTATCTACTCACCACCAACATGATAGATTTTGAACCTAATTTTTCATATACTAAGGAGCCTGTATAGATTCTTGAAACTAGATATAAATTATTGAGGAACAATAAAACCTTCTCCAATAAAGTGTTGTGTAAAAATCACAAGTTATAAGAGACAATATGGGAACTCGAATAATTAATGATGTAAAAGTACGCTATTTTGTTTTCAACTTATGTTATGAAACTAAATTTCAAGGATGAAATTTCATACAGGGGGAAGAATGTAGTGAACCAAAAATTTATTTCTTCTAAATATATATTATTGTTTCATTATTAGTAATGTATAATAATATTATACACATACTAGGAGATAAAAACACATTATTTCATTATTTAATAATGTTACAATAACACCCAATAAAATACCCAGTATTACAATAGAAAGACAATTACATTTTATAAGAACATTACACATCATGCATAAATATATACTAGTATAACTAGGAATAGAAAATGGATATATAGTTGTAAGAAGAGTAAATTCACTAAAATAAAATCCATAGGTTTGAATCCCCTCCCCCATAATGCCTCCCCTATAATAAAAATTGTAAAAAGTTAGAGAAGCGTTAATAAAATGATAGACATTATTAATTAAAGTGTAACAAAATTGTTAAGAGATGTAGTGAATGATGAAGTATTAGAACTATGATGTATTTATAGGGAAATATGTTTTGTTATTAATTATGACCACTGACTTAATTATGAACATTAGTCAATAAAACATTTGTTCATTATTATTGTTGGTTATGTCAATACAATTAAGTGACTTTCATGATTATTTTATGATATAACTAAAATTAATATATTGGAGACTATAAATAAATATTATTTTATGAATATGTTTTATAATAAATGTAAAACCTTTAAATAAAATTTATTATCATGAAATAATCTTAAACATAGTTTCTAAATGATAATAGTTTTTAATGAAGTCCTAAGTAATTTTTTTAATGGACATAATTGTTTTTTTGCAATAAAAATTTATTAATTTTCAATAAATAAGGATTTTTAATTAAAATTTATAACTATAATATTAATATAATTACTTTTATGAAAGAAATTTCATTTTTTAACTCAGAAAATCAAAATTAGATTAGGGTTAATTTTGAGTAATTTTCTAACAAAGTTGTTTTTTTGGAAAAAGGTGAAAATTATCCTCTAATGAGAAATGTGATTTTATCACATCATTATTATGTGATTATGGTTAAAAATTTTATGAAAAATTTTATTCAATAAAAATTTAATTTTATATGTATAAAATTTAATATGAAAATATTAATTTTAATTTATAAATGTATACTTTATATTTTGGAACTAAAAAAAATGGATTTTTGAGATAAAAATTATTATTTTTTGGATTTTGTGCATTAAATAGTTTGGTTGGAAGATGAGTTTTGAATTGTAAATGATTTGAAAATACACCCATACTCACTCTCTCATTAAAAATCTATAAAATTTGTTATAATTAATTTCACCCATAAGTGGTTGGCTTATAAAAGAAAATAACCAATATTTAATCTATTAAAACCACCCCTCCTTAAGTACAAATACCCACCCCTCTTCCCATTACCAAACAAAAAAAATTCAAAGTTCTCTCATCATATGCCTCCAAAGGAGTCTCTTATATCACTATATCTTCAATCTTGAAGAGTTTTTTTTTGGTTCTAAGGGTCAGATCTATGTTAAGAAGCTCTAGAGAGGTAAGGGTTTGCCCAATCCTTCCCTTTTATTTTTTCAATTACAATTCCTTTGTTTTATTTTATTTTAATATTACTTTAATTTATATATTTTCTTTTAATTCACAACATGCAATAACTATGGATAGAAGAACCCTGAAATTTGTTAGAAGGTAATGGGAGTCTACTATAAGTGTGGAGATGAAGGAAACAAAGATCATTAATTCATGCATAAGAGAGAATCCACCAATATAAACTTCTTTAATTATAAATAAATGTCATATTATTAAAATAAATGTCCCAAGTTCTAAGGGAATATACCAAAAAAGAGGAATAGCGAGCAAGGTCTAGCTTATATGATTAGTACTGCAGAATTTGCAGTTCTCAATGATGTGGTGGTAGGTATTTTGGTCATATCTTCAGAATTAGCTAATGATTCATTTGATTCTGGGTGATCCCAGACATTAATATCTTCCATGTTTTCTATGAACATTTTATATTTCTCTATAAACCTAATAAGGGAGTTATAAATTAGGAAACCCAATGGAAATATTTTGGAAACAAAGATATGTTAGGAAATACCCATTTCTATACATGAACGTACACTATTTTCAAATATAATTATTATAACTATGGTAGAATTTGATATAATCATAGGGATGATTTGAATTTAAAATAATAATTCAATAATTTATTATCATGAAAAGAAGATTACAACCTCTAAGGATGGTATAGAATCCCCTATTTTTAAAAGAGTGATTTCATTGTCTAATTATTACTTGGAGCCTACTCCTATGGGCCATATTAATTAAATACTTGGTGATTTTTTAATGAATGAGAATTATTTCCAAATAATAGAGGATTTATCTATTTTCAATGAATATATTAATGTGTTACTAGAGGAATTACTAGGATACACTCCTAATCACGAAGTTAAATTATCTATTAATCTCACCCCTAATCAAAAACGCATATTTAAGCCTCCCTATAGGATGGATCTAGTGGAGTTAGTGAAGCTTAGAAAAAAACAATAATAGTTAAGTGAATATGGGTTTATGAAACCTAGTGTTTAACCTAAAGGGAACCTATATTATTGGTAAAGAAGAAGGATGGGTCTATGAGATTATGAATTGACTATATAGGAATAAATTATATCACAATTAAGGAAAAGTTTCCATTTCATTTCATTGATGATCTATTTGATCAACTTACAAGGGCTCGATACTTATCTAATATTTATCTACATTATTTCTATCATCAATTCATAGTAAAGATGAATGATATACCAAATATGAATTTTCATACAAGGTATGTACATTAATATTTCACTGTAATTCCATTTAGATTAACTAATGCATTATATTTTTTATAGATCCAATAAAAAAATATTCAAGGATTATATTGATATTTTTTTTGGTATTCATCGATGACATATTAATGTAATCAACGTGCTATGATAGGAATGAAGATCATTTATGAATCATCCTTGAGACCCTAAGGGAGAAAGAACTATATTTTAAATTTAGTAAGTGTAAATTATGGCCTCAAAAAAGCCTATTTTCATGTCCATATTATCTCAAAATATAAAGTATCGATTGAACCCACTAATAAAAAAGATATTACTAAATAGTCCACAATCATATATATAATTGAGATACATATTTAACTTGTCTTAGCTGGTTACTATCAATGATTTTTTGAAATTTTTTCCAATGCAGATAATCAGTTAACTAAGTTGACACATAAAGGGGTTAAATTTTCATGGTCTTAGGAATGTGAGGAAATATTTGGGGAATGAAAGAAAATATTGATAAACACACCTGTTTTGGATTTAACAATAGGATGAAATGACTTTTTACATACAATTATGCATCAAATAAAGATCTAGGGTGTGTCATTATGCATAAGGATATAGCTATTACTTATGCATCATAAAAATTGAAAACCCATGAGAAGAAATATCAAACTCATGACCTTGAGCTAGATATTATGACTTTTACTTTAAAGACATGTAGAAACTATCTCTATTGTGAAATATCTAACATTTATTCCTATTAAAAACGTTTTAAGTGTATATTCACATAGAAATATATTCACATAAGGAAAATAAGATGTATGAAATTACTTAGACTATGATTGTGCAATACACTACCACCCTAGTAAGGAAAATAAGGTGGTAGATGCATTTAGTAGATGGATCACAGGGTCTTATCCATGATGATAATGGGAAAATATACCATATTCAATGAGTTTGTAAAGTTAGATATGGAAATTATTAGGGAAGGGGAAATATCATTAATTTTCAAAGTAATTACCCAAATATATTTACTGTAAATGGTAAATAAATATTATAAAGATGAAAACGATATTCAGAAAAAAATCAAATCCATTAAATATGGGAATTTGATAGGGTTCATATGTGAAGATGGGGTGTTGAAATTTGGAAGGTGATTATGTATACCATCAGTACCTGATATGAAGATGGAGTTACTAGATGAAGCTTATAACTCAAAATTATCTATACAGATTGGTAGTACTAAGACATACATGGATCTAAAAGTGCGCTTCTTATGGGATAACATGAAGTGGTAAATTACTGATTATGTGTCTAAATACTTACTATGAAAATAGGTTAAGGATGATAGGCAACATTAAAAGGATTCAATGAAACATCTCCCTATACCTATGTGGAAGTGGGAAAATATCCGAATAGAGTTTTTCACTATTCTACCTAAAATATCAAAGAGAAATGATGTTATATTGGAAATTATTGATAATCTTACCAAGTAAGCACATTTCCATGTAATAAGGGAGTATCTACCCCTTAAACAACTTGCTCGGCATCATATCAATGATGTTTTGAGACTTAACGGTGCACCAATATAAATTGTTTCTGATCATGATTCTCACTTCAAATCAAACTTTTGGAAGATTATTTAAAAGGAATTGAACACTATGTGACATTTGAGCACCACATATCATACTCAAACAAACGGGTAGTCTGAAAGGACTATCCAAACCTTATAGGATATAATGAGGTCATGTTAACTTGAATTATAGGGAATATGGGGCCAAATATTAAATTTTGTAGAGTTTTAATATAATAATTTCTTCCATTAAAGCATATAGATGTCTCTATTTGAGGCCTTTTATGGTAAAATATGTCATACTCCAACCTGTTTGGATGTGGTTGGAGTGAGGAAGCAAATTGGTCCAAAAATTGTTAAGGAGACAATTGTGAAGGTGAGAGAAATTAAAAATCATATTAAACCACTTAGAACAAACAAAAAATCAATACTGATTATTGAAGTAAGGATTTGTAATTCCCAGTAGGCGATCACCTATTCTTGAATGTATCAATGCATAAATGGGTAATAAGTATTGGGAATAATGGAAAGTTAAGTCCAAGGTACATCAGGCCATTTGAGATCCTAAAGAAAATTGGATCTATAGATTATCATTTAGAATTTTTTCCCCAACCTCTATAAAGTTCATTGATTTTTCCACATCTCAATGCTAAGTAAATATATTCCAGACCCAACTCATGTACTCACTATAGATGAGATAGATCTTAAACCAGATTTTTCATATAATGAGAAAAATATACATATCCTTAACACTAGAGACCTATTATTGAGGAAAAATACAGACCACCTCATGAATGTTTTGTAGAGAAATAATAATTTAGAAGAGGAAAAAATAGAACTTGAAGAAGTAATGATTTAGAAAAACCCTCTTTTATTTTCACCATATGGTATTAAACTAGATTTCAAGGAAAAAATTTGATAGGGGGAATAATGTAAGGACCCAAAAAATTATTTATTCTAAATATATATTATTGTGTAATTATTAGTAATGTATTATAGTATAAGACACATATTAGGAGACAAAAACACTTTATTTCATTATTTTACAATATTACAATAACATCCAATAAAATATTCAGTATTATAATAGAAAGACAATTAAATTTTATTGAAACATTATAGATCATGTGTAAATATGGACTAACACAACTTGTAATAGTTAAGGGATATACACATGGAATAATAATAAATTCACTAAAAGAATCTACATAGGTTTTAATTTCCCCCTATAAAGATCACCCTTGCCATAAAAACTGTAAAAATAAAAAGAAGCATTAGAAAAATGATAGACATTATCAATGAAAGTGTAAGAACCTTTGTAAGTGATGTAGTGAATGATGAAGTGTGGGAATGATGATGTATTTATAGTGAAATATAAGTTTTAAAAAATTTTAATCTTTAATTAATTGTGACCATTATTTAATAAAACAATTGTTCATTTTTATTATTGGTTATCTAGAAAAAATTAAGAGACCGCCATAATTATTTTAGGATATAAGTAAAATTGTAATATTGGATGGTATAAATATATATTCTATTAGGAATATGTTTTATAATAAATGTATATGTTTTAAATAAAATTTATTTTCTTTAAATAATCTTATAAAGAACTTTCTAAATTATACTAAATTTTAATGAAGTCCTAAGCAATTTTTTTAATAGACATAATGTTTATTATACTATAAAAATTGTTAATTTATAATAAATAATAATTTTATGTAAAATTTTAAATTCTAATATTTAGAGAATTATTTTGATAAAATGAATTTTATTTTTGAACTCAACACATCAAAATTATCTTAGGGTGACTTTTTATTAATTTTCATAAAAAGTTAAATTTTTAGTGAAAAAGTGAAAATTACCCTCTTACATGCACTATGATTTTATGACATCATTATTATGTGAGAATGGTTAAAGAAATTATAAGAATTTTATTCATTAAAAATTTCATTTAATATATATAAAAACTAATTTAAAAATATTAATTTAATTTATAAATTTATACTTTAGATTTTGGAACCAAAAAATGGATTTTTGAGATAAAAATTATTTTTTGGATTCTGTGCATTAAATGGGTTGGTTAGAAGGTGATTTTTTAATTTAGAATGATTTTAAAGTACACCCACCCTAAAAAAATAATTAATTAACTAGAAAATTGGTTTTAATATATTACACCCACCAGTGGTTGGCTTATATAATAGAATAAGAAATATTTAAACTCCTAATACCACCCGTCCTTTAGTATAAATACCCAACCCTATTCCCATTCCACCAAAAAAATATTTAAAGTTATCTTATCATAAAACTCCCAATGAGTCCCTTTCATCACCCTCTCTCAAATCTTTAATAGTTTTTTGCTTCTAAGGGCTGGATCTAAGCTAAGAAGCTCTAGAGATTTAGGGGTTTCCACAATCCTCCTCTTTTATGTTTTTAATTGTAATTACTTTGTTATTTTGTATTTTAAGAGTCCTTTAATATAAAAAATTATTCTAATTCAATGTTATTATCATCTATTTTAATTATTTACTATGATATATCATTTTATTTCTCTCATTATAGCTATTTTATAAGCCATTACAATGCTCGAACTATCCCATAATTATAAACCCATCCTATAGTTTGAGTAAAGTAATGTGTGTGTGGTTTTCCAAAAAAGAAATCATTGTTTGGATACTAAAAGTGCATATAGTTTTAGGTCATATGGATGTATGGGATATAACCTTGAAAATATTTGGTTGGGTATATCTCGTTCATCATCCTGGTGCATAGTTAATGGGCCCTTATTGCGCACCTGCTTTGAAACTCCTGGGGTATGTTCTTAAAGGGTATTAATGATATTTAAAAACCATTATAAAGTATATATATATATATATATATATATATTCATAGGTCTTAAACCTTTTCTAATTCATGTATTAAACTATCTATAAAACTAGAAATCATAGTCCTTATGAACACCCTATGACGCCAATGTTGTTTTTTTACTTGTTAAAGGTGTTTGTATGTACATTGTGAAATACCTAGTAACTTAATTTAGGTATTTCACATAGAAATAATTATTGAATATTTTATTGGAGAAAATAATTTCGTATAATATAATTCTTTCTTATATCAGGTAAAATCATGTATGATAAAACTCATTGATAAATTGGGCTAAGTATTTATATTGTTCTTTCATTAAACATTATGCCATGTAATATTTTGTTATGTGATGGAATTCATTAGACTATTATGTGATAGGTGGGGCCTAGAATTATATATCCCCTTAGTGAATTGTTTGGTCTCATGAGATAAATAGGATATAATAATAGGAGTGTCCTCACCTTTATAATAAGATGTCTTGGCACAAGGACTTGATGGTATGTTTAATATTTATAAAATTATAAATTACCATCACTAAATAATCAATTATTGTTATCCTAGAATTTATTATTTGTTATGTTGGCCATGGATTTATTTATCTCAGTTTCATTTGATATGGAATAAATTATTTTTTTATTCATTCCATAATTTATACTTATAATTTATTCCACTTTACAATAGACCCTTATTGAGAATCAAAGATCACCCAATTATATATTTTTTCCTTTATCTTGGGAAACATATAATATTAATTTTATGATAATTTATTACAAGGAGAATAATAATGTTTTCATGTTTTCAGATGATGTATTTATTTCAAATGTAATGTAACACTATTTTATGTATCTATTTTCCTGAGGAAATAAAATATTGGATCCTATGTATTGAGATCTATGTACCAATGTAATAAAATAACCACTAGCTCCAGGATTCTAGATTTTGGGTTGTCACATCAAGCAATTTCCTTTAATCCATTTTTTTCATTATTTAAAACTAATAAAACACAAAAACAAATTATTTTTATCAGATAACCATTCTACTCCTGATATATAGAGTACACCTATAGTATATGATAATTATTTTACTCATTTAACATGTAGTGAACTAACTGAACTAGATATCCATTCTACCCCTACTAAATAGGGTAAACTACATAACTGAACTTGTATTTTTTTTCATTTGGTTCTATTTAGAGTAATCCTAACATTTTTTCATTCATAGGTATGCCTTTTATGAAGGAGGTTGGGGAATTAGGTGGGTCAACTTCAGTAAAATCCTCTAATAGTCATACTGTATCTTAGTTACCTTTTAGAAGCTATTGGCATGTCACTATTATCAGTATGTACTTCAGTGAGGTAATATTAAAATTTTAAATGTTTATACTAATTTATTGATTTATATTCTAAGAATAAAAATTTAATAATTGAAATAAAAAAATATCAACACTAAATAGATTTAAAATTTTATCGACTTAAAGATAAATATCATATTTGATACATTCAGGGTACATACCAAGGATAAAATAAGCCTTTATGGGAATATACTGAAGCAATTATTTTATAAGGAAGTGTCTCTATACATTACTTATATTAATTGGTGGAATATTCCATTTTCATGAAAGAATTTGTTTTTTTATAGATAAGTAATGGTATTATACTATTTATATATCCATATAGGATTAATTTGATCACTAGTAATTAATATATTAATAAACCAATGAATTTTATTTGCATTTTTTTGTTATATTTTGTAATTTTAGAAGAAATTTCACATCCTTGGATCTTAATTTTTTTTCAAGAAATATAAATATTTCAAATGGAGGTTTTGACATGACTTTTGTTGGTTTATTCCAGTGATTGATTATTTTAATGATCAAAAATCATGTCTATGATATTTCAAATAAATTTTATGTTTTTTTAAAGTTAAATCATTTTATAGAAATTAATGAAAATTTTTCTTGGTCTCAGATCGATCGCTCGACCACCTATTTGACCATGGATAATATATGGTAGAATCAAGAGAACACAAGACCAACTGAGCAATAAAGATTTTCTGAAAAGGCATGGATCGATCAAATGATAAGTGGATAAACTACCCACCAAATATATCAAACATAGCTATCTCATCACAACCTCTTGGATCGACTACACGAGTAGTCGTACAATGAAAATTCCAACTGAAATCAACCATTTATGAAATATACACTATCAACACAGAATCAAACACATGAATATATGAAGCAACTATAGCCATTAGTCTCAATTTGAAAAAGTATTGGACCGACCATAAGTGTAAGGTGATCGATCAGAAGTGTATGATGATCAACCATAAGTGTAAGGTGATTGACCATAAGATCAAATGATTGACCATTGGTATATGTGATCCACTGTATAGCCTATCAATGAATCTATCCGATATTATTACAAAGTATTTAAGAGATTGTGGATGCTGATGTATAGAACCTTAAAGAGATCATACCTAAAAGAAGAATTATATTATTAAATATATCAATTCAAATAATTTTCTGTGAAAAATTAAATGTCTATCAGTAGCATTTATTGATCCCTAATTTCCTACTGAATTATAGGGATCTTTAATGATGATTTTTCAATGGATATTTCTAGAGAAAGATCGTTTTAAAATGAAAAACCAAAAATTGATAAAATACATTTGTATGAAACAAATACATTATGATTTTTCACAAATAAAAATGAAAAAAATATGATCTATTTTTAGCATTTGCAACACTCTGTTCTATCCAAGAATTCAATGAAAAATTAGATAAAATATGAAAATATTCATTCATAAATTATAAATTGAAAGATGACAATAAGGAGAGAATAATCTCTTATAGGATAATAGAACTACATACTCTAATACACCAAATTATTCCCCTTCTCTTATTTCATTTTTATTACTTTTGATCTATGTGTGATTTACACTATATATATTTTACACCTAGATCATGTACTATATTGGAGAGTGAAAGACACACTCTCCTATTCTTTTTCATCTATTCTCCCACATAGAATTGTGAAGAGGCTGTGTAGCTTGGATTTCCTATGTGTAATTTTTATCTTTTTATTCTCCCACACTGAACTATAGAAAGGGTTCTGTATAGCCTGGAAAACCTTGTGTTCTATTGTATATAAAAAATCCAAGTTATAGATTATTTTATTTATAATAATCTTCTTATCAGTGGGTTATTTACAAGTAGAGAGGAATATGTATCAGTTTGATACTGAACCTCTTGTTTTATTCTGTTGTGTGTTTTTCGTGCTCTATTTTACTCTATTTTTTCAAAGAAATATGTTTTTAGTTTTATAAACTATATAAAAATAATTACTTTGATACATAACCTTAATTTTTGTTTTATACATCATATTTGATATTAGTAAAACTATTCCAAATGTTAAAAGGGGTTTAAACATGTTTTAACTATGTTTTGATCAAACTTATAAGAATATTTTAGAGAAATAAAATCACATACTTCTACTATTTTAGTTAACTTGGATGTATTTTATAAATTGTTAGATTTAGTTTTAAAATCATTTTTAATAGAAATTTTAATTAGAAACTCAATTGACCTCCCATATTGAGTTTTCTACTCTAACCAACGTTTGGTATCAAATGTTTTATTTATTTTTCTTTGATAACTATTTATTATGATCAAATTTATTTAGAAATATCTATTTAATTTATATTTAATTTATAATATTATATTATGGAGGTTAAGTTTTAAGGTTATACTACCAATAGAAATCCTTATTTTAATGTTCAAAATTATGTTCATTGGAAAATTAAAATTAAAATACACCTTGAGAGCATGTGATTTTATATTTAGGGACCTATAGAAGACAAATATAAAAAACCTAAAACTACTATAAAATAGTTGGATGATACTGTTAAATATTCTTATGATTCAAACTAAAAATCTATATATTATTTATTCAATTATTTAGGAGAAGATTAATTTAGTAGAATATCTTTATGTGAAAATAGTTATGATATATGGGATACCCTCTCTGTATTTCATGAAGGCACTTCTAATGTAAAAGAAATTTGATTAAATACATATACTATTCAGTATGCTACATTCAAAATGAAACCTAGAAAATCTATTTCTGTCATGTATATTAGCTTTAATGAGATCATAAACACTATAATTACCCATGTATAAATATTTTTATTCAAGGATCATGTAATGATAATCCTAATATGCCTATAGGATAATTAGAAAGGTTTTACAGTTTCTATTAGAGAGTCATGAAAATCATCATATTACTAATAAAATAATTAATTGGGAAGATGATGATGTATGATGAAGCACTGAAGGTAAACAATGAGTATGATCAACTAAAATTAAAATCTATTGCATTTAGAGGATCATAGTCAAAATCAAAAAAAGTTTTTAAAGCTTATAGTATAAATGGAAGTGAATTTGACATTGAAAGTGATCATGAAATGGATTATCTTGCTAGATGGTTTACCAAGTTTTGTAAGAGGAATATTCTTTTAAAAAATTCCAACTATAAAGGAAAATATGGAAGGATAGGGAATTGGAAGAAATATTAGGAAAAGTATGACTCATCTAATAAGATCACCTATTACAAATACAATACAAAAGAACACATAAAGGATGACTGTATAAAGTAAAAATAAAAACAGAAATATGTAGATAAGGATAAATGACCAAAAAGAGAAATAAAAGCTACTTGGAGTGTATATGAAGATAAATCTAGTGACTCATATTCAAGACAATAAGTTATGAATAAAAAATATAATCCATGCTCTATAAATACTTCCTCTAAAGTAAATTATATTTCATTTTATATTCTGGATGATTTTTAAATTTATAATGAATAATTAGAAGAATATCCTGCTATGCTATAAGATACCATGAATGAGTTAAAATAAAAATATAAAAATTTGGAAAGGGTTCATGTGTTATGTGATATAGAAAAATCTTTTCTTATCATTGAAAAAGAAAAGAATTATAATATGTTAAAAGATAATACTAATTTTAAAATAGAAAATGAATAGTTAAAAAGGGACATAAAATATTTTTCAAGATGAATAGAAACCTTAAACAAAATTTTTGGAAGTTATGATATACCTAAACTAAGAGCAGGTTTTGGTTATCGACTTAGATAAATAAATAAATTGTACAAAAACTTATTTATTCATAGTTCCAAAAATAGAGCTTTAGTTTCTAAAAATGTTATTTGTTTTGAAAACCATGATAATACGTTTTGGAACATAAAAGGGGTTTCTTTTTAAATATGTTAAATCTATTTTTTAATAAGCTTGTATAAAAAATTTGTATTCCAAAATCATTGATCGCTAACATGCCTCAACCTAAACAAATCTGGGTACCTAAATCAAATGTGTATTTAATTGATTATAATAGAAATTATTAAATAGATCCAATAATAATCTATAGTATTTGGATAATGGATGTTCCAGACATATGAATGGATACTATTAAATCTTTAAAACCATAAAAAGGTGGATGGTGGAATTGTCACTTTTGGAAATAATGCAAGAGGAAAAATCACTAGACATCGACATATTGGTAACTATGAATACGTTATTATTTCTAAAGTTTTATTTGTTGATGGTTTAAGATATAATTTTCTTATTATTTCTCAATTAATTGATGATGGTTTTAATGTGAAATTTGAGAAAAATGCTTGTGATTTTTTTATTCTAATCATGATTTGGTATTTACTTCTTTTATAAATGAAAATGTTTATGATGTTAATTTAGATTCTTTATTTTCTCAAAATGTTTCTTGTTTGGGTACTTTTTATAGGGAACCTTGGTTATGGAATAAGATACTAGTTCATTTATATGCATACTCACTTTTAAATATAACTAATAAAGGTTTTGAAAAAGATGTACATCAGCTATAATTTTACCAAAGAGTGTGTTTTCCCTATAAAAACAGAAAACAATAGAAAATATATTTCAAACAAAAGAAATATGTCTCTACTTATCAACTAATAGAATTGGTTTATACAGATTTATTTGGAAAATTTAGAGTTTCTTTTTTAGCAGTAAAACATTAAGCTTGTGTCATACTTGTTGATTATTCAAGATATACATGGGTGTTTTTACTTATTCATAAAAGTGAATCTCCTTCATGTTTTTCTAAGTACACTAAATCTGTAGAGAACCATAAAAGACTTACCATATAGACCTTGAGAAGTGATAATGGTTGAGAGTTTTAGAATCAATAATTTTAATCTCTCTACTCACAACATGGATATAATCATAATTTCTTTTAACCTAGAACACCTCAACAAAATGGGGTTATCATAATGAGAAATATGAATTTTCAAGAAATAACTATAATAATGCATAGTAAATATGAAACTTCTATCTATTCATGGTCTAAAGCTATTCACACAAATTTATATGTAATTAATAAAGTTCTTATAAGCCCTATCTTTAAAAAGACTCCATATTAACTATTGAATGGTATAAAACCAAAAGTAAATTAATTTAGAGTTTTTGGCTGTAAATTTTATATTCTTAACACAAAAGAGAATATAGAAAAACATTCTCAAAAAATATATGAAGGAATGTTCTTTGGTTTTTAAACCACTAATAAGTATTATAGGGTCTTTAATAAGAAATATAATAATGTGGAAGAAATTATTCATATCAATTTTGAGGATATAGATCCACATGAACACAAAAATGATTTAGAAAATATTAAGGAATATATATTAAATACATATATCAATATTACCTCTAAATCTTATTATATTTCTATTAATTTACCTAATAAATAATCTATAATAGATCATAAACATACTCCTAAACCTAAATAAGAAAATGAAGTATCAAGTACTTCTATCCATAGAACTATTTGAACCCTTAAAATACACCATTTAGAATACTATAGTTATATATCTATATAGAAGAACTAAAACTAGAGCCTCACTAAGAAACTAGGTTGAACATAAATCGTTTTTATCATAGATTGAACCTATGAACATCAATGAAGAAATAAATGATGAGCATTGGGTAATAGAAATGAAAGAATAATTGAACTAGTTTGAAAGGAATGAAGTCTAGGAATTAGTAGAAATACATAAAGACTACCTAACTACTGGAACTAAGTGTTTGTATCAAAATTAGATTGATGGTCCTAGAATAATCACTAAAAAAAGCAAGATCGGTTGGAAAAGGATATATCAAGAATAATATATCGACTATGAAGAAACATTTTCACCAGTTTCTACACTTGATGCAATTAGAATATTTATTTCATATGTTGAACATATTCATTTAAAACTATGTCAAATGGATGTTAATAGTGAATTTCAAAATTGATATATTATTAAGGTTGTATTTTTTGAAAAATCCCCTAGATTTCAAAACCCTCATTTTCAAAATCATGTTTTTAAATTAAGAAAATATTTTATGGTGTAAAACTAGATCCTAAATCTTTATATAAAAGGCTAAACATTTTTCTTATTTTAAACGGTTTTAAAAAATGTGTTTCTAACCCTAATTTATTGATAAAAGTAATTTCAAAGGATATTTTACTAGTTCAAATATACATTAATGTTATTATTTTTGGATCGTCTAGAAACTTATTATATATTGAATTTTTTAAAATGATGTAAAATTAATTTGAAATGAGTTTAATGGGTCAATTAAAATACTTTCTTACATTTCAAAATTTTCAAAAAATTATGAATTATTTTAAATCAAAGAAAATACACAAAATATATTTTAAAATATTTTGGATTGGATAACACCAAAAGTAGTGATACTCCCATGAGTACAAGATGTAATATTAATCTTGATGATACTATAAAGTTATTAGATCAAACTACTTATAGATGTATGATTGGAAGCTTATTATAATTAACTTCTACCTGACCTGATATTATGTTTAGTTTGTTCATGGGTGCACATTTTCAAGAAAACCCTAAAGAATATCATTTATATAATATTAGAAGTTTTTTAAGTACCTTAAGAATAAAAACATTTTTTTTATTATTTTACCCTAATGGAAATGAATTTGATTTATTTCATTATTTAGATACTAATTTTTGTGGTTTTAAGATATATAGAAAGAGCACCTTTGGAACATGTAATCTTTTGGGAAATTCTTCAGTTTCATGGTGTGGTAAATTTTCTGTTGTTGTATTATATACTACTAAAGATAAGATCATAGCTATAGGTAGTTATGGTGCACAAATTCTATGGATGAAACACCCATCATTAGACTGTGGATATAAATTCAAACATTTCTCTATAAATTGTGACAATAAAAGTGCTGTAAATATTTCAAAAAATTCGATATCTGATTCAAGGAGAAAAAATATTAATATAAGACATTAATTTTTGAGAGACCATTTTAGGAAGGGTGATATAACTCTTGAATTCATTGGTACCATACAGAAGATTTATCAAATATTTAATAAGCCTTTAAATATTGAGAGACTGAATTATATCAAACATGAATTAGGTATAATTAATTTTATTTAAAATGTTTTTAGAATTATTTTAATAAACTTTTAATATTCATTTAAATATTCTTATAGATATATAAAAGTTCTTCTTACATAAAATGTTCACTTAATTTATTTCATTTTAAAACATATCATATGGATTTACAAATAAATACTTTTAATTATTTCTCATGTGTTATTTTACTAGTAAATCCCTAAATGACGAAAATTTCAAATTAGAATGAAAATCATCATGCTCCATTCTAACTCAAACTAAAATATCATTTTTAACACTCCTTAAACATTACTTTCTTGAATCCTTAGCTTTTGGAATCATGAATCTAAATCTTCTTAGTTGAAATGAAGAGGTCTTTTAAAGATTATGTTCTTTAATAATACAAAATAGAAAAGGATAGTTGGAGAAAATGTAGAAATATTTTGATGATGCATATCCTTTCTCGCAATGTAGTGTTTAAGAGAGAATTTAATGTTGAGTGGTTCAAAACCAAACATTCATTGGTATGGAGATCCTTTATTCATAAAAATTAGAAAAGTTGGTTCTTGGATGAAAATAACTCCTTTTAGCCACACCTTTTAAAATGTTTTACCTGAATATGGTGTTTGAAGTTTGAGATCATGAGGATGTGATTATGATAGTTATCGATAGCCAATAGTTTGATTTCACTTCAACATTTTGGGATGATTTACTAACAGTCCCACATATGGGTTAGTTTAATGACTATAAGATCTTATTTCCTATAATATATCCCCATTTAAATATTTGGAGTGCACTGGAAGAGTTGATAGATGATAGAACCCACTATAGTCCAGTTTCAAATGAGATCAGTGCAAAATGTATACTATTGTTGAAATTTCATTAGTACACTAGCTTCCCTACGAAGGGAGATTTAGCTCTATAAGGTATCAAGATTTATTTTTTCTATACCTAATTGTTCATGATATTTGGATAATACTACCTCAATACATGATTAGGAATATGTAATAATTAACCAATCCATCTTCAAGATTCAACACTCTTCCACACCCAAGTTTTTTTTAATGGAAGAAAAAAGATTGGTCCCTATGGGAGTTGAAAGAATAGTGTTTCAAAGTGATGTTTGTTTAAATTATACCACCTACAAAAGGATTAATATCAACTATAATAATTCTAAAAGGATGCTGGTAATTGATGAGGAAAAACTTTATGAGAGATTAATAGAATCACACATCCATCTAGGCACAGATATATCATTGATCCTAGTTTATAACAAGATGTGATGGTTAATATTGATCACTCCTTTGATGAAGACTAATCTCAATCTATTGTGGATATGGTATATAAATCTAAAATATATTTCTCAGAGAGAATGAATGGCTCTCCTACTCAGGAAGTTTCCATGATTCTTGAGATTATAGTTGAAGCTATAAAAGAGCTTTAAATACCATTATTTGTTGAATTAGTAGGAGAATGAGATGTAAGTCCCGAGTGGGAGAGAGTTCCTAGAACTATTCTATTTGGACATACTCTTATTGACTCATAAAGTGATCAGGATGTGGATCTATTAGAGGAGAGTCCACCTATTTTTGAGAAATGGGAGTTCCCATCTTTGATTCTACACCTTCTAGTGAAGAAGCCCCTCTAGATAATATATTATTTGATATGTATGTGTCTTCTCCCCTGATTTGAATGGTAAAGATGACAAAGAGACTAATAAGGATGATAAGTGTGATGAGGATGAAAATTATTTCGATGATTATAATCTAGAAAGATAGAAGGACCGACCCATTATTTTGTTTCAAAGGAAGAAGAATCTATTGTTCCATTGATTCCTTGTACTCTTATTCTAGAAGGATCAGTTATACCCGAGTCTTCTAAGGATTTATTGAAGAATTTGAATAATCCTCCCTATCCCAATGATATACCCAAAAAAATTTAGCAAGAATAACTATTTTATGACCCATATCCTAGAACTTAAGTGGGTTTTATTGAAGAATCTGAGAAGTAGTTAGATTCCTATCTCAAATAAGTTGAGATACCTCCTCGGATTCTCTCTCCAAAATAAGAATCTTGGAGAAAAACCCATGAGTTCAGTGACCATTATCATGATCCAAGTAATGTTTTCTCTTCTGAGGCTGCTCATGATCGATCTCAAGCTACATCATCTAAAGAAGATGGACCTTCCTCTATACCTCATTTAGTAATCAATTTTACAAACTTCATTCAGTTCATGAATGTTCTCTAGGAAGTTTTAAAATAAGTGTTTTTAAGTATTAGTTGGGATAATACCCTTAATAGAGATGATGATATCACATACTATATTTAATGTTTATTTACACATCCATCCTATGTTTTTCTTAAAAATATATCATATGCACCATGAGATTTAGTCTTTCCAAAAAGAAATGGAGAATTTTAGAGGTCAAATTGGAGCCTTACAAGATGATATAACAAATATGATGGATGCCCGGGATATAAGTTATATTTTGGTTATAACCAGTCTATCTAGACCTTCCACTTCTGCATCATCACCTCCTCTTTCTTTGGTCTCTATTGATGATTATTTTATTTGAAGGTTAATTCATGACGAGATTTAGAATGTATTAGACAGTTTGAAGGATATCAAAAATCAAGTGCAAATAGACATTGCTACACATGGAGAAAATAAGTGTGATTTTCTTAAAGATAAATAAATAAAGACTTCATAATATAAAGGTGTAATAAAGGGTGGAATAAAATACCATATTAAGAGTATTTACATCAAGGTAGATCTCAAAAATCAGTTCCTTTTGTTGGTCAGAGATTTGAAGTTGCCTCCTTCGAAATCTACCTTAAAAATCAAATATAGAGAATTTATTAGTGATGAATCCTATACTCAATCAAATCATATCAAATAAAAATGTTTTATTTCCGATTATGGAACATGGGATAGGGGGTATGGATGATATCACTAGGATTTTAGAGCCATATATGTATGTTGATAATACTTATATGCTATAACCTCTTTCTAATCCTATGCCACACATCCATACCTCTCCTACCCAAGCATCAACCCTAGCTTCAGTCTCTATAGCTTTATATATTCCAACCTTTACCTCACTTATACCTACTAAAGGACCCTTTGGTCTCACTATTTCTTAGTCCCTTGGATAGATTTGACCAATTTTCGAAGGAATATTTATTCCAATATATCCTAAAATTCCTCCTCCTCTTCCTCCTATTATTAGAAAATGAAAGGATCCATTTATTCTAGAGGAATTTGATTCTGATTAGATTTTGATTGGGCATATATAAATTTTTTGAGTAATTAAGTACACATATCATTATTCTAATTTATATGTCTTTATTCTTTTTTATTTGGCAGGATTACTTTTCTATTTATTCCATCTTTACTCTTTTAACCATTATGAATTATTTTTGATCATCCAAAGGGGGGAGTAAAATATATGGAATAAACATAGGAGGACTAAATTATTGCATGTGAGTAAAATATGAAATTTTAAAAAATTGATAATGATTATTCATTATTTCCAATTACTTATTACATAATATTATAATATGTAATGCCTAATATTTCATACATTGAATAATTATTTATTCCATGTTATTTGATCATCTAAAAGTTGGAGATTTTTTCTTAGTCCATAAATTCCTTATTTTAATAATAAAAAATCAGGTTTATATTATTTACAATCCCTTTTATGTTTTATGAAATCTAAATCATTTTATAGAAAAGAATGAAAATATCACTAAGTCTTCGATTGACTGCTCAACCACCTGATCGACCATGGTTAATATATGGTAGAATCAAGTGACTACATTACAAACTGAGGGATAAATATTTTCTACAAAGGCATGGATCGACCGAACAACAAGTGGATTGACTGAATGTTTAACAGATCGACTGTAGCTATCACATCACAAAATCATGGATTAAGTACATGAGAAACCATGTGGCCTCAAGTCCAAATGAAAGCTACTATTTGTGAAATTTAAAATTTCAACAAAGAATCAACCACAAGACCAAATTAAGTGACCTTAGTCAGTAGTCTAAATTTGAAAATGTATTTGAATGACCATAATTGTAAGGTGATCGACCGTAAGTGTAAGGTGATCGACTGTAAGATCAAATAATCGACTATAGGTTCAAGGGATTGACTATAAAAACTATCAAAGAATCCAAAAATTATTCTTGAAAATTATCAAAGTGACCGTGGATTCATATTTGGAAAACCTTCAAGAAACCATACCTAAAGTAATTATTATATTATTAAATATATTTATTCAACTACTTTTCTATGTAGAATTAAATATCAATAAAAAGAATTTATTGAGCCTAAATTTCCCACTGAAGTATGAGGATCTTAAATGATGATTTTTCAATAGCTATTTTTTGAAAATTATTCTTTTTAATAGGATGAATGAATGTAGAGAAAATACATACGCATGACATAGAGACATAATGAGTTTTCACGAAAAAATACAATGAAAATATTCTTTATTTCTAACATCTATGACACTACGCACCTACCTAAACTTCAATAACACATAATAAGACATTTGAAATTATTTACGAATAAATTCAAAATTTAAATAAAACAATGAAAATAGAATAATTAACTATAGAACAACATAACTATATACTCTACTGCATTGAATTATTTCCCTTATCTTACTCTATTTTTTTTAATTTTTAGTTGCATGTGATTTACACCATATATCTTTTAGAATTAGCTCATAAACTACATTAGTTAGTGAAAATAACTCTCTCTTATTATTTTTCACCTGTTCTATAATGTAAAACTATGGAAGAGGCTATGTATCCTGGACTACCTACATGTAATTATTATCTTTTTATTCTCCCACATAGAACTTTAAAAGAGTCTATGTATAGCATAGAAAACTTTATTCACTATTGTATGTAAAACCCGATCATGGTTATAGATTGGTTTATTTATAATAAACAACTTGGTATCAGGTGATTTCATAGTGAAGGGGACTATGTATTAGCTTAAGACTGAACCTCTTGTCTGTGTGTTTTTCTTTTTTTACTTTGTTTTTTAACAAATCTGTTTTAGTTTTATAAACTTTATAACAAAGAATTACTATGATAGTTAACTTCAATTTATATTTTATATACCATGATTGAAACTAGTAAATATATTTCAAAATTTAAAAGAGTTTTAAAATTGTTTTAACTGAGTTGTGATCAAACTTCTAATAATCCTTTTGAATAATCAAAATTCTATACTTATTCTATTTTAGTTAACTGGGTTTTATTTTATAAATTAGGGGATTTAGTTTTTAAATAATTTTTTAATAAATAATTTTATTGGAAAATTAATCCACCACTATTGATGTTTACACTATGAACAAAAAAATTAATGAAACATCTCTATCAGTGTTGTGGATGTATGAGAAATTCCCTAAAGCCATGCCTTGGTAGTAGTGGAATGTGTTTTTTGATCACCATAATGTCAAATCACATCACATATTTTCTTACATGTAATTGGATTAAGACCCATATTTTAATAAAATTTCAATTTTTACTGAAATATGACTTCTTTAGGTATTTTATTGGAGAAATGTGTTGTACATGAGTAGCTTTTTCTTTGGATGATGTTGGGTCACCTTTTGGTGGCCCATAATACACACCAAGACCAAAATCCTATAGTGAGGTTGTTGTGGGTCATAGGTGGAAGCATGTTGTGGCTTAGGGGTCCGAAGGCCAAAGGTCCATAGTCCAAAACATTATGAATTGTAGAAACACTAACAAAACTATTTTAGAGTTGATCAATGGAACCATAATAGAGTATAATTACTATAGTAACATGTGACAAAAATAATATAGCTTTGTAGAATTCCTTCCACTAATACTGTAGCATCTTGGACTTGGGTGGCTGCGATACAGTAGAACAATGGACTTACTATGTCGCCACTGTAGAAACATAAGTATCTATTTAACATGTTGTTTAAAGATCTCATTCAAGCTAGGGTTTTATATACTCTGAAAATTGACCCTGTAATATTTCTTTCAAACATAGTAAAGTGATTATACCTCTTTATGGATGAAGGGAATATTCCTAAAAAATGTAAATTACTTTTTTCATATCCTTCTTACTCTTTTGTTCTTTTTTATCCCCTTTAACCTTCTTATTTAAATCTTTTTTCACTTGTTTCTATTGGTATTTCCATAACAAAATTATACTAGTCAAGGGGATCATGTAATTCCCCAAACCTATGGTTCAAAAAGTTTTTCTAGTAAATTAGGTGACATGGAACACACCATTTAATTTATTACAATATACATCTATAACACTTATAGTAATTTAGTTTTTGAAAGTGTTTGTTGTAACGAACCGACTCTTAGGCAAAGGTATGGATCATTAGTCTTGTTTTTAAATCATTCCTTAAGGATTTTCTAATGTGTGTAACATACTAAGGAAGGTCCAGGGAGTGTTCAGGGTTTGTTCAGAGCCCGAGAGTTTGAGAAATGGACTTGCAGATAATGGCGCACGGCCTGCGCACGGCCTGCGCATGGTTTCAGAAAAACCATGCAGCCTTTGGTCTGGAGGTAGTGAGGTGCGTGTGGGTTGCGCACGGTTTGGGTAAACTGTGCGCCTAAACCGTGCGACCCTGTTCTTGGTGAATTTACAATTTTTCCCTTAAATATATTTTAAGCCTAAATCCCTTTCTCTTTTATTCTAGTGGACAGAACTGAGGGGAGAACTCCTCTTTGAGTTCCAAACCCTCTCCTCTCTCAATCTTCGACCGAATCTTCGTTCGGCACCTAATTATTGATCCATAGGAAGCATTGGAAAGGCCAAGTTAAGTCTTACCACACCGAATCTTCCTTCCTCGATGAATCTTGGTATTCATTTTGCTATTTTGTTGCGGGCTTATATGCCCTATTTTCAGGGCATTAGACTGGAACTCAGATCTCTTCCAACCTACAGCAAATCTGGGGTAGATATGAAGAAAGCCTACATCTACAACTCTAATGTAGGTGGTTAAGTGGTTTCCATTTTGGGTTTTTGCCTTTTTGAGTTATTATCGTCGTGTCGTGGTTTGTCTTTCTCCAAAACCCTTATTTGTAATGACTGATTCATATCTAAATGTCCTGTGTTGTATGATATTGATGAATCTAACCGGGATAGGGTGTTTAGATGAGGTATGTACTGGGTAAGGTTAACCATAGGTTATATGCCTTAAGATTTGTCCTTTTTCACCTTTGGACCTTAACGATATGTCTTGAAAGGGTTTTTACCATGCTAAGAAAATGAGATGACTTGGTTAGAGGTTGAATAGGATGAGATAGCCTAAACCACTTGAATGAATGGAAATGTATGTTTCCTTGAGATGTGATTATGTGATATTATAAGATATAAATTCCATGCTTTGTTAATGTGATATGATATAAGATGGATTGCCTTATATTTTGTGATGTGAATGGTTATTCCATACTATGTTGACATGCTTGTGATAACCTGCGTGTGAGTGGGAGGCATTCTTACCCTGTGCCAGCTGAATATTTATGTAATGGGACGAGTGGAATTCATACATCGTGCCTATTTATATCCTTTATGGGTGGGAGGCATTCTTCTCCACGCCAGCTACAATGGTTGTGGATGAGAGGAATTTATACCTCGTGCCAGAGATGACTATTACATATGTGAGAAGAATGGACGAGAGGCATGTTTACCTCATGCCAGTGATAATCTATATCTATGTACTTATACCTCTGGTGATTGTTCAGATTACCAGCCATGATCTGAAGCAGGTAGACCCGCCAGGTGTCCTTCCGGAACCTAAGTGAGAGGGTAGTTTATTACTTTGGTTTACTTACTTGTAGTTTACTACACACTTTTTACCTTACAACACCTATTTGGATTACACATAGACACCGTTGGTGGTGGACTACTGAGACTTTTCTCACACCCTACCTGAGTGGCCGTTGGCACCCATGTAGACTTTACTACTGCATGTACTAGTAGGGGAAAAGGTATGTTCTAGCTGGAGATCCAGAGCAGAGGACCGAGCTTGGCTAGAGATGATCATGGACTACTTTTGTTATTTGTTCTCTTTTTGTATTACTGTATAGAATGATTTCCATCTATTTATACTGTATCATCATGCCATAAATGCAATTTGTATTAGAATCTGCCTATGTGGATTTTTTATATCTATCAGGGTTTTTCTTACTTCTGTTGTTTGGTTTGTATGTTTCCCCTTTTTATCCGGTTTACCATTGGTTTTGATTCTGGTATTTTTATTACTTTGCTGCTATACCATTGTGTACTCTAACATGGGGGTACAGTCTCCCCACTGACTTACCATTACACCCGCGCTGCTAGTCGGAAGCCCCTGGCCTATGGGGAGACGAGTCATGGGTCATGTGGCCTACCGGGCTCGGGTTGAGGGGCAGCTGGGTCCGGGACGTTACAAAGTGGTATCAGAGGTTTCTTTATTTCTTTCCTTCCTATTTGGCGATGATAGACTTGGAGACTAGGAATTCTTAGGGACTTTGCAATGAGTCGTGCATGGGCGTCGCGAACCCATGTACGAGGTATGAGAAAGGTTTCCTATTTTATGTTGTTATTGATTCTTCTATTTACTGTTGATTCTGTTTAACCATTGGGTACTTCACATGTTTTGTGATGTTATTGAGATTTTCAATGTTGGAATTTGGATTCAGGGTTCGACCCGATGAAATGAGGGTTATGCATTAGAACAACATCACGATAGGCACAATATGATTAAGCCATGCATCTTGCCATTCCACATTTAAAATTTTCAGCGTGCATTGCTCTTTGTTTATTTACATTCCTTGTTAATATATGTGAAACTGTGCTAAACCTTGTTACAGTTTGTGAATTCAGGAATGATGTGGTTTTGGTGGGTGTCACTCTTTGGTTCATAAGGTGTATGAGCCCTTATGGATCTGAAAATGACATTCAAACTAAAGCAATCATTTTCTTTAAAGGAAATTCAAATACTTGATTAGCACAAGTAAATGAGAAATTACATCCAAGTGTGTGTCATATTTCAGTTCATGAGGAGTATGGGCCCTTATGATCTGGGAAATACCATGTCACTAGATTAAGTTAAATTTGAACAGCTGCAAGTTTTACTGAGAATTTTTTTATGGGTGTGGATAAGTGATTTTAGAGTTAAGAAGGCTTAGTACCTATCCTAGATTCTAGAGTTCAACCTTTAAATTGTCAGTTTCTTTTTTTGAGACATTTGTTTGGCATTGTAGCACTATGCCTCCGAGATGTCCTCGAGTCGCGCACGCTGAAGGCGGCCACGATCACGTTCCTGAGGTGGCGGGCCCTGAGCCACCGATTGATCTTCCTATTGAGACACCTATGGTTCCTCTTTCTATTCATGAGATGGGCACTGATGCCCAGTTCCATGAGGGATTTTTGCGTATGATGCAGAGTATGCAAGGTAGAGTGCGACCTTCCATGAGTATGGCAGAGTTGAACTGCGAGTTTCAGTCATAGCATCTTCCTACATTTATGGGAGATGGTGTACCACTTGTTGCGGAGTCCTGGTTGGAAGCTATTCTGACCATATTCGAGTACCTTGAGATGCCTCCAGATAAAAGGGTCAAGCTCGCAGCCTATATACTATGTGGTTCAGCCAGGAGGTGGTGGGATGTCATCACCCATTCGGGACAACAGAGAGATATGATCTGGACTGATTTACAGACCATCTTCTATTATTATTTCTTTCCCAAGACTTTGAGGGCTGACAGAGCTAGGGAGTTTATGAATCTGCAGTAAGGGACCATGACAGTTATGGAATATTCATCCCGTTTAACTGAGTTACAATGTTTTTATTCTACACTAGCTGCTGATGATCTCACGGATTCTAGGAGTTTTGAGGATGGGATGTGTTACACCATCCGGTCTTAGGTTAACATGTTCAGGTTGATGACCATTTCAGATATTTTCAATTAGGCTTTGATCACCGAGAGGAATTTGATAGAATCAGACAGTGTGAACCAGGGCGGTTCGGCACCTAAGGGTTCTAGAGGATCTGCTTTTGGGAAGAATCAGTGTTTTCAGGACTCTCATGGTGCTAGTGGTGGTCAGACCATTTTCTCAGGTGGTACTTATATCTATCACCAATGTGGGGTGCCAGGACATATGAGGAGGCAGTGTATGCGAAATCCAGTGGAGTGTAGAGGTTGTGGTAGGTTAGGTTATCTCCATCATTTCTGCAGGACTTTTCTCCCAGGGCCTAGTGAGCAGGGATCTGTACCTACTCCACGATCTGGTGCTGGATCGGTAGGATCACGTCAGTCAGGCATCTGGAATACTGCCAGTCGATCAGGCCGTGGTGGCAGTCGAGGCAGAGATAATCAGGTGTATGACTCTCAGCGCCAGCAGGGCGGGTCTGCTCAGGGTAGCCAGGCTGTGACTCAGGGCCGTGGTACTGGCCAGTTGTATGCAGTCGAGCATACGCCAGACCATATACTATATGAGGTACGATTCTAGTTGCCTCTATGTTAGTATCTATTTTTTTTGACACAGGCGCTTCTCACTCTTTTATATCGGAGGCAGTTATTGGATGTTTGGGCCTCGACGTTGAGTCATATCATGGAATGATCACATTAGATACCCCATTAGTATCCATTAAGAGGGAATTCTTCGTTGTCAGAATTGTCCCCTCGAGGTGGGCGGTTACCTTTTCGTGTGGAACTTGTATGATTTGGATATGTCAGGTTTTGACGTAATAATTGGGATGGACTGGTTAGTTCCCTATAGAGCCCAGATTTAATGCTATCATCAGAGGGTGGAGTTTACGTCACCAAAGGGCGACACATATATGCATAAGGGAGAATGGGATATTAGTGCGACATGAGCGGGATCAGAACACCAGAGTTTAGGTGGTGTCACTGCACAGGTTTCCAGTCTTTATCTCGATGACCAAGGGTTCCAAACCTCTGTTTATCATCCTGTGGTGGAGCATTTCAGTGATGTATTTCTTGATGATTTATCTATTATACCTCCAGTGAGAGAGGTGGAATTTACTATTGAGCTTATATTAGGAGCATCACCAGTGACCATTCTTCTTTATAGGACGACACATAAGGAACTTCTGGAGCTCAATAGTCAGCTGGAGGACCTGGAAACAAAATGCTTTATACGTCCCAGTACTTCTTCTTGGGGATCACCGATTCTATTTTCCAAGAAGGTATATGGTACCCTTCGTCTTTGAATGGATTATCGTATGTTAAATCAGCTAACTATTAAGAATCGGTATCCTTTACCTCGAATTGACGACCTCTTCGATCAGCTTCGAGGAGCGAAGGTGTTTTCAAAGATAGATTTGAGGTCGTGATATCACCAGGTACGTGTTATGACTTTAGACATACCTCTCACGGTGTTCTGGAGTTGGTATGGTCTCTATGAGTACCTAGTCATGCCGTTTGGGCTTACGAGTGCACCTACAGTGTTTATGGATCTTATGAATCAGATTTTTCACCCTTACCTTGATTCTTTTGTGGTTATATTTGTGGATGATATCTTAGTCTATTCACACTTGAGAAACAACCATGAAACCCATCTTTAGATCGTGGTGAATACACTAAGAGAGCATCAGCTTTATGCTAAGATCAGTAAATGCCGATTTTGGATAAATAAGGTTCACTTCCTTGGTCACATTATTTTTGAGTCTGGAGTTTCAGTTGACCCTGAGAAGGTGAGTGCTATAATTTCTTGGGAGTATCCCAAGAAAATCATTGATACCAAGAGTTTATTGGGGCTTGCTGGATATTATAGGAAGTTCATTCAGGGCATTTCATGCCTAGAAGCACCGCTTACAGTGTTGACCAAAAAGGGGGTGATATTTGATTGGTCAGAACCTTGTGAAGTATCTTTTTAGGAACTGATGGGTAGACTATCTTCAGTACCAATACTGATCTTGCCGGAGCTAGGCAAAGCTTATATGGTCTATTGTGACATGTCAGGTGTCAGGCTTGGAGCTGTCTTGATGCAAGATGAGCGAGTCGTTGCATATGGTTCTCGTCAATTAAAGGCCCATAAACGGAATTATCCGACGCATGACCTCAAGGTCACAACGGTTGTACATGCCTTATTCTGTTGGAGACACTATTTGTTGGGAGAGCATTTTATGGTATTAAATGAACACAAAAGCCTCAAATATATCATCACTCATCAGGATCTAAATCTCAGGCAATACAGATGGGTCGAGTACCTACAATCCTTTGATTTTGAACTGGCCTACACTCCTCGGAAAGGAAATTCAGTAGCCGATGCGCTGAGTTGGAAAACTCAGTCACAAGTGGTTTGGGAATCTAATGATAAGTGGAGGTTGATGGCTCTATTTTAGAAGATGCACGTTGAGGTTAAGGAGGGTCTGGGTCAAAATGTTCTCTCAGCCTTAACGATGACATCTACTCTTTTGAAATGGTTCTGGGCAAGACAATTATCAGATCCAGAAGGCCTTGTTCTACAAGAAAGTGTCGCTGATGATGCCTCTACATATTGGAACGTGGATAAAAGTGATACTTTATTGTTTCGTGGGTGTGTATGGGTCCCAACAGACATCATAGAGGAACTGATGAGGGATTTCCACACCTCAGCATGGGAAGTTCACCTAGGAATCACCAAAATGTATTGTGATTTGCGATGAAAGTACTGGTGGCCTAACATGAAGTGGGAGATAGCCAGTTTTATCACGCTTTGTTCCACCTGTCAGCAGGTGAAGGCGGAACATCAGCGTGTGGCAGGGCTTTTTCAGCTGTTGTCCATTCCAGAGTGGAAATGGGATGATGTTTCTATGGACTTTGTGACCAGTTTACCCAGGTCACCTCGTGGCAATGATGCAGTATGAGTTATCACCGACCGTCTGACGAAGGTCGCACATTTATTACCTATACAGGAGACCTTCATAGTTGATGACTTGGGAATACTGTATGTCAAGGAAATAGTGCACCTTCATGGAGCACCTCATTCTGTTGTCTCGGGCAGAGATCCTCGTTTTATATCTCAGTTCTTTCAGGGTTTACATAAGGCCTTGGTTACACAGGTACTTTTGAGCACGACCTATCACCCGCAGACTGAAGGATAGACCGAGCGGACTATACAGGTACTAGAGATATGTTATGTGCATGTGTTCTCAATTTTGGAGGTTCATGGGAGAAACACATTCCTCTTGTCGAGTTCAGTTATAATAATATATTCCAGACTACCATTGAGATGGCTTCCTATGAAGCCTTATATGGTATGCATTGTCACTCGCCTTTGTGTTGGCTTGAAGAAGGGGAGGAAGCTGTTCTAGGACCACGTCTTGTGTAGGAGACTACAGAGAAGATATAGCTTATTAGGAAGCATATGCAGAAAGCTCAGTCTAGACAACAGTCCTATGCTAACAAGCACCAGCGACATCTTGAGTTCGATGTTGGGAACCTGGTCTTCTTGAATGTCTCACCCAGGTTGGGGAAAAGACGTATACGAAAGCAGGGTAAGCTTTCACTGAGGTTCGTAGGACCCTTTGAGGTGATGAAGAAGATCAGACCAGTAGTTTACCAGCTTGCACATCCGTAGAAATATCAGTCCATGCATGATGTTTTTTATGTATCTTTTCTATGCCGGTACTTTCCAGATCCGACTCATGTTTTTCATCCTGATGAGGTTTAAATGGATATGGATGCTTCCTTCGAGGAGTATCTGATGCAAATTTTTGACCAGATTTTGAAGACACTATGTGGCAGGTCTGTTCCTCTTGTACGGGTGCTATGGTAGCACAGACGGGTACATGACGAGACCTGGGAGCAGGAGGATGATATACGTTCTCAATGGCCAGAGCTTTTCATTGATGACACCTTAGTACCTTTGGAAGTCCAACTCGGGGATGAGTTGATTTAAGGAGAGGAGGTTGTAATGACCCGACTCTTTGGAAAAGGTACGAATCGTTAGCCTTGTTTTTAAATCTTTCCTTAAGGCTTTTATAATGTGTGTGTCATCCTAAGGAATGTCCAGGGAGTGTCCAGGGTTTGTTCGGAGCCCGGGAGTTTGAGAATTGGACTTGCAAATAGTGGTGCACGGCCTGCGCACGACCTGCGCATGGTTTCAGACAAATCGTGTGGCTTTTGGTCTGGAGGCAGTGAGGTGCGCACGGTTTGCGCATAGTTTGGTTAAACCATGCGCCTAAACCGTGTGACCCTGTTCTAGGTGAATTTACAATTTTCCCTTAAATTTCTTTTAAGCCTAAATCCCTTCCTCTTTCATTCCAGCGGACATAACTGAGGGGAGAAGTCCTCTTTGAGCTCCAAACCCTCTCCTCTCTCAATCTCCTGTCGCATCTTTGTCTGACACCTGATTCTTGATCTGTTGGAAGCATTGGAAAGGGCAAGGTAAGGCTTACCACACCTAAGCTTCCTTCCTCAGTGCGTCTTGGTATTCATTTCACTATTTTTCCGTAGGCTCATATGCCCTATTTTCAGGGAATTGGACTAGAACTCAGATCTCTTCCAACCTACAGCGAATCTGAGGTTGATATCAAGAGAGCCTACGTCTACAGCTCTAAGGTAGGTGGTCACGTCGTTTCCATTTTGAGTTTTCTCCTTTTTGAGTTATTATCTTCGTGTCGTGGTTTGTCTTTCTCCAAACCCCTTATTTGTATTGACTGCTTCATATCTAAATGACCTGTGTGGTTTGAGATTGATGAATCTAACCTGGATAGGGTGTTTAGATGAGGTATGGACTGGGTAAGGTCAACCACAGGTGTTATGCCTTAATATTTGGCCTTTTTCACCTTTAGACCTTAACGATATGTCTTGAAAGGGTTTTTTCCATGCTAGGAAAATGAGATGACTTGGTTAGAGGTTGAATAGGATGAGATAGCCCGAACCCCTTGAATGAATTGAAATGTATGTTGCCTTGATATGTGATTATGTGATATTACAAGATGGAAATTCCACAAATTGTTAATGTGATATGATATAAGATGGATTTCCTTATATTTTTTGATGTGAATGGTTATGCTATACTGTGTTGACATGCTTGTGATAACCTGTGTGTGAGCGGGAGGCATTCTTACCCCATGCCAGCTGAATCTTTGTGTAATGGGACGAGAAGAATTCATACCTTGTGCCTATATATATCCTTTATGGGTGGGAGGAATTCTTCCCCATGCTAGCTACAGTGCTTGTGGATGGGAGGCATTCATACCTTGTGCCAGTGATGAATATTACATATGTGAGAAGCATGGACGAGAGGCATGTTTACCTCATGCTAGTGATAATCTATATCTATGTACTTATACCTCTGTTGATTGTTTAGATTACCAGCCATGAGCTGAAGCAGGTAGACCCACCAGGTGTCCTTCCGTAACCTAAGCGGGAGGGTTGTTTATTACTTTTCTTTACTTACTTACAGTTTACCACACACTGTTTACCTTAAGACACCTATTTGGATGACACGTAGACACCGTTGGTGGTGGCCTACTGAGACTTTTCTCACACTCTACCCGAGCGGTTGTTGGCACCCGTGT
Organism: Viscum album; assembly: GCA_963277665.1. Taxonomy (NCBI): domain Eukaryota; kingdom Viridiplantae; phylum Streptophyta; class Magnoliopsida; order Santalales; family Viscaceae; genus Viscum; species Viscum album. Next base: position 915,079,618 of record OY728165.1, read on the forward strand.
ATACTTTACTACTGTAGTTACTAGTAGTGGAAAAGGCCCAGCTTCAGGTTGTTGATACATGTATGTTCTAGCTGGAGATCCAGAGAAGAAGACCGAGCTTGGCTAGAGATGCTCGTGGACTACTTTTGTTCTTTGTTCTCTTTCTTTATTACTGTATAGCATGCTTGCCAGCTATTTCTACTAAATCATAATTCCATACATCCATTTTGTATTAGACACTGCCTATGTGGCTTTTTTATATCTATAAGTGTTTTTCTTACTTCTGTTGTTTGGTTTGTATGTTTCCCCTTTTTCACTTATTTACCATTGGTTGTGCTTCCTCCATTTTTATTACTTTGCTCCTATACCGTTGTGTACTCTGACATGGGGGTACAGTCTCCCTACAGAATTACCGTTACACCCTCGCTGCTAGTCGGCAAACCCTGGCCTATGGGGAGACGAGCCAGGGGTCATGTGGCCAACCGGGATTGGGGCTCGGGTTGAGTGGCAGCCGGGTCCGGGATGTCACATTTGTTATGTACTAATTTATATAGGTGAAGTAGGAAGTCTGGGATGTTGGGTGGATAGAGATGTGGTTCGATATCCACAAAAGGATTGTAGTTATATGAATGACCCTATATTAAACATTGGGTTAAATGTTTTAAATTACAAGTTTAAGTTCTTAAGTCACTTCATAATTTAATGTTATTATTTTTGTAGCCTAAAATAATTGATGCGTGGGATGAAAACCCTACATTTTCAGATTTGGTACATAAGGAGGACACTATTTCTCATGTTATAGTAATAGAAAATTATGGTCAGTTTAGTTTTGGTTTTATAACATATCCATTATGGGGTTTTGGAAGGTATCATATATATTTCATTACAACATTAATGTATGGGGGTTTATTAGTTTTGGTGATTAAATCATAGAAACAAATTCATGCAATGAGGAATACTACTCAAGATCAGTATTGACAGTTTAAAACAAAAAATGATTGGTTCTTATCATTGGAGTGTGCATTATCTTTTGTGTTTTTAGTATGATGGGAAGTATTCTAGAATAAATAATGTCACTGTTAGGGAATAGAGTACTAGTGAATTTCATAAATTCACCCCTTCATTTTTAATTTTCTTTATTACATTTTTATTACTATAACCATAACATTCACTACACGCACACAATCTCATAACACCATAGAGAGTTATTCAAGCGATACTTATATACAATTATTTTATCATGCTTGATTAATTTTGATAAATATGTCCCAAATTATGCACTACATTATTAGTTTTATAATAATATTAAATAGATTTATTTTTCTGAATCATATATTTAAAAAATAAAATTAATATATTTATATAATTATTGAACATCATAAAATAAAATTTAATGGCCATTAATTTTCTAACTACTTATAATTTCTTAACATTATTCTGTGGTTTAATGATTCTAAGTAACAAATACAATCAATCTATTTTTTAACAAAATATAACCCCATAATATCATGTTTAATGTTTTTAAATTGTAAATATTTATAAATAAATATATGAAAGATATTTTATATGATGTTCTATATTTTTATAAAATAAAATATAACCTGATTAAAAACTAGAACATAACAGATAAAATGCAATAATATTTTAATGATTATTTTAATAATAAATTATCCTTCTCACTTAGTAAACCTATATTATACAAACATATCCTTATACTTAACCCCTATATTCGTGAAAGATACTTATTTAATCTTTTATATCCATTTTAAATTATTAAAATTGACATTATATGGGTTTTGACTAAGTTTCATTTGTGGTTTTTAGTTACAGACTCAATTCTGTAAAAAAATACATAAAACCATTTCATTAAATTACCCCAATACATATATCTAAAAAATATTATGGAGTTTTAATTCCAATTAAAGGGTGCACTACTACAAAATAAGCCTTTAACAACATTAAAAATGGTCTTTATTAGCACTAGAGAAGCACTGATTATGAAGCAAGATTAAAAGCTCGAATCTTTAATCAATGCTAAAAAAGTGATGATAAAGGGGTACTTTATCAGTGCTTATAGATGCACTGATAAAGGACCATTTATTAGGGCTTGTAAAAGTGTTGATAAAGGGGCATACTTTAGTGTGATGTAAAAACACACCAAAACACAAGAAACACCACAAAATCAACAAAATAAAGTACGAATACCAAATTTCAATGAATAGAAAACAATATTGGCTCATTTTCTCAGTTTTGGTGATGTGCTGCAGGTTTTAAACTAAAATGATACTTATATATTTTAAAAAAGAAAATGGAGTCATATCGGTCCCACCATGAATTAGATTTAGGTGTGTCTTATTCTTAAATGTCAGAAATGGCTTATGGATTATTTTCCTAAAGTATAAAATAATCTGGATGTGTTTTCTCAGTTTTGAGTATGTCACTTGTATTTTTTATAAAAATATCATTTTAAAATGGAAACATGCACTTTGACTCATACTGGTCACATCGTGTTTCAGTATTATATGATATCAATTCATATATGTTACAAATGATGTATGAATCATTTTCCTAAATTATAAAGACAATCCGAGTGCATTTTCTTGATTTTCAATGAGTGACACTTTTTGAACTAAAATGTTGATTTTAAACTGATAATAGACATATTGATTCATACTAAACACATCGTGTATATGATTGGGGTAAAGATGATTTCAACACATAAAAATGACTTTTAGATGATTTTCCTAAAGTATCAAAACAATCCGAATGTGTTTTCTCAGTTTTGATTAGGTGAGTTGTCCTTTTTACTAAAATTGATGATAATTTTAAATAAAAATACATGTTTTATACCCGTTATTCCACCAAATATATTTCTAAAAAATTTCTCTCTTATCCTCAAGAAATTTTCTTTTATATTTTTTATTGAATAAACAATCCTCTTTATTTTCTAGTGGTATTCAAAAATAAGTGTAAAAATTATTTATTTTATTATGTTTTTGACATATATAAAAGCCTCATTCACTTTCCATGGCTTAAAAATCACACAATGATCATGTTTTTGAAGCACTTTTGAAACATCGTGATTTTAATATAAAAATCGTTTCTTTTATACTCTACTGGTTATCTATGGAATGATTTATTATGATCTATGTGTATCACATGAAAATTATGACATATGAAGGGTGCACCCTAATAGTGCTCCAATGAATTGGGTAAAGAATACAATATCTAGATATGACATGTTATATGATACCATGGTGAATAAACTTGGTAATTTTTATGACACCTTGGTGATTAACCTTGGTGATATGCTTATGAATAGGTAAATTAAATGTTTTAACTAAATTTACAAGTTATTATTCATGTTCTTTTATTTATGATATGCATCATTTTATCATGTTCATTCCATAATGATATTCCACATGTTCTTGATGATATTCTTAAAGATCACATGTAAACCATTTCCCATTTCTTTCCCTTACTGGGCCTTATATTCACCCTTTACTTTGATGGTTATCCCCAGGTTATGAGATGCAATAAATGTACTTTGCATAAACCTTTTAATAATCCTTTCAAGTGGATAATAATAATTTTTTATTTTTCATGAATTACTTACCTTTTTTTCCAAGAAACTAAACATTAAAAGATCCTTTGTTTTGTACCATGTAATAAAGGGTTTATGTAATAAAAAGACAGGATTCCATAGTTGGTATCAAAGGATGGTTTAGTTATTTTTGAAAATTAGGATTTGAAAACATTAGTAATAACCATATAGAAATGTTTAAATATATAAAAAAATCCTGGTACTTTGGTGAAGTATTAAGTAAGTCGTTTCTGATAAAATAAATCCCTATGTAGATAAGAACAAGTGGATGTGAGTCTGGAATAGATGTATCTAGGTGTAAAACCTGAAAAAACCACTTTAATCTAGACCCAAATGGGAACTGGTGCCCGAAAACGGGTCTTGATGCACTCCTGGTTTGAAACACTTGGGGGATATGTTTGGTTAATCACAAGATTTTTATGAACCATTATGAAGGAAATATAGAAAATTTAATTGTTTTTAATGAATAAAATATTTAAATATGATGTTTTAAGACCATAAATTAGTTTATAAATTATATGATTATTAAAATAAACACATTTCTCACTTTTATTTTCTTGTTTTAGAAAATGGTAGAAAATTTGAGGAGCCGTATAAATGGTGAGCACAACGAACCATGCACTGATAGCCTACCAATGAAAGTTAGAATGAAAAAATTCATAAGAATGATGAATAAACCAACTTGAGTTATGAACAATAACATGAATCAATCTTAGAGACCATATTCACCTCAAAGTGAATAACTTTACATTGAGTCCTTTATGTATCAATGACCACCCTCTTTCTATAGATCTACTGACCCATTGATTTCTAAATAATGGATAATCACTATAGGAAATATCTTTTTTGTACTCCATTTTTCAAAATAAGAGAAAGTAACCCTGGATATATACCTCTTAGAGCGAGAAGCTGATCAGTGGTGGTCACTAGTTAAAAACACAAATCCAAGAAGGTAGATTAATGCTATGGAATGGGAAGAGTTCAGGGCACCCGTTTTCAATAAATATTTCCCTTATTCAATGTGAATGAAATTTTTGAAGGAATTACCTAAGCTAAAGTATAAGGAAAATGAATCTTTGGGAAGATATGAGATGAATTTTGTAATATTTTCTCATTACGCCTCTAGATTTTTCATAGATCCCAATGGAAAGGTGGAAATATTATTTGGTGGACTAAGGCCACATCTACAGAATAATCTTCCCAATCAAGACTATGAAAACTATGAAGAGATAGTGTGGAGTGCTATGAAGGTTGAACTGGAGTTCATAGAGACACATTAGTCCCATAGACTGAATGAAAAGAAGAGATCAATGGATCCAATATTAGGCATGAACTTTGATCAAGGAAGAGGAGGAAATTAAATGCAACGTCCCACATGCAACCAAAATGGGAATAAACATTCAGGGAACTACTTTCTCGGGAGTGGGAAATGTTACATGTGTGGGAGAGATGACTATATAGCTCAAAACTATCATAGTGAGGTGAAGCCTCAACTTCTCAACAATAATGACAAAGGGGGATGGTGCAAGCCCATCCTGAAGTCCAATGATATAAGTGTGGAAAACTTGGTCACTTTTCCAATCACTATTCAAATCAAAAGGTAATGGAATGGAATAATCATCACCTCAGCTTAGGACAATAGAGCAAGGTCAGGCTTTTGATATCATGATGACTGAAGTTGAATCTCCAAATGATGTGGTGGTAGGAACTCTATTTTTTCTCTCAAAGCTAGCAAGTAATTTGTTTTATTCTAGTTCTACACATTACTTTATTTCCTCCATGTTCAGAAAGAATATATAATCAATCCCTAAATTTCTATAAGTAGAGTTATAAGTCAAGAATCCTATAAGGATTATCAATTCATCGAAAGTGTATAGAAACTCTAGCATTGACTTTGGAGAGCATAATCTCATCACAAATATATTAGTCATTCCCATGATAGAATTCAACATTATATAAGGAATGAATTTGATATCAAAGTATAATGGTAAGATCAACTAAAGAAGAAAGAAAATGTCGGTAGTTCTGAATGGACAACCTATGATTAATTTCAAGGGGGATATATCTTTACCTAACCTTTGTCTAGAAGCACCTCCTTTAGCCTTATTTATGGAGATGATCAGTGAATATAAAGAAAGAAATTAATGTATAAAAATAGAAAATGTCCCCATAAAGTAGGAATACATTGACGAATTTTCTATGAAGTTACCAAAAACTCCCCCAGAAATAGTGGTGGAGTTCTCCATTGAAATAATTCATGAATCTAAGATAATATCAAAGAGCCTATATAGAATGAAAAATTTTGACATGGAAGAATTAAAAAAACAACTCTGAGATATTTTAGAGAAGGGTTTTATCTGACCAAGTGTGTCTCCTTGGGGAGAACCTGTTCAATTTTCATATAATAAGGTTTGACCAATGCAGTTATATATTGATTATAGGTAACTAAATGGAATCATAGTGAACAACAAGTACCCTCTGCCAAAGATTGATGATTTATTTGAACATCTTTGTGGGGATTAATTCTTCTATAATATTGATATGTAATCGAGTTATCATTAATTGAGGGTTAAGAAATAAGATATTCGAAAGAGTGACGTATGATCAAGATATGGGAATTATGAGTTTGTTTATATTCCCTACAACTTGACTAATGAACCTTATATATTTATGGATTTTATGAATAGAGTATTTAAGGACAACATTGATAACTTTGTGGTAGTTTTTATTGATGTTATTCTGATACATTCTAGAAGTCTTTAGGAGATTGAGGGTCACTTAAGTGTTATATTACAAACTATGAGGCAGGAGAATCTATTTGGAAAGATAAAAAAAATGTGATTTTTTGTTACAAAAAGTTTATTTCTTGGGGAACATTGTAACCAATAAAGGAATCTCTGTTAACCCTACCATGAAAAAGGTTGTATAGGAGTGACCCCATCATACAATAGTAACTGAGATTTGTAGTTTCATTAGTTTAGTAGGATATTATATGAGGTTTTTGAAAAAATTTCGCAAATTTATAATCCACTAACAAAGTTAACTCAAAAGGGGATAACTTCATCTCGAAAAAGGAGTGTGAATAATGTTTCCATGATCTGAAGAAGATATTGGTTACTACACCTATGTTAACTCTACCCTCTATTGGAGAAGTATTTTTTCTTTTTAGAGATACATATCTGAAAGGGATTTGGGGAATCCTCATGGAAAATTAAAAGGTGATTGATTATGTATATCTATAGTTAAAGCCTCATGAGAAGAATTATCGAACGCATGACCTGGAGTTAGATGCAGTTATTTTTTCTATAAAGATATGCAGATAAAATATTAATGGGGAGAAATGTGATATATATACAGAACACTAATCTTTGAAGTATATTTTCATGCAAAAAGAATTTAACATGAGATAGAGGAGATGGTTGGAAATTCTTAAAGACTGTCATTGTTCAATTCATTATCAAATCAGAAGAGAAAAAAAAGTTGATTATGCATTAAGATGGAAAGACCCTATTATTTTTCAAGTGATTAGGATTCAAAGATATCCTTTGATCAAAGGAATAGTTAAAATAAAAGTGGTAATTGTAAGGGAAGGTATATCATAAACCATATCCCAAATGATTTCTCATCCATCATTACTATATAAGATCTAGAAAGCTCAAAGAGAATATACCTTGTTATAAAAGAAGATAGGGTATGTAAATAATGGGAAGTTTCCTGGGTTCAATATTGATCAAGAAGGTGTACCGAAATTTCATAAAAAGATATGTGTTTGATCTATTACAAAAATAAAGAAGGAGCTGATGGATGAAGCTCATAGTGATATTTTCTCAATACATCCTGGAAGCATGAAAATGTACAGGGACTTTCATGATCATTATTAGTGGGATAACATGAAAAGGGATATTTCCAACTACACTACATGGTTCTCGGTGTGTCAAAAAGTGAATGTAGAGAGACAACTTCTTAAAGGGGTTTTACAACCACTACCCATACCAACATGGATGTGGGAGAATATCACTATGGAGTTTTTCACTGGTCTCCTAAGAAAATCCAAAGGAAACAATACGATATGGGTTACAGTGGATCATCTTACCAAGACTACCCATTTCATTGCTATTCAAGAATATTTTTATCTTGAACAACTTTCCAAGATTTATGTAAAGTAAGTGGCGAGGTTGCATGGAGTGACAATTTCAATCATTTCGGATCGTGATCCGAGGTTCCCATCAAAATTATAGAGAAGCATTCAACATTATTTGAGTACCGAATTGAATTTCAGTATTACCCATCACCTCCAAACTAATGGACAATATGAAAGTACTATTCAAACACTCAAGGACATGTTGAGAACATCCCCAATGAATGTTAAAGGTGGATGAGATAAACATATCCCATTAGTTGAGTTCTCATACAAAAACAACTTCCATTCGATTATTCAAGTGGCACCCTATGAAGATATATATGGGAAGTGTTGTAGAACTCAAACTTGTTGGGATAATGTTGGTGAGAGAAATCTTCTTGGTCTTGATATTGTGTAAGAGATGACCGAAAAGGTTCATGTTATCCAACAACACATAAAGGCTGCTCAGAGTCAACATAAGAGCTATGACGACAATCGTTAATGGGACTTGGTGTTTGGTCTTGGTGACAAAGTTTTCCTTCAAGTATCAAATTGGAAGAGAGTCATGTGGGTTGTGAAGAAAGGGAATCTTATCCCTAGGTACATTGCCCCCTATGAAATCCTTGATCTCATAGGAGCAGTGGCCTATTAGCTAGCACTTCCACTAAATGTAGATAAAGTCTATGATGTATTCTACGTATCTATCTTGAGGAAGTACATACCTGACCTTTCACATTTACTGAATATCGATGTGGTATAACTGGAACATGACCTCTATTATGAAGAGTAGTTGGTGGAGATCTTGGACCATAGATACAAGGTTCTATGGAATAAGTATAACACCCTAAACATTTTATGGTATGATTCTCTTAAATACTTTCAATTCATTATATGGTCTTATTCCATGAAGCACTGTGTGTCTGTGAAACAAAACATGTTTATTTATAGAAGATAGTCATAACCTAGCCATTAAAATTAAATTTTTCACTTATGTGTTTTGAATTTCGAAAAATGGATATACACGGTTGCAATCAGGGTGATATTTGGAGTATGATAAAATCAAAATAATTTTTAGTAAATAGTAACTTACCCTTACGAGCAGTAACTTACTCTTATGAATAGTAAACTACCCTTATGGATCATAATATGACCCTTAATATTGGTAACCTTACCCATGAAATTATAAATAAAATTTAGGCACCTTAAAAATGAGGGTGAATATTTTAGGTGTTTGTATTTTTTGATTAAATGATGATTTTAATTAAAAATTAAATTTATCATATTTAGAAAATTATTATCAAAAAATGGAGTTCATTTTTATATTATACATATAGAAAAATATTTAGGGTGAATATTTGGGATTTTTCTAAAATACTAGAAATTTTTTTGAATATTAAAATATGATAATTTACCGTAAATATATGTTTTAAGATAAATAAAATATTCCTTGCATCATTGTTGATGCAAGAACATTTAGTTAGAAATCAAATGAACTTATTAATATTTATTTTCATGGAATCATCACTATTTATTATCTTATGGAAAAATAATAAACTAATGATTAAAAAAACAAGAAGACCCTCCTCCCCTCCACTATAAACACCACCCCTCTTTACCTCATATCCTCACACCACTAAATCCTTGTTCATTGTCAAAATTATGCTCAAAATATCCTCCCAAGATCCTCCCCACATCTAACAGCCCTTTTTATCCTCAAAAGACCAAATCCTTTCCCATAAAGAGGCTCTCAAAGGAAGATAGATTCAAGAGGTAAATTCCTCTTTTCAATTCTTTTGTTTTCTATTCAAGTTACTTTGTTATCTTTTCTATTCTCACCTATTATCATACAAATGTGATGAAAAATAAAGTACCTTATTTGTAATGGATTTTTTTATGATAATGTAATATGCAATCATCATCTCTTCTTTTCCCTCATTTTATACTATAAATTAAAAGACAGTTTGATATGTGTTAATTTATCACATTCAAGGAAGACCAGTTTTCAATTTGCACTAAAATCTTCAATTACGGTCATGTAACAATTTTTATGGTTTAATAAGATCATTATATATGTAACATATCATATTTAATGTTCTGGAATCATTTTTACACATAGTATTAATTATAAAACAAAATGATTTCATCGTGATAGAAAACCATCAAAATAATCCAAGCGTTTATCATTAAAATTTTATATAATGATTAATACTATTAAAAAATAACCAAAAGATTTATATTATAATTTAATCTTATGGATGATCATTAATAACTCATAACTTCAATTCTGGATTTCAATTTATATTTTACATGAACTTCCATACTCTTATACAAGAAAACTGATAACAAAAACTAAGAAAATGCGTACTCCCAAATGATGGAATTGAATATCTTAACCCATATAAAAGGTCATAAATGAACATAATGAATAAATAATAATTAAATTACAATTATATAATTTCATTTAATTTTTTAATTAATGGATATAATCTTACAATCCAATACATTAAGATCAAAGGAAGAACACATTCGGGCATAAGGTAAGGGGTTCCTCATCTCACTTTTATTTCTATGAGATTTTTATTGTTCACCACTTATTTATTGTATGTGGTGTATGTTTACTTCTAGTTGATATATGATATCATGATTATATTTATTTTCATGGTATTGAGTGATTCACTTGATTATTATTAACTAGATTTATTACAACGTTGTAAGTGACTTTGTTTCTATTTCCATTTCATTGTGCACCTAATCATTCTTATGTGGTGTAACTAATGACCCTTTGAGATAATTTTAAATTTTAAATTGTAATTAAATTATATATCCATATACTTGTTACATTGATATTTTTATTGTCTTAGCTATATACCATTTTACAAACGGTGTTTACGTGGAATATTTCTTTAACTGTGGAAATATTGATGAATCTGTATCCTCTACTCAGTATAGATATTACAAAGAAATATTGTTCTTGTGTGAAATATTTTTATAAAAAATTATTTGGACTATAAATGATGGGAAAGGCCTCCTACAGGCCCTTGATGCCTTGATAGGTCTCATGAGACAAATCAGTTGGCGACAAACCCTTTGAGTTTTTTCCAAAACAGAGCCAGACAAATATCTACCCACTGACTTAAACTGCCTCGACGGTATTGTGGTATCATGTTCCAAATACATGAAATCATAATAATAAGAATTATTCTTATTGATTTTCAGTTATTACTATATATGAGGTTTTCATTATGACAAAATATATGGATTGGGTTTCAGTCTCAGTTTATTAATGGTGTGTGTTCTTTATTTATTCACCATGAAATATTGAGTATGTCAATTTTTTTTATGATTCACTTATCATTGATTTAGGATTCCGCTATTTGTAACCCTTATTGAGCATTTGATCTCACCCCGTTTATTTTTTCACCCTTAATAAGTTATAAAAAAGAGACCATTTATTGAGTTTTCGTAGAGGCAATTAATTAGTTTTTGTTATGTATTATATTTTGTTACGTTCCCCAATGTAATATGAGATCCATGTATATATCTAGTTTCTTCAAGACTACTAAATTGACTGGTCCTTTAGGATTTTATTCATTGGAATCATGAAAATATATAAATTAATGCACTGGCTCTGGGCTTCTGGGGTTAGGGCGTTACAGATGGTGTCATAGGAAGTTTAGTAGAAACTTTGGGTACTAGATTTAGAAAACATAGTTTAGGGAACTTAAACCTAAGTTAGACTCTGAGCATACACATAGAGTAACATCCTAGAATATTGGTAAAGTAGGGATTATGTGGGTCTTCCTAGAAAATACATCCCTATCTGGATACTAAAAGTGGATGTGGTTCTAGCACAAATGTACCTAGGAGTAACAACTTTGACAAGGAGTTTCGGGATTGACCTGGGGTTTCCTGGTACACGATAATAGGCATTATTGTGAACCTAGTTTGAAACTCTTGGGGGATATGCTTAGGATAAGTAAAATATTGTTTACAAAACTTTATGAACTATTTAAAATTAAATATAAACCGTGTTTATGATTAGGTGATTAGTTGTGCATAAAATTTTTAGATTATGTTAAGTGTTTATAGTTATAAATTATGCATTATGACCTAATTTAGTGTATTCCATTGTTTAGTGATGGAACCTAATGGAAGAAGGGGAATCAATACCCATGAAAAATGTAGGGATTTCCCCACTAGGAAAGTCAACATAGTCAATGTTGGAGTAGATCAGATATTGACTATATTGGGAAAAATTACTTAGGATGCGATGATTAACCATGATAAACATGTGTTATATCATTTCATGTGACAAAATACCTCAACTTTTAGTGGGACTACTAACCCAGTGGTAGATGAATAGTGTATCAAGTCCCTTGAAAATATATTTCTGGTATTAAGATGCAATGAAAATGAAAAGGTAGTGTTGATAGTATATTGCTTCAAGGGTGATGCTGATCAATGGTGGTCCTTGATCCAGAATACCACAGAGGAAGAAGAAATAGAAGATATAGAATGGATAAATTTTAAGGAAATATTATTTGGAAAATATTTTCTTCTTGAACAATGAGCTGAAGTGAAGATGAAATTCCTTATCCTAAAGCAAAGGGAAGAAGAGAGTGTTGCAGAGTATGAGGATACCTTCACAAGATTATCCAGGTATGCTATAGATTACATATGTGATTTGGAAGACAAGTTTGATCAATTATTTGAAGGTCTTAAGACAAGTCTTATAAGGGCACCAAATTCTAAAAAAATTTCATCATATAATGAAATAGTATTAAGTGCCATCAAAATAGAGAAGGAATATTATAGATCCAATTTGTTCAAGGGAAATCAAGAGAAGAATATGTCTTTCTAATAATCATAGAAAAGATGAATCTCCATAGAAGAATAAGGGAACGAAGTATTTCCCATTATATGAGAATTGTGGGAAGAACCATCCTGGAAAATGTTTGAAAGGAATGGGAGTTTACTATAAGTGTGGAGAAAAGGGTCACTAATCTAGTGAATGGAAGGGGAAGAGACAAATCAATAATGTTCAATGTTATAATTGTAAAGATATGTGACACTATGAAAATTATTTTCCTAAACGTCATGGAAACCTGCCTCAAAAAAAGTCCATGAGACTAAGGCCGATCTTATACAATCTCAATCCTGGAGGTTGAAGTTCCTAATGATGTGGTGGAAGACACTTTAATTGTTTCCTCAAAATTATCCAATGATTTATTTTATTTTTGATCATCACATTCATTTATATCTTCCTAGTTTTCCATGAAAATTATATATTTCCAATTTGATATAATAATGGAGTTTTCAGTAAAAACTCCTAAGGGAAGTATCATTCCAATAAAGATGTGTCAGGTAGTTCCCATTATGGAATATAAATGCACCTTATCTTCTGATTTTATCAACATAACCATGATTTATTTTGATATGATCCTCACTATGGATTGGATTTCATATCATGATACAAAAATCAATTATAAGAAGAAGAAAGTTACAATTGTTGAGGATGACGTAGAATCCCTTATCTTTAGAGAAGAAACCTCTCTATATGATTCTTATCTAGATCCACCCCCAGTAGATCTACTGAATAAAATTATTGGGGAGTATGATAACTCAATAACTATGAGTGGGGAAAAAATATTCAAATTTAGGATGTACCTATTGTTCAAGAATATGTTGATGTGTTTCGAGAGGATTTACCTAGGCATCCTCTGGAGCGGGAAGTTGAGTTCACTATTAATTTAATTCATAGTTCAAGAACTATAAAAACAAATATTTATAGAAAGACCACTGTGGAATTGATAGAAGTCAAGAAACAACTTGAGGAATTGAGTGAAAAAGGATTTATTCAACCTAGTGTTTCTCTATTGGGAGCCCCTACTCTCAATGTCAAGAAAAAAATGGATCTATGAGGTTGTACGTTGACTATAGAGAGATAAATGATATTATAATAATGAATAAGTATCCTCTTCCTAGAATTAAGGATTTATTTGATCAAATTCATGGAGACCAATATTTTTCAAAGATTGAACTTCGATCTAGATATCATCACTACGCGTGAGGAAGGAAGATATCCCAAATAAGACATTTCAAACCATGTATGGGCATTACAAGTTTACAATAATGCCTTTTGGACTGACTAATGCACCCTCTGTTTTCATGGATCTAATGAATAAGGTTTATAAGGAATATCTTGATGAATTTTTTGTAGTATTTATTGATGATATCCTGGTATACTCCAAAATCTATGAAGACCATGAGAATCACTTACGGATCATTTTAAAAACTCTTAGAAGGAATGGATTATATGGTATGTTTAGAAAGTGTGAATTTTGGATTAAATCATTTTTTTTTCTTGGCCACACTGTCTCTAAGGATGGAATCTTAGTTGATCCTATGAAGGAAAAGTCAATCTAAGAATGGCCCATGCCAACAAACATAACCAATGTATATAGTTTTATTAGTTTAGTAGGTTACTATCGAAATTTTGTTCAAAAATTTAACCTGATTGGATAACCCGCTAAACAAGCTCACATGTAAATGGGTTAAGTTTTTATAGATGAAAGAATGTACAAAATTCTTTGGGAAATTGAAAAGAAGACTGGTCAATGTTCTAATTTTGGATCTTCTCTCTGGAAATTATGGATTTTTGATATATAATGATGCATCATAAAATACACTGGGTTGCATCCTTATGAAAAATGATAAAGTTAAAGCTTATGCATCAAGTCAGTTAAAGACTCATGAGAAAAACTATATAACTCATTATATTGAGTTATTAGCCATAATATTTACTCTAAAAATATGGAGACACTATCTCTATGGTGAAAGATGTGAGATATATATGGATCACAAGAGTTTGAAAACATTTTTACACATAAAGAACTCAACATGAGGTAGATGAGATGGTTTGAGTTAATCAAATATTATGATTTTTCAATACACTACCACCCAGGAAAGGCACATAAGGTGGAATATGCATTATGCCAGAATAATCATGGACTTCTAATCCAAATGAGGATTGAGAGAGATCCTATATTCAGGGATCTACTAAATATATATATGGGAATTGTTAAGGAAGGGGAAACAACTTAACATTTTCAAATTATTTTTAAACCATATTTAATAGAGAAAATAAAAATCTCCCAATCTGATGATAAGAATATACAAAAGAAAATTGAAGATGTTAAGGATAGAAGATTGGAAGAGTTCGTGTCTCAGGATGAAGTTCAATAATTTGGAAAGAGGTTATGCACTCCATCAGTACCTGATCTAAAAATATAACTATTAGATTATGATCATAGATCAAATTTCTCTATAAACCCTAGTAGCACCAAGATGCATAAAGATATGGAGGAACAATTTTTGGTGGGATAACATGAAGTGAGAAATTGTTAACTACGTGTCAAGGTGTCTAGTTTGTCAATAAGTGAAGGCTGAGAGACAACATCCTAGAGGGGTCATGAAACGTATACTTATTTGTATGTGGAATTTAGATGACGTTACAATGGTTTTTGTAGCAGGACTACTGAGAAAACCTGGAAAGAATTTAAATTAACAATGTTATAAGACTTCATGGTTCACCTAGATCAATTGAGTTTGATCAAGATCTTATATTTACATCAAAATTATAGAAAAGTCTCTCGAAGTATTTGGATACCGAGCTTCATATGAGTACTTCTTATCACCCCCAAACCGAAGGACAGTCTGAAAGAACTATTAAAACACCAGAAGATATGTTGAGATCATGCTCTCTTGACTTTCACGGTATTTGTGATCAATAATTTCCTTTGGTGGAATTTTCGTACAATAATAGTTTCCATTCTAGCATTAAAATGGAGCCATATAAATCATTATATGGAAAGAGGTGTTGAACTCCAACTTGTTGGGATGAAGTTGGTGAGAGGAAAATTATAATCCCAAAAACTTATCAAAGAGACAACCACAAAGGTAAAGAAAATTCAGGCCCATATTAAATCATCCCAAAGTAGGAAAAAGAGTTATAATAAAAATTGGAGAAAGGATTTTTAATTTCAAGTGAGATATCATGTCTTTCTAAAAGTATCTCCATGGAAGGTTGTATTAAGGTTTGGTAAGAAATGGAAACTGATCCCTAGGTACATCAGACCATTTCAAATTTTGGATAGAATTAGAGCTGTAGATTACCGTTTAGAGATGTCACCAAGTCTCTCAAAGGATCATAATGTGTTCCATGTGTCTTTTTTAAAGAAGTACATGCCAGACCCAATACATTTACTCACCTATGAGGAAATAGAATTGGAACCTGACTTGTCTTACTGTGAAGAGCCTATTGAGATTCTTGACACTAGAGAGAAAGTATTGAGAAATAGGATGACTCAACTGGTAAAGGTTCTCTGGAGAAACCATAAAAAGGAGAAAGAAATATGAGAACCAGAGGATGTTATGAATAAGAACCACCCACATATTTTTAGGGATCAATATACATGAAAAATTTTGAGGATGGAATTTCCAAAGGCGGGAATAATATAACACCCCAAAAATTTTATGGCATGTTTCTCTTAAATACTTTCAATTAATTAGATATCCTATATTACATGAAGAATTGAGTCTCTGTGAAACAAGACTTTTTTATTTATAGGTGATAGTAATTAACTATCCATTAAACTTAAATTTTCCACATCTATGGTTCGAATTTTAAAAAATGGACATACACGGTTGTGATCAGGGTGATATTTCGAGTCTGATAGAATCAACTTATTTTTTGGTGAATAGTAACTTACCCTTATGAATAGTAACTTACTGTTATGAATAGTAACCAACCCTTATGAATCATAATATGAACCTTAAGAATGGTAACATTACCAATGAAAGTATAAATAAAATTGAGGCACCATAAAAATGAGGGTGAATATTTTAAGTGTTGGTATTTTTCAATTAAATGATAATTTTAATTAAAATTTAAATTTCTCATATTTAGAAAATTATTTTCAAAATATAGAGTTAATTTTTGGATTTTACACATCAAAAAATGGTTAGGGTAAATTTTTGGTATTTTTCTGAAATACTTTAATTTTTGATGAATAATAAAATACAATAATTTACTATATATATACATTTTAAGATAAATACACTATTCCATGCATCATTTATAATATAATAACACTTGGTTAAAACTCACATGCACTTATTACTATTTTGGGTAATATAATCATCAATATTACTTGTCTTATGGAATAATAATAACCAATTATTGAAAAATTAAGAAAACCCTCCTCCCCTCCACTATAAATACCACCCCTCTTTACCTCCTCTCCTTGCACCTCTCAAGCATTGTGACTAGAAAATATTATGCTCAAATACTCTTCAAAGCTCATACCCCATGTACATCAGACCTTGGTCACATCAAAAGACCAAATCCTCTCCCCTAAAGAGGCTCTCAAAGGAAGATATATTCAAGAGGTAAATTCCTCTGTTCAATTCTATTGTTTTATTTTCATGTTCCTTTGTTATCTTTTATATTATAACATATTCTCATCCAAATGTTATTAAAACTCCAGTACCTTCTCTATACTGGAATTTTGTTATGATAATGGAATATTCCATCATCATTTCTTCTTTTCCCTCCTTTTATACTATAGATGAAAACACTGTCTGAGATGTGTTAATTTATCACATTCAAGGAAGAGGGGTTTTCAATTTTCATTACTATATTAAATTCTGGCAATGAAACCATTTTATGGTTGAATAAGATCATTATATATTTAATATATCCTATTTAAGTTTCTTTAATCATTTTTTACAAATGGTATTTAATTGTAAAACAAAATGAGTTCGTGGTGATCAAAAAACCATCAAAATAATCCATGCATTTATCATTAAAATTTATATAATGATTCATCCTCTCAAAAAATAACCAAAGGATTTATATGATAATTTAAACTTATATATGATCATTAATAACTCATAACTTCAATTCTAGAGTTCAATTTCCATTTTACATTAATTTCGATACTCTTATACAATCAAACCAATCATAAAAAATAATAAAATGTGTACTCCCAAATGATGGAATTGAATCTATTAACCCATATAAAAGAATATAAATGAAATTAATGAAGAAATAATAAGTCAATTACATGTATATAAGGTTCTATAATTCATAAGTAATTAATCTAATTTGACTATCCAAGACATTATGTTCAAAGGAAGAACACATTCGAGCATAAGATAAGGGGTTTCTAATCTAACTTTTATTTACGTGAGATTTCCATTGTTCGCCACTTATTTCTTGTATGTGGTGTATGTTTACTAAAATTTGATATATAATATCATTATTATCTTTATATTCTTGGTATTTAGTGATTCAATTTATGATTATTAACTCATTTGATTACAATGTTTTAAGGGAATTTGTTTTAATTTCCATTTCATTGTGATTTACTTTGAATTGTGCACCTGATCATTATTATGTGGTGTAACAACTACCCCTTTGAGATAATTTTTCATTTGAAATTGTAATTAAATTATATATTAATATTACTATTACATGGATATGATTATTGTTTTATCCTTATACCATTTTACATATGGTTTTTATGTGGAATGTTGCTTTAACTGTGGAAACATTGATGAATCTGTATCCTACACTCAATACAGATATTATAAAGGTATATTGTTATTGTTTTAAATATTTATATAAAGAATTATTTGGAATTAAACTGATAGGAGGGAAGCTCTATAGCCCCTAAATGCATTGATAGGTCTCATGAGACAAATCCGTTGGTGACAAACCCTTCGAGTTTGTTTCCAAAATAGAATTAGATAGGTATCTACCCATAGATTTAAACCGCCTCAGTGGTATAGTGGTATCATGTTCTAGATAGAGGACATACTAATAATAAGTATTCTCTTTATTCATTTTCAGTTATTTCGATCCATAAGGTTTCACTATGAAAAAATTTATGGATGGTGTTTCAATCTCAATTTATTAATGGCGCGTGTTCTACATTTATTCACCACACCATATTGATTATGTCAAATTGTTTATGATTCACTTATCATTGATTCATGATTCCTATATTTTTAACCCTTACTGAGCATTTGAGCTCACCCATTTCATTTTTTACCATTAACAGTTTATGAAGAAGAGACAATTTATTGAGATTTTGTGGAGGCAGTTGATTACTTTTTGTTATGTATTGTATTTTGTTACCTTCCCCAATGTAATATGAGTTCCATGTATGTATCTAGTTTATTCAAGAATACTAAACTGATCGGTCCTTCATGATTCTAATCCTTGAAATCATTTTGATATATAGATTAATGCACTCGATCCAGGTTTCTGGGGCCAGGGCGTTATAATAAGACCACCCACCTCGTCAAAGTATTGTGGAGGAACCATAAATATGAAGAAGCTATGTGGGAACCAGAGGAGACAATGAGGCAGAAGTACCCACACCTATTCTCAACTGAGAGTACAAGTTTTAAATTTAGGGATGATATTTCATAAGTGGTAAAGAATGTGACATATTGAACTTTTTGAATAGTATTTTTTTCCTGAGAAAATGTGTGTTATATTATATTATAACCAAAAAATGATATCTATTTAATAATGAAGTAAATATGAAGGTAAATGTGACCCTCTAGATTAGATTGTTATATGACCATGGGTTAATATGACCATGGGTTAATTTGACCATTGGGAACTATACTCTTGATAATAATTTAAACGTTATAATTAGTGTTTATCAGACAAATTTGACAAAGGATAATTGATATAGAAATAATGTTCGATAGCTAGAATATGTAGAGTCATGCCGTTTGAAGGCCCTTTTTTAGAGATTGGGAGAAAGGTATTATCCCTGGGGTTCTCCTTTGACCAAGCCTAATTCTATCTTCAACAAGTGAAGTTTGAAGGAAATTTCTTATGGGTGAAGTTCAAGTTAGTGAAGATTACCACTCAGTCGATGTTTTCTGAGGCACCCCAAAAAACTACCACCATCACCCAATTTACTCTAACGAAAAACATGGGTGTAATAAAAGGTTATTCTTCCCAACCTTAGTGTGTAGTTCCTTTTTTTAAATAAAATTTTTATTCCATAAATTCGGTTTTAAGAATAGTTTTTCTTAATAAAATTGAGATAGAGTTTGATAAAATGATTTTTTGAATAGAAATTATAATTTCTAGAAAAGATATAAATATTTATAATAAACTAAAATATTATAAAAAATAGTTATTTTAATGATGTAATAAATATTTAACCACAATAAATGACCTAAAAAATATTGTTTTATTAATATCAAGTATTTTAATATATTTAAATCAATTTCATAATCTATTATTTACTTTACAAATTCTAAAATAAAATATTTAACTTTAAAAATGTTATTTTGAGTAAAATTTACTTTTACTTTAAAGAATAAGTAATATAAAATTATTTTCAACTCTTTTGGACTAAAATAACATAAATTGTTTCCCTAGTGTCCAATACCATACGAAAATACCTTGGGAAAGCCCATGGTTTTTCATTTTCCACAACCAAGGTTTCCAAGGCCTATATTTGGAAATAATAAACAAATCCTTCACTTTTTCTACAAATACCCACCCATTAATCCATTTAATTTCAATACCAATTCATCCTCCACGAAGATATGATATGTTTACATCCCAATGAGTCCTTAAAAGGTTTAATCAATCCCACATGGTCCCAATACTCATGTTTTAGGAGTTACTTTTCATGGTAAGGGAATTGCCCTTCTTTTCTCTTCATTTTAAGAACCTCTTTTTGTACATATATTCTAAATTTTATGGTAACACACTACTATATTCATTTCATTAAATAAATTACTGTAAAATTATGTTTTATCAATTGTATTCCCCCATACCCTCTCTTTTTACCCTTTTTTAAAAATAATATTTCTACCCATTATGCTGTCGAATTTGCATCTCAAAATTTCTCTATTCTTCTCAAGAAATCAACTTTTATTTTATTTTTTAGAATACCAAAACCTATTTATTTTCTATGGTTATTCCAAAATATGTAATTTTTTTTACATATATAAAACCCACATTCCCTTTTCGTTGGTTAAAAATGACATAATGATCATGTTTTTAAAGCACTTTTGAAATTCCATGATTTTAATATAAAATATGTTTCTTTTATTCTCCATGGGTTATTGATGGAATGATTTATTATGATATATTTTTATCACATGAATATTATAAAATATTATGGTTTCTATATGATAAGTATAAAATGCATTGGGTAAATATTTTAATCTCTAGATATGACATGTTATACGATACATTGATGAATAACCTTGGTAATTTTTACAAAACCATAGTGATTAACCTTGGTGATATGATTATGAATGTCTAAATTAAATTTTTTATCAAAATTTAAATGTTATTATTATTGTTATTTTATTTATGATATGACTCACATTTTGTTTTTCATTCCATAATTATATTCCTCATGTTCTTATTGATATTTCTTAAGATCACATGCAAACTGTTTCCCCATGATTTCCCTTACAAGGACTTATACTCACCATTTACTTTGATGTAGGTCCATGGGTTATGAGATGTAGTAAATTTACTTAGTATTAACCCTTTAAGAAGAATTTAAATTATATTAGAATAATTTTTTAGGATTTCATGTATTATATACCTTTTTTCCAAGGAACTAAATTTTAAAAGATCCTCTATTTTATACCACGTAATGAAAAGTTTATGTAATAAAAAGGCATGATACAATATTTAAAGTATATATTTATCTATATATAGTTAAATATTATAAAGTTAAGATGTTTTTAATTGATTAATCATTTTGACATATCCATACATTACCATCCTAATAAGGAGAACATAATGGATAATGATTTGAGTCGAAAGGATCATTTTAGATTATCTATTATTAGGATCACAAAAGATAAATTATATATGTATTTTCAAAGGATAGAACTTGAAATGTTGATGTATAGGGATAAATATTATCATTATTAAATGAGTTTTTGACTATTTATCCATGTAAAGATCAAATAGGACCAAAAATAAGACGTAGAGCTAGAAAAGAAGGTGAGAAATGATCCTGAGTTCAACCTTGATTATTATGGAATGATAAGGATTAGAAACAAAGAATTTTTCATTGTTATAATATAATTTAAGAAGTATATATTGGATAATTCTCATATCTCATAATTAATTATTCATCCTAGATGTTTGAAGATGTATATAGACCTTAAAAATTATTTTTGGTGGGATAACATGAAGAGAGATATTGTCGAGTATGTATCTCTTTGATTGGTATGAAAATAGATTAAGTTTGAGTGATATACGTCTAAGGGTATGTTATAACCATTACTATTACCTATTTGGAAATGGGAAAACATCACCATGGATTTCATCACATGACTCTTTAATACATCCAAAGCGTGTACTACTATTAAGGTTGTAATCGATCACCTTACGAATTAAAATTTTTTTATTACTATTTGAAAAGATTTATCTCTTAATCAAATTTCCAATATATATACATTAATTAATTTTTAAAGTTTAATGGATTAAAAATTCTATTGAAAATGTTCTAGATCTAAGGTTTACCTCAAAGTTTTAGAGAAGTCTTTAGTAAGATTTAGATATAGAGTTGTGTTTCAGTACTACGTAACATCATTAGACAGATGGTTAGTCTAAGAGAACCATTAAAAAATGGGAGGATATTATAAGTTTATAATATACATATTTCAAATGTTGTTGGGAATAAAATCTTTCTCTTATTTAATTTTATTATAACAATAGCTTTCTCTTGAGAATTCAGATGGTTCTTTATGAATCCCTCTACAGAAAGAAGTGAACAAATATGAAATGCTGGGATGAATTTTGAGAAATAATGATATTGAGACCTAATCTAGCTAAGAAAATAATATAGAAAGTTATATCCATTCAACAACACATCAAGGTATCACAGATTCGATGAAATATTTATGCTGATAGTCATCGGTGAAATATATAATTCGAAGTTCATGAGAAAGTATTCCTATAAATTTCTCTATTGAAGATGGTTATAATACTTAAAAATCATGGAAAGATGAACCCTAGGTATATTATCCCATTCAATATTATTGATTGAGTAGGGATGGTGTCTTATCACTTGGTGTTTCTGCCGAACCTCTCTCAAGTTAATAATGTGTTCCATGTATCTATTTTTGAGGAAGTACACTCCTGATCATTTATTTATATTGAACTCAAAGTATATACCTATATTTCAAGATCATTATAATTAATAAAAATTGGTAAAAATCATGGATTTTATAGATAAACTTATACAGAAAAATGATAATCATCTGATTGAAGTTGTTTGAAGGAATCATAAATTTGGGGAGCTATATGGGTACTTTAAGATGTGATGAATTTGATGTATCCCCAATTTTATGAATCAAAGTGATATTATTTAAAGAGTGCAATTCATATTAAGGGGGTATAATTTAACACCCTAAGTTTTTATATGTATTCCTTTGAAATAAATTTGATGTATTTATAACTTACATTAAAAGAAACCCTGATTCCAAATGAACCATGATATGTTATAACATTGAAGACCCAACCCTTCAATTAGAGAGTATGAATAGTATTAACAAAAATATGAAATTTATATTGAAATATTTTTCTTAATTTAAATTTAATGATTAATTATTAATAAATAATCATTAAATTTTTACTAAAATTAGTTCATGATTAAAAGTCCTATTTTTTTGAAGAAATGTATTTTTATAGGTGTTGTTAATTTTTATATAAGAATATATAATTATCATTATTAAAAATTTATTTTAGTGAAATGATTTTTTTCATTTATGAATAATAATTCATATATTTTTTATCTAATGGTTAGGAATGAAGATAAAATAATTTGAAGGTAAAAAATTATTTTTTAAGAAAACTGTTTTTATGTTAATCATGTGTTTTATATAAATTAATTAATTAAATCACTAATGATTAATTATGTTCATGAAAATGAAAAAATAAATATTCAATAAAATATTTTAATATTCAACTAATATTTTTATAAGGTATGGAAATTAAGTAAATTCAGTTTTATACATAAAAATACATTTGTATAAAAATAGTTTTTGTTGAATCTTGAAAACTTATTTTAAAGTAAATTTATACCACATATAGAAATTTTATTTAATAAAATGGATTAAATATTTGGAATCATCGTGTACTAATTTTTTAATGAGACCCATTTCATTTTTAGTCATAATGAAAGTAAAAATAGTAAAAACTTGTTACCATGATTAGGGTTAAAATATGTTTATCAGGGTTTAAAAGAAAATACAAGGGTAAAAATTCCAGTTAAAAGTTTCCAAATATTATTTTTTGAATATATTTTGACCTTATATTATCCTAAATTCTAATTAGTTTCCATTTGGATCCACTTTCATATGAATTTGACTTTATATTATTCAAATATTTTATGTAATTTCATGTGTGTCCTCTTCCTCACTTATAAAAGGAAACATCCTATCCTCTCTTATTCATGAATTTAGATCCTTATATATTAGCCAATACCTTCTATAATATATTATTAAATTCATTCCATTCATCATAGAGTCCTTTTTTTCTCTTAAGACCAAACTTTCAAGGCTTAAAGAGTTATCCAAAGAACGTCTCCTAAAGAAGAGGAGGTTAGACAACTTATGAGTCAAGTTAAACTTAAGGTAAGAGTTTTAAATTATAATCTCATTTATATGAAGATACATTATGATTAAATTTAAAAATATGATATTATATGATATATCACTCAAAAATATCATAATTTTTCTTATTCTTTGGTTATTTATGAAGATTATATGATTTCCTTTCATTTTCCCCTATCTAAGTACTCAAAAGTATGAAAGAATATTTTTAAGGAAAATCCAATTTTGTTTTTTTATTTAGTCAGGAATATTTATCTAAAATTTTCTAATTTTATTTAAAATTTTTTAAATAATTTTTTTTATTATATTTACCCAGGTTTGAATTTCAATTAATTTTTTTAAAAGGAATATTTTCATCAATTTATGAATGAGGAGTTTTTTATCAAAGGCGTGAACGAAATATTTATTTTAATATATAACAAGGAACATATTTTCCACCATAAGGACAACTCATTTATTTGAAGATTCCTTTATAAGTTTCCATGGTCCTTTTCAAAGAATTTTTTTCCTAATATTCTCTAAATTTTTAGATTTTAAATATGTTATTTTAAAATGAAAAGGTTATTTTAATCAAGAAATATATAGTGATATTTTAATAGTATTTCCATCCATAATATCATCCATTGATTTTACTTATGCTTGAATGGGGATATTATCTAATGCTACCATGTTTATTCTCCATCTGGATTGTTAATGAATGTGATGATGGAATATTGATGAATCTTTTTTTTCAGAGTTTAAGAAATGAAAAAATGAGAAATGATTTCATGATCTTATGATATACATATGAATGGATTAAATTATGTGATTGGTGGTTCCATTATTTTCCTCCAATGAATTGGGTAATGATTACTATTTATGAGCTCAAAGGGTACATGGGAGGTTATCCCAATCCTAAAAGAGGGTACATGGGAGATTATCACAAGCCCTAATTAGGCACACAGGTGGTTATCCAAAGCCTAAAATGTGATGAATTTCTTGGTGGGTAGCCTTGAAATAATAGTTTTATGATTATTAATATAACAAACTTTATTCTACCCTTTTATGAAATGTTCTATTTCTTATGATATGATCACATGTCTCATGATCTTTGATTCTTTTATGATTCATGTCTTATGAACTACCAAATCATTATGCCATGATTATGATCTATGAATTGATGGGTAAGATTATTCAATTTTTATAATTATATTATCACACCCTTATTCTCATGTTATAGATATATATGATCATTTATTGATATATCCCTTGTTTACCCTTACCAAACATCCAAGATAACCCTTTCTTATGTTTCCTTTACTTAAGTTATGATGAAAGGTTCTAAGAAGGGTATGAATAAGATGTGTTCAATTCGAGAAGAACTTTACAGGATAAGTCAAAGATATTTCATGAAATAAGATGATTATTCATCTAGTTTACAAATACACTAAACCTTTATGGTTCTAGGGAATGGATTATTATGAGATGTATTGAATATTAATCTAAAATGATGTAGTATTTATGTATATAATGTTTAGGTCACCTAAAATAACCCACGAAATCTTTATTTATACCCAACAACCAGAAACAATGTCTCATATCATGGTACATTTTGGTTGACCCTAGATACACCACCCACGGTAAGTCATGAGAGTCTCTCATCAACTCCTCTATCATGGAAGTGGGAACTTTAACCCTTATGTGAACAAATAATATATAATTATAGTCCATGATATATCCTAAAATAAGATATTCTCCCATAAAACACTCTCACATCACTATGAAATTTGAATTATATTCATTGCTAGTCTTTACTCGCTCCACTAACAAGGAGAAAACGACCAAAGGAGCACATATCACTACTCCTTGGGCCTCATATGCATCCACATGCATGTTTTCTTGAAAGATCATAATATTTCATTCCTCTTTTGGTGTTTTTGAATGCATATCCTCCAATTTCATACTAATTTCATCTTTGATGACATTCGCCTTCCCTAGGGAATATGACATCTCAAAGTCAAATGTCTACAAGTAGTTGAACCAACATATCTATCATATCTTCAAGTTTTGCTGAGAAAATATGAACTGAAATATTTTATAGTTAGTGTAGAAGAAAAATTTATATCCAATGATACAGTGCTGTCAATATTTCAAATCATGAACCAAAAAATCTAGCTCCAAATACTGAGTAGTTTAGTTATTCTCATGGGTTCATAAATTACAAGACTCATAAGAAACCACTTGATATCCTTGAATTAAGAAAACCCCCCCAATATAACTCATGAATCATCATCGTAAAATATTTAACCAATGATTTTTTCCAGAATAATTAAAATTGAAGAAGACATCAACTTTATCTTTAACTTGTAGAAGTTATTCTCACACTGACATGTCCATATGAACTTTACTCTCTTCCTAGTATGCCTAGTCATAGGTGATACTAGGTATCCAACCAAGTTGAGGAAACTCAAAATCTCAAACACCTTTGTTAGTCAAGACTAAGGCATAACTGCCTCCAACTTCTCAGGATCTAAAAATATTCTCGATTTCGAAATTACATGCCCAAGGAAGCATACCTCCTCAATCTCAATGTGAAACATTGAGAACATAGAAGAAATATGACACACTCCGAGTGTGCTCAAAAAATATATTAACATACTAGAGATGTAACTCTGAGGTTCTTGAGTACACTGGAATATCATCAATGAAGACTATAATGAAGGATTCCAAATAATTGTGAAGGATCCTATTCATGAGTTACATTAACACAATCTACACATTCATTATATTTAAATTCATCATAAGATACTCATACAACCCATACCTACTGCTACATGACATATTTTGTATATAATCAATCTTGATCCATAACTAATGGTATCTTGATCTTAAATAAATCTAAAAAAAACTTTATGATTCTCTCAAATGGTAAAAAAAATCATCAATACTTCATAGTGAATACCCATTTTCATCATAAATTGGTTTAGTTTTCAGTAATCCATTCAAAAATAAATGCTTCCATCCACCTTTTTAGAAAAAGTGATGGGAGAGAACAATGAAGAAGTGCACTAGTGGATAAATTCCTACACCTATAGGTCCTGAAGATATTATTTGATCTCTTTTAACTTAGTCAATTCCATATGATATGAGGGAATTGATATAGTCCATTCTCATAGTATTAGTTCGATATCAAATTCAATTCCATTATCATGAGGGATTATTGAGAAATATTAAAAAAATACATCCTAGTAATGGTCCAAAATTGAAAGAAAAATGGATAGACGCATCACTTAGACTACTGTGTGAACTATACATACCACATGTACTATAAGGGTCCCAATTTAAAAATAGTTTAGTCATGATCTACCAAACTCCAAACTCTATTACCCTGTTAGAGTTTAATTATTTTTCATTGGGGAGGTAAATACCAACCATATCTAATATCAAATGATATAATCATGGAAGCACGTCAACCATTCCATGTTAAAAATGAAATCAAAACTAGTCATATCCAAAATCAGAAAGTCTGATAGACGACCTTAGCTTGAATCCACCATGGGACATTGGAAATTTTTAATCAGGGTTTACCCTCTTCCCAAGATGTGAATCAAGTTACAAAAACCCCCGGAAAAAACATCATTATTAGCTCTAAATTGGTAATAAATTGTGAAAAAATAAATGAATGAGAAACTAATTCAACAAAAAAAGTATTAAAAAGTGTAAACATAACCAAAACCATACCTCTAACTAGAAATGGTCTTTATCCACTATCAGTTGGAGTCATATTTAATAGATACACCCTACCATCCTCAGATCCATGAACCTTCCCTACTGATCCCAGAATCATTGGAGGAACTGATCCTTATGAAACTTATAATTTCTATTGCTAATATTCCCAACCCAATCCATTACCAAACCTCCCGGAAGAAGCTAGACTATCAATTTGAGGCCCCCCTAACATGAACCTTGAGTCTTGTGTCTACCTCAAACCCTTTACCATACTTGACTAGGATAATTGAAAAAAATATTCCAGAGATAACCTATCCTACCATAAGAATGAAACTTATTTGGCTAACTAGTATATGTATTATGCTAATGAAGAAGTTTCCCACAATTAAATAATGACAGGGAATTTACACCTAAAGCTAAAATGGATAAACCCCTACCTTTACTTGTATGTATGTCGCTGTCTTTAAACATTTCCTCTGATCTCCTATTTTAACCCTTGAAAGGATTCACCATACACAACTCAGCAAACCACCACTAAAAGAGGGTGGAAACCCCATAAAAATATCCTCAGTTGATTTCTTCTCAATGGTAAGAGCCTTCTGAAATACATCAGAATAAGATGTTTGGTCAAAATTTCAAACCTAGTGCCTCATATCAAGGTGATTCATGTTAGATAAAAATCCCTCCTGATGGTTATTTTGTGTTGATTGTGTTTATTGATAAGGTTTGTGGTTATTTATGAAGTCTAGATGTCAAAGAAGGCATGAGGAGTTAGCATGAATCTTTGATCTTCTGAAAGCACGAATGATGAACTAAGTTCACAAAGCGTGAATGCTGATCTAAGATCACAGAGCATGAACAAAGAAATGAGTTTGTAGAGTGAGCATGATAAATTGAGATTGCATAGAGATAATTATGAACTGATCTCATGGAGCACAGATGCTGATCTGAGTTCATGGAGCATGAATAATGAACTGATCCTATGGAGTGAAAATGATGAACTGAGCTTGCGAAGCATGAACACTTTGATCTTGCAGAATCATGATATCTTTGATCTCATGCAATGTGAAAATGTTAGATCTCACACAAAGCACAAAAATGACTCATTCCTAGAGTTTTGTGGAGGGTGAACCAGACTAAGACTCAGGATTTCATGGATCACAAACTAGAATCACATTTGAAGGTTCATAGAGTGTGAATATGACTCATGCCTGGAGGTTCATGGAGTGTGAATAGAACTCATGCTTGGGGGATCACAAAGCACGAATATTTAATTGAGCTTGTGCTAGGTAATTTCAATAGGAGGTTAATGGAGTGTGAATGTTGAATTGAACTCATTGAAAAAACCTTCACAAAATATTAATAGGGGTTCGTGCTAGGAGCACACAAAAAGAATGAATAGGGTACGTGCCAAGATCTTGCATAACAGTACACACTAAAAATCTCGCACATGGGGTTATGTGATAGGGTATCATACAAGGTTATATCACTAGAATATTGGGTATGGAGAAACACACCAACATTACCCTATGAACAATATCATTATCATATCTGAATTATAAAGAAGAAGAAGAATTCATAAGATCCACACCATTCAAAAATACTTGCATAAGGAGTTTATTCACTGCTACATTCAAAGTGGTGAAAGGAAGACTTGGAATCACTTGAATATATTTCCAAAGAAATTGTAATTTTTGTGTCTAAAACAAATAGAAGTTCATTCCATTTGTTTGGAATGTAGAAGTGCAACATTCGGGTGTTTTCATAAGAGTAAAGGATCAGTTCATAAAGGACTTAATAGATCATCTACATACAATTGAGGATGCATTTATTATTTATAATTAAGGAACCTACATGTCCATAAACTATGTATGGATCCTTTTTAGAGTAGTGAGAAAAGGAAGAGTAAGAAGGTTATCCTTTACAACGGCAGTGATCCATCGAAAGAGAGTTTGGGAGTCACCCTTAAGAAAGTATTGAGATAACCCTAAACATTGTAAAGGCAGTAAGCTTGGTCATATAAGTAATCTATCCCAAAACATGATTTGGTAGTAATACTTGGTAATTTTGGTACATCAGCACATTTCCATTGTATTCTCCTAGGATATATCCTAGTGATGATGAACCAATTATAATTGTCATGTTTCGAGCATGATTTCATTTATGTTCATACATTTCTATGAGAAAGGTAGAGAAGAGTGTTTTGTTTAACAATGAAACAATATCCAAAAGGGATAGTTGTTTCAATCTCTCATACCCTGATTCACCAACCCCCTATTAGGATATTTAAACCAGTTAGGATAATAATTGGTATCAGAGCAAAAGATATAAAATTAGTGGTTCTCTCTCATTTGAAGAATTGGAAGCTGTTAATCACAAAGGAATTATGATCTTTGATGGACAAAATTTTCATCTATGTAAGAATTTAATGAAACAATTATTTCAATAATTGGGTATGAATATATTTATAGCTGAAATGTATGGTATTTATTTCAGTATGGAAAATAATATTTTATCAGATCCATAACATAGAGAATTGGATACTGAGGCCAAAGAATTCAATGCTTAATGGGGAGGCCTGTCTAATGAAATTTATACAAAGATTATGTCATGTAAGTCATCACATGCTATATGGAAATATTTGAAAAATATTTATGAGGGCCACTTAAAAGTGAGAGATTAAAAACTGAAGGGTCTATGGAACACGTATGAGTATCTGATAATGAAACCTAATGAATCTATTGATGCATTATTTGACCGGGTGAATATTGTTGTGGAATATATGCATGGTCTTAGAGAAATTTTTGTAGATATAAATATTCTTAAGTGGATATTGATAAAACTAACACCTCAGTTTAATATGAATGGTTTTGTACTGAAAGATAAAGATATGAAGGAGATGACATTGGATAACTTGCACAATACTCTTATCGTATATGAGATGATTAATTATGATAACAATGTTTTGAAAAAGGAGAATTCCAAATAAGTGTCATTCAAGGGAATGAAGAAGCTCACTATTAAATATAGTCAAAAGGAATACAATGTTGATGATGTTATGTCATTTCTCTCCAAAAATCTATAAAGATGAAGAGGAAAGTTCAAAGGGAAACTTCCACATGAATTCTCGCAATGTGGAATGATTGGACATATTACAACAAAATGTCCTAATAAGTTTTAAGATGATCATAAAGACAATGATGAAATTCCCAAGAAGAAGTATTCAGCCAATGTGAATGGTAGGAGGAGTACCAAGAGATATTTCTCCAAAAATTAGAATCTACTTTCAAAGGAAGATTATAGTTTAGAAGAATATGAGGCATAAGAATTTGAGTTCTTTAAGGATCATGAAGTATATTCTATGGTAGTAGTTGTCGGAAATTCCCAAACAAGGGAAGATAGTGAAAATGAAAAATGAGAATTCGGAGTAAGAGTTGACCTTCAGATCAAATTATAATCTATCCTTGAAGATATGGATGATTGGAGAGACAAAACAAATAAATACAAAATCATGGTTAATTATGAAAAACTCTATATGAAATAGTAGGAAGAAGAAAAGTATAAGCTAGAGATAAAAATTTAAAGGCTTAAATCTTCAATTCCAAAGAAATTAGGGAAGGCTACTGAGTACAAAATCAAAATCAAAGATTATAAAATTGAGATCAATAGTTTGACTAATACTAGAAAAAATAAAATCGAACATATCAAAGAACTTGAAGAGGAAGTTTTCAGTATATGAAGGAAAAGTGAAATATCAAGAAAAAATCACGATTCCAACAAATTAGAATATATGGTAAATAGAAAAAGTAAAAGTAGAATTTAGAATTCTAGTAAAATATGAAAATTAGTGTAAAGAAAAGAAAATTATTGATTAGAATGATACAACTAGTATGGGGATTGATTACAAATAGAAATAAGTAATGGTTGAAGTTAGAGCACATGATCCCAATCCAAGGTTAAATATTGATTTGGTTATGAATCAGAACTAGAATATTAAGATAACCCAAGGGGAAACTAGTGGTTCAGTAATGACACACAAGAATTCACCCCACATTAGATGTTATTGTTGTTGAATGATGGTACACTCAAAAAATGTTTGTTTCATAGATAATAAGTACCGAAGGGAATAATACCAATGAAGGAAACCATAAAAATATCAATTCTCCAGGACATTATTCGATGGTCACTATTTTTTTTTGCGCAGGATTCAAACACATGGAAATATATTTCTCATCAATAATATAGAGGAATGTGATGAAGGTGACTGAATGTGGTCATAATTAGTAACTAATTGTATCATGGAATGAGATTAAAATTTAAAATCAATTTATATCTCTTCAATACAATTCCGGTCCATCATAGTCTGAGGAAGATAAATATTATCAATCCATACCGAGTATGATGTAAAATATATGAATAAAAAATAAGAGATATGAACATGAAGTGGTTACAAAAATTGATTTCCAAGAATCATATCAGATTGTAATATGGATCATTGATAGTGGATTCACCTACCATATGATAGGAAATAAGTAATTGGTGATAGGAATTAGATACGAAAAGGAATTTATTATAAGATTTGGTAACAATGAAGGCCTGAAAATTATTGGCTCAGGAAAATCCAAGTTTTGGGAAAAAGACATGATACATGAATATGTATTGGTTATTGAACGTCTTAGTTACAATTTGTTAAGAATATGTCAACTGTGTGACTTAAGAAATTCGATAATATTTTCAAAAAAATAGGTATCATTAGGGAAAAAATGATGTAGTTGTTTTTTGAGGAAATGATATGAAGTGGAATCTCTACTTTTTAAGTGGAGAAGAAGATATGTGTTTTTTGTCCAAGTAAGAAGAAAAACAGTTATGGAATAAATGCCTTGGTTATTTGAGAAAAATTTCTTTAGTTGATATGGTGAAATGTGATGCTTGTCAATACCTCCCTAGGTTATCATGCGATCGTACCCATACATGCGATGTTTGTAAACAAGGGAAGATCATTCAAAAGACATGTAAGAAAAAATATCAAAGGTCAAAAAAAGTGCTTGAGTTAGTGAATTTTTTTGTGTGAAGACCTATTTAATTATGATCAATTAATGGGATGAGATATTATGTTCTATTCATTAATGATTTTAGAATAATGGCATGGGTTTCAGTCATCACTCACAAGTCTGAGGTGTTTAGCTGCATAACAACTTATCAAAGGTAAGTTGAAAAGATGTAGGTCAAAAAATCTAGAAGATCAGAATAGAAATTGGAACGAAGTTTACAAATATCCAAGTAGATTATTATCTTGATAAACATGGGATAATTCACTAAGTTTCACCCGTAATAAATCCAAAACAGGATGTAGTAGTTGAGAGAAGAAATCAAATTATCAACAACATGGATATAACAATTCTCATTGAGGAAGACCTTCCAAATATGTTTTGGAAAGAAGAAGTGAAGAAAATAATCTACACATCAAATAGAGTTTTATTATGTCAAAAAGAATAGAAGACTCAATTTGAACTATAGTATGGAAAGATGCCAATGTTGAAGTACTTTGGAGTCTTCAGAAGTAAGTGTTTCATTCTCAATAAGGAGAAACACATGAAGATTGAATCTTGTAGATATTAAGGGATATTTATTGGACACTCAATGGAAAGAAAAACATATAAATTATTCAATAAGAATCTGGGAAAGGTAGTCGAAATAAATTATGTAACTATAATAGATAATGAGAAAAATATTCATCAAATACATGATTACTATCAGGAGGATAGTTATGAAGAGACAAGAAGATCAAAGGATGTTCTAGTTCCATATGATAATTTAGTAGATGTTTTAAATAGTAAAAAGGATTATTATAAACTAGTATATACACAAGGATTGAATAGAATATCTAGAATTTATAGACACAACATAATCAGTGATCAGACTATGGTAGTATAGACAAGGAGAATAAAGACTCTACAGTAAGCATCATTCCTATCATAGGTACAACCTAAATGTTTTGAGGAAGAAACTAAATATAACAACCATTTTTAGTCAATGAATCAATCGCTTGACCAAATTGAGAATAATCAGATATGGGATATTATTTCAAGTCCAATCGATAATAATGTCATCAGGACTAAATGGGTCTTTCTTAATAAGATGAATAAAAATAGTGTAGTGATTCGAAACAAATCAGGACGAGTGTGATAAGGGTACTCCCAGATAAAAGGTATAGATGTTGATGAAACATTTTCACCTATTTCAAGGCAAGATAAAATCAAATTATTCTTGTCCATAATAGTGAAAATAAAGGTAAAAGTTTTCCTGATGGATGTCAATTCAGCATTTCTGAATATGGTTTTGGAAGAAAAAGATTATATTGAGTATAAAAATGTTTTTCTCATTCATAAAAATGAGAACAGAGTTTATAGGATGAATAAGGTGATACATGGGTTGAATAAATCACTAAGATCATGATATTCAAGACGAGATCACTTTTTTAAGAAGCTTTTTTTCCAGTGTAATGGAGCTGATTATAATATATATGTCAACAATGAAAGAAATAAAAGGATGAATGTT
The DNA here is from genome assembly GCA_963277665.1 of Viscum album. Classification (NCBI taxonomy): domain Eukaryota; kingdom Viridiplantae; phylum Streptophyta; class Magnoliopsida; order Santalales; family Viscaceae; genus Viscum; species Viscum album. The sequence goes on from OY728165.1 coordinate 915,114,273, forward strand.
ATGGTATATGTTGATGACATAAATTTTTGTGTATTAGATGAAGTGTAGTGCAATCAGTCCATGAAATTCTGGATAAGTTAATTTGAAATGTTAATGATTTGTGAACTGGAATTTTTCCTTGTTTTATAGGTGGGACAAGGAATGAATGAAACATTCATTTCTCAATATAAATATGTCAAGGAGGTTTTTAGAAGATTTGGAATAGATAATTCCAAAGAGATGACGACTATGGTGGATACCCAGATGAATCTTTCATGAGATAATGAAGGCAATGCAGTTAATGTCATATAATATAGAAAATCATTGGTAGTCTATTGTACTTGATAATGAAAATACCTGATATTGTTTTTCCCACATTCCAAGAACCACAGTATCAAATAAATCCCATGGAATCCCACATTATTTCTATGAAAAGTATACTTTAGTATATCAAGGGAACAATGGATTTTGGTTTTCTATACAATGAAAAATCTCAGCAAGAGATATTCTGTTATACATATGCAAATTGGTCCCGATCAACAAATGATAGAAAATCAACATAAGGTGGTTCTTTCTATCATAGAGATTTGTATATTTCTTGGATAAGCAAGAAACATATGTTCATTTCATTGAGTACCACTTAAGTTGAATATATTGCGGCTACTCAAGTATTCATTACATTATTGTAGATAAAGTAACAACTTGAAGATATGGTAGTTGAAGTGAATTCTCTGACGAGAATCCATTATGAAAATTAAATCTCTATAAATCATAGAAAAAATCTAGTCAACCACTCATGGAAAAGAAAAATTGAAATGAAGTTTCATTTTATTATGGAGAAGGTGGAGGAAAGTCTTGTGAAGTTGGAGTATGTGCCTACAGAACTACATGTTGTAGACATTTTGTAAAAGGACTTACTGAAAGAAGAATTTGAACATAATCGACTACATCTTGGAGTTCATTTGACTCCCTACACCAGAAAAAGTGTCGATGTTGGAACCCTCTCCCCAAGGTATGATGTGTTTCTCCTTGATATGATGACTTGTTCTCTTTACCCTATTGAAAACCACAATGAAGTGACCTTCGAGTTAGTTGACAAAGGGGGTGAAATTGTGGTTATAAAAGGGGAAATGTCTTAGTTAAGACATGAGGATAAGATGATGGGTGGAGAAATGAAGTATGGGGAGTTTTAAATCTCATGATGTTATAGACGATCAATCAAAGGTTATATATCATGACATATGAGATTTAGGATGAAATAAGATGATTGGTTTTGGAATGAAGTGATTTATTGATATAATTTGCATGCTACTTTTATTTCTCATGCTGAGCTTGGATCATGTGGGATTAGAGTGTGTGTTGAGTAAATCTATAATTTATATTTGAATGGTAAGAATTTAATTTTTGGTAGAATATGAAAGAATATTTAATTAGGTATCAAAATGTGAAGAGTTTTCAACAAACCCAATGGTGGATATTGTTTGGAAAGAATCCCACCTAATGGTGATTTTGTGTTGATTATGTTTGTTGAAAAGGTTTGAGGTTATTAATGAAGGCTAGTTGTCAAATAAGGCATGAAGATTTAGCATGAATATTTTATCTCATGAAAGAGTGAGTGCTGAATAGAGATCACGGAGTGCAAATGATGAATTGAGATCACAAAGTGCGAATGATAAACTGAGATCACAGAGCATGAATGGTGAAACGAGCTCACAGAGCATGAATGATGAACTGATCTCATGGAGTGTGAATGATGAATTAAGTTTTCAGAGTATTAATGATGAAATATTGTTGAGGATAAAAAAATATGAAATGATCCCATAAAGTGTGGAAACTTTGATCTCATATAAGCACATACTCTTTGATATTGTGCAAAGCACAAATGCTAGATCTCATGAAAATTACAAAAATGACTCACACCTAGAGGTTCATAGAGAAAAAAATGGACTCTAACTTGGGTGGGTTCTTAGATTATGAATTGGACTTGCTCTAAGAGGTTCACAAAGCATGAACATGAATTGCACTCAGAGGTTCACAGAGCGTGAATAGGACCTGCGCCTAGGGGTTCATGGAGCGTGAATGTTGAATTGAACTCGTGTCAGGGACTTGTTCTAGGAGGTATGTGCAGCATGAATGAAGAATTAAACTCATGCTTGGGACTTATTCTAGGAACTTTCACAAACCGTGAACATGGGTTTTCTCTATGGGTTCATTCTAGGATCTCACACAAAACACGAATAGGATATGCACTAGGTTCTCACACAAGGGTACACACCAGGATCTCGTGAGAAGGGATATTTTCTAGGGTCTCGTATAGGGTTATCACAATCAATTATTTTACATGGAGATACACACCAACATTACCTTGTTCATAATATCATTTTCATATCTAGATTCTGAAGGAGAATAAGAATACAAAAGATCTTCACCATTTGAAAATACTTATAAAAGGATGTTATTAACTTCCACATTCAAATAAGTGAAAGGAAGAATTGTATTAAATTAAAGACATTTCCAAAGATAAAGTAATTAATGTGTCTACAACAAAGAGAAGTTATTTATTGTTTTCTGGAAAGTGGAAGTGCTACATCCAGGTGTTTTCGTTGGATTAAAGGAGCATCCTATAAAGGACTTCAACAGAGAATCTACATATAGTTGAGGATACATTCATTATTGATATTGAAGGAAAATATATGTCCATAAAATTTGTGTGGATCCATTCCAAAGCAGTGAGAAAATCAAGAGGAAGAAGGTGATCCTTTCCACTGGTAGTGGTCAATCGAAATAGAGTTAGGGAGTGAAACTTCGGAAAATAGCGAGCTAAACCTAAACATTGTTAAGGAAGTGAGCATGAGAATATAATTAATCTATCCCAAACCTTGATTTGGCAGTGAGCCTTAGTAATTTGGGTACATTAGTAAATTTCCATTGAATGATCCTTGGACGTAGCCCTTTGAGGGTGAACCAAGTAAAATCAATGTGTCTCATGCATGATTTCATTTCTGCTCATACATTGCTATGGGAAAGGGAGTTAACAGTGTTTTGTTTAAAAAAAACAAGATGCCAAGAGGGATCTATTTTAATCTCTTATACCTTGATTCACCACCATCATAGGGTATTTAACCTAGTTGAGCTAACAAAGATCAATCTCAAACTTCATGGATTCTAATCCTCATTACTAGATAATAATAGAGTACAGTGGATCAACTCTCCAAAATGTGTCACATACTATGCTACCATTATCACCCCTACTAGAGTTCCATGAACTCTAAGCTCGATAAAAACTTATTTATTCAGGACATAATTCCTCAAAGAAGTGGTCCTTGAAATATTCCCACATAAAACCCCTCATGTCTCCAATCCCAGACCATCACACCCCACCATATTCTGACAGGTCCCAATAGCATGAACACCACAAGCTTCAACTGATGATTAGAATGTGTATTAATGAGGTTAAATATCCCTTCAATGAACATGATCCAATCTTCATATATCTCAAGGAACACTCATTCCATGAAAGGATGGAGGATACTGAAATTAAAACTCTTGAGCATAGTCAACCATCATTGGTCCTTCCTGACGGGTGCCTCCACCCCCCACTAATACTATGTGGAAAATGATCAGTTGAAGAGGTTGTGTTTCCTAAACCACTAAGAATAAAATAGAGCATGATAATCCACACTCTCTAGTATATTTAAAGGAATTACTAGAGAATTACATCACTCAATAATGTTCTCACCCTAGTCTCTTAGAGGCACCATGATATGTTTATGGGGGTGGTATTGTCTGAAATGTCAAGACATATACTTAGAAACATTTTTAACAACTAAAATATTTAAAATATTTAACAAATTAATTTGATCACACACACAAACACACACCATAACCCTATGAATAACACCTTAGCACCACCCAAAACCACTAGGAACAACTGCTTATAATACAAGGGCTATGATAACATCGTGGTACCTATATATTAGTCACATTAATAATTAACAATTCAGTAGATATACTCAGGTTAAATTAATTAAATTTCATCAATGATATATTTCGGAAAACATTGAATATATGATTGGTGGAATTTATTTAATCTAAGCATATCAATCACAAGCAATCGGGAATATGACTTGTGAACCTACATGCCAATAAATGATTTGTGAAATCACATTCTCTCACTAATCAGACCAAGAGACAATCCTAAAAATCATAACCACATAATAATACCCAATAATAATATCAAACTTTTACTTCACAACTAATAACAATAATACCATTCCCTGAAAACTCATAGGTTCACTATTAAAATGCTATTCAGGTATAGGTTATCTCCCTTATTTGAGTCCCATCCATCATATCTCCATTCTACCAAGCCCAAAATAGTAAAAATAAATAAATAAAAAAGTACCTATGATACCATTTTATAACACCCAAACTCGAATCACCTGGGCTCGGCTAAGGTGCTACATGAACTCATGTGTACGTCCCTTTACAAAAGAGGATTACAAATAGCAGTGAGGGATAAAATGATACATGAGGAGACTATTTCCTCAGTATCATGTGTATATCAGAGTAACAAATACAACATAAAAATAATTAAGTATAATAATCAATAAAGTGGAAGCACTAATATAATCACAACATTCTATAACAATATGGAATATAATATCCAAGTCAAACATTGATCAAACAAAGTTCCCCACATGTAGTGGGTCAATGTACAAGGAAATAAAATTACAAAAATAAATAAATAGGCATCACTAAAATAGATCCCAATGTATGTCCCAACATCACCTCTATCCATCCCACTCCACCTATTCATCAAGATTATGCTGGGACCTTTCTCTTAGTCAGATCCCTGGTCATGAAGTCTGTATGTTCATGAGTATTCCTATGCTAAGTGTGAGAATAATCATAGTAGGTAACCACCAATGGGACTTAATATAAATAAAACAAGTGTATAAAGATGGGAAAGTTTCTATAAAATAAATACATAATTAAACACACAACCCACCGAGTCATGGTGTGATAAAAAATCTACCACAAACTCTAGAACTACATGCTTCGACTCATTTTTGGTAAGGATGGTATATTATAAATGACAAGAGTAAAGTATCACCCATGAATTGTTCCTACGAATAGGTCAAAACCTCAATGAAACACTGACCCATCCTAAGGATTCCTGTGAGGATATCATATCCACTGAACCATCTTGTAGGCTCTTAGGAGGTCATCATACCCATTGAACCATCTCATAGGTTCTTGGGAGGTCATCAAATTCACACAAACCCACCCTGAGGAAAATAGGGAGGTAATCACAAGAAACATGAAAAACAATTAATGGAATTAATCATAAGAATAAATTCACAAGAAAAGGGAATCATCACTATCTACCCATACATATGGATTATCACCTTATTAATACATAAGACTTATATTACATGGTAATCCATTTAATAATATAGAAGATATTTTGAGGTTTAATTTCTTAGAAATTAGAAACATAATACATTAAAAAATTTCATCTAATACACTTCAAAGGATTCTATATAGATTCATCCTATGATACTTTTACTTCATCTCATATCCTAGGCATATAAAAAAAATAAAGGGGTGATCATAAAGTTTAGTAAGGAAATAAAAAAGGAAATATTTAGCATGAGATCAGGAGGTATACCAATAGGGAATGATCATAATAACATTTGGCATATCATAATATAATGATCATGAAGCATAACATAGAAATGTGTCTATAACATAATAATGATACATTTATAAACATATCACCATGGTTTCATTAAACATAATTACCAAATTTATTCACCAAATTATCATAAAATATGTAATATCTAGAGACTATTTATTTATCCAATTAATTGGAGAAACATCAAGGCACACACTTCATTAACATAAATTCATTTTTTCTATATAGATCATAAGAAAATGTTTCATTAATAACCCCTGGGAAAAATGAATCAGTTTCACGTAATATCCATTAAATTTGTAAATGCTCAAAGACATGAGCATTATATTATTTTTAACCCATGATAAATGGATGTGAGTTTAATATCTATAAGTACCAAATAAATTAATCATGGTTACATCTAGTTGAATACCGATGAATAGATAAATGATTTTTAAATTAACAACTTAAGGGTATGGCATGGAAATGAAAGAAAATAAAAAATCAGTTTAACAACATAAAAGGTATGAAAAAGGAATATAGAATAAGATTAATGAGAGGGTAGGAAATTAAATCATTAATAAAACATAATTTGGATATTAATGGAATAATTTAAAAGCATTAAATAATAATAATATGAAAATATATTACAAAAATAAGTTCTTGAATGTAAAGGAGGAAAGATAAAGAGAATTCACTTACCTTGAAGAGTCGCTTCCTATAACACGAGGATGGAACCTTAGGACCATAAGGATACCTTAAAGGTACTATTTTAGAGATATAATGACTATAAATTCATGGATAATGGATTTAGAGTAGAGATGAATGGTGGGATTGGTGGGTATTTATGATAAAAGAGGAGAATTTTTTTAATAATTTCTATATATATGTATCGAAATTCTAGGTTGTGGAAAATGAAAAACCATTGGATTACACTTTTTTTCTCATGGTTTTAAATATTTATGTAATTTTTATAATATTTTATTTAATTATAACTAAAATACATTTATTAATATTACCTTGTCCATGGAAAAGTAAATGTTCAACAAAATATAGTTTTAAAAATCTTAATTTCCATTTTAGACTTTTGAGAGTCATTTATAGGTTTGGAAATTGATTTAAATTTATTAAAATACCTAATATTAATAAAATAATATATTTTTGGCTGATAAAGTCTTTAAATTAATAATTAAATCACTGTTATGTATTTATGATGTCATAATACTTACATATTTAATACTGTATTTTATATTTTACCAAAAAAAATTTATTATCTCAAAAAATTGTGAAAAATTCAATGCTGGCTAATTTTGATGTGTTGGTTTAAAAAATGTAAAAAATTTTATCATATTTTTTTTTAAAATATGATAAAGTCAAATTTTAAATATAAAATATTTATTTATTGAAACCAATAATTTTTTTTTTACAATCTAATTTCTATCCCATTGAAAAACTATATATAAATTCATAAGAATATTCTATAAATAATTTTTTTTGAAACCATTTATAAACCTTATCTTTTAAAATATATTTTAATGGAAATTAAATATATATAATTTTTATAAAAATATAATAATGATATGAATTTATAAAAATCTCTTTTATCATATCCTTTAATAATATGAATTTTATTTAAGGGTGTAACACTAAATTTGGATGCAGAATCAATAAAACTATTAATTAATTTCTAAAATAATTACACCTTAATACTACTAGGGACGAGATACATAAACCCTTTTTACTAAAATATAATCTATAAGGGTTTGGTGTGTGATGGTGGTAATTTCATGAGGTGTTTCATCCAACATTAATCTAATGTTGACCTCCGCTATCTAGAACTTTTATTGTAGGTGAGTTCATTCGAGCCTCACTTATTGAAGCTCTACTTGGGATTGATCAAGATCCAACCCCAATTTTGATAAATATATACCTATCTATAAAAAATGATATTCATAAGGAATGATTCTAATAGTTGATACCATCATTTCTTTATACTACCTTTAATTAACTCTTATCATTAGCCTTAATATAAAATAATCCTCATTGGACCAATAGTCATATTGACCAACAATCATGTAATAGTAATGAAAAATTCATACCCTAATGGTCACATTTCTAATTACATCATATATATAAATCACCAATCATCTAAATTTACTATTTTATTCCTAATGGTCTTTACAATTACTTTGATAATGTCTATCACGTTCCTAATGTTTATTTTTCTTTTAATATTTTTCTTGGTAGGTGTAATCTTCCTAGAAGAGGTTGACTCTATGAGGTATACCATTAATTAGTCCTTATTCTTTGATTTTTATATCCCTATACTAGTCTTAGTTGTAGTAAATGGTGTTTTTAGTTGATATGTAATAATATTTTCTTCTAATAGTCTTTCTATGTACTTATATTTTGAAATATAATAAAATAGTCATTATTAAAACAATCGCTTCTTTTAGTAATCAAAGAAGGAATTTTCAGGTTGTTTAATTCCCCTCTCTTAAGAAATTTCAACCTCGAAATTTGTATCCTAATTCAAGAAAAATGGGGGTATTTTTCCTTCATTGTTTCTTTTGGTTCTCAAGTAGCTTCTTCAAACGTGTGATTTCTCCATAGAATTTCCACAAGTCATGTAGTCTTGTTCCAATTTTATTTTCAAGAATATGGATAAATTATTCTGAATATGAAAATTTACGTTCCAACTCCACACTATTAATATCAAGTACATGTGTTAGGATAGACATATAATTCATCAGTAGAGACACATTGGAGACATCATGGACTTTGGAAAGTTTTATCAGAAGTACAAATCAATAAGAAACTTCTCTAACACGTACTAAAATCTAAAATGGTCTAATGTATGTTAGACTTAGTTTCAACTTCTTTGAAAATCTCATAAATACTATTCATGGTGATATCTTGAGAAATATATGATCCTTAACATGAAATTATCTTTCCTCCATTCAGTTTCCAGTATAAATTTTATTTCAACTTTGAGAATGCTTGTTATATTTTTGAATCACTTTTATCTTTTTTGTAGACTATTTCAAAATGTTCGGCCCTAATAGTTTTCCTCCTTCAACATCATCCAAACATGTTGGAGTTATATAATTTTTTTGGTAGATATTTTCAAAAGGTTCCATTTTAATAATTGAGTAGAAATTAGTGTTATATAAGAATTAAATAAATGGAATATATTGGTCTTAACCCCCATGAAAATCAAGCGAGCTATCCCTTAACATGTATTCCAATGTTTAAATTTTACTCTCATACTTCTAATAAATTTGAGTATGAGAGTTTTTTCTCAAATTTAATTTTTTATTCATATAATTTTAAAGGTTCCTCTATAATTTATAAGTAAATCATTGATCTCATCCAGACACAATAAACAATGGTACACCATGGATTCTCATTACTTCCTAGATATAGAGGCCAGCTTGGTGCACTAGGGATAAATCCTATCCTATGGAAATGAAATGAGAAGTTTTTTACCCTATAAATTACTTCCCATATAGAATTATTTCCATTTGGTTTCTATTTTCCCACTTCCATATAGGTATCCCTTATTACCTTCAGTATATGTATAATACACGAATTTCCTTTCTAACATAACAGTGAAACAAAAACAAATAAATAAGTAATGATTACAAATTTAATGAAAGAATTTGTGACTATTAGAATAAATGATACTAATAGATTTGAGAAGGTAATAAGGGATACTAAGACATTGGATTGTTTTGGTTATGATAAGATGACCAAACATGAATTTATGATGTGATTGGGAAACCCTATATTGATTAAATAATAGTGGGATTGAATATCTACTTTATTTTTTGTAGAAATTACTTCCCAAGGGTATAATAAATCACATAAATAATTATGGGGTATCAATGTTAATTATTAGTTTAGATTTCATTTTAAAAAAATAAATGCTTCTCATAAATATTGTATACTATATTAGAATGAAAACAAATCATTAAATATTTACCTATCCACCAAAGGTTTCTCAAATGACACCTAAGTATGGGGTGTTGAAATACCTCATACATGAATTCTTGTATTCTAGAGTTTTTCAACTAGTCACGATGGCTTAAAATAGTCGTGGCGAGACAATTCCCTTAAATGAAAATTTCAAGGCTCATGCCTAATTCAACTAATTTTTTTTCATTAACTACCCTTATAAAGGATATATTCAAAACCAATAGAAAATAAATAGGGATCCAAGAGGGTATCAAAAAATATATTATATAAAATTATCAATTTTCATGTTGAATCATAAAAAATATAGCAATATAAATACAATAAACATCAGACATAATCAAAATAAATATATAACATGAGGGTCCTTAGGTCAATACATAAGCCATACAGCTGAAAATAAAAGAAATTACTTTGACCCAACTCTCATGTTTAACACCTGATGAATCCTCAGCCTCTAATACCATACTCATCCAAAAAAACATGTCCATATCTAAGCTAATACTTGATCCTGAAAGAAATAATTGAAAACTACACATTTACATCAAAACCCATTCCATGTATGTGTGTAAGGGGTGAGTATAATGAACAAGTAGTGCCCCTTTCCCATTTTACACATTAATTTCTAGATATTAAGTGGATGGGTATGAAAATCTTTATAGTGAGTGAAATTTAGTTCATAGTGAAACTCAACGACCCATAAATATAACCCATACATGCACATACAAATCATACCAGAGCCTTCATGGCTGAAAACACATAAACTGTAAAGACTTAAATAACACTACCCATTATAGAACAAGACCCACTTGACTATCATAAATGAATCACTTAGCCTAATGAAACAACGAGGATTAATACAAAATCACTCTTATCACATCAAATGTAATCCAAAAAGTCACACTACATCTACCATCACTCACTCATCAGAGTCCCACTTGACCCACTAGTAATCCCATTTCTAATTAATGATCCAAAATCCTAAATTATCATGGGAAATAATAAATTAACCAATAATCTTAATGATGGAAAATCAAAGAGGTCCAAACCATAAAAAAATTTCAAATGAAAATGAATACTAGAAATGAGACTTTAAAGAGGTCCCAAAGAATAAAATAAAAACTAAACTTCAAAATCATGATAAAAAATAGAAAAATAATTAAGGGGGCCTAAACACATGAAATAATAATCATGAAACTCACATAATACACCATATCATATCAAACGTCCTCATCGAAACTATTTTTCAGACTACTTATAGATCACAACTAGATTTATCCAATATATCACATGTTATTATAAGGGTCATATCCCACTACATGCTAGTATAACACTCCAACCATACATAGATCACTTAGATCGTACATCAACACTACCATCATCAATAAAAAAGTGTGCACCATATACATGGACTTAGATCATGTGGATACCTCTAAGGATAACAATTATATCTATATTATACAACTTAAAACATTCTCCTTAGGTCCATCCAACATCCAACCCAGTGCCTCACCATTCATCACTTCTTGTCTATACACTAATGGGTAAGAGAAAATATAGAGAGATTCATATACCAATAGGAAAAATAAAATAAAATAAGTGATATCACAAGTAAATATACACATACTTCTCATTATTAACATCAAACCTTGAGGAAATCCTAAAAATCATCTTTTATAGGTATCAAGACTCAATCAAGAGGTCCATCACACAAGCCTCACTACAACTCATGCTTTGTGCCTCGTCACTCTGACTCGTATAGAATAAGACAATGTTAGTTAGGATGGAATGTACAATCACCCTATCAATAACCCAAAGGAGGAATCTCATATCTCTTATTCTATCTACGTATCCATACCAAAGATCAACATGTCACTAGGATTAATACTCATGAATCTAACAAAAGACTTCAACCGAATAACATGGGGACTGAATCTTACCTCAAATTCCAATGTTAATCAAAAGAATCACTTACAAGAAACTATATAGGCCTAATGATCATCACCAAAATATCAAGAATATTCCATAGAAAAATAGTGAACTACTCACCAATTACCCAATTTATAATAAGGGCTCTCAACTATACCCAAGCTATCCCAAGGTTCCCATGGATCTACACCAAGATGAAACCTAACACACATATCAATTTAATATAAATCAATTATTACCCTTGGGAAGGATTATATTTTATCATGAAAAATGTGATAACATACAAGGAAACCATAACAAATAAGATCACACAATCATACAAGCATTGGAAAAATAGGGCATTACCCACAGAAGGTAAAATGGACCAAAACATTTATCAAACCATACCTTCTTGGATTTCCTTTACAATTTAGTTAAATACTCCTTAAAATCATTTATAAAATGTAATTATATTTTGTATTACATGTGCCGAGATAATGAAAAAATACTTAAAATACCTATTTGGAAAACTCCTCTTTAGTTAGAAATCCCATTTCAAAACCATTACTTTAAATCATAATTTTCATTTGGAAATTCTATTTGAAACCATTTATTTAAATCAATAGTATCCTTTTAAATTACATTATTAAAGGTAAAACCATTTCTTTGAAATCCATTTTACCTGAAATTTACATTTTAAAAATATTTTTCAAATGTAATAACTATTTACCTGACAAAACATTCACACCATCAAACAATGTATAAAGTGGTCCACCGATACTCATTCGACCAAGGTGCCACCAATCAACCATCTAAAAATATATACGATCCTTGTTGACTATTAGGATAATACGACATCATCTCAATTTATCAGGTGAGTTCACACAATATCATGCCACATGATAAAAATAATAATAATGATGATTAAAGAAACATAATTTAATACAAATAACTAAGAGAATCAATGATATAAAGGGAACCTACCTTAAATGGTGATCCATTCATTTATCGTAAGATTTTACCAACCACTGATGATCACATAAGCACTTATTAAGTGGATATATGTGATAAAAACCATGATCTAATTGGTGTGATGCACTCCTGACACATCCCCATATCCTAAGAAAAATGACATGCACCATTGAGATTTCTAGATTCCCAATTATTCTCTACAAACCATAGACAAAAGTACCCTATGTTTTGACATGATTGCAAAATGATTTTTTGTAAATGATCCCAAATATTTAACTAGAATAAGTAGCATTAGAAGAGAAAGAAAAGGAAGAATAACAGAGGGGTAAGGGGATTATCTTATCTCAAATTTGAGTGACAACCAACTCTCCGATCACCTTTGATAAAGGGGAGAAGAGGAGGAATAAAAGGAGTGAAACTTGAAATCCCCCTTTATTTATATGATTGATATAAATAAATCATAGGGTGGGGTTGGGGTTAAAATAAAGCCCTCATTAAATTACTAAGCATCCCATTTTTAAAAAACAGGACAACAACATACTAGATACCTAATGGAATCAACTATCCACCTAGTGGCCTGACCAGTGAGGCGACATCCATAGATCCCCCACTAAGAACCCAATTGAACTAAACTCGATACCTGATGGTATACCCCAACCACCATCTCTCTTTTTTAGATCACAAAACACCTGATAACTATCTTTGAGTATTATTTTACAAAGAATCTACCTCGTAAACATCTCTTTAAACATTATACACACATCCGAAACACCTCATAATCAATTTGGATCCCAAAAAACAAATTCCCTCTATAGATAAAATAATGGATTACCAAAAAACATCCTATTTTTTTGACATATAAATTCTTCAGTCATTATAAACACCCCACCATAACGTTTCTCATCCTCAAGAATCCATGAATATTCTTAGAATATAAATCTTAACCTAAAATAGTCAAAAATTCATTACTAACATTCCACATTTATCTTTTAATTCCTTTCATGCATTATATGCATGGATCTAAATCCTAGGGGAACTATTCATTGAGATAATTATTACCAAATCACTAAGACTTCCACCAAACTTTCCACAATAGCTATCACCTCACCAATTTCATTTTACTCCTATAAACCTATTAATGCTCTTAGATCCCAAAATAAATCGATCAAGAACCCTTATCACATCCATCACCAAATTACAAGATGATGAAATAATGTAACCATTGATCCCAAAAAACCAAATCCATAACAATAAATCCAAACATGGGCTTATGGTACTCCCCCACCAAAGAAACTAAATAAAAAATATGATTCCTTCTAATGGAGATCTTTCCCATATGAATTGCATATCAAAACCCATACCACTAGTAAAATATATAAAAACATTAAACAACACATCTTCTTAAAAAAGATTCTTAATATCTATTTAATGATACTAAAGTACACATATCTCTCTAAAAAACCATGACATAAAATTCAAAATCATGAACCAAACACCGGTTCAATCCCAATTAAACTACTAAAACCAAATAAAAATTATTTAAATAGGTATTGATTTATTATTTAAAACAAATATAAAATCACTTTACGCACACTAGAACTCACATGAGTTTTAAAAATACCCTTTGGCATTGAAGGTATTTTCACTAAAACTACGAATCCTGGAATCTTAATCCATACTATTTTTGCTAAAAATCAACACCATTTGTAAAATCCATTATGAAATACTATTTAAAATCCACTTTTCCTAGATTTATAAAAAATTATAAATAAAAAGAACTCAAGATTCATGATTCTGTATGAGTTTTATTTAAGAAATAGAGTTTTCTTAATAATATAACCCCCAAACTATTTCCCTATGAATGTTGAACAAACATAATCAATAATCAATAAAAAAATCCCTTCATATCAATATGTATCTAGTCATTATTTATTTTGTATTCAAGAAAAATAAAATATATTATAAATTTATTTAATTAATAATTAATCCCTATGAATAAATATGTCAAAAAACATCACCCATATGTGCATATATAATTTCCTAAGCATGAAACTACCATGATGGATTAATAGGGTCACTGGGTCCTAGATGATCCCTATGACCGGTATTGATTCTCATCCATCCCACATTAGGGTTATATATCCAATTCCTCACTCATACATATAGTTCCTAGTCCCAACACTAGATATCCCAAAAAAATATAGCTTTCAACTAAATCAATATTGTCCTAGAATGATTTTGGTCTACCTACCAAGTTCATATATTCTATTTCCACTTCTAACTAATACTATCCGAACCAAAAATCACTATGATACTACTTGGTAATGATCTAGATTAGATCACATAAACAACACCCAAGAAGGTAGAACTAAAGGATCTTAAATATGACTCCCCATATTCTAGAGGCTAAAATTTAGCATAGGTGTACTAAAATATTTATAAAGATACTAGTCCCTTAAATGTAATTCCTGAGGGTTATGTCTGAATATACTAAAATTTAAGAATGAACCATCTGTATAAAGAACATATCCAAAATCTTTAGACAAAATACAGGGATCCAAGAGGGAATATTATATTCCAGTATACAAAATAAATAGTCTACATGATGCATCATAAAATAACAGAGTAAAACCATTTACATAAATAACATTCATGATCAAAATAAATATATAACACGGGGGGTCTTTAGTCCAACACATACATAATAGAACAAAAAAGAAAAACACTACCCTCTATCCCAACTCATTTGTATAAATCCTATCAAATACTTAGCCTTCAATACCATTCTTATCCCAAATAATGTATCAAACTTGGAGTTGATATCTATGATTGAAAGAAAACATGATGATCTAACCAGGTATATTGAAACTCATTCCATGTAAATGGGTAGAGGGTTAGTCCAATTACCCAGTTGGATTCACCAATCTTCCTTGATATACTGAGTTCTTGTGATCAAGAAAATGTGTGTATATAGACATTGGAAGAGAGTGTAAGTTGATTATTAGTTTAAATCATTCACCCATTATCATAAACCATACATGAACATAAAAGTCACACCTATTCTTACTTGAATAGAATATACGTGTACCCTAATGAATCAATAAACACTACCCAACTTAGGATATGACCCAAATTCCTATCATCGATGAATCATATACCCTCATGAACCAATGAGGTATACCACACAATAATTATCATCATATTAGATGTAATCCTAAATGGTTTAACTACATCATTTATCACACATTCCTCAGATTCCTATCTGAACTACCAGTCAACTCATTTCTCGTTAATAAACCAAAACCCAAAAACATCATAAGAAATAATAAATGAACCAAGAATCTTAAAAATTAGATATTAAATAGGTCATAACCATCAATCAAATGTCAAAAAATAATTAAAACTATAAATAAGAAGTTAAAGAGGTCCCAAAGTATCAAATAAAAAATGAATAACAATACTATACTAAAAAATGGGCAAACTAAACAATCAGACCCAATCACATGAATTAACAATCCCAGAACTCACAACCTACCTCATTTCATCTCCTCAGTACTCATTATAACTATATACCAAAATATAGATAGAGAACCAATGAATCAATCCCATATATCACATGTTGTCATAGGGATGTATCCCACTACATGTTGGTACATCACTCTGGTCATACCCCAATCACCTAGATTGTATATAAACACCACCATCATCAATAAAAAAGTGTATTCTATGACTGTGGCGCTAAAGTTGGTTCCTTCGAACCAAATTTTTTGTACGTTATGATAACCTGTATTCATAGTTTTGAATATTGATAAACTCCTTATCACATCTTTATTGTTCTTATGTGTTACATAGTATGTTATAATGTCTTAAGAGTAGCCGTCATGCTAAAATGTCATGACAGTTCCCTACTATGATGAGAACCCAAAAGTGCTATGACAACATTCTTAAATATATGTTCTATATCTATATGATATCATTTGGGGGGCACAAAAGATATAGGATATCATGGGTAGAGACTCATAGGATTTTGAGGCACCATCTCATGGTATACTCCCTTTGTAATATACAGTGTAGGATATTATGAGAACAAGACATGTTAGTAGGAAATACACAGTAACATGTTTCATTGGATGTTCCTATTTGAAGACATATGTATTTATCCTTAGACTTTAATATTATTATTAATAAGTATTATGGACCGTGTAATTTTTTGTATTAACAAAAACCATGATGATATATGTTCACGATGAGGTAGGATACGTTGGGTGCATCACGGGTAATATTTCATTAATGAATAATGTGAGAAATGGGTTCCCACTTCTGTTCCTTAAAGGAATTTGATATCTCATACCCTTTGATGGAAATGATATAGTATAAATAAATCCATGTATATGGTGTTTATAGGCAAGTTAAATTTTTAGGAAGTCAAAGAAAGAGACATCAAGCACATAGGTTGATGGCACTGGCATGTAACCTGCTTGATTAGAGATATCTTGATAAAGGGATTATATTACATTGTAAAAATCCGTATGAGGTATTATATCATTGAATCATTAACTTATTTCTCTATGGGGGCCATGGCATATTCCTAGTTGCTATCTTTGAAATTTATGTTGCTTTGCCTATTACCACTAATTAGGAGACCTAGAGGGTCAAACGCTAAGTGTATCTATAATCCCTATTAAATAATATATATTATTATTTATTATTTTACAAGTCAAATAAATATTATTCCTACATGTGGTTTAATAATTATTCTTGTATTCTTGATCATATATATTCCATCACCAGTTATTTGAGAGAATATAATGTGAGTAGAATATTTAATAAATATTTATTTTCTATTTAGTGAATATAATATTTATTTATTTATTATAAAATAATGTAGGGATAATTATTTAATAAATAAATAGTCATTATTCAAGGCCTGATAAATATTGTGGAGGAATATATGACTGAGTTTAATGGTTCAGAGAGAAATAAAGAATAATGAATATTATTTGATTAAATAATATTTAATTTTATTCACAGGTTAAGCACATGTTGAGAAATAATAATAATATTATTATTATTTGACCTAGGGTTCTCCAGGATTAAATAAATATTAAAGGGAACTTGTGAAATTATTTTATTTTAACCCCATCGGTATATAACCCCAATTATATTATTTTCTAAGAGGAAAAATTCATTTGTTTGATTATGAATAATAAATTTAGTGAATCCTCTCAAGTCATAGAGAGATCCATTCTCCATGAAATATCCTAAGAAAAGAGAGTGATCTTCCTCCACCTCCCACTCTAAACTAATGAGAGATAAAGAAGAATAGTTTGAAATAGAATCTTGTGGAGGTCGAAGTTAGATAAATTATGTGATAGGATCTACCATTTGAGCACCCAAAGATTATGATGGTGAAATTCAGAGATTTTTGGAACATGTGTGGATCAATACTAGAGGGAATATTCTCTTGATTCCTACAACACAATGATGTTACAACCCAGATCTGTTTTTAGATCCAAAAATGAAGAAAAAACTCACACAAGTTAATTATTTAATTGATTTAAATAATTATAAATAATATGTCATGATCCTCCCTAAGGTTCTAGTATATTATCCATTGAATTTTTTCTTTGATTGAATTCCTTTAATCACGATGTTTATCATCATGTAGATCTCATATTGATCATCGATAATGAAAAAATAAAAAGTTGGGCATGAACCATTGCACACTTCTTATATGCTCAAAACTTATAAGTTGTACCGGAGGGGTCACATGATTATTTATAATTATTTAAATATCCTTGATTGATTTATGAATTTTTAATTTAGTTTTCAATTCAAGTTTAATCATTATTTTAATATGAATTGTGAGATCTACTTTTTCCTCCTTTATTTCTAATTGATCTAATAAAAATGATTAATTTTAGGAATGAAATAAAACTTAAGAAATCATCTTGAGGTTCCTAGGATTCAATATGGATAACGTAGTAGTACACGCAGTGTAACAATGTACATTTATTCAATGCACCAGTAATTAATTTGGAATTAATTCAAACCTTGTGCATTGATGAGACATGATTCATTTATTTATTACACTACATGTTGACAGGGCCATCCTGGATCATGGTCAGAAAGAGTACACACCGTGTAGCCTATATACATTGCGTGTATTCCTTTAATTCATATATCTTCTGTGTAGTTCTGAACACACCCTACCTGAATGGTGACCATGTAACTCAGAGACCACACACCGTTTAGTCCTTTATACATGCCATGTACTACAATTTTATGAGTCATAGTTTAAATGCTTAGTTCCTAGGTGTGTGGATTAGATAGATTGTGAGATGCATACACTCCATGTAGCTCTTCTCTACACACCGTGTACTTATACCAAATTACATAGAATTAAAATTAATTTATTATACTGAGTAATCCTTATTGACATGTGATTGTGTGTGGTTATTAACTTGATAGGACACACCATGGTATAGGTTGTAACACACACACACACACACATATATATAATTTTAATTAATTTCTTTGTAATGTTCATATTTTCATATCATGTGTGAGTCATATGAAAAATATCACTCTACATGTATTAAATCATGATACGTTATAGAAAAATCATGTAATTCATGTAATCATTAAGTTGATACTACAAGTTATGAAAGTACATGATATGTCGTGTATGCTATATATCATAAGAGTAAACTGTATACGAGTATAATACATTTCGGGTAGATTTATATGGGTAATCACCATGTTTCCTCTAATGTTAATTTATGTACATAGTTAATTTTAAATAAATTTATTTAATTGATTTAAAATTGTGATGTATAGGAATCTCAAGGAAATTTTTATGATAATTAAGATAAAAAAATTGATCAATTAAAGAAGATAATTAATTAATTTGAGCACAATTTATTTTAAATAAGAATGATTAAGAATTGAATGCTAGTTTTATTAAATGTTTAATTTGTTGAATTCATATGGATGACCATGAGCCTATAACAAACCTTTGTATGTTATTGATTTCATTTAATTTATTATTAAATTAAATTTTTGGCATGTGTGACTTCTCTCCTCTAATTATGTTGGGGCCTGTGTTCTAATGGTTTCTTTTATGTAAAACTTTTACCCTCAGTAGTGTGTGAGTAAAATCATATGTAATGGATGGAACGCCCATGATAGTAGAGGTGGTTCAAGTTTAGAGATGAGGCGAAACCAATCCAAGAGAGAAACATAGGTGGATTGGTGGAAAGCTCTTATATGAACCGTAATTGTTTCAAGGTGTTTCCCCCTTGGTTGATGGTTAGTTTATAAACCACTAGATAAACTAACCATTAGTAAAATATCATTATCATACCACTTAATTATTTTATTTCTATCAAGTTTTATGGTTATTTAATTATGGATGGTTTGTTGTGATCACATGAATTAATGAAATTAATGACCAAGAAATGTAGAACTAAAATAAATTAAATTATACATAAATATTATCTATGACATGGTTAATCAATTAAGTAAATATACTTAATATTAACAAGCGTGTGATGAAAATAATAATTGTAAATTTATGCATGAAAATATAGAATCTATAAATTATATATATTATGTTGGTATAGTCTTCCACTACTTTAGTTAAAACCGAACCGTAGTTCAAAGTGGTTAACCAACCAAAGTTGGGGTGCTTTCAATTATCCAGGAATTATAACTTAAATATTTAGGTTGACTTAACATAGTTCACATCAAGGGTTGACTACTAAACAAGGACTTGGTGTAACTGAGAGTTAGGGGTTGAAGAAATCCAATTTAACGATTTCATGATTGGGGAGTCCATTCAAGAGATCAAGGAACTATGAGTTAATGCAGTTGGAATTTGCAATGCCTACCTAAAACCATCTGAGTTTCTTGAACAAATGAAGTTGGGGTAATGAGAAGGGGAATATGGTTCCTTGACACTAGAATTTTTAAGAAAAATGATATTTTGAATAAAATGTTGAGGGATATTGGGTTTCAATAAAATATTTGGAGATTAATAAATATAATATTTATTTACTTGTATAAATTTTATCATATAAATCATCTAAATTCTAGTCATTTTATTTGTAAAAACAACAATAAAATGAGTTCAAACATATCTCTCCATTCTATACTTGATAATGATAACCTGCTCACTGGCATAAATTTCCAAGAATGGAAAAGATTCTTATGCAATATCCTTATTCATGAAAGGAAATTATATGTGCTAGAAGAACCTATTCGTAAATCACCTTAAAAACATGCAAGGGATGCAGAGTTATATCTCTATGGGAAACATACAGATGATGATAACAATGTTTAGTGTTTCATGAAATCATCCTTGACCGATGATATTTTGAAGAAACATGAGGAAATGGATGCATATATAATGATGCCTCACCTTTGAGACATCTATCAAGATAATAAACGACAAGATAGGTAAAATTTCTCCATTACTTTGATTACACCTAAGATTGGAGAGTCTGTGAAAGATAAGCCTCATGTAGTCAATATTATTGGCTACACTGAATGCTTATACATCTTAGGGATAAAGTTCCCAGATGAGTTTCATACAGATCTCATATTTTTATCACTTCCCAAGACCTTCTCCAGTTTTATTATTAATTAAAATATGAGCAATAATGAGAAGAGTATTTCAGAACTTCTTAATTTAATCCCCCAAGTAGATAAGGACATTGGGCATGATAAACCTATGGTTATTATGGTGAAGAATAAAAGGAAGAACAAGGAAAGGGGCACATGACTCACAATAATTCTAAATCTCCCAAGCACTATCCTTCCTAGAAGAGTAATATCCATAGACAGGGAAATGAAAAGGAGGTAGTATGTTTTTCAAGTGGAAATCTAGGACACTGGAAGAGGAACTACACTTATAAGAAAGGGAAAACAAAAGTTGTGTTCATTATCAGGTGTAATCTTTCAATATTTACAAATTGGGTATTAGATACATATTATGGAGCTCACATTTGTATCCAAATGTAGGAAACAAGTAGATTTCGAAATATTTCTAGAGGAGAGGTGGATTTGAGAGCTACTAATGGTCTGAGGTTTGGTTTTCTGACCATTGGTGACTACTAACTATCATTTACAATGAGAATTATTTTTGTTTTAAAATATTTTTATAATGTGGAAATGGTTACCAAGAACATAATTTTTGTATCATGCCATGATTTAGATGGGTTTATTTTTAATGTAGGAAATAAAAGTTATTTATTTTATAAATACAACATATATTATGATATGGAACATTTAAATAATGGTATTTATTCATTAAATTATGAAACTAGGTATTGGAAATTGATAACGAATCATGTTCATATGACTCACATAAAACCCAGTTATGGAATCCCCATTTTGGTTATGTAAACAAAAATTGTTTAATGAATCTCTATCAAGATGGTTATTTTGACTCTTATGATCTAAAAACACATGAAATATGTCATGCTTGTTTATAAGAAAAAATGATAAAACAACCACGTAGTGGATAGGGAGAAAGGGACATAAATCTTATATGATTAGTACATATTGATGTGTGTGGATCATTTATAATAGAAGATAGAGGTGGATATTTTTTCTTCATAAATTTTACTTATGACTTGAGTGGATATAGATATATATACAATATGAGGTATAAGTCAGAGCCCTTTGATAAATTCAAATAATTCAAGAATGAAGTAGAGAATCAACTTGTAAAAATATAAATAACCTTGAATCAGATTGAGGTGGTGAATATCTTAGTAAAGAGTTTATTAACTTTCTATGAGAGTTTGGAATTATTTCTCAAATTAGTAAACCTTACACACTATAGTGGAGTGGTGTTAGTGAAAGGAGGAACCATACCTTATTAGACATGGTAAGGTTGATAATGAGTCATGTAGATCTTACATTATCCTTTTTTGGTATATTTATTACAAAATGTGACATACACATTAATTTGAGTACCAAATAAAGTGGAAAATGGAATTTCATTCGAGTTATGGAGTGGAAAGAAACTAGTTTTGTTGCATACATGTATATAATTAGTTTTCTTCTATGATTAGAACCCAAAAGTTCTATGAAATAATTCTTAAATATATGTACTATAACAAGATGATATCATTTGAGGGACACAAATGATACATGCTATCAAGGGTGGAGACACATAGGACTTTAATGCACCTTCTCATGGTGTATTCCCTTGGTAATATCTAGTGTAGAATATTTTGAGAAAGAGACCTACTAGTAAGAAATCCACATTTACATGTTTCATTAGATGTTAATTTCTAGAGACGTGTGTATTGATCCTTATAATTTATTATTATTTTTATTAATAAGTGATATGAGTCACATAATTTGATGTATTGATGAAAACTATGATGATATATGTTTGTGGTGAGGTAGGATATGTTGGGTTCTTCAGAATTAATATTTCATTAATGAATAATGCAAGAAATGAATTTTTTATTATATTCTTTAATGATAGTTGATATCTTAGGCCCTTTTATGGAAATGATATAGCCTAAATAAATCAATTTCCATGGTGTTCTATAGGAGATTTTGTTTTTTGGAAATTCAAAAAAGATCCATCGAACACATAGGTTAATGGCACTGGCATGCAACCTGCTTTATTAGAGATATCATTATAAATGGATTATATTACATAATAAGCATCTGTATGAGGTATTATGTCATTGGGGGTATTAAATTCTTTATCTATGGGTGCCTTGGAATGTTTTATACTTTATTTGTAGACTTTAGGTTTCTTAGCCTAATACTACTAAGAAAGAGGCTTAAATGGTCACATTCTAAGTGTATCAAGAATCATAGTTAAAAAATATATATTATTATTTATTATTTAAAAATTTGAATAAATATAATTTCCACATGTGGTTTAATAATTATTCATTTTTTCTTGATCACATATATTCCATAACCAGTAATTTGAGAGAATATAATGTGAGAATAATATTTAATAAATATTTATGTTCTATTTAGTGAATATAATATTTATTTATTTATCAGAAAATAATGTAGTGAAATTTATTTAATAAATAAAAATTTATTATTTAAGGACTGATAAATATTGTGGAGGAATGGTGGATCATGTTTAATGGTCCATTGATAAATAATAAATAATAAATATTATTTTATTAAATAATATTTAATTTAATTATCATGTTAAGAACATGGTGATAAATAATAATAATAATAATAATAATAATAATAATAATATTTGACATGGGGTTCTGTAGGGATTAAATAAATAATAAAGGGCACTTGTGAAGTTATTTTATTTTAAACCTAGTGGTATATAAAACCAATTATATTATTTTCTAAGATAACTAATTCATTTGTTTGGTTGTGCATAACAAATTTGGAGAATCCTTTCAAGCCCTAGAGATCTGCCTTCTCTAAGAATTCTCTCCTGAATGAAGAGATATCTTCATCCACCTCCCACTCTCAAGTCAAGACAGATCATGGAGAATAATTTGGAATAAATTCTCATGGATATCAAATTAAGATGATGAAAGTGATAATATATTCCGTGCTAGAACCTAGAGATTCCTATGATGAAATTTATATATCTGTAGAACATGTTTGGATCACAGCTAGATGGAATCTACTATTTATTCCTATAACTAAACAATGATACAATGAAAATCTGTTATTAGATCCATCAATGAAGAAATAATTCCAACAAGTCAATTCCTTAATTGATTAAATTAATTATAAAAAATATGTGATGACCCTCCTTATGGTTTCATTGTATTATCCATTTTATTTGTTCTTTGATTTAATTCTATTGATGATGAAATTTATCATCATGTATATATAAAATTGATCATCAGTCATGACAAAAATAATAGTTGGTCATGAACCATCACACACTTCGACTGTGTTCTAAACCTATACATGACCTTATCTCAAGTGGGTTCCCGGATGGCTGGTGATCACATTTTTCTCATATAGCTAATAATATACCCCTTAAGCTCATCCATAATCATTCCTACTGAATCATCAACCATTACTCCATGTTAGGACACCAATAGGAAGGAGAACATTTAAATAAATTCATATCCCAAATGGGAAAATCAAATAGGATACATGAAATCACAAGTAAAAATACACTTTCTCCATAAGATGAACAATGAACATCAATTTTACCTCCTATAGATATCAAAACTGAATCAAGAGTTCCACCACACGAGACTCAATACCTATAAATCTATGTACCATGTCACTCTACCTCATATGGAATAAGATAATGTTAGTTTGGAGGAAAATTACTATCCTCCTATCAATAACATAAAGGTGGAATCTAGTATCTCATACCCCAATCTGGATCCATAATAAGGAATGATGTGTCCCTAACCTCACTAATCATGAATATAGACTAATTCACCAATCAAAGAACAAGTGGGATGACTCCCACCTAAACTATTGAGTTTAATCATGAGGTGATTCTATAAAGAAATATAAGGGCCAAACAATCACAACTAGAATATAAATAATCACCCACATTCCAATGGTGAATAACTCACCCATTATCTAGTATATATCAAAGGCTCAAACCCCTACCAAATGTATCCCAAGGTTCCTATAGACCAATTCCATGAGTAAACCAAACAAGTGTGCTAATTTGATATAAATAACCCATCAACTAAGGGAAAGTTTCTCCTAAGGTTCTATTTCACTAAAAAACAGGATATAACATACAAGGAAATAATAATAAATAAGATCACTCAAGAAAAAAAATCGTTGAAAAAACATTTCATTCCCCATATAAGGTCGAATAGACCAACCCATGTATCAAAAACATGTTCTCCCATATTTCATTTTAAACCAAGAAAAATCATAATTATATTCATATCATAAAATATATTCACATTCAAACTTACTTGTTCTAATAGAAAAAACTCATGAAAACTAATAATTGAAAAACCCATGTCAAGTTTGAAATATCATTTGAAAAGAATCACTTAAAATCACTACTTTCATTTGAAAAATTTATTTTAAACTATTTATTTAAATCAACTATTTCCCTTTAAATAAAACTTTAAAAGGTAAAACTATTTCCTTGAAATACACTTTAATGAAAATCACCTTTTTAAATCCAAATTTAAAAAGGAAGATCTATTTACTTTAGAAAACAATTACACTACCAAATAATACATATAGTGTGTTATCATCACCCATTCAACCAAGGTGCTCCTATAAAGCATTTAAAAAGGTATAAAATTCTTTTTGACTATTAGGGAAATTTGAGATCATCCTAATTTATTATGTGAGATAACATGATGCCATTTCACATTCCAAGAATAATAATAATGATCATATAAACATAATATAACCCAAATAATATAGACAATCATAAATGTAAAGTATAATTTCCTTAATTGGTGATCCATTAATTTTCCCAAACTCCTTAATCAAATTATGACCCCAATATCACCTATTTGGTACCTCTATGATTCCAAAACCAGATGTTAGGGGGTTATATCTACTTACTACACATCCTAGAATATTAAGAAAAATGATTTGAAATGACAAGATTTCAAGGTTCTTGAGTTTCCATATAAAGCTCATTCTTTTTATGTGATTTAACCATGGTCCATTGGACTCGCTCCTAAATATTTAACTATAAGTAGTGATATTTAAAGAGAAATATGAAGAATAAAAAAGAGGAGAAAATTTATGATCTTACCTTTAATCAGTGTGATGAACAACTTCTGGATCACCATTGATGAGGGGGATAATAGTAGGATGTATATGGAGAGGAAAGGAAGACCTACTCAGTTATTTTTTCCATTAATGAGAAGGAAAAACAAGGGAGGGGGGTTAAATGAACCCCCTATTAAACTAACAAGCTACCCCTCTTAGAAAAATGGTACAACACCCTATTCGGAAACCAGTAGGCTCCTACTAGTTATTTGGTGGCTCATTGGATACTAGAGAGAATCCACTAGCCACTCGATGTCCCAACCATGGTTGTTATACCACTGACTCATTGATTAGGCACCTTGAGTAATTGGATCTCGTTTCTGATGACATACTAAAGCCACTTCATCACATTTTTTGATCCCCTACCAACCAAAAACTCGCTTTGGATAGTATTAAACTTTTAATCCACCTTTAAAACTTCTATTTAAACATTATACACACATATAAAACATTTCTTGATCAATCCAGATCAAACAAATAACATTTATCTAACCACAATTACAATGTAAGACTAACCCACCTCTTTGTTCAATAAAACTTAAATTTGTAGGTTGTTACAAACTCCCCACCATAGCACTTACCATCCTCTAGAATATATAATGGTTCTTAAACCATGAATACATAGTTAAAAAGGTCATAAAATCATTATTAACATTCCATGTTCTATCTTCAAACACCTTTCAAACATCATATGCATGGTTACAAAACTAGAGAACACTATTTACTCAGAACCTCACTACCCAATCACTGAGATTTATTGTAGACTTTCCATGATTTAAATCACCTCACTAGAATTATTTTACACTAATCTACAAATAAATTCTCTATAATTCAAAAACTTATCCTTTGAGTACCTTTATCAAATCCATCACCTAATGTTGAGATGATTAATGAATGTAACCATTGATTCTAAAACACCAAATCACTGATAATCGGTATAAACATGGGCTTATAGTGATCCCCAATATAAGAATTTACTAATAAAAGGATAATTATATCTAACAGTTCTCCTCACTATAGGAATCACCTACCAAAACCTATACTATCAGTTAAATCCATAAAAAAATTAACCCACACATCAACCTACTAGATCCTTTTCCCAAAATCTAATCAAAGAGCCTAAACTACATGGATATATCCAAACAACCAAGAAAATATAATTCAAACACACAAACAAAACAAAATTTCACTCCCAAACCACCTACTAAAACCCAAGTGAATTAGTTTACATGTGTACTAGTATCTTATTTTAAACCTAGATTAAATCACTTTACACACACTAAACTCATATGAGTTTTGAAATCACCACATTAACATTAAAGGGTTTTTCAATAAAACCTAAAATATAAAAACACTTCATCCTTTCCAATCATTTCTAGAAAGACCCCATTTCCCAAATAAATTTTTAAATCTAATTTTAAAATCACCATCCCTAGTACAAACACTGAGAATACCCTAGAAACTTTGTGTTTAAACTAAATATATATAGGCTAGGAATTATCTTAGTCTATATCAAAAGTTATTAAATTTTGTTTACACCTATAACTAACACACTACCAAACAAAATTAAATCATATAAAACATTATAATACCTAAACCCAGATCTCCTAAATAACCCCTAGAAAAAGGGAATTGAAAGTCCTCAAGCATGCCTCCCCATGTTCTAGAGGCATCTGACTTGTAGTAAGGGACCAAATAAATCATGGGGAGACTATTCCCTCAGATACAAATCCCAAGGGACATTCTTGAATATAATTTATTTTTTTCCTGAATTTTTATATTACAAATATATATAAAATTTATGGAAAATAAAAAAGGATCCCATAGGTAATCCAACTTTCAAATTTACTAAATAAATTGTATACATGATTCATTATAATATAAAAAATTATTGGTAGTAATATACATAAAAAATATTATTAAAATAAATACATAATAAAAGGGACCTTAGGACAATACATACACCATATAACATAAAATAAAAATACTAGGCTCTAACCCAAATCATATGTCAAAATCCAATTGAATCATTGGCCTCCAAAACCGTGTTCATCTCAAACCACTTATCTAGATCTAATTTGATAAAAATGAATGAAACCAAACATTAAGGTTTTATCATGTATTCCAAAACCCATGTCCTATATAAAGGTAGTGGGTGAGTCAAATAAACCAATATGTTTCCCACACGCACCTTGACATACTGAGGGTTAGTGGTCAAGCCGATGAGAGTCCAAATATTGTGAGAGAGTTTAAGTTGGTGATCAATGAATCTCAACAAACTATTAAGATAACACATGCATACATATACAATTCATACATATTACTACATAGATACAAAAAATACTAACCCCAAAGACTAAATTAACACTACGTAACTCAAGATAGGTGCCACCTGTCTGTTATTGATGAATCATAAAACCTCATGTACCAATGTGGAACAAAAAAAATCACTCTTATCACATCAAATATAATCTCAAATGGTCTCACTACATTTACCTTTATTTATAAATTTGAGTCCCACTTAACCCAATATTCATCTAACTATCCATAAATAAACTAAAATCTAGAAATATTAGGGGAAATAATGAATTAACCAAGAATCTCAAAAACGGGAAATCAAAGAGAAACCAAACATAATTCAAATTTCAAATGAAAATAGTAACTATAAACTAGTTGTCAAAGAAGGCCCAAAGTATCAAATAACAACTAAAAAACAATCCCATGATAAAATAAATGGGAAAACTAAAGAATAGATCCCAACCACATGAAATAGAAATATTGGCACCACACCCAACCCTATCCAATATCCTTAGTCCTCTCTAGAACTATTTTATAGAGAATTAATTGAGAACCATTTTCATGATCCCATATATTACATATTGAAATAGGGGATGGATCCCACTTCACACTGGTACAATACTCTGGCCAAACACAAATAACTTGAATTATAAATCAATGTTATAGTCCTCAATAAAAAAGGGTATGTTATGGATATGGGCCCATGATACTACTATAGCAGGGTTGTGTAAAGTCTATAATTAATTTCCTAGTTCAACATAGTGGTTAACCTGAGGCTTCTCACTTGGGGAGATATTTAGTAAATCTCACACTATTACTAATTCACTTTTAATATTTTTGTGGGTTTTTAAAATTTTATGAAATCTAGGAAAAATTGGGAAGTAAGATAAATTAAAATATATAAATAAAATTTATATTCAAATAGAATGTATATAGTTATAATATAAAGGTCTTATTCTTTAGGTTAGTTACTAAAGTTACTTAATTATTCATTATTTTTTTTAAATTGAATTTTACAATTCATCCCATAATGGATGAATTTGTACCCTCTATATTGAGTGTGAAATTTATCATGTCTAGTAGATCTCTTAGGAACACAAAATATCACCTTATACAATATCATATTAATATAAACACCTCAATCAATAATTAAATACCTTCCAAGACCCAGCTCCATCGTATTTCATTTCATCTATCAAGCACCATCAACTCTATCATATGAAGGGTTACTCAAGAGAAGGGTGGAAATGATGATTTGGTAGAGAATAGAGATGATTTTGAGACTAATTCCATGGTGGAAAATTTAACAACCCATGTACTTATAAAATAATTTATTTACATTTTGGAATTAAATTGTTAAATTCATTATAAATTTATATTGAAATAAGTGGTATTTAAAGAATTAATGGAATCTATAAAAATTGAATAGTAACATCATATATAAACGTATAAATAAAATTTAAGTATCTTATAATATAAAATATGATATTTTTATATCATGGAATAAGTTAATAGTTTTTTTGAAAATGATAATTAAGTGTTGGTATTTTTGGGATGCATAAACTTTTTATTTAAAGATTTATAATTAATATTATAATTTAATATAAAATTTATCTTCATAAAAAAGATTCATAAATTAATATTTTTTTATTATTACTATAAGATAATTTTATAAGACCTTAATTAATTTTTAAATGTTTCATAAAATCAGTTATAATTTTAAAATCAATAATTTTTTGAGTAAATGAATATTTTAATTGAATATTAAAGTTCTCATATTTAGTTTTTTTTTAAAATAGAGTTTTTTTTAATTCTACACATAAAAATTGGTTAGTATTTAATTTTGGTATTTTTCTAAAATAGTTTATTTTTTGGTGAATAATGAAATACAGTAATTTACGATATTTAGAAAATTCATGAATTGTTGAGTCATAGATGATGTAAAAAAATAACTATACTTAATTATTTTAATATATTTAATGATAATGTTCAATCTAGTCATTGTCTTGAGCCAAAATAATAAACTAATGAATAAAATAATAAAAAAACTCTCATCTCCTCCACTATCTCACCACCTCTTCTCTTCACACCGCAAAAGCCTTGTCTATTATTTTATTTATACCCAATTACCTTAACAATACTCTTATAAAAGTTCTAGACCTACTATTCTAACAGAAATCCCAAAACTTTGTGCCTTAAAGAGGTTCTCAAGGATAGAAAGTTCAAGAGATAAAATCCTCTTTCGTTTTCTTTTAAATATATTTTAAATTTATTTTATTTTCTTATAATATCCTCACCCCCATCATCCAAGTGAAATGATAAAACCATTATATTGCATATAATATAATTTTATTATTTTAATGTAATATCCATCACCATACCTATCCTATTCTCCTATTATTATAAAAAAAATGAAAACATCATCCGTGATGTGTCGATTTACTGTCATCGTGGACAATGTGTTTTCATTTTATTTTAACTACTTAAAGGATAGTCATAAAATAATTATTATGGTTTAAAAATATTTTATTATACATATTATAAGTTTTATAATTTCTTGGAACCAATATATAAACATGATTTTATATAAAATTATTTAAGTTCGTGATGGTTGTAAACACCGCCAAAATAAATTAAATCATTTTAATTAATGTTTTAACTAATGAATCATTATAATATAAGAAACAAATTATATATAAAATTATAGAAACATATCAATAACTTTTCTTTCCAATTATATAGTTTTTATTCCATTATATAAGAAATACCATAATGAACCAACCATGGAAACCATGAAATAAACACACCTGAAACAATGAAAATAACCAGATATTATTAATAAATGGGTAGAAAGATGTTATAAAATATTATATAAGGAATTATAAATATAAATATAGTTCTATAATAAATTAATAATGAACTTTAAACCATTTTACAAGAGTTTTGAACATGTTTTAATGAAATAAAACCCAAGGTAAGGGACTTTTCTTTAAAAATCATCTTTTAAAATTCTATTTTTAAAAAAATACAAAGGAATGTTTTTATGATGCAAGTATTCATGTTTTATTATTATCTTATAGTTCTTGGAAAACTTTTATGATGAATTTTGGGACCTATATCTTCCTCTAATGCATTGGGCATGTTTATGTTGGATGTTTCCCGCAATGGTTATTCCAAGTGTAGCTGCTATGGTTACACCATAATATAAGAGTGAGGGTTATATCATAATCTAGTCATGAGTGTTACATCATAAGGTATCCGTTAGGGTTACAAATCATATGTTAGCCATGAGAGTAACAATCTTAAGTAATTAATTCTATATGTTACCTAGATGGTTTATTTAGTTCTATTTATATTTTATGGAAATCCCTTATTTTCCCAAGGTAAGTATATGATACTTTATGAGTGAGAAATATGACTTTGTGAAAATGATTTAGAATGTTTATAAGTATTCATGGACTAATAGTTCCTTTATTTTTTGTCATTTACTAATATTTTTGTTCTAATTCTATGTTCTAATTTTTTTTTCACTGGGTTTAAGGATAATTAAGAGAAAATAAGAAGCCAAGATGAATGTTGTGAAGATTTTTCATGAATAGATTTCATGTTTCATTAAAAACACTTTTATTATTGAATAAACATATATTGTTTTAGTATCACCCATTTTATATGGTTTTGGGTTTATTTTTATGAATTATTTACTAATTCTATAAAACTTTAAGCTGAAAAGAACTTTATGAATGTAAGAAATTTAACTCTAAATTAATTTACTAGATTATGTAATGTATAAGGTTGGGTCCTTATAGTTGGCATCAGAGCATAGTTTAGATAACTTTAGTGGTTATAATTATGTTAATAGAATACCAAAAATGAATTTTTCTTTATGGTAAATTTAAAATCATATATAATTGGAATATTACCATGTTGCTTTATCTAAGATATTTCTGTTCAGAATGATTTTCCATAGAAGAAACAAGGAATCTAAAGTAGGAAGGAACAAAAAGGATGATATCTTTATGAATATACTATAAGGAATGGTGGGAATTAAAACCAATTAGTTTGTGATAGTAATGGATTAGTTGAAACATGCTATAAATAGTGGATACATTCATGAAAGAGAACAAGCAGAGATACCATAAAGAAACCTGATGATAGTGGGATATTTTATAAGGAAACACCCTTCTACTTTCAGTGGATATTCTGACCTAGTAGTGGTTGAAGGGTGGATTAAATCCCTTGAAAATATATTCAATTTCATGGGGTGTTAAGATAATAAGTGGTTAGTATTTCTATTTATCATTTTGAAGGTGAGTCTGACTAGTGGTGGTAAATGGTCAAGAATATAAAGGATAACAAGAAGATTTATGCCTTGGAATGAGATGAATTTAAGAATCTGTTCCTTGAAAAATATTTTTATAAGGTGGTTCGACATATGATGTAAAATAAATACTTGGAATTGAAACAAAAATAATAAGATTCAGTGGATGTGTATGAATCAAACTTCACTCGATTAGAAAGGTACACTCCAAATCTTATTCGGGATCTTGATAGAAAAATCAATCATTTTTACTCAAGATTAAATCCAAGATACTAAAAGGTATTGGATTCCCATCAATTAAAAGGTTATAAGAATCTTTTTTGATGTTATGAGAGGGTAGAAATGGAGTTTTATGATGATCAGGTTTACTTTTACAATAATAAAAATAAATGTTCCAAATGGAAAGCAATGGGTAAGAATCAATCAAATAAATCTACAGGTAAAAAAGTCCAGTTTTTAGTTTGTGGAAAATGGGGCAAAACAAACCCTGGGGAATGCCTTAAAAATTATAGGAAGTGTTTTAAATATGGTATGTTTGGACATATGGCCAGATATTGTAATGAAAAGGAGCTTAGTGTTGGTATTTTTAATTATAATAATAAAATATTATAGTGTTTTAAATGTGGTGAGATGGGGAATTATGAAAATACATACACAAAGAAATATTTGAAAATGAAAAGTAGATAGATTATAAGTAGAAAGGTGTAATGAAATACTTTGGGACTATGTTATTAGATGATGGTCCATCTAATGAAGTGGTATTAGGAAAATTGTTTGTTTACTAAGATTTTTCTAATATCTTGTTTGATACGAGGTCTTTACATTGCCTTATGTTTGAGAAATTTTCTGGTAAATTTGAAATACCACTTCATTAAGTGAAACTAGAACTTATGGTTAAAACAATAGGGGAAATATTAAATACAAAAGTAATTATTAGAATATTCTTATTGTTGTATATTGAAAAACATTACCTAAAAAACTTGTTATTTATCCCTTAATAGAGTTTGATGTTATTTTGGGTATGGATTGGCTTTCAATTTATCATGAAAAGATAGATTGCATAGCTAAAGAATTTGTTTTTTCCAAAAAAAAATTATTTTGTATTCAAGAATGAACCCATAAAATTCATAAAATATAAGGAAGATAATAAATTTTTTAATGATGGAAATGAATGTTATCTTTCATATATTGTTGAAAACAGGGAATTGTTCAAATTAATGATGATCAAATGGTAAATGAATATCTGGATGTTTTTCCTAATGAGTTTCCCCGTTTTATACCTAATCTAAAAGGTGAATTTACCATTGAATTATTTCTTGATGATAATCAAATTTCAAAACCCCTTTATCGAATGAATAAATTAGAACTTGTTGAATTGAAAAAGAAGTTATTGGAGTTTCGTGATAAAGGATTCATTCATCCTATCACTTCAGTATGGGGTGATCCTATTTTTTTATTAAAAATAAATATGGTTCCATAAGGATTTTCATTGATTATAGAAACTTGAATAACATTACTATTAAAGATAAGTATACATTTCCTCATATCGATGACTTGTTTGATCAGATCTAGAGACATCAATATTTTTCCAAGATTGAATTTAGATCCAGGTACCATTTTCTAAATTTGAAGGAGGATGACATTATAAAAATAGCATTCTAAATTAGATATGGGCATTATGAGTTTGTTGTTATTCCCTTTGGTTAGAAAAATTCCCCTGCTGTATTAATGGATCTTATGAAAAGAATATTTCACGAATTTTTTGATTAGTTTCCTATTGTTTTTATTGATGAAATTATGGTTTATTGAAATGTTATGAGGATCCTGAAAAATATCTATGTATTTTTCTACAAACACTTAAAGAAAATAAGTTATATGGGAAATCTAGAAAATGTGATTTTTGGGTGTAGTAGATATATTTTCTTGTGAAAATTGTAAATAAGGATGGAAAAATAGTTTATCCTACTAAAAAAGTGGTTTATGAATGGAAAATACCTAAAAAGGTTATATAGATTCATAGTTTTATTGGATTATAAGGTTATTACTGATTGATTGTTAAAACATTTGCATGGTTATCTAGCATGGTAACTATGTTAACATGAAAATGGGTTAAATTTATTTGGATAGAAGACTATGATGCTCATTTTAAGGAATTTAAAATAATATTAGTGATTAATCTAGTTTTGTCTCTACCTTCTAGAAATAGAGATTTTTTCATTTACATTGATGCTTAATTGAAGGGTGTTTGGTGTGCTCTAATGAAAAATTATCAGGTAATTGCTTATTCTTTTAGACAACTAAAACCTAATGAGTTAAATTATCCCACACATGATTTGGAATTTGAAGCTTTGGTTTTCGATTTGAAAATATGGATTCATCATTTATATGGAGCCAAATGTGAAATATATAATGACCATAAAATTTTTAATATATATTTACTCAAAAGGAATTGATCATGAGGAAGTGAAGATGGATAAAACTGATAAAGTATTATGATATCATGGTCAATTAACAACCTATAAAAGAAAATAAAATTAGTGGATGCCTTGATTCAATAACATCATGCATCATTTACCATGTTATGTTTCAAACATAGCCCCTTGGTTTATGACTTGATTAATTTTTTATTTGATGTTTTTTTGTAGAAAATTTCTTTATATTGTTTCAGGTGTTAGTGTAGTCATCTCTCTCAGAAATAATTAATAAAGTGCAAAATAAATACCATGAGTTTAAAAAAAAGTTATAATTTGTTAAGGAAGTTAATTTTCCTAAATTTAATATTGATAAAGATTGTTTCATAATATTTAGAAAGGGATTATATGTTCCATGTGATTCCTTACTGAAGAAAGAATTGTTTTTTCAATCCCATAGTTCTCCATTTTCAGTTCATCCAAGTAGTACTAAGATGTACCAATATATTTGGGACTATTACTAGTTGGATGGAATAAAAATAGATATTTCTAATTTTATAATAAAATTTTTGACTTATCAATAGGATAATGTTGAGTGAAAACTTCTAAATTGGATTCTTTAGCCTTTTCGAGAACCATAATGGAAATAGAAAAATAATATCCATGGACTTCATAGTAGGACTACCAAAGACTTATTTAGGTAACAATGTGATTTGGGTTATTGCTAACTGAATTACTAAATTTTCATATTTCCTTCATATTCAAGACACTATTTCTCCGGACCAGGTTTCTTGATTTTACCTCAAAGAGATTGTCATGTTACATGGAGTTACTTTCTCCATTGTATCTAACCATGATCCCATGTTAACTTCTAAATTTTAAAAAGGACTTTAGAAGTCCTTGGGAACTGAATTAAATTTCAGGACAACCTTTCATCCTTAATTTGATGGAGAGTCTGAGTGAACAATTTAGTCATTTAAAGAAATGTTATGTTCTTGTTCAATGGATTACTAGCGATGTTGGGATTATCATCATTATTTAGTTATGTTTTCTTATAATAATAGTTTTCATTCCAGTATATATATGGAACCTTTTGAGGAATTATATGGAATGAGGTGTCAAAATTCATAAATTTTTGATGAAGGTAGGGAAAGGAAGGTGATGGGACTATAAATTTTAGAGTATGTGGTCGAGAAAGTGAAGATGATCCAGAAAAACATGAGGACAACTTAGAGAAGTAACAAAAGTTAGGCAGATAACAGGAGGAAAGAATTTTCCTTCAAGGTAGGTGATCATATTTTCATTAAAATATCTCATTGGAAATGTATTATGAATTTTTGTGAGAAAGGAAATCTAAGTCCATGATTCATTTTACCTTATGAAATACTAGAGAAAGTTGGACTAGTTTTCAACCGAGTAGCTTTACCATCGAGTTTATTTCAGGTACACATTGTTTTTCTTGTCTTGATGCTAAGAAAGTATGTGCTAGATTCATATCATGTTCTGATCCCAGAAGTAATTGATCTATAATAGAACCTTTCTTATTAGTAAAATACATTTTCGATTTCTGATCGAAGAAACCAAGTATTGCGGAATAATGTAATTCACCAGGTTGAGTTTTTGTGGAGAAAAAAGGGGTTGAAGAAGCAATGTGGGAATCGGAAAATGTTATGAGTAAAAGGTATCCTCGGTTGTTTAATAAGTGAATAAAAATTTCAAAGACATAATTTTCATATCGGGGGAGAATTTAACAACCCAGGTACTTATAAAATATATTTTTTCATTCTATAATTAAATAATTAAATTCATTATAAATGTATAATGAAATAAGTGGTATTTAAAGAAATTAAAGAATATATAAAAATAGAATTGTAAACTCACCTATGAAAGTATAAATAAAATTTATGTATATTATTGGTGAAAATACGATATATTTATATCATGGAAAAAGTAAATAAATGTTTCCAAAATAATAAATTATGTGTTGGTATTTTTGTGACACATAAATTTATTATTTAAAATTATATAATTAATATAATGATTTAGAAGATAATTTAAATTTATAAAATATATTTATAAATTAATATTTTCTTTTCTTAGGATTATAAGATAATTTTATGAGACCTTAATTATTTTTTTAAAGTGTCATAAAATCGATTATAATTTTAAACTCGGTATTTTTTGAATAAATGAAGATTTTAATTAGAAATGAAATTTCCCACATTTATGAAATTATTTTCATAAAATGTAGTTCATTATTTAATTCTAAATTTTGAAAAATGGTTTGGATGAATTTTTTTTCTAAAATTGTTGAATTTTTGGTGTATAGTGAAATACAGTAATTTATAGTATTTAACAAATTCATGAATTATTGAGTCATTGATGATATATGTATAATTTAAGCCCAAAATATTGAAATATCCTTAATTTTTTAAAAATATTTATTGATAATTTTTAAACTATTCATAGTCTTGAGCCAAAATTATAAACTAATGAATAAAATAATAAAAAAACACCCCTCTCCTCCACTACAAATACCACCCCTCACCAACTCTTCTCCTAACACATCCAAATCCTTGTATATTGTTTAATTTATACCTAATTACCTTCCCAAGACTCTTACTCACATCCATGACCCATTGGTCTCACCAAAAGTCCAAAACCAAGTTCCTTAAGGAGGTTCCCAAGGAGAAGAAGTTCAAGAGGTAAAATCCTCTTTTTAAATTTATTTTCTTTTCTTATTCTATCCTCACCCCATCATCCAAGTGACATGGTAACTCTTATATCTTTAATATAATGTAATTATATTATGTTAATAGAATATATATCATAAAATCTATCATATTCTCCTCTTATTCTAAAAAATGAAAATATTGTCCGTGATGTTTCATTTTACCGTTATCATGGATGATGTGTTTTTATTTTCTTTTACCACATTCAAGTGTGGTCATAAAATCTTTATTATGGTTAATATATACTTTATTATACATATTAGAAGTTATATAATGTTCTTTAACCAATATATAAACATGATATTAAATAAAATGATATAAGTTCGTGATGGTTGTAAAAACTACCAAAATAAATTAAATCATTTTCATTGATGTTTTATCTAATGAATCATGCTAATATAAGAAAAAAATGATTTATGAAATTATGAAAACATATTAATACCTTTTATTTATACTTATGTAGTTTTTATTCCATTCAAAAATAAATTCCATAGTGAACCAACCATGGACACCTTGAAATAAATACACCTAAAAAATGAAAATAAAAAAATATTATTAATAAATGGGTGGAAAAATGTTATAAAATATTGTATAAGTTATTATAAATATGAATATTTTTTTAATAAATTAATAAAACTATTTAAACCATTATCCATGAGGTTTTAAAACATTTTAATGAAGTAAAACCAGAGGTAAGGGACTTATCTTTAAAAATACATTTTCGAAATTATTTTTTTAAAACATTCAAAAGAAATGTTATTGTGATGAAAGTATTCATGTTTTATAATTATTTATGGTTCTTGGTAATTTTTTATGATGAAGTGTGGGACTTATATCTCCCTCCAATTCAGTGGGAATGCTTATGTTTTAAGCTGACAGTGATGGTTATTCCACATGTAACTATGATGGTTACACCATAATGTAGCTGTGAGGGTTAAATCACAAGGTATGTGTGATGGTTAAATAATAAGGTAACCATGAGGGTTACAAATGATATGTTTTTTTGTGACGGTTAAAGTATTAATTAAGTAATTCCCAAATTTACCTAATTGGTTAATTTATATTCTTTTATGTTTTATGGAAATATCTTATTTTCATATGGTAAGTATATGATACATTATGGGTGAGAAGAATGCCTATGTAAAAATGATGTCATATGTTTATAAGTATTCATGAACTAATAGTTCCTTTATTTTGTTTACATTACTAATATGTTTATGCTTATACTAAGTTTTAATTTTTTTATTGGGTTTAAGGATAAGTAAGAGAAGAGAAGAAGCCAAGCTAAATGTTGTGAATATTTTTTTTGGAAAATATTTCATGTTTTATAAACATATTTTTTTACTTTGGAAGAAATTGGTACAATTTTAGTAGTTTCCACTTTTTATTCTTTTGGGTTGATTTGTATGAATTATGTCCAAATTTTCTAAAACTCTAAACCAAAAAAGATATTTGAGAATGTAAGAACGTGAATAATAAAATAATTTACTAGATTATGTATTGCATAATACTCGGTCTTTATAAAGGATCACTGCACCTATACATGAGTGTAAGAGATAATAGTGGATAAAGAGTGAAGAAGATAAAAAAGAGAGAATATAATATTTATTAAAATTAAATTATTAATATTAATTTACATGGAAAATAAATATAACAAAATCTAAACTAGAAAACTAAAGTATTATCCAACTCCTAGTTTTGATCCCTTGCTAACTGATAGCCAATTCCACCCCTGGACCTATATTTATCGTACTAAAATGAACCCCCTTGGGAATCATGAATTTATTAAATTTTCTTAATAAAATGGTCCAAGTCAACCGTGGGTATTATGGGGTCATCAATGCATGGTCCATGCATTAATATTTAGTAAAACAATTATAGAATTTCCCGTTAGATCATAACATAGAATAAAACAAAGTTTCACATCACCAATCTTCATGGCTCATATTATTTTAAATATTTCATAGCTTGATTTCAAATATTTAGATTTTTCTTATAATGTTATGGGTTGAAAATATGTTTTTTACCATGAAACTATTTTTTTTATCTTGAACTTTATTTTTCATTATTTCTTCATCCCAACTCGCATTTCTAATGAATATAACATCATGAATAAGTGAATAATAATTTGAATTGTTGTTTTCTAGTTATTTTGGATTTATTTCCAAATGAATATTTAATTCTGAGCTTTGTACATGAGCCTTGACTTATCATATGTCACAAGACATAATTTTCATCATGAATCCATCACCGTTTTACTCATTTTTAGTCAGTAATTACATCTTTACAAAAATTAATAATAAAAATAAAATATCAGTAAGAATAATGAATTTATTTTTCAAAAATATATTTTATATTAAAATAAGTATTCATGAAATGGTTCTATCACATAACTTTAGGTGGGTCCCTAAAATTTCATTGGTCATCTTTATCTTATACAGTCATTAATATCCTCCTCATAGTTATCCACTATCCCACCTAGTGCCTTGTCATCCATCTCTCTACATCCATATTTCCACTGTAAAGGGAAAATTTAGAGTGATTCATATCATAATTGGGTAAATCAAATAACAAATGAAACCTCATAAGTAAAAATACACATACTCCTAGAATAGTACATTGAGTCCTAAGGTTGACTTAATTATCACCTTCAATATATATGAAAAATGAATCAAGAGGTTTATCACACAAGCATGACCGCCACTTAGGATATGTTCCAAGACACTATAGAATAATCCAATGTTAGTAATGGGGGACCCCAATTATTTTCCTATAATAAAAATAAATGAGGCATCTTATATCTCATATCCTATTTCTAGATCCATAACAAGGATCAATGTATCACCAGGACCACTAATCCCAAATCTGTTCTATGCCTTCAATAAAAGAATATTGGGTCTTACAGCTAACATAACAACTAAATTCAATCACACGGCTCTCTTATATAGAACTAAGGTGAAAAACATGATCATCATTATAATTTAAAGAATCTTTCATAGGATAATAGTGAACAACTCATCTATTACTCGATCTAGATCAAGGGATCAAACCCAAACCAAAGGTAACCCAATTCTCCCATATATACATTCCAAGTGAAAACCTATCACATGTCTCAATCTAATCTGAAAAACCCATCAACCAAGGAAAGTTTTAACCTATGGTTCTTATTTTTTCAAGAAACTTGGGTAAACATGAAAATAAATCATAAACAATAATATCATACAAGCATACAATCCTTGGAAAAATAATGCATTGCTCACATTGGATAAAATAGACCAAAATATATCTCAAAACATACTCTCATGTATTTCATTTCAAACCAAGTAAAATAATAATTATAAATATTTATAAAAAGATAATTACATGGTAAATTACTTTTACAATGCCCATGATAAATAGCCATGAAAAATAATATTTAGTAAACCCCTCTTTAGACTGAAATATCATTTCAAAATCATCAATTTAAGTAACTACATTAATTTAGAAAATCCATTTGAAACCATTTCTTTAAATCAACCATTTCCTTTTAAATACTATTTTAAAAGGTAAGAGTATTTCCTTGAAATGAATTTTAACTGAAATCTACTTTTTAAAAGAACATTTTCGAAGGAAAATATATTTACTTTATAAAAAACTCAAAAAACCAAAAAATCTATAAATTGGTCCACCAACACTTGTTCGGCCAAGGTGAAACCAATTAACCATTTAAAAATATATATGATCCTTGTTGACTATTCGGTCAATGTAAGCCTACCCCAATTTATAGGTTGAGGTCACATAATATCATTCCACATTCCATGAATAATAGTAATGATCACATAATAATAATTTAATATCAATAATCAAGAGACTCAATATTATAAATTCCACCTACCTTAAAAATTGATCCATTCATTTATACCAAGATTTTATCAGCCCTTGATAATTTACCAATCACTTATCAGGTGGATATATGAAATCAAAACCGTGATCCAAAAGGGCATGGTTCACTCTCGATGCATACTTATATCATAATACAAATGATGTGAAATGATGAGTTTTCAAGATTCTTGAGTCACCTATATACCACACACATAAAACCCCCTTCAGTTTGATACGATTCCACTATTATTTGTTAGAATCACTCCCATATTCCTAATCGAAATCAATGATATCATAAGAGAAATAAGGGGAAGAACAAATTAAGATAAATGTGATGATATTACATAGAATTAGTATAATCACAATAACAATAGATTAGGTTTGATAAAATTTATAAATAAAGGAGGAATGAGGGATAAAATTCTACCCTCCCTCTTGATTTTTCCATTAGAAAGAAGGAAATCACAAGTAGGGGTTAAAATGAATCCCTCATAAAATTACTAATGAAAATTTCTAAAATATGGGACAATATTCTATTTGGTACCTAGTAGGATCCCACAAGATACCAGGTTGATCATTAGGTACCAAATAGACCCAACTGGCCAATAATTGTAATGATCAATGGGGATACCACACTAGCTCCCCCACTAGTACCCAATAACAATGGACAAGTACCCGATGGTATGATATTGCCAAATTATATCCTTTTTCAGTCACCAAAATCTTGATAACTCACATTGAGTATTATTCCAATAATTTTACACCTCATAAACATCTATTTAAACATCATAAACACATAAAAAAGACATGTTTATTAATACATATCA
This sequence comes from Viscum album, assembly GCA_963277665.1. Classification (NCBI taxonomy): domain Eukaryota; kingdom Viridiplantae; phylum Streptophyta; class Magnoliopsida; order Santalales; family Viscaceae; genus Viscum; species Viscum album. The sequence goes on from OY728165.1 coordinate 915,156,977, forward strand.
AAAAATTCAATTTCACATGACCACTAAAATAATGGAAGGTTGACCTGCCTTCTAGTTTATCGACACTTAAATTGACGGGACATTACAAAATGAATCTAATAAAATTAGTACATGTATATAAAAAACTAAGAAAAATGGAAAATTTTGACATGTTCTGTAGAAGTTTATATCACACTTTCCTCGAACATCGCTACTTAAATGAATGTTTATTCCCAAAAAGAGAGAGTAAATATGAGATGGTATGAAGAAAGAAATGAAAACACTGAGTAATTGGTAAACCCGATAGAAGAATTATCCCAGAAGGAATTTAATATGAAATATAATAATTATGTATATGATATATGTAATGTGACTTTAGGATTATATTATTATTGTTTTAATACATTTGTATAGCCTTATAATTCACATAATAATTGGATCATCTTCATTCACATATATAATAATTCACCTTAGATAAAGAATATATTTACATGATTAGAATATTAAAAGATCATTGAAATGATATAAATGTGTACCTATAACCAATGATAACATAGTTATGTCAGTTTTGAAATGTGGGTGTTCCTACATATGATTCATTCAGGGAGGATTCATTTCAGATAACTGATATTCTTATGTGTACCATAAATAATTATCTTATTGAGGGAATAATGTTTTGTTTGGGAATGAATGGGATAATATATTTTATAATAAGTGGAAAAAATATGTGGTAGGGGAATATAAAACATTGATATATAAAGTTTTAAAATATTGATCTTTTTATTGATGAAACATTTTTTAAATACGATTATCAATATTATGAAAATATTTTGAAGAAAGAAATTCTATCACAACATATATAATGAAATGAATGTTTGGAATATTTTGAGGTGATAAATGTTATTTTTTGGAATTTTTTTTACACTTTAGAGAAAGATAACAAGTATCTTTGATGATACTTGCTTCAATTATAGAATAAAATTATATTATTTGATTTAACATATTGGTCATTTAGTTTTATGAACTATTTTTCAGATATGATGCATACTAAGAAAAATTTATATGGATTTTTAATCATAGTTAATCAAAATAATAATAAAAAAATAAAGGATGAATTAAGATCATATTGTGACATGATAGACTATTGTATTAAGAAAGTGCTTCATAATAAGATTATTGGTATGAATAAGTAGTTTATTCCTCATGTTTGTTACATGATAAAGAGTTGTAACCATTTTTTCATGTTTTAGAGTGTCTCAAGGATATAGATGATTACTCAAGAAATATATCAAAGAAAGTTAATAATAGAAAGGTGAATTTGAAATCCATGAAATCACATGATTATCACATACTGTTACATGATTTGTTTCTAAAAATAATTTTACATGTGTTAAAAAAATTAAGAGTGTAAATTATTCATGTGTAAAACTTATATAGTGGAATAAATTCTAAAATATTAATTAAAAATGATATGAAAAATTTAACTATATAAGAATATAAATCATAATGAATTATAAAAAATAATTACATCACCTATATTCACTTGAATTATGTATCTTACTATACAACTCCCCCCAAAATTTTTTGATAATGATCTAATTTATTTTAATTAGTTGTATCACTATAAAAGAATTATATATATCATGAATTATTATTTAATAAATATAAACCATACCGTTTGATCTGTATTCAAAGAATATTTGTCAGATGAGTGCATGAAATTATATTATATGTATTTGGATAGTGTCTATATAAGGTATAATCAAACAATGAGAAATGAATATGAGAAATATGATCCAATTGAACTAAATTTTTCTCACCTAAAATCACTAGGTCGAGTTCTATGCTATTATATCGAATATTATTAGAATTTAGTATAGGGTGATGGAACACCTTAACACTATAAGAAAATTTCCATTTTGTGGGTGTTTAAACCGCCGCTAAATGTTTCTGTGACAGTTTCAAAAAAACCACTACTAAAGTTGGTATCATCATCCAACACACAATGGTTTATTCCATTTAGTGGTGGTTCCTTCCATTTAGTGGAATTTTCTGGTAAGAATCTTAGAAAGTATATTTATAAGAAACTTTCTTCATTTTAGAAGGGGTTTTCTTCATTTTAGTGGTTATTTTCCACCAAAAAAATGATGAAAATTTAACAGTGGTTAAAACCACCAATAAAATCGAAAGTTTTTTTTACCAAAAAACGACCACTAAAATGAAGAAAACTACAGCTAAATAATATCATGGAATATTTAGTGGCCCTTTTTACCACCACCCAAAAAAACATCATTATATAGTGGTGGTTTAAAATGCTGCAAAAATGGAATATTTATTGGTGGTTTAAACTACCACTATATGATGATTTACAAAAAAAGAAAAATACAGAATCTGCAGCCCCAAAACAGACCTATAAAGAAACAAACAAAAAATGCATAAAATCTCTTATACATGTATGCACAAGGTAAAAATAAACATATCACATACAATCCTGAATGAAATTATCTAACTTGGATACCATGGCTCTATTTTCATTATGTCATTATGTGCTATCATGGACTCTATTATAAATTATCATACCTGTATTGATTCTATGCCAAAATCTCATCATCACCTCACATTCTTCCATCACACTCATAACACGATGCATACCTGAATACTTAGGGTGGGAATCATCTATGTCTTTGACTCGCTACCTAAAAAATCATGATAAATTCTTACATTTGAATCCTAAACCAATACATCATTAATCAAGGTAGTGTCCATCATCCATGAATATCCTTATACCATGACCCAACCCTCTCACTCAACATGGTCCACTATCACAACCCAATCTTACCCAAGCAATGTTCCAATATCCGAATTCAAGACTACTTAGGGAAAGGCACTACTTCATTAAAATTAAGAATCCATCTCACCCATGGTAGTTTAAGTAGATCCATCTCACTGATAGTAAGGCCAAGCCTCAGGATCCTCTCCCCCACCAGGTCTATCGCCTATCATAAGCACACAAAATGACACACATGAAATAACAAATATTGAATGAATCTAGTCACATAGATCACCAAAAAATCCCATGGTGATAGTATCTTGAGACACAACCCCTCATCCCAAAGCACATATTTCCTGTCAGGGCACCAACTAGATTCCCTATACCCATCATGATCTAAGCTCATTGATATGATCTCATACCTATCACCTATTGGTCACACCACTACCCACAATCTCCCTTGACCCAAACCTTAGTTCCTATTCCAACTATAAAAAATAACATATCTCTCATATTCTTACTACCTAGGTATCATCCCAACCTATCATGCTCTATACCCCTTGGAAACATGATTCCATGTACCAAACAACTCCCATGACCTGCACCTAGGTTCTATTTCCCATATCTTAAGGAAGATATTTAAGCCTTACACCTAGTTAAAACCCTTCCCTATAACACATAATCTCACCCAAAAGGACTCATCCCACTCATAGTTCACATTAAGACTCAACCCACACTTATGAGGATGTTTCCCATGAATCCTGATCCATATGTTTGTCTCACCCATTTTTTTCACTGGTCTTAATCCTATCATACCTATCAAACTACCCTTAGGGAAAATAGCCAAGGATACCCACATAAAGTCTCATATCTATATACCACTTGACTTATATTTTTAAGTTACATAGTACCCTTTAACTATGGTCATTTGGTCACCAGAGAATTATAATTACCTATAGTATTACATAGAACTTATTCTGAGCTTAAGAGGCACAAAAAAATCCTATATATTTATCTATAGTTTTTATAAACCATATTCATCTATGCATTCCTCTAAAACATCAATTATGGAATGTAATAATATATAAACAAGTATATTAATTTACACAAATTATAACATTCCACCATATAATTATACAAAAAAACAAGATATAAATGGTTTTAGCCTCTTCAAACATGGGAAATCATGAAAATAACATGTGAATACTCTATGAAACAAATGATACATGAAAACAAATCCTCTCTTTCCATATTGTTCCATGATATCAAAGAGACCACTAATCACTACCCAATGATGAACTCTACACATCACCCTCTCCATCTTCTCCTCTACTTCCTACTACAAAAACCTGCTGGACAATTATATTGAAAATTAAATAGTGTTTTATATTGTTAGTTAAACTTAAAAATAATTTTTTTTGTAAAATAAATTATTTTAATTTGTTTGATTTACCTTCTCACCACTAGTCATCGATAAAATATCTCCAAGGACAGATCTGGTCATCTTCTGATATAAATCAATCAATGATTTCTACAAAGCAGATATCTAAGCCCCATGTTCCTGAATTGTACTTTTCATAGAATCAAACTCTCTCTGATCATCTCAGGGTAGGGAGTGACTAAAACCAATAATATATGTATCTTGAATCCCAAATGTACTTCTAGAGACATCATATGGAAATGGACACAAACCCATCATGTGCACTCAACCAAGATGCTCCTTCCCATGGATTTTACCAACTAGGTCATCCTAAGAGACTGAGAAGGAATGCATGTGATTGTCATCCCATAGTTATTTAATTTTTACCTATAAATAAAACATCATTCATATTTTGAGAAATATATTTTAACATAGTGATGACTGATAATAAGTTATTATAATAAAAAATGAATTCATACCCCAACTTCTTTGGCCGAATCATTAACACAACACCCATCAAGATTTTTTATGAACATCCAACCACAGTTCGGTTGATGAGACTTGGTGCCCTAAATTCTATGAATTCCTTAAAAAAATATAAATAATCAATTTAATATATGTAATATATAATATTGTCTTATAAACATTTAAACTAATAAAAATATTACTAGGTTCGACCGGTTTCAGGAAAAACTCTTTGACCCGATAGTGTGGGGGATGATTTTCTTAGCTCGATTCGATGGAATATTCCTTAAAACATCTTAAAATAAATAACATGTAATTTAATAGTAATATATGAAATGCCATATCCTTATCATATACATGTATAAATGTAAAATGAGATTAATATAACACTATATATTTAAAAACCAGATGCTTCCCATGATGATGGATATCAACAAAAACATTCCATTGCTATCTAGGTACCCCATTGGGTACCTTAACATTAAATTACTAGCTTCTCAATGATGTAACATTGAGTTTGTTCCATAATTTCCATTTAAAATCCTTCCATTTCTTACTCAAAATTTTCAATGTTGACTCTCGTGCTATAAGATCAGCAACAAGAAAGTATAAAAACTTCAGTACAAAGAGATTAATTTTAAAAATATTAGAGTTCACTAACAAAATGAAATTCAATTACACCATAATCTATTAAAATTACCTTTATCTTTGAATAAAAAAAATCAATCTCTCTAAGATAAAGGCATATGCCTCTAATCAGAACACATAATTGGAAGGGTATCCGAATTCACCACCAACTATCATAGAATCCGGCCAAAAAATCCAACATCATCATCCATTGGGAACCTATAAAAATAAAATGGGACAACTATCTTCATTTTGTTCAAATTCAAGACATCTGAACTTTTCATATTTCTCTCCTTGGTATTATTATTTCTATTTTTATGAAAAAATATTTAGTAGTATAAAAAACTAAAATAACATTATTCATATTAAAATTTGTACCTATAATAATCACCCTGAAATATCCCTATGAAGAACCAGGAGTGTCGACCTACATCCTCACTGCTGAGGCTTCTGAATGGGGAGGTGTTGGCTGAGCTACTGATGGGATGCTGATAGAGGGTGTGAGAGATAGTGTTGGGGTGAAATCAGAGGGTGTCTCAAATGCTGTAGGGAGGGATACTGACAGGTCATCATTTGTCTGTATGAATGGGGGAACATCGACTGAGAGTTGACTAGAATCAGTATAATGCTTCGTACTTGAAATTTCAGTCATTTAATCAAATAAAATTAATTTTATAGCAAATATTTCAGAAAAATCATATAGAAAAAATATAAATGATAACAGATGCACAATACTAAAAAAACAATACATAACTATGATAATTAATGACGTCACTAATAATATAAGTGGTTGATAAATGATTGGATGACTGCTCATACAATCATTTTGTTCTTCAATCATGTCATTTTACTACTCTATCATTACTTAATCTACATAATCCACCCTATTAAGAATAATATTTTCAATATCATGATTGAAAAATAAGTTCACTTATTTTTGTTGATGGGATTCAATGTCAGAGGTCAAATCTCCCACTTCATCACCAATATCATACAAGTATCTTTATTTTACACGAGCAACTACACTCCACCCTTTATTAATGAAATATTCAAAATAATAAATCATTTTTTCTTATGATGATAAGATATACAGATCATGTAATTCATGGTCACTCACATCCATCAAGCGAGAGAAGTTCATAAAAGTAAATTGCACAGAATCTCTTTTAATACCCCTGATAAAATCGACCCAATTTCATTTGAATAAAACAATTAAAAAATTCCCATGATAGTTTAATTTGATAATATCAATCAAATTTATATATTATTCTACATATAAAAATATAATTATACCACTATTATGTGTTTTGAAACCCTATTCCCAATTGACTGTGTGAAATTTAAATCCATTCACATTGTAAGCGTCGAACATTCTAGTCTATTTTAGAGGACCTCAAGAAAGAAACTTCAAATCGTCTGAAAACTCAACTCGTATATTTTTATTCAAGATTTATAAAAAGTAATATACATTATTATATTTACAAATATAGGTGTCATCCTAATATATATATATATATGTATGTATTGATTGAAATATTTATGAACTTTCACGTTGTTCAAACCATTCTACAATCTCTTTATTAACATTTTTATATATTTCTCTTTTTGTGTTCAACCTCTCATAATTATCTTGGTTTATATCCTCAACTCTTCAATAAATGGATTTTCAATCTAACTATTTAGCAGCACATATCACTGTGTTTTTAATAATTCCATTTCTATTAGTGTAACATTTGAGCTCCTCCCAACCGATTGGCCAATAACAGCAATGATTTTTTTATTTCACACATATTTGAGATTGAGTTGATGTATTTTCAATACGTCCAACTTGATTGAATCTTTTCTCAATATCATGAAAGTAAGTATAATTAAAGGTAATACAATCCTCTTCCAAATAGCCTCCAGAAATAGTTCCTTTAGGTTGAGCTTTAGTTTTCACAAATCATTTTAAATTCCCAAGATATCTATGAAATAAAAAAACAAATTTTGTATTTAATGAAGTTCCAAGAATTTTTTACTTAGATGATAAACATATAGAAAAATTACCTCTCAAATTTATACATCCATCGACAATGTATGGGGCATCCTTATTTAGTTTGTTTGATAGAATACACAATTAAATGCATCATTAAAGTAAAACATTATCATGAAAAGATCATCCCCATTTCACAAAGTGTCAATAAAAATATATCCTAATGGTTTTCAAGTTTAAATAATTGTAGAGGTTTCTCACATATTTTTCTATAGAATGAACAAAATTGGAGTACAACCGTAGTAACATTTTCATGTAATAATTAATGAAATAACAGTGGTAGTAACTTCTGTAACAAAATATTTGAATCATGACTTTTCAGTCCATGTAACCTATAATTCTGTAAGTTAATACACCTTCAGATGTCACTTTAATACACCTCAGATACCTTCACATGTTTTCAAATTCTAATTAATGTTTCTTTATCTATAATTTTCATTGCAAAGATTTTCAGAGCATACTTTCCATTATCATTTGGGCAGAGATCAATCTTTATGTTCATTTTTTATAAGTCTTTCTGAGAATTGAGATGGTCCTTAAATTTTCCATGATCATTAAGAAATTTGAAGATCAAAATGTCCAAAAAATTCTTATCAATATGTATAATATCAATCTTATGCTGCAAAAAACTAAATTCCCAATCTGAAATTTTGAATAATATACTTTTTTTCTTCCATTTTTTTGTTCCAATTTCACAAAACAATGAACTTAGAACTCATTTCCCACTATCTTCCCAACGATGCACCTTCCCAAATTCTGTTTCAACATTTCCATGTTGTGAATATTTTTTTGAACCTGTTAACAACTTTGGAGGTGATCTACGATAAATATAACCATAGAATTTTGACTTGTTTAATTGAAATCCATGAGATGCATCGAGAAATATTTGACGAAACAAGAAGCATAATTTTTTTTCTATGAGGTAGTCATTCGAGATCAAAATAATAGTTACGAACAAAATAAGAAAAACCCATGTAAGTGTTCAAACTAGTTAAATTTCCACGTCTAGGGATGTCACTATTGGCCCACATTAGATCAGTTCACACCTTGAACATTGTTCTAGAAGATACATCATATATCTCAACACTTTTTCTCCATAACTCCTACAATTATTCTGTTAGAGGTTGTAAGTATACATCAATATCATTCCCAAGCATTTTTTTCCGGGAACAATCATGAAAATGATAAAAGTCATTTTTTTCATACACATTCATTGAAGAAGATTGTAAGGGATCGAAATATAGAGGATGGTCAGGAGGGAACCCAAGAAGGTGTCATTCGTCCTATTGTGGCCAGTGGTGATGGCTGCTCTGGCCATCCTCCCTTCTCCGGGGAGGGGGTAGACTCCTCCTTCCTTTTCCCCCTTTATTAACCTCGCATTTCTCCCCAATTTTCCTGGCATCCACCTTGGCCTGAAGGTCCCCTCGCTTCACCTCGGGGACCCTCACTTCCCATTTCCCTCTGCAAATTCTCTGAGGTGTTGGACCTCTTTAGCCTCTCCCTAGTTGCGTGTTTTGATCAGAGATTCCCCCTGTTGGACAGCTTCGACAGATTCGTTAATGACACCTGGTCTCTGAAGGAGTGAGTCACCGACGGGCTGTTGGATCCTCGACACTTCCTTCTTCATTTTGCTAATGAGGATGACCTCACCGAGGCTTGGTCTAAGGGCAAGTAGGTATGTGAGGGATCTCTCTTCTAAATGTTCAGATGGGGCTAAAAATTTCACTGGAATTGGGATCCTCTGACCATGGCACTCTGGGTATGTTTTCTGAGCTTACCCATCCCCATTGAAAACCCTTATATACTCTGAATATTATGCAATCTCTTCAGATGTTTTATAGATTTTGATAACCGTTCACGTTCTTTGTTCCACCCCATTACTCCTCGCATCTGCGTGGAAATTGATGTTTCTAAGTCTTCATTGGATTCTGTCTGGATTGAGGTGGATGAAGAACTCAGAGTTCATCAGGAAGTGTTGTTAGAGTCCTGGTTCAACTACTTCTCAATGTGTTTTCTTTTGGGACACTCACCGAATGATTTTCATTCCAGGAAGGAGTTTTCTCATCTTGAATCTAAGGCGAACAAGGCCCCAGGTGTTTCTTATGATGTTTGTGGCAAGAGCATGGATATGAATTATGATAGGTCTATTAATGGTAGTGAGAGATCTATTCGAGATCCTGGTAAGAATTTTGGTACTGTGTGTTTGGGTGAAGTGGTGAAGCAAAAGCAAGTTAAGGTATTACCTCCTAATCCGAATGTAAGTGGAATTTTAAGTAGGCTGAGAAGAGACCTAGCAAGTCCTTCGAGCATAAAAATTATTACAGGGGAAGCTCATCCTAGTGCAATGAAAGATGTTAATCTAGATAGGCTCAAGGCTAAAGTACCATCTCCAGTGAATTTAGTTAGAGCCAGGGTTTTAACTTCTAAGGGCGAGGTGTTCCCATGTTCTGGAACCTATGTTGTGGATGTTTGTGCATGAAGTTGTAATAACCCTGGAAAGGTGATCCATCCATTTGGAAGTGGCAAATATATGGATTTTCAAGAGTTGGAGGCACCTTCACTAGGAGTAAGTAGGAAGTTGGGCCCCAAACAGGGACCCAATCTGAGGAAGACTCTAGCCTGTATCAATTTGAACAACCACTTTGAGTGTTTTCAGTCCAATGGAGGGGTTGATTGCAACTCATCCTATCCCCTAGATGTTGAGTCTGATGGAGAAGGACAAACCTCAGATGAAAATGTTATAGGAGAGATCAATAAAGGCCTACACAATCCAAGGAGGAAGAAGGGTAGTAAAGAAAACAGGGATCTGGGGGGATGCATTGTATCCAAAAAGCAGAAACCAAAGGGTCGCAAAGACTACTCCCATCTTCCTCATCCAATGGAGACACGATCAGCCAATAAAGGTAGAAAATCCAAAGAACATGAGGTTCATATAGTTGAAGGTGAGGAGGTCCAGTACATAGAATCCGGGTCTCCAGAACATGGCATAGAGGTTTCAAAGGAATAGGACAATGGGGACGTTTTATAAAACCCTTTGGGGGATGTAAATGAGAGGTTGGAGGTTCGGTTTAGGGATAAAACATTGCTTTTCGAGGACATAGAGCTGGTGAAGGAGGCCGCATACCCTCCTAGATAACAGCGTGAAGAGGAGCTATGGGAACTTATTGTCCATTCTGAGGAAGAAATGCTAGAGAAATCAATTTCATTCAATGCCTCGAAATAGGATGTTGATAAGTTGTCTGAGATATAACTTCATGTGGCCACTACACAGGTGCAGATGGAGTGGATCGACAAGAAATATCATATCATGGCAAGAGTATTTAATGAAGGGAAGTTAAATATGGAGGAATTCATACAGATGTGGGACAAGTTTGAATTTTGGTTCGGTGACCTTATGAAAGACGATCCAGATTTCGAGGTAAACGAACTTTTATGGAAACTTTCTAGGAATATTGCGTCTAATAGAATTAAACACGATTTCAATGGTTCGTCTATCTCTTTTGCTGTTTAATGCTCTGTATTTTGTACCGACTTGGGTTCTCACTTCCCTTTAAAATTGTTTGATAATAAAAAAGTAATTTCCAATTAAGGGATCGAAATAACCAACCAAATTCTATAACTAGTGCTCAATGTCCCAAATGGGTTGAATCCATTGACAAAAAATCCCAATAAAAAATTCCTAGGATCAAATGATAAATATGGATATAATGAATCAAATTTCTTCCATGATGGTGAATATCTTGGATACCATATTAACCCATCATTGTTATTATCTATAGAATGTCACTTCACATGTTCATCAGTTTTTAATGACATAAATAGTCTTTACAATCAAGGCTTTAAGAGAAAGTAACACAAAAACTTATCAAGTGTGTTCCTTTTATGCTTCTTTATAGTATTATGTTGATACAGACTTAAAAAATCACCCATTGACTTCCATCTAGAATATGAATAGTTTTTACAATCCTATTTGCATGAATCCTTTCCCTAATAAAGCATACAATCATTGGAATACACATTTATTTTTGTATAATTCAGACCGATCTTGTTAACATATTTTTTCATATCATAAAAAGACTTAGGGATATTTTCTTCAGGAAATGCATCACACAATAATTCCAATATCATGTAAATTTATTTATTTGTAATTCCACATAGGCATTTGATATGGTAAAACTTTAGTAGAAAAAGGATGTTTTTAATATTTCAAACATCCATTGTAAAACTCTGGATTTCCATCATCAACTAAACCATGAAACACATTTTTCTTCTTAGTGAAGTTTTATCTTACATTAGTCTCCACAGAATCAAGGGGAGGATCTAACGATACATTACAATCCTGATTTGGTTGTTTTATTATCTAAAAAACATCAATTTTGAAGTTTTTATTTTTAGTAACCTCAACAAGTAGTTCTGATATGTTTTGATGTTGATTTTGGTGTCTTCCAATGCTAAATGCATCGTTTATAAGGTTTTTCATTTCATTGTCCCTTTTCGATGAAGTTGGGCGCTCATTCTGTCAATTGACATCAATGATCAAACATTTTGTGATGTTTTATTCTTCATGCCAAATCAAACACAAATATTGACCAGAAAATTAATACAATATCAAGTGTTCATAAACATCATATCTCTTCAACCATCTTCTTAATTTACTTTTAGGACAAGGGAATTTTATTCTCCCATTAAAGAATCGATCGAAAATTAAAAAATCTAAAAACTCCTCCAAACCCTTAGCATACTAATGTGTATTCCCTGGTAATGTTATCCAGCTCTAATCTATATATATCACAATCTTCCTATACTTTATTAAAAAAATTAAAACACATAAGAATTACTAAGTAGAAAAGGAGATAAATGGAAGTGACAAAAACAACCCAATTAGTTATAAGAAGAGTCATATAAGTACTAAAAAATTCAATGAAAAAAATTAAATCAATCATGGATAGTATTATGTAATATATAAGCAAAATAAAAATCATACAATCATCAATTTAAAATAGGCATCATGGGAGAAACACCCTAGGGTCACTAAGTCTAGGTGAACCTAGAAATTATCTATCACCATAGTAGTGGATTTATATTTCTAACACATCTCTAGCTGAAGGGGTGTCACATAATGCTTTGATATCACTTCTAGTTGTGATATAAGAGATTCTATTTATATATATGTCACATTATATTTTTCCTTATTTATAGATGGTATATCTCAAACCAACATGAGTGGTTTTAAAATTACTTAACATATCCACTAATATTTTTGATTCCATCATGTACCCATAATAAGAGAACTCAATTTTTTATATTGTCCCATTCAGATGAGTATAATCCATGTGAATATACATGTTAATCATTTTCACTAATTTGATTAATGTCTACCTAAGTTTTTTTGATGATTTCACTCTGTTTGGAATTTCCATGAATCATTATTGGAATATCTTGAAAATATTTTGAAAACTTGTATTGAATAAAATCTTATTTTTTTTTGAAAATTTAAATGTTCTATTTCATGGTTGAAAGATGAATTACACTTGGACATATAAGTTTAAAAAGTGGAATTGAGGTTGAAGATTCTAAAATTGAAATTTTCAATGCATTACCTTTCCCAACTAGAGCAAAACATATTAGATAATTTTTTGGACATGCACGATTTTATAGAAGATTCATCAAATATTTTAGCAAGCTAACTCATCCAATATCTAAAATAATTTTAAAAGATGTTGACTTCATTTATTTATAATCATTATAGGCATACTTTTGATGAATTAATGATTATTATAATAGAAAAAGATGTTATTTAACCCCTATTCCTATTTAGGTTAGCCTACCCAAGAACCCTAGGTTTCACATAAGGTTTAACAAATAAGAACAACCGATAACAAAAAATATTTTATTAAGAATTAAATGAACAAGTATCTTTTCAATACATATAATCATTTAGAAAACCAAATAAATAATCAATATTAAGGTTAAAAGTCACTATTTTTATTATTATACCCATTTACATTTACATATTTATGTACATATATATATTTTATTGCAAAAATTCACATTTTCTCAAGTGAATTTGTACACAAAGACATATATATGTAAACTTATGTATATGTGTTGAACCTATATATTTATGTATATATATCAAAATAAATTTTAGGAACATATGAATTAAATAATAATTTTTTAGGATATGAGAAAACCCCACTTTTAAAACCAAAACCTTTATTAAAACATTTAACATATTAACTAAAGGTTTTTCGGGTGCTTACAAAACATTTAGGGTGCGAAAAGAATTAAAGTAGGATTTTAAAAAACCTGAAATAAGATAAAAACCTTCTAAATGAAGTGTAAATCAAGTGAGACTTGATTTTCACATCAAATACCTTTTGAAAAAAATTATTATTAATTTTATATTCAAACAAAGGATTAAAAATACAGTTAAGTAATGTTCTATGATTTAAATACCCAAAACAAAGGGGATCTTACATGAAACGTTTTGTAATGGAAAATGGTAGAACCATCCCACATTAACTAGGTCTAAGACACCCTAGAGAACAATGTGAGACCTAAAAATAAAGAAAACCGAAATTAAAATCATTCAAAAATAGAATAATAAACTAAAACACAACCTATAATCAAGGAGCAGCGGTAGGGAGGTGATGGTGAAGAGTCAAAGATGAGGTGGAGTAGCGGTGGGGCAGTGACCTGAGAGAGTAGTGAAATTGAAGTTTAAGGGGAGAGGGGTAGGTGGCTTAGGCTCAGGGAGCTTAGGGGAGAAGGGGGATGACAATGAGGTCTTGGATTCTAGGGAGTAGGGAGTGAAGGGGACCGACAACAATGAACACTGGAGAATCCCGATGGTGAGGGTGATAGGAGTTTTATGGGAATGGTGGAGGGGGGGGAGGGGGGGGGGGTAGGTTCGTGGGGTGGGAGTGGGGTCAAGGAAGAAGTTCCATGTCTAAAAAAACTAAAACTTTTAGTGGTGGTTTTTAAAAAACCGACGCTATATTTTGACAATTTTTTTAGCAACCGTTTAAGAAACAACTGTTAAAAAATGTTTCTAATTAATGATTTTAGTGTAGTGTACTGTAATGGTTAATTCAAATTTCATGGATGAATATATCACAAATTAATTAGTATTATTTAATACACTTTGAAAAATCGTTTATAAATGTAATATCAAATAATATTACATTCATATTAAGTATATTATAAATATAACTAAATTTTTTTTAATGGTTGGGGCTGAAGCATCATTTATTATTTAAAGTAATAACCTCATTCAAACTAGGTAGAGGGTGACCCATTTCATAGCCTGAATTCCAAAGAGAGTGTTCTGAATACAAGGCCCGAAATTCCATTTTTGTCACAAAGGGCCCTTCAGTGAATAGTATTGTTATAGTTCCCTTGTTACTATAGTACCTACTACAATATCATCACCATTATTGTTCCAACTACAGTGCCTCCACCGCTACAGTTCCACCACATCTACAGTTCACTGCTGCTATAGTACCTAGAAATTATTACCTACCCAAATTTGATTCTAGGTCTTTTGGGATGCTAAGAATGATCCCTTACCACTCGGGTACAAGCTTTTTACCTATTAGAATGAGAAAAAGATTCACAGTTCCAGGCTTCCCGATTACTTAAAATATCAAACAAAGTCTATAAAATTGATCATATTTTATTATTTTTTATAATCCTTGTGTTTTAGAGTAATAAAAATTTTATATATAATATTTTAACAGTTTAATGACTAGAGTGATAACTTTGGAGATTAGTGAATGGAAATTTGGTCAATATATTGCGGATTGTGAGTAAAAATCAATTTTTTTGAATGAGTACAAGTTCATTATCAATAGTTGATTGATAAAAATGAAAAAAATGATAATAGTGTTATGTTAAGTGTATACATATATTGTTATGTTATAAAAAGTGGCATGAAACCACATTTCATTAATGTATCATATTATCGAGTGGTGCAGAAAATAATAATATTGGATTATTACTCCCAAGGTGATGTTTTTTTGATGAAATGATTGTTGTTTGAAACATTGAATCGACAAGAAATTCATGTTGATATATATTTATTTATAGCGATTTACATAGATCAATATCTTGAAAATGATGAATTGTATATATTAGTGTCTAATTTTAAATATACTTTTTTTAAATGAACCATTAAATCCTTTTTTGTTGTAATTTTTAATACAATACCTTAATATATATTTTTGATGGTTCAAATGATATTTTCAGACTAAATTTTAATGTAGAAGATCTCCTAATTATTGAATATAGTAATCAAAACAACACAATTAATAGGGAGGATTACGAAGTATAAGTGTTTTTTTAAATTAATATCATTCATGATAATGAAACTTTAATTTTAAAAAGTAGTTTATATTTATTTATGATCTATTATGTTATGTTTATAATATATTTAAGCCTTTTTATATTAAAATATAATTTTAATGGTCCTAAAATATTTAATTTGTTTCCATTTTTATTATTACAAATCTGAAAATTATTTCAATAATTAATCATATTTATCCATTTGATAAAATTTTGAATATTATTTTTATCATGTATATTTACAATTATTTTATTAAAAGTCAAATTGAATATTTCAATTTTCTATATAAATGGAGTTGGATTAGAATGTGGTGAAATAAGTCTATTTTTATTCTAAAACTTGTCTTATATATCATGGAAAAATAATTGATGTAAATAATTTGAAATATATATTTATAACCTAATTTTTATTACCCAATGAAATACATTAAAATGGTTATCAATATATTGTTTCTATAAATATTATGAAACTTTTATATATTATTTTTTGTAAGTATATTTGTCTTCGAAAAAAATGATTCTATTTTTTTTAAATATTTCGTCATTTAATTTATATTAAATAAAAAATTTCATATTTATTATAAAAACAACTATTTTATTATTAAAGATCATATATTTTTTTTCTGGCTATAGAAATAAAAGACTTCATGAAATATTCAAGACCATGAGTTTTGGTCCAATTAGTATTAATAGGATATAATTCAAAGTGTATTTTTTATCCCCTATTTATTAGATAATAATTTATAATTCAGTTTACCAAGTGACTTATTTGTATTTTTTATCTCAAGGTTAAATTTACAACCATGAATTTCGAGTAGGATACACATTTATCAATTGAAGTAGGTATGTTTGGTCTATACAAATATAAATTCCTATCAAAACCCCTTGTTATAGAGATTATAAATTAGCCTTATATTGAAATTTAAATTGTTCAAATATAATTATAAAAATCATTATAAACATTATGGTTAGGTTTCATAAGAATAAACCACACTAAAATTCAAGGTCAAATGCACTTTTAATTATAAAAAAATTATCCAAATTTTCTTTTTATAATTGAAATTAGTTTTGAAAAGTCAACCATTTGTGAATTATTAGAAAATAAAAAAATGGGTTCTAAATGGTTGTATTAATTTTAAAAAAGTGATCATACCATTTACACCATATTGAAACAAATTACACATCAATACATAGTTGGATATGCTTAGAAGTATTAAAAAGTGTATTCTTTTAATTAAACATATTTAGTTGGTGTTAATCATGTGACTCATGTAAAAAAAAGAGTAAATGATCTTAAATTATTATATAAATTTATAAAAAAGATCCCCGAATTATATGTGAGTTATAAGAATAGATAGTGTATAAATTGGATATGTGATTTGTTTATCATATTCAAAAATAATTTTTTATAATTTAAACTCATTTATAAAAAAACATAAAACATTCAAAACCTAGAAACCAAACTCATTTTTCCAAGAAAATTTAGGAAAATAACACCCAAACCATTTCTTTATATAAGACTTAACTGTGTGTCTATCTAATGTCTGATGTTCCCATAATTGTCTAAAGTGACCCTAATTAGTTCAAATTGGTTGAGAACTATAAAATATTTTTCAAAAGATTAAAATAAATCCAAAAAATTGTTTTTTATTAAAATATATGAATAAGATGTTATGACACGTCCCCCGGGGCCCATGTCATGACTACCCCAAGCCCACCTTCCATAGGCCAGGGGCTGGAGATTAGCATAAAGAAGGAATATCCCAAAAAAGGAAGGCACTACCTTTAAACCTATACACATACACACAACAAAAACTACAGAAAGGTAAATAATAAGTAAACCAAAATTGTCATTGGGGAAATTACTGAAAGTACAATACAAACTGAAATGTAAAAAGGGTCCTGAATACAAGGCCAAACCAATGATGGAAAGTAAAACTACCATGATCCATCCGCTCAAGACCCTACTCGAAGGGTAGGTGATGGGTAGCTTCCTATAGCCATAGTAGTATGCCATTCCATCCCATCTCACTAAGCACCACTTGGTCCCGGACCACCAAGGTCTCTGTCGAAGCATCAATCACCTGCATGAGACACGACACGTGTAGGAGAAGATCATGTTGGGGTGAGTAACACAATAATTAGTAGAGACCACAAACCACAAAGGAAAGACAACAAAGTAGGACTGAATAGTAAGAGAACACAATAATATCACACAACAAGACCACACAACAACGCTACAAAGCAAAGACATCTCACACCAGGTATAACTCAAATTATAGAAAGTAAGAATTTTAGTCGTAAAATAGAATCATCTTGTACTGCTAAGGGGACTCATCCCCGACGAGACATTGAGGTCTGCTTGGCTACTAGGCCATTGAGGTGCACTTGGGTGCTGGACCACTAAGGTCCACTCATCTTCTAGACCATTGAGGTCCATTTGTGTGATGGACCACTGAGTTCCGCTCCTTTGCTGGACAACTGAGGTATGCTCGTCTACTGGACCACTAAGGTACGCTTGTCTAATCGACCACTGAGATACTCTCATTTGCTGGACCACTGAGGTTTCCTCATCTACTGCACCACTGAGGTCCGCTCATCTACTGCACCCCTAAGGTATGCTCTTCTGCTAGACCACTGAGGTCTACTTGTCTGCTGAACCACTGAGGTACGCTCATCTGCTGGACCACTAAGGTCTGCTCGTATGATGAACCACTAAGGTAAGCTCGTCTGCTGGACCACATAAGTTTTCTTGTTTGCTAAAGCACTGATGTACACTCATATTATGGACCACTGAGGTCTGCTCATCATATCCTTTATTTCATAGCTAGCTGTAGGATTCCTACTCTACAGTGTGCTTGATTCCTGGAAAATCTATTCCTCAAGCCATCAGTTGTAACTGGATTGTCATGTAATATCACATAGAGTATTCCCAAGTACTGTCTTGTCGTAAGGGACTCAATGTTGTATATGACACGCCAATCGAATGCCTCGTATGAAATATATTGGATTTTTAGTAAACTTGGTTTGGTTGCGTTCAGGCCTTGTCCGACTTGGTCAGACTAACCCAACCAAGCTAGCCCTGGGGTTCTCCATGAAATAACCTATTTTGGTTTTCCCAAACCAACCCGATAGGGTTTAGGCTGACTTGGTCCGACTTGGCCCATTGGGCCTTGTTGGACCCAACCCTGTTTGTTCATGGGTCTAGCCCACTGAGTTGTATAGTGACCCATTCCACATTCTCTAGCCCAGTTCGACTTGGTCCGACCAGTACTTCCCCATCGGGCCGCCCAGCAGCCTGGTTTATTCCACCGGCCTAGTCTGCATCGGCGGGCTGAATTTTCCCAATCAGGATACTCAGAGGCCTGACCCTAACCTTTCCCAGGCTCGTTGCCAGGCCAGTTCAGCCCCACCTGAATGCGGCACAACCGCATTCGACTCCACATCACCCAACCGATTGAAACCAGCCGCCTCTCTCACACAGTCAGCGGACCGCATACGACGTCACCCATGGACCAGTCTATGAGTTGACTAGTTAGACGTGGCACCTCGATGACACCAGATGTCTCCACCGCCATGACCTAAGTGGGTTGTGGCCTCCGCCACCTCTCGCCTGTGGTCGGTCTTGGTGCCACCGTGACCTGGGTGCTGCAGATGTGTGCCACGGCCTTGTGCCGCCGCCACGGCCTTTTTCCGTGGCCTCTCATCGATGTCGCTATTTTTTATGGCCAAATACCACGGGCCGATGCACCAATGCACCATTGCAGTCCTGTCTAGAACGCGAATTCTATCACCATCAAATTCAATGTGCCATGAAGAATGAGAAGAACACAAGAAGAAGATATGGGAAGGAGTCACACATATGAACACCCAAAGAATGAGCAGGGTCTTTGTTTGTTTAGACCAGTATATTTTCTTATTAGCAGGATCACGAAGAACCAAAAATGGAGGGAAAACCACTAAGATAGATATCCCCTTTTTATCCCGCAACACTAACCCTCCTGTATGAACGATCGATATGCAGGTTAACTTTTTCGTGAGTTAACCCACATTTGTTGTTTAAAAGAAAGAACGTGTAAAAGAAATTCACACAGAAAAGCATCAAAACCTACCTAGGAAAGGTTATTGTCTGAGGATGATTGTTCATAATCATCTGTCGATCTATCATACTGAAACCGCTCCCCAATGTTGTCTTTACTGATGTCTGATTTTCCAATGTCTGTCATTGGAGAGGTTTCCTTCTTCATTCATCAGAGTAATTCTAGTGTCGTCGCCAACCCTGAATTCACTATTTAACTAATTAAGGAAGACACATGTTCAATACAGCATTGCGACACCGATTTTTAAATAGGTTAATTAATGGGATTCAGTGTCACCTCATCGCTGCACCGCCGCACTGATGATTTTTTTGCGTAACGAAGAATAAAATATAATAAAATAACTTTTTTATGTTATTTTATTTTTCTTCCAAAATGTCAAAAACTAAACTTTTCCCTCGACCCCACTGGTTGAGGATATTCCCCATTTAAAGAGAACATCTCATTGTGAACTAAACGGTGGTCTCAAATTTTTAATTTGAGTTACCATTCGCGAGTTATGAGGATTCAAAAATAAAATAATTTTTATTTAAATTATTTTCATTACAATTACATCACAAAAAATATCTTTCACAGGTAGCCCGCATCGGCTGATGTTTGGATTTACTTATGGGAAGCACACCCTCACGAGCTCAATGGTATTGTCATATTTCTAATCCGAGTTACCGTTTATGATTTATAAGGATGTTAAAACAAAATAATATTTATTCAATTATTTTATTTACAGATAAAAACTACTTTCCACCGTTGGCCTGCACTGGCCAATATTAGGCTTTGCCTAAGGAAAGAACACCCTCAAAAGCTCAAAGGTGGTATCGACATTTGAATCAGAGTCACCTTCTGTTAGTTATAAATATTTTAAATATAATTTTTTATTTAATTATTTTATTTATGGTTTTTCCATTTTACAGGTTTTCTCACTGGAGACCCATACCGACTAATCTTAAGTCACGTCTAGGGTAAAACCACTTCTATGAACACAACGGTGCCCTTGGATTTTTTATTTGGGAAAATGTTTAAGAGTTATTTCAACTTTTCAAGGAAATTTCTCGCACACGCTATTTAAAACTTAACATTTTTCGATTGACCATTCCGACCACACTGGGCCTCAGAATCGCATGCCTTCTTAGTGCATGGTCTTGAAATAATCCCATATAATTTTAAAAAAAATTATATTGAATTATAGAACATTATATAAGATCATATATTAATATGTGAACCATAGAAATAAACATTATGTTAACCTGACATGGAATATTTATGTAATTAATAAATTATGTTTTTTAGAACTAGCCCACTTTAAAAATAGTGAAATGTTAAAAAACTACAAGACTAGGTCTATTTGTTTTGATAATTCAGAAAAAAAATATTCTCATACTATTTTTAACCCTTGGTAGAAAAATTCACATCAATATGGTATTCAATGTGTTTATAATTTTATAAAGTATGTTTTCACAATAGTTTTTTTTCTAATTGTTAAATGTGCAATAATCATTCAAAATTTAAAAAATAATATCATTTTTTATAAAAATTTAGGATAATGATCCATATATTATTTTTTTCATTGTATGAATAAATGGTTTATGAATTGAATATGTGGGGCTCTTAGAATAATAAAAAATAATTTTTTTTAAATTATAATTCATTTATAGAATGTTTAAAAATTAGAAAATGACATTTATTTTCCTTAAAATCTTATAAAAAAATTCTTATTACATTTTTCAATCATAGGAATGAACTACATATCAATAAAATTTTAGATGTACTTAAAATTATCCAAAGTGTATTTTTACAGTTAAAATTAGCTCAGAATTGACAAACACATGTCATATTATAAAAATCAATCTTATAATAGTGGGTTTTCAAGAAAACCTAAGAAAAATATAATCGATTAATTTTTTTAACAAAAGTAAAAAGTATTTCACTAATATGATATGCGTTGTTCTAAAAAATATTTAAAGTTCCATTTATAGAATTAAAAACACTTTCAAAAAGCTTGAAATAATAAAAAATAACTAAACTATCTTGAATTTACATGATAATTTTAGACAAGGATTTTTATTCCATTTATAACCTATAGAAGAAAAATACACAACAATCCAACTTATAATGTTCTCAAAATTATCCAAAGTAAATTTTTATAAAGAATAATCACTATTAAACATGTAGTAAATTTTTAAAATGGAGAAAATGAGCTCAGATTGTAACAAAAATTGAGGAAAATGATCTTGCATCATTTATAACTTGTAAGAATTGATAATGTATGGATTGGATATGAAAGGTGATAATAATTTTTAAAATTAATTTTTATAAAAAAAACATGTTAATAAAATTTCTTAAAATATTCAAAATTTGGAAAACAATATCAAATTTCTTAGAAAATTTCTAAAAAATTATACATAGGCCATTTTATACTTATAATAATGAATTAAGTATTAATATAATATTTAACATGGTTTTAATTATCTAAAGTTTCTTTTTTTATGATTTAAATTGGTTTTGTATTATCAAATCTATGTCAAATGATAAAAAATAAAGATAGTGATAATGGTTTACCATGAAAACATAGGACTATAATCACAAATTAGTTTTTAAATTATACGAAAAAATGGTGAATCAGTTAAATATGTGATGATCTTGAAAATATTGAATGTGTATTTTCTATAATTAAAACCTCTTCTAAAAAAATAAAATTTTCTAAATGAATCAAACTTATGTTTCCATGATTCTTTTGCATAGTGATTTTCATGCCATTTTTAACCCATATTAGAAACCCACACATCAATATGACATAAAAAGTACCTGGAATTATCTAAAGTTTATTTTCAGAATTAAACAAATTTCTATTCATTAAAAATGTGAAAAACATTAAAAAATAAAAAATAATGATATCAAATTGTTATAAAAATATAAAAAAAAATCTTGTTTTATTTCTAACATAGATAAACAGAGAGTTCTTGAATTTAACATTTAAAGTAATCAAAATGGTCAAAGATTCTGTTTGTAATTAAAACACATTTATAAAATCACTAAAAAACATTTAAAACATAACAAATGAAGTCCATGTTCCTTAAAACCTTATGGAAATAAATCCTAACCCATTTCGACCCATGAGAATGATCCAAAAATAAATATGACGTATAATGTGGTTTAAATTATAAAAAGTGTGTTTTTATAGTTCAAATTGGTTTAAAACTATCAACTGTGTGTCAAATTATCAAAATTGAGCTAACAATTGTGGTTTATCATGAAAAAATATGATATTGATCATCAATTAATTTGTGAAATATATAAGTAAGTGGTGATTTTATTTGGAATATGAGATTATATAAAATATTTAAAGTGCATTTTTAATAATTAAAACCCCTTTAAAAATCTATGGAAAATTAAAAATCAATCTAACTAGCTTTGTTTGCTATGAAAATTTTTGATAATGAACCACATCCTATTTTTAAACCCAAGTTGAAAATTACACATTAATCTAATGCTCAAAGTTCTTGAAATTTTTAAAAATTAATTTTTATAACAAAAAATAATTTTATAACTATAAAAAATGTAATTATCATTTAAAATGATGAAAATGATCTTGAGTTGTTGTATTTTTTTAGAAATGACCCCCACAATATTTGTTTATTTTAGAAATATATGGTGAATATACTATACATGAATGGGGTTTGGAATAATTTAAAATTCATTTTTATAATTAATGTTTGTTAATAAAACTTTTTTAAACATTAAAACTAGGAAAATGAACTTGGTTGTATATGAAAATTTAAGAAAATTATGCCCGATTTATATGTGATCTACTGGAAATAACTATATATAAATCTGATTTTTTATATAGTTAAATAATCTCAAGTGACGTTTTCATAGTTCAAATTAGTTTCAAACTATTAAATATTCATCAAATGGCCAAAATAGAGCTAATGATAACAATGTATCATGAAAACATAGGGTGTTGATCATTGTTTAATTTCTAAACATTAGAAATAAAGGATACAGTTTTACTAATTCTTATTAAATTCATAAATAATTATATAATTTATCTTTCTATTTATTACCTAAAGTTCATATTAATGGTTTGTTGATCATTTTTTTAATTTCAAATTTCTTGAATTTTCATACATGTGGTGTTTTCTTAATTTATATTTTTAATATGTACATTTCCATGATATGTTTGTTGGTGGATTTTAAAGTTGAGATAATGAAATAATAAAACAAAAAATTTAATTGTTCTTGATACTAAAACTATATGTTTCATATAACAATTATTTTAAATCTTGGTTATAATTTTTCATAAAAAAGTTTGTGATTATAATATCCTGGCTATGGATATCACTAAAAATACAAGATATAAAAGAATTATACCATGATCATTTAAGCATGATATTAAATTAATTATATAACCATGATTTTTCAATAGTGGATATATCCTTTTTGTAGCTGATCGACATCCATAGTTTTATAATCATGGCTATAAATTAATCTACTTCCATGGTTACTAAATTATTGTAGTAGATAACATATAGCCAATGTTTTAATGAAACCAAGTCTATTGACCTATTTTTTAGTACTCACTCTAAAATTTTGGAAAATATATCAGTAGGTTACAACAACAAAAATTCATCCTATTTACACAATTTTATATCATGATTATAGGGCCATATTGTAGCAGTGAACTCCAAGTGATCATAATAGTTTAAGGAATCTACCATAAATATTCAAGGAATTTCTCATGAAGATTATTAGTGACTGTGACTATTCTCTATATTTATCAAAATCCATGAATGGGGGATTGACCATGAGTAAAAAAAAGAAACCATGGTAGTTTAAGAAATTGATCATGAAGAATAAAATAAGTTATTGTAAAAAATAGTCAATTTAACAATGTCTAATTCTTAAAAGGATAAATATTAATTATAATTAAGGGTCACTAACATCCATATTAATGAAATTTAATACTTTAATATTTTAATAGTAAGATATAAACATTTCTACTTTATATGTAAATCCATAGAAAAAACCATAAGATTCAATGGAAATTTTATGTAAATAAGGAGGTATTTATATGAGAAATAACTATCATCAGTTAAAAAACCATCATTAATTTTATTTGAGAAAAAGAACTACAAGATAGACTGTTTTTTAGGAAAAAGTCAACAAGGGAGTTCAAAGCCTACTCAAAAAATAGAACTAATCTCAAAGCCTAAGGAGTCACTTGAGGACACATTTAATAATGATTTATCACAACCTCAACCCAAGTTCATAGAGTCTATTCTTTGAATTTATTTTTATATCATACTCTATTTTCTTATTTTTATATTTAAAGAGATAGATATTAATAATATTTTTCATACCTTTTATACTCTCTCTATATTGTAAATAATAGTTTCCAAACTCTTTCACATTTCCACTATTTATATTATTTATCATAAAGAACTATGGAAGAGGTTCATATTATTAGACCTGGGTAGCTTTTTCTACTATATAAAATTTATTCCTGATTTTGGACTCACCTCAAAGGTGAAAAAACTAATTAGTTTCTCATAAAAATGTGAATAATTATAAATATTCTAAAAAAATAATCTAATTAGGGGGTTTAAAAAAACACAAATAATTAAAAAACCTTTTTAAAAAATATGGGTAATTATCTATGTCTCTGGAAATATGTTTAATTAGAAACATTTAAAAAACATGGCTAATTTACTGCCACCAAGTTTCACCATTTTTTAAAAAGAAAATGTAATTACATTATCAAGATTACTAAACATGGATTACATAAAAAGAAAAATTGGATATAAAAAAATTAATAAATAATATTTCTATACAATTAATAAATAATTATAATTTTAATGTACACTACTTTTTAAATTAATATAACTTTATAAAGTAAAATTTTAATCTCCAATTTTTTTGATGACATAAAATTTTTTAAAGACCCTCAATTATGATAGGGATTTCATGATTTCTATTAAAAAAGAAAACTGAATAAATGAGACTCCTGAAAGCACATTTAAAAAAAAATATTTAACATTGTAATGAAAACCCATGATAAAATAGATGGAAACATGAGAACACTATAAATATATTTCTACAATAATTTAAAGGAACCTTGTAAGACATCAAACCATAATAACACATGATATAACCAAAGGATCCATGCATAAACTATATAAAATTTTTGACTTTAAAATAGGATTAACAAACAATGGTGCCAATGAATACTTATCTAACATCCAAGTGGAAGAAAAAATGGTATAGTGAATCAAAAAATATAAGTAGCACCAATAATTCCAATCAATGGTGGATAAAAACTTAGTTATAAAGTAACAAGAGATCATTATCAAATAAAAAAGTTCTTTTCTTATTAATAATTTTGGTATTTGTTTTTCAATAATTCAAATGTAATTATTATTTTTAAACTTCATATCATAAATGAATGAAATAATAGTGTATTTTATAAAACATTTTAAACAATTTTTAATACCACTTATCATTTGTGATATGTATGTAATTTTTTATAGCTATTTTAATCTTCTACTTAAAATAAATATAGAAAACAATTTTTTGTTTCATTTTTATGACTTAGTTTTCTTATTCTCAAAATAAACTACTAGGGATAATAAAATATGAAGGGGTTTTTAGGACATCACTATACCAAAACCATATGGAATAAATATAAAAATAAGAAACATAATATTTATTAGTATATGAAATGATTAAATGAAAATAAAACAACAAATAAAGTATACCTCATTGTATATACTAATTCTTTCACAACAATGAGTTTTTTTTAGATCCATTACCAGAAATCAATGGAATCATACATCCAATGGAAACCATTAGCCAAAATAGAATCACTGAATGCTTTGGTATGACCCCTTCCCTTTAAAAGATTAGATAGAACCACCCCAAGTCTAATGAAAGGAAGAGAACATAAGAGATATTTAACTTACATGATAATTTTATATTTTATCTTAAAATGTGGTCTATTAACTATATTATATCAAACTAATTTTTTGACTGAAATAGATCATTGAAGTATATCCATTTCCCTTGTTATGAAATTAATAACTCTTTGGCTCATATTGTAACAATTAAAATGGATCCTCATTTATTTATATTATTATTAAACACATTTAATAATCAATAAACCATATATATATATTGTCACTTGATGTGTCGAAAGACTAAATAACTTGATAATCAACGTTGGAATTTTTTTTGAATGATATACCCAATCATTAATTATAAAACATATTATTTAGTATCAATAACCATGACATAATAAAAACCCCATCGTGGTGAATTTCCTTATGGTGTGGTTTTTGATTTATTATATATATCTAAAAAATCCCACTTGCACTAAATACTCGAAAAATTTATATAAAACATTAAAACTCTTTGTGAATCCATCATAAATATTTTGGATATGATTATTAAATAAACTATATTAAAATTTAGACAAACACATTGTAGAAAAGTTAATCCATGGAATATTTTACAACTCTACATACCTTTTTAGTGTTGAAAATTTTTATGAATTACGCAATCCATAATTGTATGAAAAGTGCTCTTAATAACCCTTATCCAATTGGTTATTAATGTAACGAACTGATATGGGTCATCCTTAAACATTACCCGATTCAATTCTCCACAAGGCCCAAAGTGTGTTCCCAGTTTCCATGGGTTTGAAACAAGTTTTAAGGTATTGAATTATATATATTTCATAATTATTTCACCAAATTATAAATAAAAAATGATAATTCCACTCGAAAATAATGTATAACGACTCTATATGAAAGATATACCACCCACATGAAATAATTTTTTTTAATTTAAATCAAATCAAAAAAAATAATAACATTAATATAAAATGATCAATTAAACATAAAAACATAAATATATTCACATAAACCTATCAATTAACCATATACACATCCATTAATCATATAAAAAACCTAAGTTATTAAAAATATGAGGAGAAAATAAAATGAAAATACAAATATACTATGTATATAATGTTTCCAAATTAAATGATCAAAATATAGACCAAAATAAGACCAAAATGAGAATCTCCATGTGACAAGAAAATAAATTTTACATGTCACCTCCTCAATAACCACACATTCTACATGATAATATACTATTAACCAAAGGGAACCATGATTTACCTACATAAGATTAAAACAATTCTATTTACACATAAGGGATGTATGTAGGGTGTGAGAAAAAATTCCCAATAATATTCCACCCCATTCATTACACAAATACTATTATAAGATAAAACATTCAATGTTATTATAAAATAATTATAAGAAAATTATTCATTTATCTTTATTAAATCAAGTAACAATAGTTTTTAAAGTCACCATTCCTTTTAATAAAAAAATCAAAGTCATTTCAATATATTCACCCAAGATAATTTCCTAGAAAAAATGTGATTTATAAAATAAAGGATTTTCAAATTAAATGAAATGAGTATTATAGATTAAAAACCTGTTGAAAATAATCATTAATTTAAAATTATCCTTAAATATGATCTTTATTAGTTTGAAAGAATGATTTTAATTTTTTCTTAAACACCATTAAAACTAAACACTTTTTAAATAATGTGAAAATACATTAATTATCATGAAAAATGGAACATAAGATAAAAATCAAAGAAAAAATGAAACTTTTATGAATAGGAACATAAATAAAATTATAAGTATCATAAGATAATATATTTCTATAAAAAATAAATCATAAAATAATAAATTCACTCATCAAACATCATATATCAGTAGAATTAAATGATCCTAACATAACATGCAGCCTAAGAGTAAACCATGATAAATGGTCAATCATAATTAAATCATGTCGTAATTCCATAGTGATTATCATGGGAATACACCCTAGATCTTAAATAGATAATATATGAGATCTCTTGATTGAAACTCTCTATCATCCTATGATGAAAACCTACGAAACTTACACTATATTTTCTATATATAGCCTCATTGGGTTGAAATCCACTAGCCAGGGAATGAAGTAAACTAAGGGGAGACCAAAAAAAAGTATAATACTTGTGTAACACTCATATTTCATTTTCTATATAGATACCAAATTCTCCGTTGAATATTTATAAATAGAGGATAAAAATCAATTGAAAACATCAAATTATCAAATCAATATAGTTTATTATGTAATTCATATCATATCAATACCAATCCATAAAATAAAAAAACCTCATACACATTAATATCCAATAATAAATAATTCACAAAACAACATTTTCATAACCATATAAATCACAACTAAATGGGGTAATATGATTAATGGGGAAAATCATATAATAAAAACATTTCATTCATTTCCAAAAAGACTTTATTTATTGAAAACAAAAATTAAATCAAAAGATAAACTGAATATAAGTCATAATAAAACATATCAAACCGAATATGAACATTATAGAATAAGGAGATATACATAGTGTCTTACTTTTATAGCTCAATCAAAACATTCAAAAAAATACCTCATGTGAACCAAGCACTTACCCATCCTTTGAAGAAATCACTATATGTATGTTATTCATTCTTTATAAATCATAACAAATCCATATAATAAAATTAATTTTATTATGTAATGAGAAAATTATTCCTTACATTTGATTTTATAACTAGTGTAAAAAACTTTATAGGAGTATAATGTTATCACATTGAACCTAGAAAACTACCTTTTTGTCAAATGATATTTTCTGGAAACAAAGGAGAACTAAATATAAAACATTTATAGACATTCAATATAGGTTTTATATTAAATAAAACATCACTTAAAATAGTAAAACGCATATTGTTTAATAAGAAAAAGGAAATTCATAGAACCACATACTAGAAACACATGAAATCAGTGTTGGAAATTGTTTTCCACCATAAGATAAAAATGGGAATCATTATAAGATCATTAAAACTCCTAACATTGTAAACCCCCAAATTATCATTTTTCAAAGTGAAACCTTAGGTCTCTATAGACATGGGTTATACAGAACAAGGAGGAATAAGGATAAAGATAAAGAGTAAAGGTGATTTAAAGTGACCAAACTTGAAGGAATACTCAACTTTTTTGAGAAATTTACAAAGAAATGAAAAAATAGAGAGGGAAAAGTTGGTTTGTAAAACATACTATATGTGGTAAGGTTTTTAATTTTAGGAGGTTTATGGATTTTTTTATTGGTGCGAGGTTAGGTTTTTGAGTTGACATATAGAATGAGTTTTTAGAGGTTGGAACCCTGTAAAAAGAGGTATCCTAGATTTAGGATCTAGTCTCAGTGTCCTCAGATGATTATAAGACATTGGGGAGGTAACTAGGGATTGATATTTTGGATGTTTAGAAGATAGAACACAGTTAAATTTTAGAGAATGATTTGCGCTAATCAGTCATCCCAACCATGTGGCCTAAAATGACTAGGAACAAAATTTTTTAAACTATGTGAAGGAGGATGGGAAATTGTGTAGTGTGTGATAAAAAATATAGAGGTATACCACATGGTTGGAATATAGTTTGTGAAACCATGCACCATAACTCTGTGGGATGGTTTTCTTGAGGCATAGGAGATCCCATGGTTGGAACATAGTTTGACCAACCATTAACCCATTTAAAAGATATGGTTTTACCATTTCCCTCTCTGATCATTTAAATATTATCCCCCATTTTCCCTTCCTCTCCCTCATGAGCAGACCCAGCAACCTCATCCCCTTCCTCGCTATATTTTACCTTGATCAAGGGGTGATTTTTCCTGGGTTCTTATACTGTTTTAAGTCATGAATCCTCCTATGTTGATCTATATTGGTTCTATCCTCCTTTTTCTCTAATTTTTTTTATCTACCAGGCAGGGTTTCAATTCCAATTCTATCAGATCTTGGTGGACTCATTCATTTGAGTTTGGTATTTGGTTTTGCCTAGTGAGAGGATGTCTCTAAAGAACTTTTTCCAAAATTCTTTTAATGATTCAACAATAGTACATTTATATATCAATTTTTCATAGAATTTATATTAAAAATTAAATTAAAACATGTATTTTTTGGTATATAATGTTTGGGATTAGACTTATCTTGATGTTGGGGGTCTGTATGGGACCTACTAGGGGTGTTTAGTCATGGTTCTAGTGAGAAGATGAATTTTAGTGAGATTCTAGAGACTATTCCTATTACAAATTGGTTTGTTTTTATTTTTTCAATTAATTTTTAACATATTTAAAATTATATTTTGGATATTTCAGGCATGGTTTTGGACCCCAAGTGGGAGATGGTGGCTGGTTAAATTTTGGTGAGGCTTTGATGGGCCTTGAAAGCTACTATTTCCCCTTGGAGTTAAAGGGTAAATATTCTAAAATGAGGTAGGTGGTCATGCAAAATAACCCATAACCCCATTTAATTTTATAGTTCAAATTTTTTGCGATCACATAATTTTTTGGGGTGATGTATTTATAAATCAATTTGCTGTTTAGAAAAAAAATTGTTATTTGGATCCATTGATTGTGAAACAATAATTCAAAATTAACAGAAATTGGAAAATGGTTTCTAAAATTATGTTTTTGGAATGAAAAAAACCATTTGTAGGTGGTATTATTATTTTAAAACATTGGTTTTGGATTTTCATGTAATTTTTTTGATAAACTAGAAATAGGGTTCAAGATTTATGTTTTTAGATTTATAAATCACCTAGATTTGAAATATAAATATGTACAAAAATTCGTAAATTAAAATGAGATTTTTTTGATGACATATGTTGGGTTTTGGGCTTGATTTTGAATATTTAAATTTTTAATTGTTTGAAATTTGTTATTAGATATGAATTTAATGTCTACTTATTTATATTTTGTCTAGTAATGTGTGTTTGAATACTTAGTTATATGGATGATTAATATGGAGTGAATTGGCCCCTGGGTATACATGTTATGATTAACCAAGAATGAATTATCCCCCTAGGGGATGTAGGGATACCTATGGTTAACCTAGTGGTGAACACTACCCCCTAGGGGATATATGTGATGGTTAAGCCTCAAGATAATGTTTCCCCCATTTGGACATTGGGGCACTAGGGATGGGTATATTTTTCGAGGATGTTATGTGTTTGGACTTGGTATGGGAATATTTTTCTTGGTTGGGAGAGGATGGTTTTCATGGTCATTATAATGTGCTCAGAGATAACTCAACACTGGCTAACTTAGGTATGAACCATTCCCGAGGTGAACCTAGCCTGAGTTTGAAATTTATTTTGTTTATAGTATTTATTATTTTTATTTCACTTATACCTATTTTTCCTTGAGAAAATCTATATTCAATTTCTTTTAGATTGGTTATATTTAGGTCCACTATTGGTCATGGACTACTAAGTTGTACTCATACCTTTCTTGGAATTCCATTGTAGTTGAGTATACAAATATATCTCACTCACTACAGGTTCTAGTTGGGTATGAGGATCAAGGTTTCATGGTAAAGATTGATTATCTCTTATGTTTTCTATAAATCAGGATGATTTGACGATTTCAAATCAAAAATGATCCTCCTATAATTTTATTTTGGTTTACTTTGGTCCTATCTGTTATAGTTTTGTATGTGGTTGGCCCGGTGGGGGATCAGTCTGTATGCTTGTATGCTAGCATTATTTTATTCAATATGTCTTTTTTATTTAAACAATCTCCAGAATATGTTGGATGTTCTATTTTATGGATGTATTTTGGATATTATATATATTATTTAGTACTATGAAACAGGGGGTATAACATCCCTATGGTACCACCTTAGACCTTCACTGTTAGTCGATAGCCTCTGGAATTTGGGGAGGTGCGCTTGAGATCACATAATATTACAATCTTGTTACAATTCTCACAGTGAGATGGGTTAGAATATTAAAAATTAGTATAAAGTATTTTTAGACATTTTTAATGGTTTTGGGACTTGGTAGCTAGTAGATATAGGAATGTGTGGAAGCTTGTGATGGATGCTAGGCTAGTGCTTCATGAAAACCTGTTTCGATAGGAATTCTATGATACCATGGGGTTTCAGATTTCTTTTCTTAGTTTTAATTTTTTAAGTTATATTTGACTTCCTCTTTGTATGTGTAGTATAGATATATTATTATTTATGTTTTATATGGGATATTTGGATCTTGTCCCCTCGGAAAGAATCCAGTTATTAGATTTGAATCTTGGCCTATAGAGACAAGATGTTTCACAAGAATTTTAATTAGTCTTGTATGATTAATATTACATGTATTCCTTACTGTGTGTGATTTTTATCATATAAGACTAAGGCTCAGTTATTTAAGTGTCAATAACTACTCATATGGTGTTTTTTTTATATTAGTACTTGTTTGTTATTTCTACTCGACTAGAATGAATTGTGTATGTGTTTTCCATTTGATGGAAGGTCTTGTGGATCTACATCAATGATCTTGGTGGCTATGGATATACTATGTATATAGGTGGTGCAATTGACCTAGTAGGTTAGTAAAGGCACACAATTTTTCAGTAGGAGACCCCTTGTGGATTTTAGTTTTTATTCATTCTCGGTTTTTAAAGTTCCAATAACAACCTATATGGTGTTTTCCCACATATAATGGAATGGTACTCTACTAAACTGAGCTAGTGAATTGTATTCTTCTAGGTATGGACTATCTGGAGAAAAATGGTAATATGTCTAGACCCTTAACGTTGACCTTTTATTCTTGATAAAGAAGTCTCATGTGTGGATGATTGATGAGGATCAGTGCCATGTGAGACTTTGGTTAGATGGTGGTTCATGGTGTATCTATGACCCTAGAGTGGGTGTATTGGATTGTGTGTGTTGTGGGATCTGAGATTGGTGCAACAAGTTTTGTTTTGATATATGTGGTATGTGTGTGAGACTTGACCTTCTTGACAGGTTGGGGAACATAAACACTTTAGGATGCAATTCAATGGGTTAGTGAGCCAGTTCTTGGTGCTACTTGGGTGATACATTTTAGGGGTTATCCCAAGTTGTGTTTCCCTTAGAAATCAGAAGAACATGAAGGAGTTTTGGGTTATGAATGGTTCATGTTATGCAATGCTGATGTTTTTTAGGCATGAGGATGCCATATAATGTATGTACATGTGGGGTGCGATTAATAGATGTGTCTGGGATCATGTGTCAAGATGTTTGGTATGTGAGGGTACCCTTAAATATGTTTGAAGAATGGAATAGAGTATGCCTTGTGACTTGGGAAGGTGAATCACTTAATGTGTTAGTGCTTGGTATCTGAATTGGAATGGTAGGTAGGACCATTCAGGTACCTGACCCTGTTATTGTCAGTGAATCTAAGAAAGTTGTGAGATAATGGTAGAAACATGTGACCTATAGTGGTGTTAAGTGGTGAATAATAATGTAAATAAATCTAACATGAATTATAGATTATATGAAACCTACTGTTTAGAAACAACATATGTGTAGAGGGTGATCATGAAGTAAATAATTACATGGGTGAAGTTCTATTTTGAAATGGGATGCCAGATTTTTTCTAGATGGTTGGGAATTAAATGAAGTAGGGGAATATTAAGTAGTTTTAGGTGGTGATCCATGAAATGAGTGATATTTTGAGATCCTTTTTGGATGAGGGATTTTGGGGTGATTAGGTTTCATGAAACTAATTTTCCAGAGACATGGTTGAATGCTGAGTTAAGATCATGAGACTAATTTTGATGCAAAACAACTCACAGTGTTGTGAGTATGGGTTCAATGGTTGGTTGGTATGGGGGGGGGGGGTACACCCATCGGGTTTAATATGGCCGAGGAATTAAAAAAATGTTGTTTTCTGCCTATGGGTTGAGCATCGATGATGACCATAGACATATGACAATGGACACCCATTGGTTTTTAGATTATATCCAGATTATGTATGTTGTTTTCATGTAAAAATATCTGAATTTGAGGATGGATATATTCAGAAGAAAGGTGAGGGATGATGGAAGATTATGAGATTCCTACAAGAATGATGACTTGGGTTTAGGTGAGGATTTGAAATATCCCTCTATGGTCATGGGACATTCAACCATGGTGTGTTCTTAGTAGTCAATTCTCATAGTAGGGCTTGAGGTGTGACCGCATAGGGAGACAAAACATTTAATGGATCTGGTTTTTTTCTAAGAAAAATCCATTTTCTACCTAAATAGAAGAGTTAAGGGTTGGATTACCATAAAATCATGGCTTTGTTGGAGAAACACATGTCCGATAACTAAACTTTTGAGGTGGAATTTAAGTAGTGGCTATAGTTAAGATATTTGGTGTCGAGTGCACCAATAACTGGTTGAGGGTGGTGACCATCATTCCATGTGAATCATGCTGATGTTGTTGATGGATTATCCATGAGGTGAGATCATGTAACAAGTTATTTTTTAGGTTGGAACTATGGAACAAGTGGTTTTGACAACATTCGACCATTTGGTTTAGTGATGAATGTGACATGGGATAGAGTGACCAAATTTTGAACCAGTGATGTGATAACAAGTCCACTCATCTAGAGGAGAGTGAAATTTCAGTCACGAGTGATTTTTAACTAATGCTTCAGGGGTCATTAGGATATGGAATCAATCATTGGATGTCTTTAGGGTGTTTAGATGTAGGCTAATAAATGAATTCGAATATAACTAGATTCCTTAGGAAATTACTGGTAGAGTTTATTATGTTTCCATATGGAGTCCAAGAATTGGATTCAAATTTAGGGAGGTTTTTAAATAATTCAAGTGTGATCAGCTCATGAATGTGTCAGTGCCCCTGTAAGGCTATGACAATGGTTTTGGTCGAGTGAGGATTTAGCTGCTGAATCACACTAGGATTTGGACTGAGACTTTAGGGGTCATGTGGGATCGATCTTAGGGTTCCTATAAGGGTGAAGGAATTAGGATTGGGTAAATGAATGATGTGTCAGTGTAAAAAGTTTAGGATTTTCGGAAGGTTTGGCTAATGGAGGTATGATCTATTATTTTTCATATAATAAGATTTAGTGGGATAGAATAAATATTAGGTACATCATTTGGAATATGATGGGTGGGTTTTGATCATTGGAATGACTTTTTAGTGAAAATATAGTGTGTTCTTATTGTGAATAGAAGGTGGAAGAACATCCATTTAGGATTGAATGTTTTGAAAATGAGAATGGTACCTATGGATGAATAGTGTCCACTTTTATATGTGATATGATAATATAGTAATCATATGGTGTGGGTCATTGGACCACTACGTATAGGGTTCGGTAGAAAATTCCAATGGTTGGTGTGCTATGTCATCAGAATTGGACGTTACAACCCAAATTAAATGGAGGGAAGAACCATATACCAGATGAAAATTTGGATGAAAATTTAGTTTATCTCAAGTTAAATGGGTTTAGGTGATAACTTTCTTAATTTTTTGATGATAATGTCGGATATTGGATTGGGTTTTAGTGGTTTAATCATCTTGAATTAAATTTTCATCATGGAAACATGTTGGGAATTCAAGGTTAGAATGTTACCATTTGAACGGAAGCTGATGAACTGAGTAAATTTAGAATGGTGGTATAATTCAATACAAATATTCTAAGATATGGGGAGTTATATGGTGAGGAGATTTTAAAATCTCATTTTTGTGCCTATGGATCAAATTTCAAGAGGTGTGTAGATTTTAAATTAGTGGAAGGATCAATTTTTGAGTTAACATTCAGAATGTGTTTTTGGAGGTTGGAACCCCTTAAAAAATGCATCCCAGTTGTGGAATGGGGTCCTGGAGATCTAAAAGCATTATGGGAGGTGACTAGGGCTCATAATTTTGGAAGTAGGGAGAATAGAATAGGGAACATAATTATTGCATGGTTTGTGCTAACCGTGAACCCCAACCATGTGGCCTAAAATGCTTAGGTTCATAGCTCATTAAACTATGCAAAGGAGGATAGAAAAGCATGTGGTGTATACTAAAAAATATATAGGTATACCACATGGTTGGAATAAGGTTTTAGAAACCATGAATCATAACAATGAAGGATAGTTTTCTTTGAGAAGTTGTAAGATACCAACTTTTAAAAGTGGTGTGGATTCATTAAATTACTATTTAAACCTTTTTTACTTTAATAAAATTTCCAAAGAGTTTAGAAAGGTTTTGGGAGAATCCCATGATTCTTTGGAACCTAAATATTTTGTTTTTTAATGAAATAGGTGACATGTATAGTTAGCGATTGGTTAGTTCTAACCATTCACCTAAAACCATGCAGCCGTGTATGGGTGAGACATGGTTTTTCAAGCTATGGAAGGGATCCAAGAAAAATATGATGGGGTGCTATAGAAAAGTTTGAGGGTGCCACATCAGATGCACATGAATTTTCAAACCATGTTCTTATCTCGTATGAGAGGGGTGACACCTTAGGAAGTGAGTGTGCATGGTTGGCGCACATTATGGCCAAACAGTGCACCCCTACAATATTTAAAACTTAACCCCTCATTTTCATTACTCTTTTCGAAAACACCTCTTCCCTATCATTATAATATCTTCATTGTTCATCAAGCTATAATTTGACCCATCTTTTCTATCCAATTTCCATTTTACTCACCATTCATCGCATTGGATAGCTAATTGTAATCCCTTCCTTCCTCTTCCTTACTTTCTTAGTTTATCTATCTTTATTGGAAACTATTTATATGTGAGATAATATGACCTATTTTATGGTAATTTTTATATTTATCTAATTTCTCTCATTCTAGCCCGATTTAAAGGCTAATAATGGATAAGGAGTCCACTACCCATCTAAGGTGGGTTGTTTAATGATTTTCCCTAAATCTTTAGTTGAATATGTTATTAATCATTGGACATTTACTACAACTTTTCTGTGTTTCCACTTGAATGTCATATTAATTAAATGAAAAGATTTTACCTTGATTTTTTAGTTCTTATGACCCCCATTTCATCATTATAGGTGTCTACCACAACAAAAAATGCCTCTTAAGGCATGTTTCTTTTATGACCATATCTAAATGGAATTAAAAGAAATGTCATAATTTAATTACATGAATTTTGAAATGGTAAATGCTTTAGTTAAAACACCTGATGTTTTTGGAGGTTGTTGAACATAATACAAGATACCTCTATTAGGATGGGTTGTTTAAAATTTCTATATAAGTTATGCCTTAATAAGTAGTTAAACGAAATTTCAAGGCATGTATAATTGTCCATTGAAAATGAGATATTTTAAATTAGATGAAATTGTGAGACACCATGCTTGGACCATATGCTTGGCTATTTGATCGAATCACTATATAAGGTATGTTAAGATTATTCCTTATAAATGAAATGTATAAATAAGATAAATGAAAGGTGAATGGTATAACAATGTAACCCAACCCTTTCATAGTTATAAAGTGTAACCACACCTATCATTTTTAATTGTGGATAGTTGATTATTGTTATTACTAGACTGGGATTCATCATTTTTGATAGAAAAAGTGTTGGAAAAGTTTCTTAGTACTCACACACTTATCTTTGGTTTAGAATACTGGTCATAGTGATCCTTATTCCTGAAAGTGAGGTTATACATGATGTTTTCTATCCTTATTATGTATTATTGGACATGAAGTTATTTATCCTATGATAGGATGAAAAACATTGTGATATGAATCCTTTTATTTCATTTGTACATGATTATTTAGGCACTAAATGACTTATTATGATATGAATCCTATTACACCGAGCACTGAGGCACCTAGAATATATTTATAGAGATCCAGTAGAACACCATAGGGTGATATGCGAAGGGTACACCCCCTTTTAACTTACACTTAACTACTAAAGACATATATTCCATGGAACCATGTACTTACCTTACCCAATTATTTATATGGACACCTTGTCTAAATTCCATGGGCCCTAGACTAAATTGTAATTTGAACAATAGAAGGAAGAATCACCTAGAGAGTTATTTTTAGAGTGGTGGTAGTCATAGTATCCACACAATTTTCTAGGTCTTATGTGATTAGTGTGGCAAGATGTGTCATATGAATCCCTAGCGTCTTAGAGACCCCATTGAGTGTTTGTATTGCAACAATATGGGGAATATTCAATGGTTATGTATATTATTAAATCTAGTTTCTAGAAAGAGAATATGTTCCACACTTCCAGATTTTGGAGTGGGGTTAGTAACCCATCTCTAGGTAAGAAGTTGGAGTATTACAAACCATTTAGTCTAAGGCACTGGTCATGGAGGAGGGAACAAAACACACTAATTTTAGAAACAAAAGAGATAAAATGTATAGTGTAGTTAGGTTGTATCTCAGGTCTATATATTAAGAAGGATATATATAGTACATATGATATTCAAGAAGTAGAGTGTCATGGATTCTAAATTTCCATGTATGATTTTAGTGGCCTCTACTTTAGTGACTCATTTTTTTCGATATAGGTGATTCACATTCTTTCTGTATCTATTATGTAAAGTGTTTTCATGAAGATAGAGTATTTATATAGAGTGATGACTCTTAATAATCCATTGAGAGTTCAATTAGAGAGTTTATGCCAATTAAAGTAATCCACCTTGAGATATGTGGTTATCATTTCATATGTAACCTTTTCAACCTCAAGATGATAGGCTTTGAAATCATTCTTAGAATGGATTAGTTAGTACCTTATCACTCTTATGTAGATTGATATTTTTAAAGGGTGTATTTGACATCACTCGAGGGTGGTAAATAAATTCACAAAGGGAAATGGGATGTACAGGAAGCTCGAGCTAGACCCGAGCATCATGGGCTGGCTAGAGTGAAAACCTAGATTTTTAGCCTTCTGTTGGATGATCAAGAAGAACGTTTTGATGATTTATCTTCTGTAGTAGATATTTCAGGGATGTATTCCCTGAATAATTTCTTAGTCTACCTTATGTGAGAGAGGTAGAGTTTACTATTGAGATACTTCTAAGGGAGACACTCGTATCTATCTCTCTTTACTGGATGGCTCCTACTGAGCTTCGAGAACTCAAGTGGAAGTTGGAGGATTTAGAATATAAGGGATTTATCTGATCTAGTACTTCACCTTGGGGTTCACATGTCCTTTTTTACAAGAATGTGAACGATAAACTTAGGATTTTTTTGGATTATTGATGGTTGAATAAACTTATGGTTAATAATCTGTATCCATTACCTTGTATAGATGACCTATTCGACTAGGTTAGAGGAGTTAGGGTCTTCTCAAAGATAGATTTGAGGCCGGGATACCATTAGGTATGAATCATGCCTTCTAATATACCACGTAAAACATTCCATAGTATATATGGCTTTTATACGTATTTGGTTAAATTGTTCTATCTCACAAATGTACCGACTATTTTTTTAGCTATGATGACTCAAGTTTCCACCAATATCTTAATTTATTTCTAGTAGT
This sequence comes from Viscum album, assembly GCA_963277665.1. Taxonomy (NCBI): domain Eukaryota; kingdom Viridiplantae; phylum Streptophyta; class Magnoliopsida; order Santalales; family Viscaceae; genus Viscum; species Viscum album. The sequence goes on from OY728165.1 coordinate 915,197,106, forward strand.
ATTTACGGATGAAATCATAATGCATTTATAAATTCAACATGATAATGCTAAAAAACCTTTATATCATATTGATCACACTAAGAGAGTATATCTTATATTCCAAAATAAAGAAATTCCACTTCTGGATCGATAAAGTCTAATTTCTGATGTAGGGGTAGAAATTCATAGTGTACAGGCCTTGAAAGTTGAGGCCTCATGAGTTTAATTACCCAAAACATGATCTCGATATATCTACAATCGTACATTCCTTACATTGTTGGAGACATTATTTTCTTAGAGATCAGTCAGTGGTGTCACTATAAGAGTTTTAAGCTTTTATGATGAGGCATTAATGATGGATTCCCTTCGCTACAGACCTTTGTGACGATAATCCATCACTAATGTCCTATTATAGATAATGGCATTACAATTGTGACTTTTTTGTGAAGGGATATCACAAATAATTATTATTTGAGGAAGATGTTTCATTTTCACAAATAATAGCACTGAGTTTCTATAAAAAAACAATTGTAATAGAGCATAAAAAATAATTGTTATTTATGATGGGCCTTAAATCTTTCACAAATAAGCCTACTATTTTTTTAAAACCATTTTCATAAGATGTAGTAATCCATAAATTTTTTATTTTTTATGAAACTAAAAAATAAAAACAATTTTTAAAAACAAAATATATTTTTTTTAAAATAAGTATTTAAAAATAATCATAACATTATTACATCATTTCATGCATAATATCACTACTACAAAAATATGGAAGGGAAGAACCACCCTTTATCAGCGCTAAAAAAAGTGCTCATAAAGGGGAGAGCCTTTATCAACGTGAAAAAAGTGCTAATGAAGTGCACTTTTATCAGCTCTAAAGAAAGAGCTTCTAAAAGTGACCCTTTATGAGTGCTTTTTTTAGCGCTGATAAAGTCCCCCCCTTTATCAGCACTTTTTTTAGTGCTGAAAAAAGGGCCCCCTTTTGCAGCGCTTTTTTAGTAGCGCTGATAAATATGGGTTTTATCAGCGTGCATTTTCCTAGCCAACTTATGACCATTCAGAGGGTTTTTGTTTCATTTTGGACTACAAAAAACATGATAAGGGGTTTTGGTGATCACCAGATTGTGTAAATTTTTGAAAGCTTCGATTTGATATATGTTAGAGCCAAAACAAACACTCAGAGCAGAAGTTATTGTCGTTTGAAAATTTTCAACTCTCATATCTCCTAAAAACCTAAGAAACCAGTAACTTGCTAAAATGGAAATAACTTATGCTCCAGTTGTACATTTGAGCACCACAACTAGTCAACTTGAAGCTCATGAAATGAGGACTACTACAACCAGTTGAAACCATTAGAAGATCAGAGCAACGAAATATATATCAGTGATAGAACTCCAAAAAAAGTCCAACTTCAAAAGGCCATAACATTCTCTCCGAATGTCCGTTTGGGCTATACCACATATAAAATAGAAGGAATAGAATAGATCTACGCAGAAAGTTGACTCAGATATAGTCTCAATCACGTCTGAGACCCTAAAATTCCAAAAAAACCAGTAGAAGGCCCCAAAACTCAGTTTCTCTGTCCGGATCCCTTTAAATTTTTTATTAAAATGGTCATAAATTCTGATTTGGGTGTCTATTTGGCCTTCAAAACTTGTGTTATTGTAGTTCGTTCGATGAGCTTCAGTTTGACTATTCACAGAGCTGAAATAGACACCTGGAGAAGATGTTATGTCTTTTTCAGTGACTCTGCGATTTGTTATGTTTTTCGACACCCCATTTCTAGCACTTTTGTATATACATATTAATATATAATATTTGTAAATATATATAAATATGTATAATTTTACCTACATATATACATATAATATATATCTCTGTGTGTGTTGTATATGCGTATGTATGTATGTATTTATTTATTTATAAAAACACACATAAGAAAACATATTTTATAAATGTATTTCAAACTAATCTTATAAATATAAATTAATATATATTAATATAAAAATAAATATACGGATAAAAAATTATAACTAAATATATATATATATATATATAGATATAAATATATATTAATATATGGATATATATATATATAGATATATTAATATAATTAAATATATATATATATTAATATGACTAAATATATATGTATATATGTAAATATATATATATATATATATTAATATATGGATATATATTAATATACCTAAATATACATATATATTAATATATGAGTAAATATAACTATATATATATATATAAATAAATAGATATATTAATAAATGAAAAGCAAAGCAATTTGGTGGAGTGGTAAAGGCTTAGGCACGTAGGCAAGAGGTCTCGAGTTCGAATCCTAGGGGAGGCAGGTCACACGCGCATGTGTGGGGAATTACCTAGCACTGTTAAAGGGGGCTGGGGCTGGGTGGAGTTAGCTAGAGCTTGCCTAGGGTGTACGTGGGCTACGATGGGCGGTGAACACTGTTAAAGGGGGGATTTAAAAACAGTTTAAGCCCCCCTGAATTGCAAATATATATATATTTTTTATATTTTTTATATTTTTTCAACTTTTATCAGTTCTTTTTTTAGCACTGATAAAAGAGACTTTATCAGTGCTCTTCTGAGGGATGATAAAAGGGACCCCCCTTTATCCTCACCTCAATAAAAATCGCTTTTTTAGCACTCTTAATCGACTTTTCTAGCACTGATAAAGTCCATATTTGTAGTAGTGTATGTTTATCATCCCAAACTAAATAACAACCATAAAAAACTAATCATTAATTGATATGAAGTGGAGGAAGATCACTCGAAGGTCTTGGGGGAGGAAACTCCATACCAACACCACACACAAGGTGTCATATATACTATAACATCATCTCATCTCTCTGATGTTGGTGCTCAAGGTCTTGCTCACTCTCTATATTCATTTTTTATATCATATCATCCCAAGCTATCAACCTATCATCATACTGTGTAATGGAAAATGATGAGGACCCTTTATGATATCCCTTCAAAGAAATCGATGACATATATAGTAGATGTACCATAATAACTTGTAGGTGTCAGTCATGAAGCAATACTGGTCAACTGACATTTCTCGACACCATGTATAGTCACCTATATCTAAGCCCCCTCATCAAAACCCAACTCACAAGTGACATCTGCTTCTCTATAATCTTGAAATTATCCTGAATGAGAAGTAATAATCTTATAAATTTCCTTCAAATATAATTAGAAATTATAATAAAAACAAAATTAAAATAATTAATTTTTTTTTTAAAAATACTTACCCTAATATTACACTATCTATCACTAACAAGATGTCTTGTATGAGGATCTTTATACATTTTCTTGTATACTTAAAACTCCATAATAGAGGGATCAATAGCGATTGTATAATATAATTTTTTTAAATTTAAAGTATATATATATTAATAAATAAAATAATTACAATATGTCTTGAATGTATACTAAATGTAAAACTCCCGACACTATGTTTGACCTCTTGCCTCCCCCAGTTCTATGCCCAAATGATGACCTCCTTCTAATAGTATCTCCTATCCATTAGGATCACAATTAATCACCATCCAAATGGAGATATTGTTAGGTTTATTGAAGAATAAATACTGATTTAAAATAGTAATATATGCTTTATCAATGTCTCTCTTTCTTAGGTTTTTTAAAAAATGTAAAAAAAATTCACGTATACAAATATATTATGCTTAACATATAGGATATCTCAAGATATCATCAATCAGAGACCATAACTTTTGAAATACAATTAAAAATATTATGTTACTAATTAAATAAATATAAAATAAAATATATAATTTAATAATGTTCAATCCAATGGTCAAACATCTACTGAGAAACGATAATGGGAACCTAATCCCATGACACCCATGTCACCAAATAATAATTTCTTAGTATCTCAATAGCCTAACTAATTGATAAATGAGAAAAACTATGAAAAAAAATAATTAGAATATTATTACCAAAATAAATAAAAAAACTTAATATATAATAAATAACTTAAATAATTAAACAAACCACCATAAATGGGGATCAAAATAATGAGATGAATATCCCTCTGGAACAGGGTCAGTAATCATTAATCATGTAAGGCTACACCCACTCGTAATAGGTGGTGATATAACAACATCTTACAGGTCACATGAATCAAGAACATTATCGGATGTCTGACATTAGTCAGAGAACAAAATAGATCATCAAGAGTATCTCATACCATCTGAAACAAATAATATTAATTTTAAAAAATAGTTAATATAGACATAAAATATAAAAAAATAATAAATACCAAAATATAATAATATTACCTATAAATAATTTTTAATAAAAATAACAAATATAAAAAAATAATAAATACAGGAATCAAATAATTACCTTAAAATAAATATTATAATATAATAATCTTACCAATAAATAATTTTTAATATAGACATAAAATGTAAAATGCTAATAAATACCTTCCGAATATAATATTCTTACATGTTAATAATTGTTAATACATATATAAAATATAAAAAACTAATAAATACTGAAATCAATGGGGGAATAGAATAGATCACCAGGAGCTATCCATTTGAAACAACAAATATTACCTATAAATAATAATTATTACATATATAAAATATAAAAATCTAACAAATACATGAATATAATACACCATTAATCATCTTTATCCTTATATTTATGGATGAAAATGTGTTCATCTTCCTCTTTCAAAATCATCAACTTGCATAAGACTTTCAGTTTCATAATCCCTAATTACCTTATCAACATTATCAATATCATCAACCCTTGACTAGGGGATTTGACATCGATATTTATATCTTGCCGAGTAAGAGATGTATTTAGGGATGCTTCTTGAATAATTTCAATATGTTATAGTTCAATAGAACCATTTTCATTTTCAGAAAATTTATTTTCATGAGATTTAGTTTTTATTACACTCTAATAGTTATTTAAATATCTCAAAATAGAATAATAATTTACATAACAAACTTGATGTGCCAACATTAATGGTTCATTTGAGGCAAAAAGACTACTATATTTAATGTCAATGAATCCATGTCACAGATCAAATCATTTCCCACAATCAGTATCAAACCAATAACATTTAAAAATTACTATATAATTTGGTCTTAGATAACATAACTCAACTATTTCATCTATCATACCATAAAATAAAACTTAATTTTTTAATTATTTCATCCTTCCAAACAACACCACTATCCATTGATTTATTTGATTCACCATATATGCATGTATGAAATCGAAATCCATTAACCACATACCCATTATAACATTTTACAAATTTCGATGGAGGGGTTTTTTGAGCACACATAATCAGCAGTCAATTTTACTTTCATATTTCATTACCTACAAACAATAAAAAATATTAATAATAGATGTCATTGAATAATTTATTTAATTTTTCTTCATAAAAAACTAAATTTACCAGTCTTTAAAACTAAAATGAAAATTTCTCTTATCGATGTTCTTTAAGAGAATCCGGGGTACATTATATAAATTGTTTTTTGATATGGTCATCATATAGTCTAAAAAAATAATGTAACTAAATTAATCTATTAAAAAAACTAAAAATAATAAAAAGTATTATTTACTGAACAAATCATTTCATTTATTCCCAATTTACTAGAACATATGCAATGGATTTATGTGGTTATTAATGTGAAAGTAATAATTCATGATAACCACAAAAACCAAGTACAAGTTGATTAAAAACATACAACTGATTGTCTAGGAAATCATAAATATTTTACTCATTGCAAACCTTGCGATTTTGTTTTGAAATATATTCAGATTGAAAATAATAAGAGTAGAAAGTTGAAATTTCCTCCTACAAGTATGCTTCAATAATTTACCCTTCAACTGATACATTGTTATGTATTTGGTTTTTTAAAATTTTAATACATTTTTCAAATAGGTAAATACATAAAAATTATACCATCCTTCCCCATTTAACTTCATATAAAAAATGATATATTAAATGTTCCATCAAGTCAATGATGTCTAACAGGAATATTTCCCCTAATTTATATAAAATTAAAACAAAATCATCTTATAGAATACTCAATGAATCATAATCTGATGTTTCCGCACAAATACCATGGAATCTATTTGATATTTTAGTTAACAAGTCTCATATTTAAGAATTTAACATCCCTCTAAGACTAATAGGTGCTATCTTTTCCATTATGACACGACAGCCATAATTTTTACCCTGATAATATGTCCAAATATGATGCAATGAGAAAAATTAGAATCATAACTATATGGTGACCTCAACTATGTAATCCATTCATAGAATAATAAATGAATTTATTTTGAAAGTGTAAAAGAAACTTTTGGCTTCTTTAAATTATGCGATATTTCATTTTCAAACCATTCAAGTTCAGGACGCCTGAAAATTTAAGAATGATCTAACTTTTCCTTTTCATAATATTTTGTCTTAACAAGTGTGTCCAAAATTATATAATATGTAAAGACCCAAAAATTTCAAGGAAATTTTTTTTTCTTAATTTTCTTTGGAATTTTACAAGAGCGCAGCTTCAGACGGCACCTGATTCCGAGGCCCGGTGTGCCCGGAATCAATTTCCGAAGTTTGGCTCGGGTACGTTCAGTGAACGGACGAGCGGGTTTTTCTATCTTTTGAACCGGTGCCCGGAATCGAATTCTGAGGTCACCGATGAAATCGTAGCGCCGGTATTTTCTTATAAACGCATCTTCCGGAGTTGCGTTTGCTCAGACGTGGTTTTTAAATTTTGGGGCTTTAAGACAGAAATAAAATAAAATTTGTGCGACAACTTTATTTTATTTCACTTAAGCTGCTTGGAAGTCACTTGGAAGCCACTTGAACTGAGTTAAAGCGGATAGGGTGCTATCCGGAAATATCCTACCATCTTGGTAGGATATTTGTGAGGCAGGGCCCGCACGAGCCCCGCCGTTTCTTTCGCTAAGTAACGCACCCGCGAAAACCCGTCAAAGTAACTGAAAAGTCAACCGACGCGTTTTCTTTATTTCTTAACAGACCATTTAACTGGGCGGTTTATTTCGTGAATTAAATGGGCTATTTCATTCATTGAATTAATTCAACGAATTTAATGGGTCGTTACTTACGCGTTTTGCATTTGTTGGCAAAATAATAAAATAGACAAACTTGTCTATTTTGGAGGATCCTCCTGTTGTGCGAGATCCTCTAAACCTCCACCCTCCCCGCGAAGAACGCGAAGAACGCGAAGAACGCGAAGAACGCCGGAACCGGAATTCGACGACGCACGATCCGCGACGTCAACAAACTTTTCCGCGACCTTCTCCTTCTTCTTCTACGGCGCCTCTTCTTCCGCGGTGGACCTACGATCAGCGGTTAAAGGTGAGAATCGAATCTTCTAATTCTCCCCTTTTTTATAATTCGATATCAACGGATAAAAATTAATTAAATCCGTTTGATCTTGATCCGGAGATCGTCGGCGCGATGTTTTTCCCGCGGTGCGACGAACGTCTCCTCCGCAATGACGCGACGATCCCCTCCTTCCTCGACGAGCGATTCCGCGACGACCTCACGTCCGACGACGACAAGGTAAGGGTTGTTGGAGTATTTTATTCCCCGTGTTTATTCTTTTAAAATAAAGAACCTGATCTCCGAACAATTTTAATTTAATTAAAATTGTTGTTGATTATTTTCTTTTCCTCCCGTTGTTTATGACTAACGCGGAGGGTGCGGATCTAACGAACAAGACCCGGCAACCCTCCACCGATCTTTTGTTGTGCGGATTTGGCGGACGACGACGAACCGTGCGGCAAGGGCGATCCGTTGATTCCGCAGTGAAGATCGGCCCCCGGGAGGAGCAACGGCGCAGACGGGAGGCAAAACGGGACACCGGAGCAACTCCGGCAGCCCGCGGAAGGCGGCGGCGGTGCCGGGAATTCCGCCGCGGCCGAGCCGCGGCGGCGGCGAACCGCCGGACCGCGTCCGCAGTCCGGCCACCCAGCACGCGGCCCGCGCGGGCCGCGTTCCTCCAAGCCGCGGGTCAAACCCGCGGCAGTTTCTTCGGCCGCTCGGCCGAAGCCGAGCCGGCCGGTCCGGTCGGCCGGGCCGCACCAAGGCCGGACCGGACACGGCCTAGCCGGGTCGGTCCGGGTCGGTCCGGGTCGGGCCGACCCGGTGCGGCCGACCCAGGGGGGGTTCGGCCCGGGTCGCCCCGGGCCCAGAACCCCCGTTTTCGGGCCTTCTTCGGTCTTTTGCCCATATCATGGGCCTGAGACCTCCGTTTGACGAACCGTCAGCGGCTACGCGATCCTTGGATCGATACGGTCGTTTCGGTATATTACACTCAAGGTTTCGGAAGACTTTGGGTTCAGCCAGGTTGGTTCGTACACGAAACCAACCGGGCCCTCGGAGCGGAAACGCTCATAACTTGAGCTACAGACGTCCGATCGACGTACCGTCAGCTGTGGTAGTTTCCTCTAAGTGAGATGGAACTTTTGGCATACTCCGCCCGAGGATCGGATACAGGCGGAGTACGGTCGGGTTGGTTTTGCCCTAAAAACCAACCGGGCCCCTGGGGCGAAAATGCCAATAACTCTCAGACCGGGCGTCCGATTGACGCGCCGTCTGTTGCGTTGAGATCCTGTTGTCGATACGGAACTTTTGGATACATCAACTTCGGACTACGTGTCAGTTGATGTATCAGCCTCTCGGCTCGTGGAGCGGACCCTCCTAAACGAGCTCGCTATGTGCGGGAACCCTAGCGCTGGCTGTGACTTCGACGACAGAGCAGAGATCCTCCGTGGACTGCGACGATGGCAGAGCAGAGATCCTCAGTGGACTGCGACGACGGCAGAGCATAGATCCTTCGTGGACTGTGGCGACGACTGTGCAGAGATCCTCAGTGGACTGCGTCGACTACTGCACTCAGCGATCCTACGTGGATCAGTGCTACAGGTTCTGTGTGAGCCCGATCCTATGTGGGTCCTTACTACCGGTTCTGTGTGATCCACTGCCTACAGGTTCTGTGTGAGCCCGATCCTGTGTGGGTCTTTTGCGGGGGTTAGTACCTATCGATCCTTCATGGGTCCGACGACTTAGATGGATCAGTGATCATCTTTGACGTCATCTGAAAAAGTATACCTGGTTGAGCTGAATCTTATGTTACTCTCCTTTGTGGTTTGTGTTGAACTATCCTTTGTGGATTTACTGTTTACTCTCCTTGTGGATTTGAGTCTTGCTTTCCTGCGTGGATTGAGTTGTTCTTGAGCTCGTGAGCAGAGCTAGAATTGGGGACTTAGGTATATGTATGGGCATATACCTAAGTTGAGTCAGATGTTACTTCGTGATTGCATCTTTCTTTTGTGCTATATCCTTTGTGGATTTCGGGAGACCTTCGGGGGTCTCGGGGTCCTTACTGAGTAGCTTATACTCACCCCTGCACGGGCTATGCCCGTACCTTGTTGTGTTGGATGCAGACGACGGACAGCGCTGATCTCGGTTGGGGCGTGGAGCAGGACGGTACCTGGAGGTGGACCACTGGGCGGGACGTGCTCGGAGCGGACGTGGGACCCGAGGATCCTAGAGGCTATCTGTACCCACCCTTCAGGTGGGATTTCCAGTGGACGACACGAGGCCGCCGTTTTTTCTTCAGTTGCTGTTCTTTACTTTTTCAGTTGTACTTTCAGTTGGGCTTGTATTCCGGCCCCCTTTACTTTTCTGCACTTGTAGTTACTTTCCGCTTGCTGACTCTGTGGTGGTTGTTACTTATAAAGGCAATGCCTTCCCTGTTTACCGGGATTTTACGCCTTGGTGCTAGTCTCCAGCCCCTGGCCTATGGAAGGCGGGCTTGGGGTAGTCACGGCACGGGCCCCGAGGTCGGGTCGTGACAAATTGGTATCAGAGGTGGTCGGTTCTACTGCAGACTCTGATCGTCTTTTCTTTCTATATGAAGCAATAGTGTTTAGTGTATTGAGTGTGGTTATCAGTTCAGGGAGCCCAGTGTTGGTGCGGCGGCCGACGTATCTGTACACCAGGACCCTGACTCCTGATTTCCGACTTAATGCATGAAAACATTGATTGCGTGTGTGTTTCAAGTTTTCTTCGTGATTACATGTGTCAGCTCACCGGGTATACTGATCTGCTTTATGAAAGTCTCAAGTTTTCCTTGTGATTACTTGTGCCAGCTCACCAGGTATACTGTTCTAACTGTGGTGCTCTTGTTCTCCTTTTCAGGATGGCCCCGCGACGACAGCCAGCTAGGGTTCCGAGTGTAGGGCGCGACGGCAGCCCACCGAGCGACGAGGCCTCGGTGCAGGGCCCTTTGCCAGCAGTGGCACCGGCGGTAGATTTACCCGCCGAGCCACCGATGCTGCTAGTACCAGACGCTGACGATGCACGTCGCCTCAGGGCACTGCATGAGTTTCAGAGCCAGCGACCGCCCAGGTTTCGCGGTGAGGCGGACCCCCAGGCCGCCGAGGACTGGCTAGAGGCGGTGGTACGGATCTTTAGGCTAGTGAGGACACCAGCGGATCTCATGGTGATTCTCGCGGCGAGCCTCCTGCAGGCGGCGGCAGGACGATGGTGGAGCTTGATGCTCCAGGTTCACGATGAGGCATCCTTGCTCTGGACGGACTTCGAGAGCCTCTTCCGCTCTGAGTTTGTCCCGGCCACCCTCCGAGCGGTGCGCATCCAGGAGCTTCTCCAGCTGCGCCAGGGTAGCATGACGGTCGCTCAGTACGCGGCGAGGTTCACTGACCTATCTCGCTACTCGACCGACATGGTACGGGACCCCTTCTTCCGGGCCCGGACCTTCGAGCAGGGCTTGCGACAGGAGATTCGGGCGTCACTGATCTCCCTCAGCATTCCGACCCAGGCGGGAGTGCTGGAGCGAGCCCTCCTGATCGAGAGCTTCCTGGCAGAGCCTTTTTCAGCGGCGAGACCTAGCGCAGGGCGGCAGGTAGCTGAGTCTTCGGCAGCAGGTAGCCGATGGATGACTCTCGGGTCCAGGCAGACCAAACCCCCACGCAGACGGCCTCAGGACACCAGCTCAGCAGTGCGGGGAACACAGCGGAGTGCCAGCCTTCCGAGAGGCAGGCTGTGCTACTCCTGCGGCGGGCAGGGTCACATGGCTCGTGACTGCCCGACTCGCCGATCAGAGGAGCAGCAGACGGTGGAGGGGCCACCCAGGCAGAGGCAGAGGGTCGACCGTGGCGGTCCGCAGGGAGGAGGCGGACGAGGCAGAGGAGCTGGCCGAGCAGCGGGTGGTGGGCGACGCTTCCAGGCTCTACCCCCACCACCACCAGGAGGGCCACCTCGACCACAGGGAGCTGGCGGGCAGGGGCAGGCCCAGCTCCAGGCAGTGGAGGCCTACGACCCCGACATGCCCGAGATGATTCGAGGTACGATCTGTGTCTATTCCACCCTTGCTGCAGTACTTATAGACACAGGAGCGAGTCACTCTTTCATAGCCTCTGCCCTTGTTCGGAGCTCGGAGATTCCGACTGAGCCGTTGGCTCGATCCTTACGTCTAAAGACTCCTACGGGAGCAGACTCGACGATTACGCACTGGTGCCGGCAGTGTGAGCTTACTCTAGGAGGCGAGAGCTTCGGCTGGGATCTCCTTGTAGCGGCATCGAGGCCTTACGACGTCATCTTCGGCATGGATTGGCTATCCACGGTCCATGCCCAGATCGACTGTTTTAGGCGCAAGGTGCGATGTGTTCGCACCGACGGGAGCAGGTTTACCTTCACCGGCGAGAAGGGAACCTTTGCAGCACAGGATGGACTTCCGCGGAGGAGAGTGCAGCCCATCTCTCATCAGTTGGCTAGCCTCATCCTAGGAGCAGTGGACGTGCGGAGTCCAGCTTTTCCTGCAGTGGTGGACCAGTACGTGGACGTCTTTCCCGACGACGTTCCCGGGCTACCTCCTCGTAGAGAGGTAGACTTTTACATCGACTTGTACCCCGGGACAGCCCCGATATCTACTCCAGCATATCGGATGGCCCCCGCCGAGCTTCGGGAGCTACGGGTATAGTTGGAGGACTTGCAGAGCAAGGGGTTTATCCGACCCAGTGTTTCACCCTGGGCTTCCCCGATTTTGTTCACGAAGAAGGCGGACGGGAGCTTGCGACTGTGTGTCGACTATCGTCGCCTGAACCAGGTGACAGTGAGGAACAAGTATCCGCTGCCACGGATTGATGACCTCTTCGATCAGCTCAAGGGAGCGCGGTGGTTCTCGAAGATAGACCTCTGGTCAGGCTATCATCAGCTCAGAGTTCGAGACGAGGACGTGCAGAAGACGGCCTTCAGGTGTCGGTATGGCCATTATGAGTTCTTGGTTATGCCGTTCGGCGTAACCAATGCTCCAGAAGTGTTCATGAGCCTCATGAACAGGATCTTCCAGCCATACCTCGACCGATTTGTCGTGGTCTTCATTGACGACATTTTGGTATACTCGACGACTGAGGAGGAGCATGCCTACCACCTGCGAGTTGTGCTAGACACGCTCCGAGAGCACCAGCTTTATGGAAAGCTCTCAAAGTGCCAGTTCTGGTTACGTGAGGTCCACTTCTTGGGGCACGTCATCTCTGAGGCGGGAGTTGCAGTGGATCCCGTGAAGATCGAGGTAGTGCTAGCTTGGGAGCCACCCAGGAGCGTGACGGAGGTGCGGAGCTTCTTGGGCCTAGCCGGATACTATCAGAGATTCGTGCCAGACTTCTCCAGAGTTGCGGCACAACTCTCAGCGTTGACGAAGAAGGGGAAACCCTTCGTGTGGTCAGACAGATGTCAGCAGAGCTTCCAGGAGACGAGGCAGAGGTTGACCAGCACACCTATCTTGAGGTTGCCTGAGGAGGGAGTTGGATACGTAGTTTACTGCGATGCGTCAGGGACTGGACTCGGGTGCGTCCTGATGCAGGAGCGGGCCGTGATCACCTACGGATCACGTCAGTTGAGGCCGCATGAGCAGAACTACGCCACTCATGACCTGGAGTTAGCAGCAGTGGTCTTCGCTCTGAAGACTTGGTGGCACTATCTGATGGGCGAGCGCTTCACAGTCTTTTCTGACCACCAGAGTCTCAGGTATATCTTCTCTCAGAAGGACCTGAACCTGAGACAGCGGAGATGGATTGAGTTCCTCCAGGACTATTACTTTGAGATAGTCTATACTCCTGGGAAGGGGAACGTGGTAGCCGATGCCCTCAGCAGGAGGACGGGCATTCATCTACTTGAGGAGGCGATGGAGCAGCTAGCCTCCTTGCAGATATCCTTCGTGGATAGAGACGGATCAGCCTTTCTTCAGTCTCTCACAGTCTCTCCTCCACTTCTACAGCGGGTCAGAGAGGCTCAGCGTGGGGACGCTGACTGTGAGACCCGGCGTGCACTGATATCCTCAGGTCAGGCGCCTGATGGTTTCTCCCTTGGAGCAGAGCACGACATCCTTTTCAGAGGACGTACCTTCGTACCAGTCGCTTTACGAGAGGAGGTGCTGAGAGAGTTTCACACTTCTCCCTTGGCAGTGAATCCCGGAGTGGCGAAGATGTACCAGGATCTCAGACGACAGCACTGGTGGCCGGGCATGAAGAAAGCTGTGGCAGAGTTCGTTTCACGATGCCTCACCTGCCAGCAGGTGAAGGCAGAGCATCAGGTACCAGCAGGCTTGGTACAGCCCTTGGAGGTCCCGGAGTGGAAGTGGGATGACATATCTATGGACTTCGTGACTGGACTTCCACGCACTTCCAGAGGTCACGACTCCATTTGGGTGATTGTCGACCGACTCACCAAGTCGGCACACTTCTTACCCATCAGAGAGCAGGGCTCAGTGGAGAGCTTGGGACGTCTTTACCTCCAGGAGATCGTACGGCTTCACGGTGTGCCATCGTCTATCGTCTCCGATCGAGATGCTCGTTTCACTTCCCGGCTTTGGAAGGGGTTGCAGGAGGCGTTCGGGACGCGGCTCCATCTGAGCACAGCCTTCCACCCTCAGACGGATGGTCAGATGGAGAGGACCATACAGACACTCGAGGACATGCTCCGTGCATGTGTTCTCGACTTTGGTTGCAGTTGGGAGGACCACCTACCCTTGGTGGAGTTCGCGTACAACAACAGCTACCACTCCACCATCGGGATGGCACCATACGAGGCGTTGTACGGCAGACCCTGCAGATCACCGTTGTGCTGGACAGACCCTGGGGAGTCAGCACTCGTGGGACCAGAGATGGTCCGAGCCACGACAGAGAAGGTCCAGATCATCCAGGAGAGGATGAGGACAGCTCAGAGCCGGCAGAAGTCATATGCTGACAGGAGGCGGAGGCCACTAGAGTTCGAGGATGGCGACCACGTCTTTTTGCGTGTCTCACCTCGACGTGGTTTACGGAGATTTGGCCGAGGCGGCAAGTTGTCTCCACGCTTCATCGGGCCTTTCCAGGTCCTCAGCAGGATAGGAGAGGTGGCTTATCGCTTGGCTCTACCACCTCAGTTGCACCGGGTGCACGACGTCTTTCACGTGTCTCAGCTGAGGAGATACGTGCACGACCCGACGCACATCATCGACTTTGGGGAGCTGGACGTGGACGATGGGGCTACTTTTGCGGAGGTCCCAGTGGAGATCGAGGATCGACAGGAGCGGGTCCTACGTGGGCGGTCGATTCCTCTTGTGCGCGTCAGATGGCAGCACGAGAACCTCCAGGAGAGCACTTGGGAGCGGGAGGCTCAGATGCGTGCTCAGTACCCCCATTTGTTCCCCTAGTTTTTGATGTATCTTTACAGGGACGTAAAGCCCTAAGGTGGGAGTAATGTAAAGACCCGCAAATTTCAAGGAAATTTTTTTTCTTAATTTTCTTTGGAATTTTACAAGAGCGCAGCTTCAGACGGCACCTGATTCCGAGGCCCGGTGTGCCCGGAATCAATTTCAGAAGTTTGGCTCGAGTACGTTCAGTGAACGGACGAGCGGGTTTTTCTATCTTTTGAACCGGTGCCCGGAATCGAATTCTGAGGGCACCGATGAAATCGCAGCGCTGGTATTTTCTTAGAAACACCTCTTCCGGAGTTGCGTTTTCTCAGACGTGGTTTTTAAATTTTGGGGCTTTAAGACAGAAATAAAATAAAATTTGTGCGACAACTTTATTTTATTTCACTTAAGCTGCTTGGAAGTCACTTGGAAGCCACTTGAACTGAGTTAAAGCGGATAGGGTGCTATCCGGAAATATCCTACCCTCTTGGTAGGATATTTGTGAGGCAGGGCCCGCACGAGCCCCGCCGTTTCTTTCGCTAAGTAACGCACCCGCGAAAACCCGTCAAAGTAACTGAAAAGTCAACCGACGCGTTTTCTTTATTTCTTAACAGACCATTTAATTGGGCGGTTTATTTCGTGAATTAAATGGGCTGTTTCATTCGTTGAATTAATTCAACGAATTTAATGGGTCGTTACTTACGCGTTTTGCGTTTGTTGGCAAAATAAAAAAATAGACAAACTTGTCTATTTTGGAGGATCCTCCTGTTGTGCGAGATCCTCTAAACCTCCACCCTCCCCGCGAAGAACGCGAAGAACGCGAAGAACGCCGGAACCGGAATTCGACGACGCACGATCCGCGACGTCAACAAACTTTTCCGCGACCTTCTCCTTCTTCTTCTACGGCGCCTCTTCTTCCGCGGCGGACCTACGATCAGCGGTTAAAGGTGAGAATCGAATCTTCTAATTCTCCCCTTTTTTATAATTCGATATCAACGGATAAAAATTAATTAAATCCGTTTGATCTTGATCCGGAGATCGTCGGCGCGACGTTTTTCCCGCGGTGCGACGAACGTCTCCTCCGCAACGACGCGACGATCCCCTCCTTCCACGACGAGCGATTCCGCGACGACCTCACGTCCGACGACGACAAGGTAAGGGTTGTTGAAGTATTTTATTCCCCGTGTTTATTCTTTTAAAATAAAGAACCTGATCTCCGAACAATTTTAATTTAATTAAAATTGTTGTTGATTATTTTCTTTTCCTCCCGTTGTTTATGACTAACGCGGAGGGTGCGGATCTAACGAACAAGACTCGGAAACCCTCCGCCGATCTTTTGTTGTGCGGATTTGGCGGACGACGACGAACCGTGCGGCAAGGGCGATCCGTTGATCCCGTAGTGAAGATCGGCCCCCGGGAGGAGCAACGGCGCAGACGGGAGGCAAAACGGGCCACCGGAGCAACTCCGGCGGCCCGCGGAAGGCGGCGGCGCCGGCGGCCGGATGCGGCGGCGCCCGGCGCGCCGCCGGGAATTCTGCCGCGGCCGAGCCGCGGCGGCGGCGAACCGCCGGACCGCGTCTGCGGTCCGGCCACCCAGCACGCAGCCCGCGCGGGCCGCGTTCCTCCAAGCCGCGGGTCAAACCCGCGGCAGTTTCTTCGGCCGCTCGGCCGAAGCCGAGCCGGCCGGTCCGGTCGGCCGGGCCGCGCCCAGGCCGGACCGGACCCGGTCTAGCCGGGTCGGGCCGGGTCGGGCCGACCCGGTTCGGGCCGACCCGGTTCGGCCGACCCAGGGGGGGTTCGGCCCGGGTCGCCCCGGGCCTAGAACCCCCGTTTTCGGGCCTTCTTCGGTCTTTTGCCCATATCTTGGGCCTGAGACCTCCGTTTGACGAACTGTCAGCGGCTACGCGATCCTTGGATCGATACGGTCGTTTCGGTATATTACACTCAAGGTTTCAGAAGACTTTGGGTTCGTCCGGGTTGGTTCGTACACGAAACCAACTGGGCCCTCGGAGCGGAAACGCTCATAACTTGAGCTACGGACGTCCGATCGACGTACCGTCAGCTATGGTAGTTTCCTCTAAGTGAGACGGAACTTTTGGCATACTCCGCCCGAGGATCGGATACAGGCAGAGTACGGTCGGGTTGGTTTTTCCCTAAAAACCAACCGGGCCCCTGGGGCGAAAATGCCAATAACTCTCAGACCGGGCGTCTGATTGACGCGCCGTCTGTTGCGTTGATATCCTGTTGTCGATACGGAACTTTTGGATACATCAACTTCGGACTACGTGTCAGTTGATGTATCAGACTCTCGGCTCGTGGAGCGGACCCTCCTAAACGAGCTCGCTATGTGCAGGAACCCTAGCGCTGGCTGTGACTTCGACGACAGAGCAGAGATCCTCCGTGGACTGCGACGACGGCAGAGCAGAGATCCTCTGTGGACTGCGACGACGACAGAGCAGAGATCCTTCATGGACTGCGGCGACGACTGTGCAGAGATCCTCAGTGGACTGCGTCGACTACTGCACTCAGCGATCCTACGTGGATCAGTGCTACAGGTTCTGTGTGAGCCCGATCCTATGTGGGTCCTTACTACCGGTTCTGTGTGAGCCACTGCCTACAGGTTCTGTGTGAGCCCGATCCTGTGTGGGTCTTTTGCGGGGGTTAGTACCTATCGATCCTTCGTGGTTCCGACGACTTAGATGGATCAGTGATCATCTTTGACGTCATCTGAAAAAGTATACCTGGTTGAGCTGAATCTTATGTTACTCTCCTTTGTGGTTTGTGTTGAACTATCCTTTGTGGATTTACTGTTTACTCTCCTTGTGGATTTGAGTCTTGATTTCCTGCGTGGATTGAGTTGTTCTTGAGCTCGTGAGCAGAGCTAGAATTGGGGACTTAGGTATATGTATGGGCATATACCTAAGTCGAGTCAGATGTTACTTCGTGATTGCATCTTTCTTTTGTGTTATATCCTTTGTGGATTTCGGGAGACCTTCGGGGGTCTCAGGGTCCTTACTGAGTAGCTTATACTCACCCCTGCACGGGCTATGCCCGCACCTTGTTGTGTTGGATACAGACGACGGACAGCGCTGATCTCGGTTGGGGCGTGGAGCAGGACGGTACCTGGAGGTGGACCACTGGGCGGGACGTGCTCGGAGCGGACGTGGGACCCGAGGAGCCTGGAGGCTATCTGTACCCACCCTTCAGGTGGGATTGCCAGTGGACGACACGAGGCCGCCGTTTTTTTCTTCAGTTGCTGTTCTTTACTTTTTCAGTTGTACTTTCAGTTGGGCTTGTATTCCGGCCCCCTTTACTTTTCTGCACTTGTAGTTACTTTCCGCTTGCTGACTCTGTGGTGGTTGTTACTTATAAAGGCAATGCCTTCCCTGTTTACCGGGATTTTACGCCTTGGTGCTAGTTGCCAGCCCCTGGCCTATGGAAGGCGGGCTTGGGGTAGTCATGACACGGGCCCCGAGGTCGGGTCGTGACATAATATATGTTATCAAAAAAGTATTCTCAATATTCATTACATCTAGCATGTAATGAACCAACAAATCAGACCAATATAGAACTTCCTAAAAAATACTCCAGCTTATCCAATTATGATCTCTCCCAAAACCATATAATTTATGTTCATTTATAATTAGTCTAAAAGTAATAGGTGGAAATGAAGAGATGGTGGATTTTACTTAATACCCCAGGGCACTGCTAAAGGCACATCTCTTTAAATTCAATGTTTTATAATATTATTTATATTCCTTTGAAAAGGGTTATCCACTGAACGAAATCTCTAGTGATAGTCAAAATAACTATTCTTTCTTCCATTTACAACCATAAATTATTTTTTCTAAGCCATGTATTATGGAAATGATTTTAGATCATATGTACTCTATCCAGATAACATACCATAGCCATAAATTTTCTGATTGTCCAAATTGACGCAACCTTTAATGTAAAATTCTAATATGTAACTATATCATATGTAGTTACACCTTCAATCCATAATGAAATTCCCTCTTCAATAGGTGGATTCAAATAATCATCGATATTATTATTTGGATGTACTAGAATTAATATCTCCATATATATATATATGATTCCTTAATTATAATACAAGAAAGTAAGTTGTACAAAGTTGTGAAAATAGACCAACAAGAAAATTGACTACCATAAGAACCAAATGGAAACAACCATTAGTAGAAAGACGTAAATATATGTTATGAGGCCCTGAAGAAAAATAAATATGGATTTGGTTAATGTGTTTCCATGAATCACCACCACATGGATGAATTAAGATTTTACTAATGGAAATATTTGATTTATGACATGGAATAAATGAATCTATGTTTCAATAAATAAATAGATATTGTAAATGGGGTGTAACTGGAAGAATATATCAAATATTTTATAAGAAATATGGGATATTTTTATTATACCTATTCATACCACAATTCTTCACATTTTAGAAAATTAACTAATGATTCATAATCACTACAATATAAGATATAATCATTTGAATACACATGGATCTTATGGTAACTAAAAACCAAATTATGGACTAACCTCTTAAATTCACATAAACTTTCAAGTAATATATTTCTATTGAGAAACCACTATTTATCCAAAGATTTTTTTTGATTGAAACAACTTTTTAGCATTCCAAAATCTGATTTAATAACCATAAATTTTTCAAAAAAAATCAATTTTTCCTATTTGACTTCCCGAATATGAGGACTCATCAGAAGCTTTCAACAAATTATAAAACTGAGATGGTTATGATTCAAGATTTGGAATATCATTTTGAGTTGTTGTTTCTTGAATAGATGGTTAAAAAACCTCATGTACTAAATTATGAAATTATTGATCTAGAACCAAGAAAATTGTATTTTCTACTAAACTGTGTTTACCATGTTGACCCCAATAAATATATTCATTATGAAAATAAAACCATAGTAGATGAAGTCCAACATTTTAAAAAATTTCTATTCTCCTAAGATCACATTTGTTACATGTACATTTAATTGTTCCTTCAGAAATAAATTTGATATTTGACGATGCATATGATATAAATGTGTCAACACCCTCAATGATGATAAGAATTATACCAGATCTATTCGATTTTTATGATGATTTATACAATAATTATTGATTAATAGATACCAGTGTCTAGTTTTTGATTCCATATTTATATAAAAAATAATAGAAATAAGAATAATTATTACTCATTGTGACTAATTACAAATTATTATTATATTTTAATTATATATAATTATGATTACTTATCAATTTTTTTTAATAATTATTAATAATTATTACAATTTTTTCTATTTTTTACAAATTCATACAGTTATTCATTAATTAATAAATTTTTATTAATTCTAACTATGTTTCTAATAAATATCACTATTTTCAATAATTATTAGTATTTTATATATTTACTTTTACTTTTTCATAAAAATTATCATAATTTCAACATAATTAATAATTATTTATAATATTAATTAATTAATAAAAAATCTCACGAATTATTAATAATATTGAAAAATTATTTTTTATTTATTAAAATTATTTAATGATCATTACAATTTATTTCAAATAATACTATATTTTTACTAATTATTGAAAAAATTTATAGTTGTTAGTATTTATTATATTTTTTACAAGGTATTACAAAATTTTTACTAATTATTTCAAGTATTTCTTAATTTTTATAATTAGTATAATTATTTAATAACTAATAATAGTCATTTATTAATTATAACAAATTTTTTAATTAATATTACTACATTTTATAATAATTAGTATTTAATATATTTCATTTTATAATTTCTTACAAATTATCATAATTTCATCATATTTAAAAATTATTAATAATTAATAACAATTATATAAATTATTACAACATTTTTCACTAATTATTAATTTTTTAATTATTGGTAGAATTTTTATAATTTTCTACAATGTATTACATTTTTTAATAATTATTTAATAACTATGTTTTTCTATAAATTTCACTTGCTTTTAATGGTTATTGTTTTTTGATTAAAAAAAAATTTATAATGTTTTTTATAAGAAATGTTTTTTCTTATAAAAAATGTTGTGTTCAAACATTTTCTTTAAATTGATTTTATCATCATTTTTATAGAACACTAATTTATTATTTATTCGATAGGTTATATATATATTACACATTTTCTTAATTAAATATAAATATATATATATCAAATATAGTTTTATATGTTTTTTAAACAAATATACAAAACAAATCTATAAATTCATACATGCATTTTTGTATTTATATATAAAAAACAATACATGTTTTTTTAAATATTTATATATGTATGTACACATGTTAATATATATATATTTATCCAAACATTTAAAAAATTATATTCAATGTTTTAAATAAATTAAATCTAATCACAATATAACAATCAAACAATATTTAACATCATATCCACAATCCATGTGCTATCATATTTCCTTAAAAATTTTATCATCATAAGCATGCTTTGAAAATAATCATTAATAGATATAACATTTAATAGTTTCTTTAAAAAAATTCAACAACTTTCACATTTGGCATGATAATATATACACACTCACATTACACATAATTATATTTATCTATATATAGGTCTAAAGAAATTCAACGTATATATATATATATAAAAGTTTAAAAGGTTTCCTTGTTTATATATATACATATATAAGTTTCACTTTTTTCAATCATTTATAATATATATATATATATGATTATATATATATACATGGAGTGTGTGAGATGTTACCAAGTGTAGAAACGTGCATGTGAATCAGGAGTTAGCAGGGCAGACAGATATATCAAAGTAAACAAAGAAAAACACTCAAATAAAAAAAATATCTTAAATCTAAAGGTTGAATATTGGAAAATATATCTCAAATAAATTATAATCAAACTATACGGATCCAAAACATATTGTATTCAATGGAAGATACCCAAATAGAGAATAATAAACTTGCACTAATCCCGAACACCAAATAAACCATAAAAAGAGGTAAATTTATAGACTTAGGGTTTGAGAAAACCAATTTCTATAATATTGAGTAGGAAATAAAAAAAATAAGGAGGAGAGAATATGTATCTATACCTAGTAGATTTAAACCCAAATCTCCAAGAAATTACCTGTAAAGAGCAATTTTTGGACCGATTCGTCAGAGGGTTTTGCGACCAGACGCTGTATGTGATGGCGAAAAGAATCATGGGATATGATAATAAATGGTCACATGAATTAAATAAAACATTATTTTTTATGGTTTAATATATGAATATTTTTACCCATTGAAAAAATTAATTTTTGGGAACCTTTTGTGAAGGATAATTAATTCTGCAGCTAATAATCTTTAGAGATGACTATTAACGATGAATAAAACTATCTTTCACTATTATCTATCGCTAATAATGATTCCCATGGAAGGGAGTACATGCACACCAAGGTTATTTTCAATGGGAAACATTTTTATTCAAAAATAATGATAAATAGACACTTATTTATGATGGAAGGGGCTTTCCATCACAAATAAGTGTTACTAAGTGACTATTTGTGTTGGGACTCTTTCTCATCACAAATAGCCCATCATAATTACCCATTTTACAATTTTATATATAAGTACCATAAAATCCACAAATAGATATTTTCATAGCGTGATTTGGATCTCAGATAAAAAAGATGGGTTGAATTCCTACAGTCTTTTGACTTTGATCTTGCATATACGTCAGGGAAAGGCAATGCAGTGGAAAATTCTATGAGTAGGAAGGAAGATTAAAAATAAGTGGATAAGGATATTAGTGAATGATATTATTTCTTGAGATGAATTTTTATGTGTAAGAACATCTTAGTTATCCTATAATCACATCATTATTAGTGACATCATCACTTCTGGATTGTATGAAGATGAGGAAACTTTTGGATCCTAAGGGCTTGGTCCTAAGGGCGGGCGCTTTAGGTAAGGACCCACCACCTAGTTGAGTTATTGATGGGGATGAGATTTTGTGAATCTAGGGATATGTATGTGTTCCAATAGAAATACAAGAGTAGTTGATACAAGATTCTCATGCCTCTTCTTGGGTAGTACATCCTATTTCTAGGAAGATGTATCATGATCTACACTGTTTTTATTGGTCACCTTATATGAAAAGGGAGATATATATTTTTATTAATTACTGTTCCACCTGTTAGCATGTGAAGGTACAACACCAATGACCAGTTGGACTTTTCATCTTTTACCCATTATTGAGTGGAAATGGGATGACACCACTATGTATTTTAAGATGATAACATCGAGATCCCCTCAAGGCAATGACATAGTATGGGTGGTCATTGATAGAATGAAAGAGGTCACCCACATCCTACCTATTCAAGAGATCTATTTAGTGGATGATATATAGAGTCAATATTTCAGGGAGATCATGTAACAACACTAAGAGATTTTGTGAATTTTATTCTTGAATTAATTTAATTTTTTGATGTTTTAAATTTCACATAACATTGAATATAGATTTTGTTATGTGAAAGAACTAAGTTTGAATTACATTATACACAAAACCAATTATTTCTCATTCTAAACACAACACATATGTTAACTTGAGGTACACACAAAATTGTGTTTGGTTTGTGTTACACACAATTCCAAGTTCCTTTGATAGCTTGTTTAACATAAAAGGTTGAGTTTTACAGAACTATAATATACTATTAATAATATTAATAAAATATTATTAGAGATATCACCTAGCTGTTGGAATGTAAGTTGTGAATAAGATTAAATAAATTGTGAAAATACTTTTTACACACATATATAAGATGAATTATTTTATTAAAAATTATTATAAGTGAATGAATGAACTATTTGAAAATAAATAAATTACTTTTCTATGGAAATTATTTTTCTATGTACAAAAACAATTTTATCTCAATAAATTAAACAAACCACTTTTGATTAATGTTTTAAATAAAATTTATATAATATCTATTCAATAAATATTTTTTTATACTCATAAAATAGATTTTATCGTTATAAAATCAGAATAAATACAATTTTATGAAAAAAAAGATGTATTTTTCTAAAAGGAAATTTTACCACCTTTTAATGGCGAACCTATAAGAACCCGATTTTTCAATCAGGTATGGATCCATTAAATTTTAGTCTAAATATTTACTTTAGACCTTATATGGATGATTAATGAGTTTGAAAAGGTATTAGGGCTGTCTGAGGAAGGTTCAGAGCCCAAAACCCATCATTTGGGGAAAACTGGATATATCACACGGTTAGTGCACGGTTGGTGGATAGTTTGGCTAACCGTGTAGATATAAATTTTAGGGTAGAACCATATGGCATGGTATTTGCATGGCCATTCAGCCTAACTATGCAAGTTCCCCTTCTTCCTAGTTAATCATGCAAGGTTTGAGCATGGGTTGTCAAATCGTGTGGACAAACCATGTATTCGATATTTTTCAAGGTAAATTGTCCTTTTTTCCCTTAATGATATAATTAGATCCCTCCTTCTTCCTTAATACATGAAAAAGTGGGATTAAACTTTTAATCTCTCAATTTGAATATTATTGAAGACCTAAGGTAGGAATCAAGATATCTTCTCCATCCAGGATCTGTTTGATATTTCGTTCATCATGTTGGATGCACAATGGTAAGTACTCAAGTCTATTTAAGCCTTTCCTTTTCTCTCTGATCTTGAACTAGTTATTGGTGTATGAGTGTTTTTCATATTTTCTTATATCTATTCTGATCCTAGACAAATAAAGAGCCGATACCAGAGGAGGATATTCATACAATCCTAAGGTGGGTGATGTATAACTCATCCCTCAAGTTCGTTGATTTTGGAATTGTTGTGTGGGGCCCACTAATTTCATCAGGTGTCATTTATAGAATTTATATGACATGATTATAAACATTATAACTATATGGATATGATATTTCTATATATGCGATTAATTGTTTGTGTTTATTCCTATAACTCCATCCATCCTATGTAAGATGTTATTCCATAATTGGGTTTTCAGTATTTGACGTGTTTGAGGAACCGTTCGGGTGTCAATTTTCTTGACATTTCTAAGGGTAATCTTTCAAATATATTAAATGAATCTATTTAAATTTTGAATTTCATAATAAAAAGTAACATGTATGTTTACCAGCTGACCCGCCTAAGCTAAGTGCTTGATATTGGTAATTAAACATGAAATGAAAATTAGCAAGTATACTAAGTATATGACTTGACCGGATTAAATGTGAACGATTAATAGTTTACTTGTCTGTAGCACCCCTTTCCATATTAATAGAATGTATCATAATGAACCTTAATTATTGAACATTCCTTAAATAGAATTAATAAAGGTTACATGCTACTTAGCCTTATCACACTAATGAAAGGAAAGACATGAACCAAATGGACTTAATGAATAATTATGATTTGATTAAATGATTTCATGCTACTTTAACTTATCACACTAATGAAAGGAAAGGATTTCACTAAATGAAATATTACATGACTTCAGAATTAAATAAGAGTGTCCTGACTTGAGCTCACCTTGGATTCTTATCGGGGAATGCCTTGAGCACTCAGGAACCCCATTTCGATTCATGGACTTTCATAGGTTGATACCCACATAGATCCCAATACTTATTTATTCTTGGATGCTTAGTATGTCATTTAATGATCCCACACATAATATTAAAGGATGTCATATATAAACTCCTTGGATCCAACATTCACAAGTAGGTTCCATGGTTACAACCCATAGGGTCCTATCTCTACTTAGCCCCATTTTACCATGGATGATCACCTTGGATTAATTATTCATATTATTGTGGAATGACTTAGAATATTCTCCTCATATTATGCTCTTATCCTTAGATAGGATATAGTTATTATTGATTTGGAGACCCTTGAGGTCTACATTTACTTGGTTATTGCCTTGGAAATTAATTGATAAATTTCATTATAGGTTTCCTTGTCATAACTTGGAATATTAACTATTGTTAACACGCGACTCATTTGTAAATTAGTAATAATAAATTAATAGAGTGTTTATGTTCAGAAGCTAGATGAGGGATTAATTAGTCACTTTGGTATTTATTTACATTTAATTATTTACTTTATATATGCATTCTTGCACACTATTAAATTTCTATTACACAGGCCGGATGTTATAAACACTATTGGTGGTGGACCACTGAGATTTATCTCACACCCTCTTCGAGCACCGTTTGGTACCCATAGTAGATTACATAGTGGAAGGTGTTTTAAAAGGGAAGAATATGACATGAAACAATTGATTGATTGATGTTTAGTATGAATCTTGAGAGAAGATGATCAAGTTGGGGCTCAGGATGCTTGTGATAGTCTTTGATTTACTATTAAATTATGTGGAACATATTATGCCTGATATCTTATTTCCCATTTTTACAGTTTTCTAGTGACATGATATATCATCAGTTGTTGAATGGTGTTCTAGTTGATTTAGTTATTATTACTATTGTCTCTATTTTCAGTTGTGAATTCCATTTACATATGTTTCTTACGTTATTTACCTTTATTTATATTCATCCAATCACTACACTTTGTTAATGAGGGTATAGTATCCCCAAAGACACACCATAGGCCCTCACTATTAGTCGCCAGCCTTTGGCATTCGGGGAGATGCACTTGAGGCCATGTGGCCTACTAGGCTTGAGGAACCCACTAAGTGGTATCCAGGTCTGGGACGTCACAAAGTTGTATCAGAGGAGTTTTATTTTTTTTACTTTACTATTTGGAGACAATAGATTGGATATTAGGAATTATTGAGACTTGGTAATAATCTGTTCTTGGGCGTTTCGAACCCATGTTTGGGGTAAAAATGAAGTTACCAAAAATTAATATTATTCTTATACTTTATTCTATTATAGTTGATATTATTTTACCATTGGGTGATTCATATGTTGTGTGAAGTTTTTGATTATTATTCTGATTATGGATTTTCTTTCATCCTTGGCCTGATGATATGAGGGCAATAATAATTGTTACATGCATCACTATAGGAACCTAAAATTCACATGTCATGCATATTGACATGCCATATAGGTGAATATCATTGTTTTCATTTCTTGATATTCCTATGATTATTGAGTGATGCTGTAATAGTTAGCTTGTACTAGTACTACTCTTTGTTGCGATTGAGTGATTGAATGTCTCAATTCATGAGGTGTGTGGGCCTTCATGGGTTGGGAAGTGTAATTTACCAAGTCTAACCATTATGCTATTAATAAATGGGTGTCTTTTCTAGTGATAGGTGTATGGGAATTGATTCACCAAAAATGGATATCCATTATAAAGTGAATCATGAAATCTAAAATGAATTTTTTATACATCCTTATCCCTCCTTCTCATATTTACGAAAGGTAAATGGGTGAACTTGGTAATTAAATGTAAAATGAAATGAAACTTATACTTCAGAACTTACTGATACCTGACCATCTAAGAAGGTAGTTTGGGTAGTATACATTGGTTAGTGAGTTTTCTTACGTCCAGTTTCCACTAGTGATTCTATCTTTCTTCTTAAGATTGTTTTGAGGCGTGTTCTTGTATATTGTAAACAAATGCCTCCATAAAATCCCCGTATCATATGTTATGAGGGCAGTGAGGACCATGATCTAGATGTGGGGGGCCCTGAGCTGTTAGTCTTACCTCCCAGAGTTCCACATGAGGCACCGCCTACTATACCAAATCTGGGAACTGATTCCCAAGTTCATGATAGTTTCATATTTCTGATGTAGTCCATGCATGGTGCTCTATGGCTTGCACCTATAATGGATGATCTGACTCATGAGTTCCAGTAGCAGTGTCCTCTTACCTTTTTAGGGGATAATAGTCCACAGGCTGATGATTCTTGGATAGAATACACCCTATCTATCTTTGATAATCTAGAGACACCTCCATAGAGGATGGTTATGATTTCCACATACATGATTCATGATTTGGCCAAGAGTTGGGGGGATGTGATTACCCAAGATGGTAGTTGTTAGGGCATGTTATGGGTTGATTTTCAGACTATATTCTATGATCAGTTCTTTCCTCAGATGATGAGAGATGATAGAGCCAGATATTTATTGCATCTTGAGTAGGGTTCTATGTCAGTCATGGTATATTCAACACGTTTCACAGAGTTTCATCACATTACACTGCTACTAGTAAGTGATGAGCTTTTGTGTTCTAGAAGTATCGAGGATTGGCTCTAGTATTTCATCCATATATAGGTGAATGCCTTTCACATACCTAAATTTTCATCAACATTAAATCAAGATATTATCAATGAGCATAACCTAAAGGATAAAAATAGTACTGTGAATAGAGGACCTGTGCCATGTCAGGCCAATAGTTCTTATGGTGGCAGGAAATGTTCTCTCAAGGTTTCTCATCAGGGGAGTGACAACCAGAGTGCCCGTTTCGATAGCTCGAATGTGTTTCATCAGTGTGGTAAATGAGAGAACATGAATCCTAATTGTTATAGAGACCCACTAGAGTGTTGGTATTTTTTCCATATATGGAATCTTCAATGTTTCTGTATGAAGTTTCCACTAGCTTTGAGTGGGAAGGGATCAACACCAGTTCCACCTTCAGGAGCGAGTTATTTTTCACCACGTTAGGTGGGGAGTTGGAATATAACCGGTAGGTTTGGATGAGGAGGAGGTTGAGGACATGGTATCTAGACCACTGATCACCAATAGAACAAAAAAAGAAATTATGATCGTGGTAGTCCATAAGTTTCCCAGGGATGTGGATTAGGCTAGTTGAATTCACTATAGACGATACCCGAGGATCAGACTGTGGTACCATCTACAGTACATGATACTATTATTATGGAATATACCATAGTATCTAATTTATTTGATATAGTTTCTTCAAAATATTTTATCTCTGTATCGATTTTGGAATGTCTCATACTGTAGATACAATATTATTATGGTGTAATTAACCTAGATACACTATTAGGGGTACAAACATCGGGTATACACATGTACTTGGATCATTCCTATGAGGTAGGAAGTTACCCTTTAATATATAACCCCTTCATTATTGAGATGATAGGCTTGGATGTCATTCTTGGGATGGATTGGTTGGTTCAAAATCAAGATTTTGTATTCTTCTATCACCGTAGGGTATCTTTTACATCACCAGAGGGAATAATTTATCTACACAAGGGTGAGTGAGATGTCCAAGCTAGAAGATCTATTCCAGAGAATCATGGGCTAGGAGAAGTGACCACCCAGATTGAAAATATCTTCATGGAGGATCAGGGTCTACAAAAATTTGATATCCCTACAGTAGTGGATCATTTCAGGGACATCTTTCCCAATTATTTTTTTACCTTACCATATAAGAGATATGTAGTGTTTACAATCGAGCTTATTATGGGAGTTGCTACAGTGTCTATTAATCTATATAGGATGGAACCAATAGAGCTTAAAGAGATCAAGTGGTTGTTAGCAGATTTAGAGGCAAAAATTTTTATACGATCCAATACATCCTCTTGGGGTTCACCCATGATTTTTTACAAGAATATCGATGGAACCTTACATATATGAAAGGATTATAGAAGGTTAAACCATCTTACGATCTAAAAATGATATCCACATCCTCGAATAAATGATCTCTTTGACCAACTACGAGGAGAAAATGTCTTCTCTAAGATTGAACTGAGATCGGGTTATCATCAAGCACGAGTCAGGCCATCAGAAATACCACGTAAAACTTTCCATAGTAGGTATGGTCTATATGATTACCTTGTTATGTCATTCAATCATACAAAATCACCTTCTATTCTCATGACTCTAATGAACAGGACTTTCCACCCCTATTTAGATTCTTTTTTCGTGGTCTTTGTGGATGAAATCATAGGGTATTCTTGCACTTGTAGAGACCATGAAAAACATCTTGTGATCATTCTGAGTACACTGAGAAAGAATAATATTTATGCCAAGCTTGATGGGTTCCACTTCTGGATCAACAATGATCACTTCTTGGGTCATATAATATCAGAATATGGCATATATGTTGACCAAGAAAATGTTAGTGTTATAGTTTTCTAGGAGAAACCCAAGAACATATTTGATATATAGAGTTTCTTGTGGCTGGCTGGATATTAACAGAATTTCGTACATGAATTTTTCCACCTTTCTTCACGTCTCACTGGTCTTACAAAGAAGGATGTAAAGTTCATATGGTCCGAAGCTTGTGATAAATTCTTTCAGTAGCTGAATGGGAGGCTTGTATCGACACCAATTCTGACTCTTCTAGATCTAGGAATATGCTATACCATCTTCTGTGATGCATCAGTCATCATTTTGGGAGATGTTTTGATGTATAATGAAAAAGTCATTGTATATGGATCTCGACAGTTGAGTCCTCATGAGATAAATTACCCAACACACATCCTTGAGCTAGCAGCAGTTGTCCATACCTTATGTTGCTGGAGACATTATCTATTAGGAGAGAACTTTGTGGTGTACATAGGCTACACGAGACTCAAATATATCATTTCATATTATAAAATGCACATCAAACAACAAAAATGGGTCAAGTATCTACAATACTTTGATTTTTAGCTTGCCTATTAATCAGGAAAGGGTAATGTAGCTGCAAATGCACGGATTCAAAAAACTCAAACACCAGCCGTATGGGAAGCCAGAGATGAATGGAAGTTAATGTCTCTCTTTTCTGAGAAGCATCTAGAGTCTCATTACAGTCACGAGTAGTCTTACATATCATCATTTTCAGTTACCTCTTCCCTCATTGAGAAGGTGAATAGTAGAAAATTTTTATATCTAGAAGGCTTGGTATTCCATGAGAGTATATCAGGAGATAACCCACCTCCATATTGGTTTACAGATTGAGATGACATCCTGCATCTACGTGGACATATCTGGGTTCCAACATATATGAGAGAGGAGTTGATGAAAGATTCCCACACTTCTTAGTGGGAATTTCAGCTAGTAATCTCGAAGATGTATCGAGATATGCGACGCCAGTATTGGTGGCTTAGGATGAAACATTAGATAGTAGGTTTTATCACTAGGTGTTCCATATGTCAGCAGGTGAAGGTGGAGTACTATAGACCTACAGGATTATTACAGCCACTTCCAGCCCTGAAATGGAAGTGGGAATATGTTGTTATGGACTTTGTAGTTGGTTTACCTAGGTCACCTAGAGGGAGAGGCACTTTATGGTTTTTCATTGATTAAATAAAGGAATCATCCCACATCATTCCTATTTGGGAGACTTTATTTGTTGATGATCTAGGAAGACTGTATGTCTGTGAGATCATATGACTCCACGAGGTCCATTGTACTATCATTTCAGACATAGATTCTCATTTCACATCACAGTTCCGATAGGGATTGAAAAATTATATGGGAACATAGGTGCTTCTCTGTACAAATTTTCACCCTCAAACCGATGAATAGTTGGAATAGACAATAAAAGATCTAGAGGATATGATCTGAGCTTGTGTCCTTGATTTCGGAAGTTCTTGGGAAAGGAATATCCCTCTTTTTTGAGTTACCAAATAATAATAGCTATCAGAAGACAATTTAGATGGATCCTTTTGAGCCCTTGTGTGGTAGGCCATGTCGTTCACCCCTATGCTGGATAGAGGCTGGTGAGGTAGCCCTACTAGGTCCTCATCTCTTTCAGGAGACATTAGAGTAGGATTAGTTGATTAGAAAGTACATGACTATTGCTTAGTCTAGAAAAAAAGATTATCCTGATCGCCGTCGACGACCTCTTGAGTTCGAGCTTAAGGATCATGTTTTTTTGGGTATCACCCTTGCTAGGGAATAGACGACTAATAAAGTTGGGAAAGTTGTTGCCTTGTTATATAGGGATGTTTGAGATTCTAGAGAGATTCAGGATGGTATCCTATCAATTGATATTACCTCAGAGGTACCATTCCATGAAGGACATATTCCATGTTTCATAGCTTCACCAATATCATTCTGATCCGTCACATACTTTTGATATCGAGGAAGTTGAGTTAGATACTGATTCTACCTTTGAGGGGTATGAAGTATACATCGTTGACTAGAGAAAAAAAATGCTCTATGAGGCCGGTCTGTCCCTCTAATACAAGTGCTATGGAAGCACAGTTGGGTATAGGATGAGACATCAAGGATCATATCACTCTTCCTCTCCCTCTATTCGAGCAGCGGTGCCCTAGGTCAATGGTAGTGACTCCGCCGCCCCTCCCCTAGAGCGGGGGATGATCGTCTTGTCCCTTCAACCCATCCGCCTCCTTTACTACCATTATCTAACCCATACTACCTTACTTCTTTCCCTACCATCGATCTCAACCTGAAGGTTCCAAGTCTTTATAATGGATCACCACAACGTTCGCTCCCAAATTCAGAGTTTTCAGAGGCTTCAACTCTTCATCATCTTACGTTGGTGTCTTGATTCAGTCAACGTAGGCCCTCATTCCACTCCCTTGACATTACATTTTTGGATCTTGGGGTCTTCAATACCATGGGGTCATGGGTCTCCTCAAAAAATGAAACATAATAGTTCACTTTGCATCTGAAGAAGATTTTATCCTTGCCTGGTCCAGAGCCTCGAGTGTATGAAACAGGTGCCCCTTTTATCTCTTTTGTTGGTCATTCAACTTTCACAAGGAGCATGATACTCCAATGAAGACACTATGGGTATGGTTTACAAACCATACACTACCCTTCCAAAATCCCTCTATTTTACAAATGATAGAGAACTTGGTAGGATGATTTATTTTCTTTGATTGTCGGACTACTACTATCTGTCACCCAATCTCACCACAAATTTGTGTTGAAGTTGATGTGTCAAGACCACCATTGGAGTGGGTTTGGATCATTGTGGGTAAAAAATTTAGACGGGAATAATATTATATTTTTGAAACCTAGACAAAGTTTTGCTCAGTCTGTAACCTCTTAGGACATTCCTAACGATCTTGCCATCAGGGACCCATGAACTAGGCTATTGAAAAATATCCTATGCCAGAGGCCCTGTTGATGAACCATTTGAATAGCATAGAACCAATAGATACTAACATCCAGAAGAAGGTAAGTCTAACCAATACTAAGGTGGATGATATTTTCAAGAGGTTGAGGAACAACTTTTCAGGACGTAAACTGGATGAATAGGTTGTTCCAAGGTCAGGGGTTACCGGTAACACCGATCCTCTGAAATCTAAGTATGTCAAGCCTTCTTACACAGATGTTTCTTAGATTGGACATATTCCAGAACCAGTGAACAACAAGGAGCTTAATTTTCATATGTTGGAGCTACCAGGAAGACCGGGGCAGTGGGGGAAAGCTAGGGGAAGGGAAAAATAGAGGTTGACCTTGTCTACGATTGATATTAACAATCACTTTGATGGGATAGATTCTGATACTTCTGATCTAGAGCCAAAGGGCTCAGGGTGTTTCTCAGGTCCAGAATCAGGGAGTGGAGAGAGTGATGGAAAACTTTTAGAGGGTAGTTTAAAGAGAGGAAGAAGGCTCCACAACCCAATAATGAAGAAGGTAAATAAAGAGAATAGGGATCCATGTAGTTTTATTGTGAGCAAGAGGGGGAAATCCATAGGTCGCAAGGATTATTAATATATTCGAAGACCTATGGAGACAAGGTCATCTAAAAAAGTAAACAACCAAACATGATGGATGATGAATCTTCTAAAATGGAACAGATGAAGGTGGGAAACATGAAAACTGTGAGTGGGAGTGGTACAATTGAACGATTCTTCTCTAAAGATCAAACCCGAGGGAAGGAGGCTGGTACAAAAAAGTTTCTAGACTCTAGGAAGATGTTATGGCTTCTGATTCCCCTCTAACTACAGCTCAAAGGTTGTCAGTAATTGAGGATAACATTGGGGAAATTCCATTAATTAATATGGATGGATCACAGTGGGCTGCTGAGAAAAAGATTATGGAAAACCCATGGGATCTTCTCATACACTATGAAGAAGAGATGTTAGAGAAGATAATTATCCTTCAAGAATCAAAGGAGGATATGGAGAGGATAAATGGGAGAATTTTTCATGTGGAGTTAACCATGACGAAAGAAGATCAAATCATCAATAAACATTTGATCTTGATCAGAGGCTTCAATGCTTAGAAGAAAATAGTGGAAGAGTTCTTACAGGTGTGTGAAAGGGTGGAAAATCAATTTGAAGATTCCATCAAGGAAGATCCGGTTAAACATGTAATAGATATTTTGGGGAAATTATATAGGGAGGATGAACCTTCTCAGTTTAGTTGGACTTTAATAACTTTTTCATCTATTACGATGTTTGATGCTCTCAGTTGTACTTGCAGGTTTCATACCTTTTTCCTTAAAAGTGTTTTATAATAAAAAATTAACTTTCATGTCAAGTTAAAGATGAGAATAGGGAGAGGGAAGTCAAAACACATGCTATGTGGCTAGAGTTGTTCTCAGAAAGTGTTTCTCCATCCTTGGAAGGTGAACTTGGGGATGAGTTCTTTTAAAAGGGGAAGACTATAATAAAT
This sequence comes from Viscum album, assembly GCA_963277665.1. NCBI lineage: Eukaryota > Viridiplantae > Streptophyta > Magnoliopsida > Santalales > Viscaceae > Viscum > Viscum album. The sequence goes on from OY728165.1 coordinate 915,231,413, forward strand.
TGGTTTTTCACTTAGGTATGGATCCTTTAAATTTCTGTTTAAATATTTACTTTGGACCAAATATGTATTTTTAATGATTTAGAAAAGGTTTTAAGGGTGTCTGTGGAATGTTTGGAACCCAAAATCCATATTTTGGAAAAAAATGGACATATCGAAAGGTTAGCGCATGGTTGGATCAAAATGTTTCTAACCGTGAAGATGAAAATTTTCAAACAGAACCATATAGCACGTTCTGTGCATGTATGTATAGAATAACCATGTAAGTTACCCTTCTAACCAAGTAACCGTGCATGGTTTTTCAAACCATGCAGACAAACCGTGCACATGCTATTTTTTGGTAAATTGTTCTTTTTCCCTTAATGATCTAATTAGATCCCTCATTCTTCCCTAATCTAAGAACTAGAAGGATTAACCTTTTTCTATCTCAATTTAGATATTTTTGAAGACCTAAGATAGAAATCAAGATATCTATTTCATCTAGGATCTGTTTGAGCGTCCATTCATCATGTTGGATGTGCAACAGTAAGTAATGAAGTCCATTTAAGCCTTTTATCTACTCACTTTCTCTCAACCTAGTTATCACGGTATAATTTTTTTTTGTTTTCATATATATAATATTTTTTGAGCCAAATAATGTGCTGATACTGAAGTAGGATAGTTTTAGAAGCCTATGGTTGGTGGTCTATAACTCACCCCTCAACTTCATTGATTTTGGAATTTTTGTGTGGCCCCCATCAATTTCATCGGGTGTCGTTTATAGAATTTATATTCTATGCTCATGATAATTAGAAACATATGGATATGATAATTAAAAAAATGTGATTAATTGTTGGTGGTTATTCCCACAACTCCATCCATCCCATTTATGATGTTATTCCATAATTGTGTTTTTAGTATTTGATGTGTTTGAGCCACCATTTGGGTGTGGATTTGCTTGAACTTTCTAAGGGTAAGATTTCCTATATTAAATAGCTAGATTTGAATTGTGAATTTCCTAATAGAAAGTACTATGTATGTCTACCACTTGACCTGCCGAAGGTATGTTCTTGATATTGATAATTAAACGTGAAATAGAAATTGGCAAGTATACTAAGTATATGAGTTGACTGGATTAAATGTGAACGATTAATATGTTACATGTCTGTAGGACCCCTTTCCATATTAATGGAAGGTAATGAAATGAACCTTAATTATTGAATATGACTTAAATGGAATTAATAAAGTTTTCATGCTACGTGGCCTTGTCACACTAAAGAAAGGAATGGGTTGGACCAAATTGACTTATTGATTAATTATGATTTGATTAAAAGGTTGCATGCTACTTGACCTTATGAAACTAATGAATGGAAAGGCTTGAACCAAATTAAATATTACATGACTTCACAATTAAATAGGAGTTGCTTGACTCAAGCTCGCTTTGGATTCTTATCGGGTAATGCCTTGAGCACTCGGGAACCCCATTCTGATCCAAGGATACACCTTTCATAGGTCGATAACCACCTAGATATTGATCCTTGTCTATTCTTGGATTCTAGGTGTGACAACTTAGGATCTCTGACATAGTATTAAAGGATGCCTTGGATACACTCCTTAGATCCATCATTGAAAAGCAGGTTCCATGGTTACAACCCATAGGGCCCTATCTGTGCTTAGCCCAATTTTTCCTTGGACGACCACCTTAGATTAAGTAGGAATCTTATTATGGAATGCCTTTGAATATTCTCCCTATATTACACTCTTACCCTTAGAGAGAATACAGTTATTACTGAGATGGTGACCCTAGAGGTCTATGTTTCCTTGGTTATTTCCTTGGAACTTAATAGTTAAATGTCATTACAGGTAGCCATGTCATAACTTGGATCCTTCAATATTTTTATCAAGTGACTCATTTATAAATTGGTAAAAATAAATTTATGGGATGCTTATGTTTAGATGTCAGCTGAGGGATAAATTAGGTACATGGGTATTTAGTTACATTGTACTTATTTACTTTATATATACATTTTTTTTCATACTGTTACATTTCTATTAAACATGCCGAATGTTATAGACACCGTTGGTGGTGGCCCACTGATATTTACCTCACACCCTCTTCGAGTGATGTTTGACACACAAAGTTGATTAAATGGTTACAGATGTTAACAAAGGGAAGAATATGGCTTTAAACACTTGATTGTTTGCTGTTTAGTATAGATCTTGATTGTAGAAGACTGAATTAGAGATCATGATTCTTGGCATAGTATTTGATTTCCTTTTTACTTTTAGGGAACATGTTTTTCTTTCTATCTTGTATCCATATTTTCTAGTTTTCTAGTGACATAAAATATCATTAGTTATTGAATGATATTCTTGTTGTTTCAGTTATTGTTACTATTGTCTCTATTTTTCGATGTTCCTTCCGTTTACATACATTGCTTCCACTATTTACCTCTATTTATTTTTATCTGATACACTACACTTTGGAAATGAGGTAATGTTATCCCTATAGACACACCCTATTCTATCACTACTAGTAAGAAACCTATGGCATTTTGGGATATGTGCTTGAGGCCATGTGACCCACTACGCTCGGGGAATCCTTTAAGTAGAACTTAGGTCTGGGACATCACGAAACCCATTTTAAATAGAAATCATGATACATTTATATTTTTTATTTTAAAATATAATATTAATTTTTTAAATTGTAATATCAAAATTTTCTTTGGGTGATTTTTTTTATTTTAATGAGAAGCTTCATTTTTTGATGAATAGTGAAAAAACATTGAATTTTAATTCAAAACTGCCTTTTCATCTAAATAATTTACAGGTTTAAATTATATTTTAAATTGGTTTTAAAGTTTTATCATATAAAATTTAAACCATGTAATCCAATTTCTTCTATTTCAATTAATTCAACATTGAAATTGGATATGAAAACATTTCAAACTTTTGAACATTTTTACTTTCAAAACCCGCTTTTTCATCCCGTCTACAAGATTAAATTTAAATTAATTTATACCACTTATGTGATTAGAATGTAAAAAAATGGATTATATATTTGGAATAAAGATAATTTATAATGTCTAATATGGTCAAAAATATTTTGAGAAAAAATATTAATGAAAGTAATTAAAATTAATTACAACGATTAAGGGAAACATTATCTTAACAGGAGACTTAACCTTAACCATAAGGCCCAAAATGATCTAGAAAATTTTCCAAAATCCATTTTATATTATTATTTAGACCCTATTTTCATTTTTGTATGATTTTTAATATTATTTGAGCCACTTTAAATTGAAAAAATGTTGGTGGAATTCCAGTTTCAAAAATTTACCAGAATGCCACTCCTCCATTATAAAAAGGCACTCACTCCTACCACTTACTCACACATCTCATGCCATTTGAATCAGAACAAATCTATCAAAATATCTTAAAAAACTTCTTACCTTCATCCTAAAATACTCATTTTTTTCATAAATCCATCCAAGAATCCCTTCGGTGCAAACCAAAAGAAGTTACCCAAAGAAGTGACAACATCCTTTGTCAAGATCTTTTGTTTAATTTTCATTATCCACCCATTTAAATATACTTATTTTATGACTATATAAGAAAATTTTTATCCTAAATATAATTATATGTTTTTATTTTAATTTTTCTACATAAACTTACATACACTTCAATCTAATGAGTAACAAACATACCGTTCCTGTGTAAGGTGAACTACCGCAACACGAAACTATGTTATTCCTTTTTTATTTTACCACCTATCATGGTTGGGAATTATTATAGAAAATATATTTTGGTATTATATAAATTATATATATAAATTATTTATTCTTATGTAATTAATATATAACACATACCTTCTTGCTTTCCATTTTATTTAAATATGATAACTTTGTTTGTGGTTTTGTGGACTACCACCTCCCCAAAATGATGTGATTCATTTACACATTACATGGAATGTATTAAGGACGGTTTTAGTAAAATTATATGATATATATGACATAATAATTATACTATTATGATATTATAAAAATATATACATATATGTCATTTACATTATTTCATCCAATATTAAAATAAAACAGAAACAATGTTCATGTGTACGTACGGCCTACCATCTCCATTAATAGTGTATTCTATTTCATATATATATATATATGTACTATAAATATTCATATACTAAATATACATGATATGTAAATCATGATTTAAATTCTATAAATAAGAAAATCATGATCTAAGTAAGAGGATCAATAATAACAAATCACAACACATACGATAATCAAATTGGTTATTACCCGAAACATTTCTTTTACATTGAATTGATAATAAACGGGTAATATAATGTCATAAGTGAATTATGTACGGTATAATATATAGTAATATGGTTATTTTATGAATTTATAATAAAATTATTTTTATTATACAAGATGTTTTAATGTGTACAAAGAATGTCAAGAGTTTAGGAAATGGTTTTCTTATCTCACATTTTATATCTGTGAGATACATGACTTATTCACCACTCATTTCTTTTGTGTGGTGTATACAATGAACATTAATGTATTATATTATTACTATATTTAAATTTATGGGTATTTACATATCCATTTTATGATATTTTTTTCATAGTGTTTATGGTTCAAAAGTTACTAAATCAGTAAATTAATTTTTATCTCAAGCTGACTTCTTTGAGATACATGCCATGTTATACACCAATATTTTTCTAAGGGATGTATATACTGAACTTTGATATGTTATATCATTAATATAATTCTTTCATGATATTTTACTCTTCATTTAATGTTAATATATCATGTAGATTATGAATCAAAGTTACCAAAGTTGTAACAGTTTATTTCTACAATCCCATCATTTATTGGGATTATTTTTTATTATGCTCCCATTGATGAAATATTATGATCCATATCTCAAGAACACTTATGATTTTTATTATACACTTTTTATTAATAATATATTCTTCTACTAGTACCATTTTTCCAATATTTTGTTCTTAAGATAATTAAGAAAGTGTATTTAAGAAAACTTGACATTATCTCTCTCTTTGGTTGGAAATTTGTGTTCTTTGAAACTTTGTTATCCAAAAAGGTTTTTGAAAATATTTTATATTTAAAAAGTGTTTTAAATGTTTTCAATCCACTTTTATATGTTTTCATGGAAAAAGTTTTTCAAAATTATTTCAATCCTCCTTTTTAAAATTTTAAAGTATTTTCAAAGAAGAAGGTTTTCAAAATGTGTTCAAGATTTCCTTATGAGTTTTAAAGGTTTTAACAATGAAAAAGGTTTCAAAAATAATTTAAATTTTCTTTTATTTTTTTTCAAAAAAAAATTAAAATGTAAAAGGAATTAAAATTCTTTATGTTTTAAAAATAATTTTTTCAAAGTGAAAAAGATATTTTCCTCAAGAAATGTTTCAAATGAAATCGTAAAGCCTTCTTCATAAGAAAAGAATTTTTGAAATGGTTTGATAAAAAGGATTTTCAAAGAATATATATTTTCCTTAATAAAAGTTTTATGTAATATTTAAAAATTATTCTCCATCTAAGACGACATACTTTGTTATGGTTTATGATTTACTAAGGATATGATCTAAGAATACTATTCATATTTTCATGAATGGTTTATGTATTGATGGAATGATGTTTACAACACTCGTCTCTCTTCCACACATTATATTCTTTTGGAATACTCTTATTTTAAAGGGTTATACATTAATTAAATGAATAGGAAACATATCTATTTTCTATAGGTTATGATGTGATGAAATGGTAATCATACACATTTAATTTAAGGGTTTATGATATAATGTTTAGAAAACTGATATCTTTTTATAAGCCATGATATGATGAATGTTTTTTTATCTTATGGAACATACATGTTTGATTTAATTATGGGATGTGTGGGATCCATATCTCCATCTAATTCATTGGTTAATTATGTATGACTCATGAGTATAAATGTTATGCATGAACATGATTTCATATTCATAAAGTTATGCATGACCATGATTACATGTTCAAAATGTTATGTGTGAACCTGATTACAAGTTCACAATGTTATGCATGGACTTGGTTTTATGTCCATAAGTTTATGATTCAACCTGATTACATGTTCAAAATGTTATGAGTGATCCATATTACTTTATCACAATGTTATGTGTGAACTTGACTACATGTTCACAATGAAATGCGTGAACCTAATTACATGTTCAAAACATTATGCATGGACCAATTTTTATGTCTATAAGCTTATTCAAGGACCTTATTTCATGTCCTTAACATAATGAGTGATCCTATTTCTACTTATACATGTTCACGATTTTATATGCTGAGCTATATTCCATACTTCCATGTCTTGTTCCTATGTTATGATTTAGTGTCCTATGCTCTCGATTAACTTATCAGTCATGTATTATAAACTATTAATACTTATTACATGAATCTTTATTTTGATATTTGATATTTATGGTATGATATTCAAATGATACAATCATGTTATCATTTACCTTATGTTCCTGATGATGATTACATATCTCATTGTTTACCTTTAATTTGCATCTGAACTCACCACTTCATTATGTTCAATTTCCCTAGGTTATGAAGAAAGGTTTTTAAGTATGATTACTAAAGGTAAAGATATTTATTGATATTTTGAAGATATTTCACCAAATTAGAACAATGTGTTCCATGTTTCCAATGAAACTAAACTATTATGGTCCTTAGGCATGTATTTTTGTAATGTACTGATTCTTCATAAAAAATGATATAATATCCATGTATGTTAATCATAGGTCAATATTGATAATGTTCCTTCATAGAGTTACATGTAACTTTTTATTGACCTTGTAAACTCATTTTACATCATGATTTTAGAAGGGGTTGCACAATGTTTTGGGATCATAGATACATCTGATTACTATATTTCACCCTTAGACCGATGGTTGATATAATCATACTATAAAAATGTTAGAGGATATGGTTAGAGAATGTGTCCTTGATTTTGGATGTTCTTGGGTTAAAAATATTCATTTTATTTTGTTCTCTTATAAAAATAACTTCCAAGAGATCGTAAAATTAAATCCTTTTGAGGATCTATATGGTTGGTTATTTTCTTCACCCCTATGATAGTTAGAGGTCAGAGAGGCATCGATATTGGGACCTCATCACATTTAAGAGACCTTGGAGTAGGTACAACTTATCAATAAGTTTATGAATATATCTGAGTCTAGTCATAAATCTTATGCTGATAATTATTGATGACCTCGAGAGTTTGAGATCGAGGATTGAGCCTTCTTGCATGTTTTTCCAAGACAGGGGAATCGATAGATTATGATACATGGTAATCTATCGTTGATATTTATTAAACCATTTAATGTTTTGGAGAGGTTCAAATTATTGGATTATTCGATAACACTCCACTAGAGATATAGGGGTATGCATGATGTCTTCCATGTTTCTCAGTTACATTTTTTTCATTAAGACCCATATCATGTACTTCTTTTTGATGAGGTTGAGTTGGATGTTAATACTTATTTTTACGAGTATCCTATACATATCATTGATCAGATCATGAAGTCACTATGAGGTAGATCAGTTCCTCTAGATCAAGTTCCATGGAAGCACTACCATGTATAGGATGAGACCTAGGAGAAAGAGTTTGATATATGTGTTTAGTGGCTAGAGTTATTCTTAGATAATGCTTTACCACCCTTAGAAGGGAATCCTAGGGATAAGTTGTTTTAAGGAGTTAGGTTTTAAGATCCTATCTTCTTAGAGAGGAAAAAATTATTTAAATTACTATTTAAACCTTTTATTTTACTCTAATAAAAGTTCTTAGAAGTTATGGAATGATTTTGGAACATATGTGGATTGTTCAAAGCCTAAGTCTTTAGTTTTTGGTGGAAATAAGTGAGGAACACGATTATCACATGGTTAGTGAAAACCATGCACATCAAACCATATGGACCTATAAGGGCGACACATGGTGTCTCAAATCATGGAAAGGAACTACATGACTATTTGAGGGTGTTGTATAAAATAAAGTGGGAGCCACATAAAATACACACCATTTATTAAACCACTCACCTAACCCATGAGAGGGGGGGGGGGTGAAACCCTAGGTAGTGAGTGAAAACTTTTGGTGCATGGTTTTGACATAAGTGTGGCCAAACCATATTCCCTTAAAAAATGGGCAAAATTACCATTTTTCCTATGACTTATTAAAATATAACCACTCTTTTTCCTCTGTATTTCACACGGCTCCTCTCTTCTCTCATTGGAAGATCTCCCTTTTCAATCAAGGTATCATTTGATCAATATTTTCAATATGATGTCTATTTCACTCACCATTGATCATGTTGAATAGATAATGGTAATCCCTTCACTCATATTCCTTCATTTATTGGGATATCTCTCCATACTAGACATTATTTTGATGTGAGATAATATTCATTATTTCAAGGTATTTTCCTATTAATATGATTTCTTCCTTTCTAGACTAAGATAAATAAGACTAAAATATAAGGACTCTACTACCCATATAAGATAAGAATTTAAAATATTTCCCTAAAGTTTTAGTAGAGTATATTATTCACCATTGTGTTCTACACCAGGACATCCTTGCATCACCGCATGAATGTCAAGTTAATTAAATGAAATGATTTTACCCTGAGTCATTTGTTCTTACAACCCCTATTCCATCATCAAAGTTTGTCTACCTTGACGAGAACTACCTCTTAAGGTGTGTTTATATTATGATTATATCTAAATGGAATTAAAAGAAATTTTATTATTTACTTTTAGGAAATGTGAAATGATAAATTCTTCACTTAGACTCATAATGTTTTTAGAGGTTTATGACCTCAACAAAAGATACCCCCTTATAAATGGTTGTTTAAAATGTGTGTGTATATATATATATATTATTCCTTAATAATTATTTAAACCTTTTTTAGAGGCATGTTTAATACTCTATCACAAATGAGAAAATTTAATTAAATTATATGAAATGGAGAGGCACCATGCTTGGTCCATATGCTAGTCTATTTGATTGAACCTCCTTATAATGTGTGTTAGGATTATTACTTTTAAATTAAATTGATAAATAAGATAAATTAAATGTGAATGGTATAAACATGTCACCCAACTCTTTCATAGTTATGAAATGTGACCACACCTACCATTATGATTGTGTATAGTTGATTATTTTTATTACCAGACATGGCATTCATCATTATTGAAAAGAAATTTTTGGACAAGTACTTCTAATCACATGCTTCACTTTGTTTTAGAAAATTGGGTATGGTGAAACTTGTGCTTAAAATGGATGTTGGACATTAAATAACCCCTCCTTATGTATTATTGGTCATGATGTTCTTTCTCCTCAAATAATTTGTAGGACAATGCGATCCAAATCCTTGTATTACATGAAGAGATGATGATCCAAGAACCAGATGAATTATTATGATATGGTTCATATTAATCCTAGGACTAAGAAACCTAGAAAATATTTCAAGGGATAGGTTAGAACACATTAGGGTGATATTATAAGGCCAAAACCATTTCAACTTGCATATCACTGGTAAATACATACATTCCATATAACCCTGTAGTTCCCTTACATGGTTATTTATATATATGCCTCGACTATATGACATGGGTCTTAGGATTTCTTATACATGCTCACATACCTATATAACCTTATAATATCCTATGTTTAGAGACATATTAGATTAGGATAAATAAGGTAGTATTGGAAGGGTGCCCCATGGGGAACCCAGACCAAAATAATTTATTTATTTACTATCCCTATTCATTTTTCATAAACAATATTCATATTATACTCACTAGATGGATATCATTAGACATCATTGGTGGTAGACTACTGAGTTTATGTCACACCCTGTTTGGACCACAGACTAGTACCCAGATAGACCTCATGGATGCATGTAGGTACAACGGGAAGATTCATGATATAGAATAACGATTCTCTATAATACGATGGAATATTGGGAAAAGGATTAAGCTTATTCTCTTGATGATATTAGAGATAAATTATGGATTTTTTTTTTCATTTTATATAGCCTGTGGTATATTCTTGTTTCTCTATTTCTCATATTATTCATCCATTTTGTATAGCATAATGACATGATGAAATTTTTATATTTTACTGGATTTTGGTTCTTATTATATTTTATCATTTTTTATTTATTATATATAGATTATTTAAATTCAACTACCATCCATTAGTGCAATTATTTTATTTATTAACATATTTCACAACTGTACTCTACTATGATAAAACGGGGTATAGTCTACCCACCATACCATTACCGAACACCACTGCTAGTTTTTTGCCTCTAGTATATGGGGATGTGTTCTTGAGGCTACATGACCAACTAGTTTTCATTACTTACGAGTGAACCAAGTCTTGAGCATTATAGTAAAGTGGATCACATGGTTGGTGCATGGTTTTTCCAACCATGCTGCCAAATAGTGATACCTTTTAAAATAGGGGTTTTCAACATTCCCCCTACCATATTTTAAACCCCATCCCCCATTTTTAATTCCTCCCCATCATATGTGTTCCCATTAATATCCCCCCATGCTCTCCCTCTTCCCCTTGATCAATGGGTGATTTTTATTGTGTTCTTCTAGAGTTTTAAAGTATGAATCCACCATTGTTGATATTTGTCAGTTCTCCCATCCTTTTTTATAATTTTTATTCTCCCCCAGGTACATTTTTGATTTATATTATACTGGATATAGGTGGAATTGGCTGTTTGTGTTGGGGTTTTGGTTATTCCTAGTGAGAAGACGTCCCAATAAGCCTTCAACCTGCTTCCATTCAATGATTGGATGAAGGTACATCACAATATCAATTTTTATAGGATTTTAGTTTAAAAAGTAATTTTATTTCTTATTTTTATGACATGGGATTTTGGAGAATGGACTTAAATAAATGCCAGGGGTCAGTAGGGGACCTCTTATAGGTGTTTAGTCATTGTTCTAGTGAGACAATCCATTATAGAGAAATTCTGGTGACTATTCATATTTTATGTTTGTTTGTTTTGATTTTTTCAATTAATTTTTAATCTGTTTAAAATTTATTATTTGATTTTTTAATTTTGGTTTAGTAACCCAGGTGGGTGATAGTGGATGATTTTCTTGAGACTAGGCTGGGATGGGCCCTATAAGCTACTACCATCCCCTTGGAGTTAGAGGGTAAAGCTTCTAAAATGAGTAAAGTGGTCCCTCTAATTAACCCATAGTCATGTTTCATTTTATAGTGCATCCATTGTGTGATATCACTAGTCTTTTGGGTAATGAATTTATAAATTAATTCAATGTGTTGAAAATAAAAATTGTAATTTAGAGAAATTAACTATGAAGTGATAATTCAGAATCCACAAAAATTAGAATCATGTTTGTAAAATAATGGGTGTGGGATGAAATTTATCCTTTAAGGGTGGTATTGTTTTTAAGGTATTGGATTTTTATTTTCATTAAATTTATTTTTATAAATGGGAAAGGTGATTTAACATGTTTTTTTAAATTTCTAAATCACCTGGATTTGAAATGAAAAGATGGGAAAGTTAATTTTTTTTAAATGAAAATGAGAATGTTTTTGATGACACACGTGGGGTTTTGGTATTTATTTTAAAAAGTTAAATTGGGAATTTTTTTGAAATGAGATTGTTATTGGAAAATTATTCTAGGTATGTTTATTTATATTATGGTTGTTTATGTGTGTTTGATGCCTTGGTTATATAGATGTTTAACCAAGGGTAAACTAATCCTTAGGGATTCATGTTATGGTTAACATGGGGGTAAATTTTGACCTTTGAGGAATGTGTGGATACCCATAGTTAACCCATATACAAATTCTTACCCTTGAGGATGCATGTGATGGTTAATCTGGAGGTGAATGCTACCCCAGGCGGATGATGGGGCTCTAGGGATGGGTAAATTTCCCCTGGATTCCACTTTTTTGGACCATGGATGGGTATATTTAACCGAAAGAAGAGGGGATGGTTGTAATAGTCATCAAAACATACTCAAAGAAACCATGGATCTATCTAAAGTAGGTATGTACTATTCCTAGGGTAAACCTGACCCCCCAAGATTAGTGTTTGTTATGTTCATAATGTCTCTTTTTTTATTTGGTTTCTTGTACCTATTTTACCTTGAATACATCTACATGTACTTTATTTTAGAGTAGATATTTTTGGATACACCATTGCTGCCGGCCTACTAAGATTTACTCAGTACATACATAGGAAGCCATGGAACTTGGGTACTCGAAAAGCCCTTGATTTCTATAGGTTATTGTTGGGGATGAGGCATGGGGTTTCATGGTAGATCTTAATTAAATCTAATGGGTTTCATAGATCGAGATTATTTGAGGCTTGAGTATTTTAGTGGATCCTCTTATACTTTTATTTTAGTTTATTTTGGTCATTTAAATTATAGTTGTGTACATGGTCAACCCGATGGGAGACCGATTGATTATCCATTGAAAGTGGATAATATTAAAATTATATATCATAATATTCACGTGCTTCATTATTCATAAACAACATTTTTAATGAAATCTACAATTTTAACATCATTTCACGCGATGATTTAAATTATTTCTTAAAGTGAATTATTACTTGGTATGTTTTGAGAAATATTGTTAATCCCCCACTAATCTTGATCTGAATTTCATATTTCATTTTTATTTTTCCCATTACATTGGGAACTTTTAATTATTTTAGAACACTTGAATATTCACATTGGAAGATGACCAAAGTGGGAATTCATGAGAACACATTTTGGGCGAAGTGAACTGTGCCACTTCCCAATAAAATAACCGTATTGGCTAATATACGACCCCAGTTATTCTCAAATATGAACTGGAGATAGGGAAAATCCTATTAAAATTTAAATAAATAGTTATACAAGCTAATTTTTATGTTTTAATGGGGTTCTAGGTGGTCCAAGTTGATGATAAAATTCTGGGCCAGATTATTTAGATCAATAAAATAGCCCATCATTTCAATCGTATATCAAAAACCCAAAATCCAATTAGGATGAAATCTTAAAGGCCTTCAGGGGGAATCTGAGGATTCATTTTATTATTCTATGGCTAATACCAATTAGTCTATCTAGAAGGGAATTTTTTCCTCTGTTAGATTTATGTAAGTTGGATCATATTTTTTTTAAGAGTGGAAAAGTATTCTCCCCATTAACTTTCCACCCACCTAGGACTTCCACCATTAATTGGGGTGACTTACACTTTTGGAGGATCTACACAAGGATTCCAAGATTCATATTTAAGGTAGTGGTTGTGAAGGAGTTGAAGATATTTTTGTGTTGTTTTCATTTTAATGTTATGCTTCCAATTTGATGTTGTAATCACATATCTCAAATTAAAAGTTTCTCAAATCACTTTATATTTTTAATAAAAATTATTATTCTTATTGTTTTATGATCTTTTTGTTAACATTTTGATGTATTTTTATTAATGTGTGAATTGATCCACACAACTAATAGATAAATCCTATAAAAAAATTTAGAGTGTTTGTTATTTTTTTGTTTGTTTTCTCTTCTTTAATCCTAATTAGTTAAGTCAACTTCCACTTTCCATTGGGAGAGTTTCATCAATGTAAGAATAACACTTATATGGGTCATTTCTAGGGAGTTTCATGGGGTTATATTGGATTTTATTTGATGTAATTTTATTATTAAATTTGTTCAATATTTTAAGTGTTCAATTCAACGAATTATGTTCTCCTTTATCTATGCCAATTTTAACAATGACATATTTTGAGTACTAGTAAGATCTAATTCCTCTAAGTGATCATTAAATTTATACTCTACATGAATTAGTGATTATCCATTTATTATTTTAGGGATTATATTTTTGAATTATTTTGGGAACTTATCTCATTTATTGGAAACTTATTGAACTATTGAGTTGAAATTTATAAAGATAAAATCAAATCCATTATATTCCTAGGAATAAACTAGGATTGTATCATTTTATTTAATTGTTTTATTTTAAAATATGAAGGTGTTTTATTTGTTTCAATAAAATCATTCTCTAATTTATTTTACTATTCTAGTATCTAAATTTCAATCAAACCGAAGGTTGGTCCCTTTATAGAAAAAGTACCTAACAAATATGAGTGTCTCAAGGTTACTTCTTTACTCCATGAATATTTGACCCCTACGTGTACTAAAATAGCCACTTCTTCATATAGGGTATATTTGGGTGAGACAAAATTATGGTTCCTAATCTGGTAACTTAAGTAAGTATCCTTTGAATCTAATTCAATTATCCCCTGCCTCTATTTCTTAACCCCATTTCTCTTATCCTTTTAAAATTATATTTGTGTGAGTCCTAATAATCTCAAAACATAGTTTCAGTATACTCCAATGGAGTCCCTTCAATATTACCCCATTATAAACCCATTCTGGAATAAAATTGAAAATCAATATTGGGAATCCCCTAACATATTGGATTTGTCTGATCAATTATTGAATAATTACCCCACACCTAGTGAGATGTATAATAATTGGGATGATGAATATTTAGATGATAAATTTCTGACCCTCTTGAGGATGGTTGAAGAGATCAATCTCAGGGAACTCCATGATGTTCAACCTCATACCCATTATTTTCCTCATTCTTTGATTGAACAATTGTGTAATCAAATGGAGATAATTAATTCCCAGGTTTTATCATTGAGATTATAAATAAAAAGCATTAATGATTATGGGGAACCCACCCCTACATTTAATGTCCCTCCCTTAACCTTTTATTGAGTTTATAGATCCCCAAAAACATCTTATAAAACACTATTAAATAAAAATTTGAATTTTGGATAGATAACGAGGATCCTGGAATTGTATAAGGGTCATTAAATTAAGAGGAAACTGATTTCATTTTTTCAAAAGAGGGTAATTTAATATCATGGATTGAGTTTCCTGATTATAGCTCCATTGATAATTTTTCAGAAACACTAATCACTAAACCATTAGGTTAAATCGCAAAATTTTAGTCCATACCCATTCCTACCACAAATATTTCCAATTTTGTGGTCTAATCTTATATTCAAAAGGAACCAATTCAGTTGAGAAATTTGAATAATAAAACTAAGTTAGATTAAAAGACTCCACCTATTTTTAATGTGTCAGCCAGCCCAATCTCAAACTCAAGGTCCACCCTTACTCTCAAAAGTATTCCATAATATCAGATAATGAAAAACATTTGATTTTCATTTCATTATCTCTCAGTGATAATGATAAGAAAATTATCATTGATGTCTTAAGTAATATTAAAAAAGAAATTTTGATGGGCCCTTTTTAATATTCCTGGGATTAGCCTATTCACTAGGACCTATATGACATTTCATGATTTAGTTTTCAAACCTTCCCACCAAACCCAATAGAGAATCAATCATGATCTAATAAAAGTGGTGAAAAATTAAACCATTAATATGATGAAAGTTTGTATTGCGTAAGATTGGCGGTTCATGCCGAACTAATAACATTAAAATAAGTGTTTTCTAGGAGGCAACCCAGCTTATACGTTTATTTTATTTTATTTTTATGTGTTTTTTGTTAAAAAAATATAAAATATATAAAAATAATTAAAAAAATATTTATTAACTTTTAAAAGGCTACATCATAGCGAACCCATGGCCAAAAATAGACAGGGGAGTGCGCCTTCCTTTGATATATGACTTATAATATTTAAATATTCGATTTTATTTATATATATACTTATATTTTAACATATATATATATATTATTTTAAATTTTAAAGGTTCCTAGTATATGTGTTTGGTGTTATAAATTAATCAATTAATTTATTTCCCATGCCTTTTGTATTTTGTTTTATTTAAAAGAATATAATGAGGTTTTTGTTGTGTTCTAATGATGTAGGTGTATAGGATTAAGGGGATGCTGAGGTGTATGTATTTTTAGGCAAAATCATATTTCTTTCAAGAGTTTAAACACAATATTCTGTTATTTTTGAGGTGTCTCTAAGTCTTATGATTATCAAAAAAGTAATCAAGAGCATCATAAACTTCAACTTAAACAGCCAGGTGACTTCATTCCAAGATTCTCATTTTCAATTTTATTTTTGAACTCCAATTATATGCTTATACCCATATCTAAAATTTTATTTCTTTAAACATTGGGGACAATTTTATTCGAGGTGAGGGGCATGAAATACTTTTTTTTTGTGTGCATAAAAAAATAAAATAAAATTGAAATGAAAAATACATTTTAATGGAAGGAAATATTTCTTTAAACATGAACATGATAATACACATTTTAATAATTAAAACTGAATATCAAATGATTTTTCTACCATTAATATAATTATTATTCAATTTTTAAGTTCACCAGCATAGATTTTGGATAGTGTGGTTTTCCAATGTAATTTTTCACCGTTTACATTTTCATCCTACTAATAAAAAAATAAAAATTCACATCCTTTGGATTGTGTTGTAATAATTTTAATTCTTGGGGTCCCATAATAAATATCATAGTTTTTTTGAATGTTTCAATTTTAACATGGGTATTAAAAAAACCAATGGAAGAAAAAAAAAGTGTATATAAAAATAATAATACAATTGTGCGTAGAGTAATGGATTTACCTAATGTGTTGTTTTCAACACTTGGGGATAGTGAATCAATAATTTTTTGGACTAAATTTGGTAATTTTATCTCTATTTTTGGAAATTTGTATTTTTTTTATTGAGTTAACTTGAAATGATTCCCGAGTGTGTGAGCTTCACTTGGTTTCCTAAGTTCATTGAGCCTGTGAGTCATCAACAAAGTCTCGCTACATGGGTTACCTAAATTGATTTCAATTTAGTACCATGAGAAAAGTAAAAATAATAATACTCATATTAATATTAAAATGTGATTCCACCTAGTGATTCCATATTTTTCCCCTTTGAATAATGATTAAGCCCCATGACAGTTGTGATGCAAAACACATCATCATGCTTAATTGAAATTGGATGAAATATAGTGATGAATTTGAAAAAAAGAATGGTCCTAAGAATGGGATGTTCTTATGAATATATCTTGTATTAAATTATTTTCAGGGGTTTCATAATTTTTTGGTATGATATGTTTTGGTAATAATTGTGTATTGAAATGTTTTTGGTAAAGGGAATTCAAATTTTATATTTTTGAGATACGTTTTTCTGAGTACTAAAAAACTCAAGTTTGGGGTTGTGATAAGACACTAAAAGAGACTAATATTAATTTTATATATTATAAAATTAATTTCCTTCATTATTCATAAACACCATTTTTAGTACATTTTACAACTTGAACATTATTTCATATCAGGAAAGCAATTCTTACTTAATGTACACTATTACTTGGTATGTTTTGGGACACATTGTTAATCCCCCACTAATCATGATTTAAATTTAATATTTCATTTAAAAATTTTAAATTACATTCAGAATATTTCATTCTTATGGAGTAATTGAAGATTCACATTGGAAGATAACCAATGTGGTGTTTCATACCAACACATTCTGAGTGAAGTGAACTAGATAATAGCTCAATAAAATAACTGTATAAACCATGATCTAAGATCCATTATTCTCAAATTTGATCTAGAGATAGTGTAAATCCTGAGAAAAATTTTATTCAATATTTTACCAAGATAAATTAGATGTTTTAATGGAGTTCCAGGCATCCCAATTTGAAGATGAAATTATAGGCCGGATTTTGTGGCCAAGAAAAACAACTCACCATTTCCATCATATCTCGAAAACCCAAAATCCAATTGGGAAAAAAATTGTCTAACAAGAGACATCTGTGGGTTTATTTTATTATTTATTGACCACCCCAATTCATCCATGTAGATGTAAAATTCATCACCTCTGTTTGGTGGATGCATGTTTTCTCAGATTGTTTTCGTGGGTGGAAAGGTCTTCTCTCCATTAAATTTCCACCCACCTAGGCCTACCACCATTAATTGGGGGTGATTTTCACGGTTGTATTCTCAAAAAAGGCTTTCCAAATTCTTATTTATTGTAGTGGTTATGAAGTATATAAGGATCTTTATGTGTTGTTTTCATTTTAATGTTATTCTACCAATTTGATGTTGTAATCACATTTTTAAAATTGCATGTTTCTTGAATAACCTTATCTTCTTAATAAAACTTATTATTCCTATTGTTTTATGCTAATTTTTTAACATGTTGATACCATTTTTTTAATATATTAATTTATTCACATAATGAAGAGAAAAATCCTTCAAAAAATGGTGGAGTATTTGTTATTTAATTGTTTTTCACTAGTTTAATTCCTCCCCCATGAGTCTAATTACTACTTCCGTTGAAAGAATAACATCAATGAGGGGATAAACCTCTTATGGTTTGATAAAACGGAGTAGAAATGGGCTATATTACATTTTATTTATCACTATAAGTTTTTAATTTTTTTTTTTGAGTTTTTCATTCAACGATTTTCCCTCTTCCTCTTCCTTATTGAATTTTATTGCCACACTTTTCATGTGTAAATAAGATAATTTACCTAACAGTGATCATGAGAATGATCATCCAGGTTTATAGGTGATTTTCATGTGTATTTGATGATGTTAAAATAGTATGTGATGTAATTATATTGATTTCATTGAATGAATCCTTCTCAAGTTAATGAAATTTAAATAATTCAAAAAGGAATTCATCCAATCCATCCCAAGTGATAACCTAGGATCAACTCATTTTCTCATAATCTTAATACACCTAGATCTCTTTGTTCCCATATAAACCCATTTAAAATCAACCCAATGTTTTCCAAATTTCTCTCTGAGAATGTATTTCTATTAGGTATCTTCATAGGTTTATGAGGAATCGACAACCCAAGATGGACTACAAGCAACCTCTTCAACCCTTAAAACTTGGGTAAATTTGGGAGAGACCCCCAATATTTATACATATATGTTAACATTCTTTTATTCACCAAGTTTTATTTATTTTATCTATCTATTTATTACGATGGATGTTTTATTTAATTTTTGTGTTTTGGTTATTATATATATGATTATGCACTCTTAAACTGGGGGTATATCTTCCCCAAAATACCTCCTTACACCACCGATGCTAGTTGGAGGCCTTTGGCATTTAGGGAGGTTCTCCTAAGGTCATGTAGCATTCTGTTCCTATTATTGTTCTCAGAGTGAGATGGGCTAATATATTATAGGGTTCATTTCCTTGTGTATGTTAAAAAAAGGGGGATGAAATATTTCTAAGATTCACTTAAATATGATTTTAGAAAAATAAATTATTTTGGTTTTAAAGGGATGAATAGTTTGGGTGCATGGTTAGAAAAACCATGCACATGCTATTGGAAATGTATTTTTTTGAAAGGAATGAATTATAATAGATTCGATAAATCATTAAAAAACCATTAATCCTAGAAATTACTTTAAAAACATAAAATTATCACTCAAAATACTATGAAATGACATAAAATAATTAATATATGAAATAAATTTCAAATAGTGACACTATGGGTTTCATAATTCTTCTTAAAATTCCATTTTATATCATTAGAGAGTTTCTATGATACTCATTTTTCAAATAAGATATGATTTAAACTCTTTCATTAAAGGATAAACATTAATTCATAAGAATATTATAATAATGTTGATATAGGATATGATTTGAAATAACACACTTCCTCATAACACATCATTTAGAAGATTGAGAATGGGGAGAAGTAATTCTACCCGATAGGTATTGTATTCTTGGTTTAAAATTATTCAATCAAGAGAATGATAGGTACTTTTTTGATACTTTTCTAATTGGGAATTATAATTTTTTATTCATTTGAAGCAAAAAAGTAATACCAATTAATAAATAACCATTCCAAGTATTTTAATCACTTTAGATGGTCTGATATAACTTACTACGAGTTTCCTTTCTTTCCAGCCACATCCATAGTCTAGTCTAATTGAATCATTTTATTAACAAAATCACCCATAACTTCTCAATGGTCTATGATGACACTCAACATTTGATTCATGGTGACCTCAAATGAAGAAATATTATTTCATCGGTACCATAAAAAGGATTAATTGGAGAAGACCTAATTTAGTGAATATTGGTAAGAATGACCATTTAGTTCCTTGAAAGAATATATCTTCATCATATATTAATAACCATTATTACATTATGACTAAATATATGAAAAAAATTCTATTTGGAAGCACTAAAATTTCAGGATAAAAAAACATATTTTTAAAGAGTTCAATCTTTTCCTCTAATTGATTATCGGTTTATATATGACTAGTGGTGTAATAATCCATTTAATGCTTCAAAGCTCTTATAATATGATTTAGATATATATGTTAAGGGAAATCCATATAACCTCATACCCTATTACACCAATTAAATCCTATGTTTTTAAACATTATGACTTCTTATAATATAGGAAAAGAACTAATTTCTATTAGTCTATAAATGATCACTTAATAATAATAATTTTTCATTCATTATTTGAGGAAACCTATTTTTTTGGATCATGGAAACCTTATTCCTTTTTGGGTAGGGATGGGTAGGGTGAGAAACACTTTAATAGGTTTCTAATGATAAAATTTCACACAACAACATGAAAAATAAGGAGGAAAGTGGAAACATGAAATGATTATTTAAATGAATAACACCTCAAAAGAGAAGAGACCATTACCTAGAGATGTACCCACTATTTATAATTCTAATAGTATATTGTATCATATAGTTTAAATATCAATGAATAAAATTCAAATGAATGAAACCAACTTTATTGAATAGGGATAACACACAGAACATGATTTAAAAACTTCACCCAAAATGTTATTAAAAAATTTGAAACAAATAATAAGAACACCATTCATTAGAATCATGAAACTATAGGGGATTTGTATGTTTATAAAGAAATCACATGATATTTAAAAAATTTATGGTACTTAAATATTTTAAATTTATGGTGAATAATATAAGTATATCTTAAAAAAATACATCAATTTAAGATAATAGGGACACTGTCATTATATAAATAATGAATAAAAATGAATAATTTAGATGAATACCTCAAAACATCACTACTCAAACTTCAGAATCAGTACGTATATGATCTAATATAGTTACCTATCTAGATTCAAACTATGATTGTGAATTTTCATCCAAATAAAACATTTCATACGTCAATAATTACTCTCCTTATCCCTAAGAACATGTCATTTTAACATTAAATTCATTATACTATGAATAAAAACATTTTAAAAATAGGAGAATTAGATCGATTATTACCCTAATAAATCCTCTTATATAACCATTAAGGATATCCTAGTTGTCCATAGCAATGAAAATATTTGAGAGCTTCTTGATATGATGGATTTTCATGAACAACCTTCATAAATTGAAGACATTATAAATTTTTATTCTCGGAAGAGGATAAAGAAATGGATTTTGATGGTCCATTTGGGTCATCACCACCTTTTTATATGAGTTAAACATGCTTTCTATTTTAACCAATAAGTCCATACTCACTTCTATAGTGTGCATTAGAAACATCACCCATCCCAAATGACCCCTCTATGATTTATCCTATAATTACAACATTCACTATGAATTATAAATAAGATTTGAAACCAAATAGGTTCCCATTATACTATATTTTATTATTAAGACCCATCTCAAACCTTTGTTACCTCAAAATTTCATATGATATTACCTTGAGTAGGTTTGACAATAGCATATAATTTTTTTACATACTCCATCATTGAAGGATCAATTTTTAAAAAAAAATCCATCATCTTCCACATTCATAATTTTAGGGTAATATTATTTAATAAAAAACTCTTTGAAACATTCCCATGATAGTTTCATATTATGATTATACTAAACAATTATCTTTTACAATTTCTAACTTGAATCCTAAAGATTGTATGTGGTGAATTTGATCTTTAATGTGTCAGGAATTTATTAAAGATTGAACACCCTTTAAATATTATTCAACCAATCATATAATTCATGGAAAATATGATATCTTCATAAAGTAAGAGGATTACAATTATGGAATTTCTAGATCCAATATCTAGTATGGGATTGTTCGGGACTGAAATTAACTTTAACAACTAAAACATTACAAACTATTTCATAAATAAAGCTCTAATAATCTAGAGGAATAACATGAGGAAATTAATATAATAATCCCAATAGAAGATTTATATAACTCCCTTATATTTAAATATATGATTATATTAAAATAATTCAATGTTATTGATAGCTTTCTCCACACACAACAATAAACTTAAACAAAATAATGACATATTTAGATAAAATATAAGTATTTATGTATGATAGTTAAAATCTAGCCATTTAATTAGTGATAATAAATTTCACTAACTAAATTATGAAATATTTTCATAAATTATATAAAGTGAAATTTTAATATTAACGATATTCAATTAGTTTACCTAAAATGACTAATAAGATCATTTATTATTCAATTAAGTAATTTTAAAAAGACTTAATTTATTATGGGACATGCACTTATTTTTCATGAAACTTGTGATTAGTGATGCTATATTATTTTTGATATTAATAATTTGATAACACTAATTTATTTATTAAATGATATCAAATATAAATAATAACTGTTAATATTTGTAACATGTCATTTTCTAATAAATGTTTTTTATTATATTTTATGATTTTATAAAAAAATAAATTTAGAAATTTTAGAATTTCAATTTTACAATATGAGAATAATTTTTTGGATTTAGAATAACAAGTTAGATTAATATTAAATTTTGGGTATTTTTCAAAAGATTTATTTTTAGGAGAAAAATAAGGTTTTTCTAAAAATTATAATTTTTATGATTTTATAATTATGTAAGAATATAATATAAGTTTAAAAAACTTTATAAGTAATAAAATAAGTTTTTAAGCAATAATATTATTAATTATAATATATATTCTTTGATTTTGTAAATCATATGCCTAATATTTTTATAACTGAATTAAACTATTTGTTTAATAAAAAATTGTTTTCATTATTCTCATTGAGTCATGTATTTTCAAGGTGAGATTTAGTTTTGGATTCCTTGAAATAATCATATATTTAATTTTATTAAAAATAAACAAAACATGTCATGATAATTTATAATTTCAATAAATATTTCTTACACATAAATTGTATGCTTAAAAATATTACTTTTTCAAAAAATTGGTTTTATGCGTTACTTGCACTAATTATAAAATTGACATCTTATAACCATAAAAATTTTATTTAATAAAATTATTTATAAATTTTCAAATAATATGTATAAAGTTTGGTAAATGTTAAATTGTTAATTTTTTCCTTAATATTAATTTCTAAAGTTAAAAATTAATTACCAATGTAAATGTAAATTGGGGTACAATTTTAATAGCATTAAAATAAAAAGCCTTAAAACACAATATTTGTATTCAAAATGAGTGGATGAGGATATTTTAAAACCAAAATACCTCTTAAGTACCCTTTTTTATTTTTTCATCCATTTACCTTAGGATAGTAACATCATATTATTGAAAATGTTAATGATGCTTCCAAAAGATCCCTTCTCTCCACTTTACACAGGTAACATTTACTCCATATCAAGACTCACCTTACCTTTTAATTTATCCTTTAAAATATGGAAACTATATATGAATATGAACATATAAAACTTCCAAAATCCTCTAGTCAATATTTTTTTTATCATAATACCTTCATTACAAAATATAATTGTTAGTGAAAATTCAAGTCCCGGATGGTAGTATCCAGTTCTTATTATCATTTCCTTTATAATTTTTAATATCATAAACTTTTATAAACTTGTTAATATAATTTAATATTTATAAATAGGATAATTAAATGTAATTATATTAATTAAATAAAAATTATTCAATCCATTCCATCCTCTAATAAAAACCAAAACATTGATCGTGCATACATGTGGACTACGACCTCAATGACACGATGTGGTTC
Source organism: Viscum album (assembly GCA_963277665.1). Taxonomy (NCBI): domain Eukaryota; kingdom Viridiplantae; phylum Streptophyta; class Magnoliopsida; order Santalales; family Viscaceae; genus Viscum; species Viscum album. Next base: position 915,255,442 of record OY728165.1, read on the forward strand.
ATTTTCATCAACAACTCTAAATTATGGTATTAATAATTGATTTTATGAACAAATATGTTTTATATGTAAAAATTAAAACTCTTAAATTATCATTTTTCTATTATTTTATCTATTCATTGATAAATGAGATTGTTAATCGTGGACACATACAGACTACCGCCTCCATGAACAATGATGTTTTTTTGTCATCAACACCAATCATGGATGGTTCTAAGAATGTATTTAATAAGGATATATGATAATTATGACATGTTTTATCTTATTAATATGTCATATTATCATTATTAATATAAATTATCTTACTCATAAAAACATTATAATACATTATTATTTGGGGTTATTTTACCACCTATGTAAAAAATGTTATAATGTTCATGCCATAAATGATTATGGGGTGTCATATAATGCTAAAATAATGTAATAATGATATATTTAATATTTTTAAATGGTTTTATATTGTTTTTTAATGTTTAAATATTTTTAATATATTACCTTTTTATCGCTGAACATGTCGAAAACTTGTTCATCATGAGTTCCATGTTTACAATCCATATTCATGTCTTTCACTTGATGAAAATTTGACCTATGTAATATTTTAAAAATAAATTATTAGACTATATTAAATTATATATAAATGATAAATTTAAAACCAATTAGATATAATCAATCCTTTTTTTTTTATTTTTATACCAAACAAGGAACCGAAAGTTCTAAAACCCAACAATGAGAATAAACTATAACTGATTAATATATTTTTAATATATTATTATAAAATAATTATTAAATTATAGTATGTTTATATTATGTTTTTGAGATAATTTATTAATATTTTTATGTTCATTTTAAAGTATGATAAAGCATGGTCAAGTAAGTGGGAACATAATGTATGACTTTTCATTTCAAAATCCTTATTTGAGATATGTTTAATATTATTCACTCAATTTCGTTTATATGGTACATATATTTCATATTTGAGATATAATATAATGAATTATATTTTAATAATGGTATTTTATGTTCAATTATAATACCTATTTTTCTATTATATTTTATTCAAATGTTTCCAAATTCATAAGGGGTTTCTTAGTCTCAATTCTAAATATTTATGAATTAATACATTTTGTGAACCATGTTTTATTTTTTGGTGTATTCACTACCCATGGATATATTTTAATCATGATATTTTTATTTTATGGTATATACTAACCAAATCATGTTCCCTTATTCAAGTGGATATGTATCTAGTCATTTCCTTGGTATTATAGATTTTTTGGTAAATCAACTTCTGTTTATTGAGTTATGTTCATTATCTTGAAGTTATTTTAAATAAGTTAGGTGAAATCTACACTTTTATTTAATTATGTGGTATTCCATAATTTCTTTCTATATAAATAAATTCCTAACACATAACCCTTTGAAAAATATTTATCACCTCTTGGGATATGCTTCTCGTAAAGAATATTGATAACTGAAGTTTCATTTCCTTAATTTATATTGTTTCATCATAAACATATTTCTTAAATGATATAGTTATACTACAATAATATATCATTATATGATAATTTATCTACCTATATGGGGAAAATATATTTTGAAACAAAAATTTTTTTTGTTACTCTTTTTAAAATATGATTTTTGAACAAATGTATTTTTTAAGATATTAAAAAGAGGTTTTCCTTTCACTTTAGTATGTCTTATCTTCCTATCCACATTTATCCAAGATTAAAATTACATATTTTTTAAATTTACTATAATTTAAAATAATTTTTAAAATTACTATAATTTAAAATAATTTTTAAAATTAATTATTTTCAAATATTTTTAACTTCATATTTTGAAAAATAATTTTGGATGTTACTAATAGCTTCTTATTTTACGTCAAAATTATTTTTTTTCAAATTTATTTTAATTTTTCAATTCCAATTACCATTTCATTTTCCATTTTTTAAACCTAATAGGGTTTATGATTCACTATTTATAATTCAATATATATTTCTCTTTTGGGTGTTTGAACTCACGGTATTAGACAAATTGATTCTTGATCCCTTCTTCCATGATATTGTTCGAAGAATTATTTTACAAGGATGTTTTTTGGATGGAATTGCAAGATGGCCTTAGTTCTGTATTTATTTTTAGATAATAAACTGTTAAAATAGGTTGATAGGGAACTCAAACATGAGCTATAGTCATATAGGTATGGGACCCATACATGACCCAATTCCCTAGAGGAATAAGGTCTATTACATGACCTGAAGACCCGAATGTACTGAACCTACCCCTCCCCTAATTTTGATTCATTATTGTCTGCTAGCTTCCCACCTCAAGTGGATGATCAGATAACACTTTCATGTTCACTAATTCAAGGTTTATAGTACTCATGTCCCTATTTCTATACCCTCTCTTAATTTCAAACCCAATTATCTCTACATTAGTGGTTGTTACTTTGATTCCTCTTTCAGGGTCCACTTCTATGTGTTCAAACCGAAATACTTCATGGATTAGAGGCCATATGACCTAAAATCCTAGGGAATGAAGTCTTGAGGTGTCCTAGAGGCCCTGTATCCCAAATACCTATGGTGACACAAAGGACCTGAATCCTAAAGGCCCAAATTAGGTGAATAGATATGAAGATATAATAATTGTTACAATAAAAACTATAGTAACTTATACAATAACTATTATAGTGTATTCTATAGTAATTTTATCAGCAACTCAGAAATTCACCCCTTACTAATTTTGAACCTGGGTATTTGAGATGTAGGATCACGAGGTTTACCACCCAAGAACCACCCCAACTCCTTTATTATTATTTTTTAATCTATACCAACATTATTCTATGTTTCCATTCTTACAACAGGGTTATGTTATTTTATAGCCATCCAAATTCTTTATCTAGATGGATTATGATCATGTTATTTTAGTATTTAGTTTTCTATATACCCATTTTTGTATATGGTGTGAAAATAACATTTTACAAAATTTAGATTGGATGGGGATCACCTAGAAGTATTTTATTATATTTACATGGTGAAATATGTAGGCATTATATATATATATATATATATATATTTCTAATTTTAATGTTTTTCGTAAGTTTATTATGCATTTTTTACCACCCACCTTCTTTCTCCGAATTAGTTTTGGATTATATTATCAATTTTATTTACAAAAGGAAAAGTATGTACATTCTTTATGATTATTTACTAATAAAACAAGTTGATTATGTATTTAAATATTGTTTTTTTCAATATATGGATAACCATGTTTTTATTAAACCAATGTTCCTTGGGGAATGGTATGAAATTTCTAGTTGAATATTATGGTGAATACATTAGCCTTAAATAAGTGATGTGTGGGTATTGACATTATATATCTCCTTGATATATCAATATGTCTCATGAGATAAAAAAATTGGGTTTTAGTGTATGCCTCTCCCCATAAGTCATTGATAGTATGTTTTAATGATTGAAATTATACACTTTATCATTTTGAGATTAATTATATTGATATACATTATTCCATTTATTATCATGGATATATAATTATAAAAATATTAGTTTATTATGACATTATTCATACTAGTTATTCCCTCTAGATTATATATACCATGATTTTTTTAATAACTTTAGTTTTATGTTTCCCTTACTAAGCATTTGAGCTCACCCCTTTCTTATGTCTCCATTTCCAAGGTTTTGAGGAAAAATAATATATGTGGTATGTTTATAAAGATAAATTATGTGGAATTATTTTTAGTAGAGGTTGAAGAATATTTATAGATTATGTAGTTTATTATATGGTATAAAAAATATCAAATAGATGGGAATGACATTGTTTTTTTGAAGTTTAAGTTTTTTCCTAATTCTCTAAATATTTAAACCTAAAAGGAATTGGGAATATATGTAATGAAATATTTACTTCATTTAATGTAATTATGGGATAGTTATGTTTGACAATCTATACTTGGTATTAAAGCTAGTATGAAAAGTATATGTTTTTGGAATCGATCTTGGGAGTTTGGGTTTGTGGTGTCACAATTGGTATCAAAGTAGGATTTAGGTAATGCACGTGGATGTTAGATTCAAAAAATATTTACCTAGGGTTTGTAACCCTAAAAGGCCTTTTTATTAAATTATTTTTCACATGATGCATGGCAAAGAGGCCTAACTGCACAACTGATTTTACAGTCTGAGGGATATGCTATGATTTATTCACATTCTCTCTAATGAACAATTATGAAGGATTCGAGTATAATGTTAACTTAATAGGTTAGAGAACCTAATTGGAAAATGGGCATGGATAATCAAGGATTAAACAAAGAGAGACATAGGTTGAACCAAAATTATTATATGATAAAAATGATGGTGCAACAGGGGAAGGCATATTTGTATTGATGTTTTAATATTCATATCATTGATGTTATCATAACAATTTGGTTTTATTATTTGGTTGAAAAAAGATCATGATGATGAAGTTGATAAAGGTATGTGTCTAGAAACCACAATGTCTTATAGATGAATAAAGGATGATACATAAACGGTCAAGAATTGTAGTACATTCCTGTTATGAGTGAAAAGGTCAGTTTCCCAGTATTATCTAATGTAGTGAGATTGTTATTTTATTTAAAATATTATCTATTTTCATTAGTAATTGATATGTATCACTGATATTTTGGTATATTATAAAATTTATGAGGATTATGTAAAACATTTAAGTATTTTTCTTTAGTTGTTTTAATTTAATTGTATGGAAAAATTTATTAAATGATATTAAGAGAATTGAAAATTCATTTTATGAAAAGGATATATTTTTTGGGATAACTATTCGATAAGAAATGAATGTGGTATGGATAACACTTAGGATTAATATACACCTAATTCTGATAAAATAAATGGCGGTTTGATTATGAGGATATAAGATAGATAGTATTGGTAACCTTGGGATTAACAATTTATTCATGATATTTTTGGTGAAGTTCATATCATTCTTGGGATTATGATATATGGTGACTAGCATGTTGTCTTATGAACAAGTGTTTAAGACAATTTGAGGTTTAAAAATAGAGTTATTTTTTTGTGGAATATACTAAATTTTTATAGTTTATTTACAAGGAGATTCAAATAGTTTTGGGAAAGGTATATACAGAGAATATATGATTAGGGTATATAAATACATAGATATTTGATTGTATGAATGGATAATTTTTTTCTAAGAAAGATAAGTAACTTGATATAGACTAATAGAGTATGGTAGATGATATATTTGAGGTTATACCTAAATGATGAATATGTTAGGAGTACCCTCACCTACTTTTTTTAATGAGTAATAATTAAAATTGAGAGAACATAATTTATTTATATTGGGGTGGAGGGTGGGTTGAATGTAACACCCTAAGTATTTAATAATTGATTACATTTAAATAAGTCAATGTGATCAATATCTTTTTCTGTACGTAACACCAAACTTAAATGAAACTATGATATTTATATAAAATATAAATATTTAAGTATAACCGTTAAAACCTATCCATTTAATTAGTGAGTATGAATTTGGGTAACTGATTTATGAAATATATTTACAAATGAAATAAACACTAATTTTAATATGAATGAAATTCAATTAGTTTACCTAAAATGACTAATAAGATCATTTATTGTTTAGAAAAGTATTATTATAAAACTTACCTTGTTATGTGTTATGAATTTATATTTTAATAAAGGAATGATTAATTATGAAAAATTATGTTTTTATATTAATAAAATTTTAATACCAATTTAATTGGTAAATTATATAAAATATAATAATAATAAAAATTAATATTTTAAAATATCATTTTTTAATAAAAATGGGTTTCCATTATATTTTATGATTTTATAACAAAATTGAAATTATATATTTTAGAATTTGAATTTAAAAATATTGAAATTATTTTTTAATTTAGAATAAAAATATTATATTAATATTAAATTTTGGGGTTTTTCTAAAAATATATTCTTTTAGTAAAAAAATATGGTTTTTGGAAAAATAATATTTTTTATGATTTTATCATTATTTAAACATATCATAGAAGTTTAAAAACATTTTAATCAATAAAATAGTTATTTAGGGACTAAATTTATGCATTTTAATATATATTTTTTGATCTTATAAATCATATGTCCAATATTTTTAGAACTAAATTAAAATGATTTTTTAATAAAAAATTATTTTCAGTCCTTTCTTTGAATAATGTATTTCAAGGTGAGATTTAGTTTTTGTCTTCCATAAATTAATTATAAATTTTATTTGATTTAAAATAAAAAAATTATTTCATGGTAATTGGTGATTTTTATAACTATTTATTACACATAAATTTTATGCTTAAAAACACATTTTTTTTTCTAAAAACCATTTTTTGTTCTCATCTTACAATTAAAATTTAGAAACATTAAAAAATTTATTTGATAAAATGATTTTAAAATTCTAAAATAATAAAGTTCAAATTAGGAAAATGGAAATATTATAATTTTTTCATTAATATTAATTACTAAGGATAAAAATTAATTACCTAGGTAAAAGTTAATTTGGGTAAAAGTTAAAAAAGATAAAAGAAATGGACATAAAACACTCAATTTCTCTCCCAAATGAGTGATGTTGGTGAGTTTATACCCAAAAAAACTTTTCCCTCCTCTTTTATCCATTTTGGATCCCTTGAACATGGAATAGTAACATCACATTATTGAAAATGTTAATGGTTCTTCCAAAAGCACCCTTCTATTGACTTATAAAAAAGCAACACTTCCTCCACTACAAGACTCACATTACCTTGAAATGTCTCCTTTAAACATATAATATTATATCCTCTTAGAAGCCTTTCCCGTATTAAATTTTCTATGGTCACTATTAGTTATCACTATTGCTTCATTTCAAAACATAATTGATAGAGAGAATTTAAGTCCCTGATGTGAGTATCCACTTCTATTTAATATTTTAATCAAATATTTTAGTATCACAACCTTATATAAACTTATGAATATAATTAAATAAATATCATTATTATATGTAAATTTATTTTTATTAATTTAATAAAAATTATTCATTCCATTGAACCCACTTAGAAGAGCCAAAACATCGATCATGCATACATGCAGAATACCGCCTCCAAGAAACAATGTGGTTCATTTTTCATCACCACCTATAAAATTTGATATAAATAATCAATTTTATGAATAAATATATCCTATATTTAAAAAACATAATTCTTAAATGATCATTTTTAAATCGTTTCATCTATTCATTGATAAATTAGAATGTTAATTATGCGCAGGTGTAGACTATTGCCTCCACAAAAAACAATTCATTTTCCATTAACACCCATATTGGAGAGTTCAAAGAATGTATTTAATGAGGATATATAATAATTATTAATTTTTTTTCTTCTGAATATTTAAAATTATAATTTTTTATATTTTATAATAAACCTACTTTAAGGTTGAGTGGGAACTAGTTACAAATCATAAAAATAGATGGAACCAAATCATAGACCAGTCAGTCAACCATAAGACATCCGAAAAAAATTCAAAAACTACTAGAAATCATGATTAAAAATTCAAACATCATAATATCAACCATTCCTCAAGACACCACAAGCCCATATAAAAACATTTCACTCCAATAACAACCTACTACATCGTCGGCCAGTGGAGAAATGAAAAAATCATACCATCGACGATCAAGAATCACGACCATTTTATGTAACAACCAAGGAACTACTGGAAATGTCGTTGTCATCTTTAATCACCAATCCAACACAAAAAATATGTAACTCACATAATCAATTAGGATGAATCACATAGCACCACATTTTCAGACCAGTAAGAAGAAGATGAGGAATATAAAATTCCATTGAGCACCCAAGGGAATGGAGACTTCTAAGGCCACACCTCCTAGAGAATCTATGTCCTCTCAAACAACATATTCCAAAACCTTGTAGAATTACACCACAGCACATTGACCAGGGTGAGCAGTAGAATCACAAATAAAGAGTAGAGTTTATAGCTGATGAGTCTCAAAATAGTGAACTATGAACTTCATACCACATGGGAACCATTATGATAATAAAATATTCTGAAATCTCATAGAAACCACCACACCACACTGATCAGGGTGGGAAGTATAATCATGATGCAAGGGAAGTGTTTAAAGAAAATATAGCAATAGAAAATCAACCAGACATTCACAAGGAGACCAACACCTTCCGCAAAAAATACCACCATAAGAAATTGAAATTTTTAGCATTGCCTCCTTACGACCCCATAGGAAGACATGCCATCTCACTACCTTTTAGAGAGAACCATATCCAACTATGAAAATAGAACCACCACATGAAAAATTAGACAACAAATCTCACAAAACATTATCATTGATATTATAATTAGCTTGTTCTCCATCGAAGACCACTAGAAACAGACACCAGAGGGGATATTGATTCTCATGGAAATTGATCAGATAACACCGAAACCTCTCCCCCCATGAAAATCGAATAGCATGGAACCTGGCCAAACTTGTGAGAAGTCAAACATAGAAGCATCAAGAAATGGAAAAGAAAAATTAGTGAATTGCAAGGGGAGCCTGACCAAGAGTTCATAGGAATATCTCCTTACCGAGTAGAGGCATTTAGTGGTTAAACCCTAGATTTATATGACTAAAGATTCTATTACTTTTGAATATTTCATATTATAATTATCTAAATGCCCTACCTTGCTCATGAAAACATTATAACAGATTACCATTTAGGTTAGTTTCACCACATACGTGAATAATGATATAATGTCATAAATGATTATGGGATGTCATATAGTGGTAATATAATGTATTAGTGATATATTTAATATTTTTAATGGTTCAATAAATGTTTTGTTAATATTTAAAATATTTATTAATATATCACCTTTCTATCATTAAACATGAAGAAAACTAGTTCGTCATGATTTCCATTTTGACAATCTGTATTCATATCTTTCAAATAATGAAAATAGAAACTAAGTAGTATTTAAAAAAATAATTATGTCTTTAATGATATGGTAATTATGAACATAAAACCTCTTAGTGAGAATAAGTCCTATATTTGGGAAGTTTATATGAAATAATCGACTGAAAGTTCTAACACCAGATAATGAAAATAAACTATAATAGGTTAATATTTTTGAAATATATGGTTATAAAATAATTTTAAAAATAGTAGTAACCTTATATTAAGGTAAAAATATAAGTTATTTAGATAGTTATGTTAATTATACAAGAGGTTATATCATGTTTCAGTAAGCAGGAAACCAAGGTAAGGGTTGACGTCTCAAATTCTTCTCTTTGAGACATTTTAGATATTATGTAACTAATTTCATTTATATGGTGTATATACGGTCTATTTGAGATATAATATCATTAATTATATTTTAATCGTGATATTATAAATTCAATTAAAATCCCAATATTTCAATTTTTTTATTCAAAATTTTCTAAATTCATAAGGGTTTTTTGTCACAATTCTGATTCTTTGCGACATAATACATTTTTTGCACCATGTTTTTTTATTTCATATTCACTACCCATGTAAATATTTTTATATCATTTTTTTTATTTTTATTTTAAATTTCAAACCAAATAATATTCTCTTATTCAATTGTCTGTCGAGTCAGTTGTTTCCCTAGTAGTAAGGATTTTTTATAACTCAACTTTTTTTTAATGAGTTATGATCATTATCTTGAACTTATTTCATATAAGTTGGGTAAATTACTCCATTTTATTTTATTATGTGGTATTATATATTTTTTTATATATATATATACATTTATACCACAAAAACTCTTTGAAAAGTAATTTTCACTTCTTGGTATATATTTATCGTAAGGAATATTGATAACTCAAGATTCCTTTCCCTGAGTTATATTGTTTATTCATGAACTTCTTTCTTCCATGCTTGGGTTATCCCAATATAATATTTCATTGTTTTTTAATTTATATACCTCTATGAGGAAAAATATATTTTTATACAAAATATTTTTTTTACACATTTTATAATGGAGTTTTGAATAATGGTATATTTCAGGTTATTAATAAATGTTTTTCAATTCACTTTTATATGTCTTTTATTCCACATAAAATTTATCTACGATAAAAATTATGTCTTTTCAAGGACCTATTATTGAAACTTATTCTTAAAATTAGTTATTTTCAAATATTTTCCCCTTCATTGTTGAAAAATACTTTTATAAGTGAACCATAATGTTCTCTTTTATGAAAATATTAAAAATATTTTCTAAATCCTCATTTAAGCTTTCAATTTTATTTCCCATTTAATTTTATAAAGGATTTAACCTAATAGGGTTTATATTTCACTATTTATATTATAATATTTTTTTTGGAGGTTTGAACACATGATATAAAAAAATTTGATTCTTGATCCCCTCTTAAATGATACCATTCAAAGAATTCTTTTGTAAGAATTTTTTTTCATCTATGTCAATTTCCTTCTATGTTTCCTTTTTTAAACTAGAATTATGTTCTTTTTCATCCATCCACCTTATTTATCTATATGGATTATGATAATGTTATTCAAGTGTTGAGTTAGCCTTAAACCAATTGCTCTATATAGTACGAACAACACATTTTATATAATTCAAATTGAATTATGTTCACCTAGAAAGAATTTTATTATATTTACCTAGGAAAATTAGTTGGAATTTTTATATTTTTATTTCAATATATATTCTTATTATAAAGTTGGCTACATATTGTTTTACCATCCACCTTCTTTATTTGGATGGGTTATGGCGATGTTATCCCTTTTATTAACATTGAAACATTATTAACAATATTGATTATTATTGATTGCTCACATAGGTTGATTGTGTATTGAAATTCGATATCTTTTTTTCATTATACATATAACCATGTTTTTATTTATACAAGGTTCCTTAGGGATTTTTTTGTAATGTATTGTTAACTCTTATGGTGCGCGCATTGTACTTAAAAAAGAAATATGTGGAAAATGACATTATATATCCCCTCAATGTATCGACATATCTCATGAGACAAAAAAATTGGATTTGGTATATTTATTTTCCCATAACAATATAGTGTCTTGAAACAAGGACTTCAAAACATGTGTTTGATGTCCAAAATTATGAATTATGTTAATATGAGATCAAATTTTTTGATATCCATCGGTTTATTTATTATCATGGACATAACATGCTCTCAGTTTTGGTTGATTATGAAATTATTAAAATGATTTATTCTAAACATATTATGTATACCATGCTTATGTTTTTGGTAATTTTAGTTATATATTTCCCTTATTGAACTTTTGTGATCACCCATTTATTATCCTTTCATTCCCTATATTTTGAAGAAAAGTGGCACACATGATATTTTTATTAGGATAAAAAACAGGGATGTATTTATGGGAGATGTTGAATACTCTCTAGGGATTAAGTTTTTTATTATATAGTGTAAAAAATATCCATTAGTTGAGAAATACATGGGGTTTCTAGATTATGTTTTTTCCAAATTCTATAAATATATACACCTAAAAGTTGTATGGAATATATGTAATGAAATATTTTATTTATGTCATGTAATTATGTGATAGTTATGTCCATGAATCTATAAATAGAATTGAATATAAAATATAATGTATTCATCTATGGAACCAGGCTTAGGAGTATGGGTCCAGATCATCACAATTTATTAAGCCTTTTTTTGGGAGGCATGACTCACTATAAATTTGATAAAAATAAAACTTTTATCAAACACATTATTAAATAATATAAAAATCAACAATTTAAAAATTATATTTATCAAAATAACTATAATAAATCACATGAAACAATTATAGGATAAAATATAACAAAAAACATGGTTCTCCTGATTTATGGTTTGATTTCATATGTAGGAAAACAATAAATAAATTTTGAATTTTCTGTTTCATTTTATAAGATCATTTCTTGATCAATATTGAAAAATAAACCAATTTTAAATCTTGAACTATCATCATTAAAACAAAATTGAGTGAAGAAAATAAATATAAATAGGTATAAAATTATCATATAACTCCACATTTCTACAAATATAATTAAAACATGTTCGATGATGATCACTAAGAAACAACTGATGGAGTCACGCTTCAACATGTATGTACATTGGACAATAGAATCCTCATATACTCCATGAAGACCCTTGAACCTCTAAAAGTGTTCTCAAACATTCCTCAATAAAGAAAAATATAGAACCAAGTTGGAAGAGAGCTTTAGATATGGCTAGAAAATTTTTCACACACACAAAGAGAGGATCCCCATCCTTTATATGACCTTCGTTCATTCATTAAAGGAGTCCGAGAATCAAATTTTAATGCTTGGAAACCAATATAAATTACCCATAAAACATGTGTAATGCCTTAAAATTTTATTTTATATAATTTTAAATTAATGTTATGTTCAATATAATTTACCTCATGCAATAATGAGCTTAAAACCAACTATGATATATGATTAAAATATTATTATTTAAATGTGACAGTTATAACATAGGAATTGGAATTGCTGCCACTGTGTTTGTAATTGGTTTCCTCTTTTACCATTCTTCAAAAGAGGATTTTTTATATTAATAATAAGGGTTTTTATTTCAATAATAAATATATCTAGAAATTTCCCCCCTTATATAAATTTATTGATTAATTGCTATGAAATAAAAACAAATTTTTTAATAAAATCATCTAAGATTGAGGAAGATATTTTTCATAAAATTTATTTATGGGCTCAAACTATTTTTATCAAATTAATTTAAGTTAATAACTATAGATAAATGATTTTAATTAAATTTATAAATCATAAATATAACAAAAATAAATTTAAATGTATATTATGGTGGTTGTTAGTTAAGTAATGAGTATAAAACAATTTTACACTTAAAATATTGATATTTTTTAAAATGGTTTTTATTTCATTTTATGCATGGATATTTTGATTAAGTGTTTCCACTTTTATAAATTTTATTTAATAAAATGGAGTCTTATAGGAACCCAGATTTTCTGGTGATGCCTCATGCTTGTTTTCAGGTACTATTTTACCTTTGTTTTGATTATAACTTAGTTGGGTATTTTGGGTTGTTTCAGGTGAAATTGGAGAAATTTTGAAGCCCATGGGGATATTCATGGTTGGTGAATGGTTAAGGAAAGCCCTTCTATATTCCCTAGGAAACTAAGCACTATTTTTTTGGGAGGTATAGAGGTGGAGCATGGTTGGTGAATGGATTTTCCAAACCATGAGTCCTATCTCCCAAAATAGTGCACCCTCAAATATAGGGGATTTGAATTGTGGGAAAATAGTTTTTCAAACCATGCACCACTTAGAAGAAACCATGACCCCCCCTAAGTAGGGGTGCATAGTTAAGTCACATAGTTTGGAAAAACTGTGTGCCTCCACCCATGAAACCATGCATGTAGGTTTTAAACCCGCAACATTTTTTTATAAAAATTCCCAAACCCTCAGTTTTTACCCCAAACCATCATAGCTAAACCTAAAACTCTTTCATTTTTTATGGAATTTCCCATCATGATTCAAAGGCTCCAAAAATCCTTTTCTTGGTGCATCAAGTACCCTATTGAAGGATCATCTCTTCAATGGTAAGTGATTTCTTTCGTGATTGGTTTCCCCTCTCTCCCATATCTCTTTCCTGATGAAAATGGATGATTTTTACTCTGTTGGAGTCACTTTGGATCTATATTTTAACAGATCTTTTTTTGCCTTTGGATCTAGGTCTTAGGTATTGGTCCTAGATCCTTCATGTCACTATGATTTGCATCTTTTCGTATCAAATTGGAGATTACACTTGGCAGGAATTCATCAAAAATATTGAGGTAGGTGGTCTAATGGTCAATTACCATAGTATTGATTAATTGGGTGTATGAAATTGTGTAATTTCAATTCCCACATTGAGAAATTTCATTTTGATTTGATTTAATTAATTGATTCCCTTGAGATTCTGAAACCCTTCATATATCATGTTGGACCGGTTGATGATTTTGAGACCAAAATCATTGGAAACCCATTGGGTGTACTTATATAATTGAAATGATGAATGATGAGTTATTAGTGGTTGATCAATGGGATTGGGAATATGGTTGATAAATGAAATTATAAAATTGATTAAATAATGGATTATGGAAATTGTTGATAATGGGGTATGAATGCAGAACAATGAAATGTGATATTTTTGATTGAGTTGTGGGACATGGAATGATTCTCCAAATACCCATGATGTGATAGAATGTCACTGTAAGTCCCCATGATATATAAGTTTATTTCTTGGGATCACAGAGCTGTGGGACAAGGACTACTGCTCTAAATACCCATAGTGTGCCAGATTACTAGTCTAGGACCCCACCATATATATGTGAATTATAATTAAATGATTAATGAAAATCCATGATATATTGAAATGAGATATCCCTATGGTGTATGGTTTATACTCCAACATAGGTTGAAGCATGTATTGTTGGTTCAGGGTATCATCGTGATCCCCTGAACCTTTGTGGTGAATTAAAGAATAATTTACTATAAAAAATTTGTACTTTATCATTTTCAAATTTTTTTATTTATACAATTTCATACCCTGTTATAGACTAGATATTTATTTAGAAACTATTGGTAGTGGCCTAGTGTGTTGTACTCACATCCTACTTAGGTTGCCTGATTGGTACCCGAATATACTTTTTGTTTGTAGGATGGGATAAGGGAAAGATCCCCATATTAGATGGGTGAGTTGGGATTTATGACGGGGAATGGATGAGGGAACCAAACATGACATTAGGTCCTTCTTGGGGAGTTGTCAGGGTGTCTCTATTTTGTGTTCTCATTTTACACTTAACACTTATTTAGTAGGACATATCTATAGTTTTGTCTTATGGTCATTTATCTATGTTTTCGAATTATCATGTATTGTTAGTGTTATTGATTATAGTATTATTCTGGTTATTGTTCATCATTATTTGGATATCATTTATTTATTTCCACTATTATGATGTGTTGATAAAGAGGGTATAGTACCCCCGTGATATATACATTAGACCATCGTTTCTAGTCGACAACCTCTGGAATACATGGAGGTGTGCCTGAGGTTATGTAAACAACTTTCTTGGGACCCTATCATGTGGAATTCAGGTCAGGACATTACAATGTTGTGTCATTGATATTTTTTTATTTTTTTAAATAATTATTACTATTTGGGAATGGTAGACTAGAGACTAGGATGAGTCAGGTCTTCGTCATGAGCTCATGCATGGGAGTAACTAACCCATGTGCAGGAAAAAACACCAGTATCTAGGGTAGGATTGATGTTCTTGATGTTTTCTGGTATAGTTGAATGTGATTTCCCCTTGAGTGACACACTTATTGTGTGATGTTACCATTTTCTAATATTTTTACACATAGACCAGTATGCATTGAGTGTTGATTATACATGAATCATTATAGGAACTCAAAATTTCATATGAAATGAATCATTATTGTCATGCATGAAAACATAGGTTTTTAATAGCAATTGTAAAGAAAAATATTTTCATTTTTTGATTAATAAAATAAAATAAAATAATTTCTAATAAGAAATTGATAATTGAAAATGATACTAAATGTGGTAAATTTAAATGAATAAAATGGGTGTCCAATGAGAAACTGGAATTATATTTTTTACCTGATGTTAGTTAGGAACCAGATGAGGGATGGTTGGGGGTAGTGATTGTGCTTCACTTTTGACTATGTGGCAGGGTATGTGAGATTCCTTATGATGACTTAGTGCAAATTCCTCTAGTTAAAATGTTTTAATGATGTGATATGGGTCAAAAGATGCATATTTTAAATTACAGAGACATTCCTCCAAGATGAAGCTTATTTATAAGATGACAGGAGGAAATGGATAGAATTACACCTCTAGAAGTATATCAATAGAATCTGATAGATCATGGTGAAGGAGATGGGGAGAAGTTTCATGAGAACTTTGATCGCTTTATACATTTTTTTTGAAAGAGACCCTTGGTGGGTTGTGAAAAACATGTATGAATTGACAGATGAATTCTAGTTGAAACACCCTCTGAACATTATCAGATAGGGTGGACCTAAGGTAGTTGAGTTCTTGACTATGTCCATCTAGTAGATC
Organism: Viscum album; assembly: GCA_963277665.1. Lineage (NCBI taxonomy): Eukaryota > Viridiplantae > Streptophyta > Magnoliopsida > Santalales > Viscaceae > Viscum > Viscum album. Next base: position 915,271,627 of record OY728165.1, read on the forward strand.
CTTGACCATTTAGGGACACTTATATAGAGGGGATTTAATTTTGATTCTTACATGTTACATGGATCTGAAAAATTATGGTGGCACATTCTAACTCATGATGAACAACTGAAGAGTATGAAATGGAAATACTTTTACGAAAATTTTATGGAAAACATTTAACTAGAGATGATTAGACATGAGAAATCAACAACGTTTATGCAGTTGAACAAGGGGAGTATGACCATGATGGATTATTCTGGTCACATCACTAATTTGAAATGTTTTTTCATATAATTTTTAGGAGATTATGCTAATATAGTTAACATTTTTGAATATGTGATTAAATTTGAGATTAATTTCTAGGTTAACATCTTTCTATTATATAATTTTTATGAAGTGGTGAATTAGGCTATCTTATCTGATGGGAAGCAGAAAGAGGCTTCTAGTGGACTATAAGTGGTTTATTCTAGATGACTAGGAGGTACTTCTTTCTAGAGTAGGAAGTGTCACTATAAAAACATGAAACAAGGTCATGGAAAATATAGTTTCAAGGGATAAGGATCAGTTACTCTGAGAAGTAACTGAATATACTTCCACCAATATGTTAGGTTAGGTCACATTCATATCCAGTGTACCAACCACTAGAGCAGTGTCGAGCCTGCAAAAGGATGGGATATTTATAGAGGTATTGTAGGAACCCTTGACTGCTGGGTAGTGAGGGATGAACTAGTCCGAACTAGAGTTATTTAAGGGGGTATTATACCCCATATAAGTCGATAAGTTAGGCTTTTTCTATCCATGGAGGATGAGGTAGTGGATATGATATGTTAGGATAAGGGCACCCATATCAGCAGAGTGGTGCAGATCAGGAGACTAAGACTTCAATACAAGGAAGAGGGGCATGATAGGTATATGTAGTTTGGTATTTACTTATAGATAGTGATAAAGGTCCATCAATAAGTATTGGTACTATTCTTTTAGATTCTATGATTTATAGTTCCTTATTTGTTACATGAGCCTCTCACAATTTTATATCTTCTCATCTTGTTAATGGTTTGAGTATGACAGTGGAGTTTTTGAGTTGGTTTTTGACGATCAACACACCATTGGGAGTACAGTAGAGGGGCATCTATTTTTGTAATGGGTGTCCTCTCAAGGATGTGGAGTATTGTTTTCTTTTGGTTCTCTACATACTTGTTACGTCAGGATTTGAAATTATTTTTTTGTATGAACTAGATGGTATCATATCAATCCCATATTGATTGTTATAGTAAGAGTGTGAAATTTACATATCTAGAGGGTAAAAATTATATTTATTTAGGAGAGTGGGATATCCATGAAGGCTATGTAGGGACAGTTCTTCAGCAACTAGGGGAGATCACTGCCCAGGTTTAAAGTCTTTTACTAGATGATGGGGGTGTGAAGTACGATAGCCTTCCACCCATAGTGGATCAGTTCCAATCTATATTTCTTGAGGACTTCTCGGATCTGACACCGAAGAGGGATGTTTCATTTACAATTGAACTCATGCATAGAGATGAACTAGTTTATATTCCACCTTATAAAAATGGAACATAAAAATATTTGGAAACTAAAGTCTTAGTTGAAAGTGTTGATGGATAAGTGATTTATCCATCTGAGTACATCACCTTGTGGTTCTCCAGTATTTTTTTCAAAGAAGGTTTATAAGACCTGGCGTTTATTTATTTATTAGTTAATGTTGAACTAGATGAATGCAAAAAACTGTTTTCCTCTTTCATGTATTGATGATCTATTTGACCAGTTGAAAAGATCTTGTGTTTTCTTTAAGATTGAATTACATTTAGGATATTATTAGTTGAGATTTTGACCTTATGATATACCATGGAATACTTTAAGAAGTTGGTATGGTTTATATGAGTTCATAATGATGCTGTTTGAGCTGACAATCACACTGACTATGTTTATGGCCTTGATGAACCAAATCTTTCACCCATACCTATATCAGTTTGGGGTTGTTTTTGTGGATGTCATGATGGTGTACTATAAGAATCATGATGATCATCTCCTACATTTTGACATAGTCCTAAGTACAGTTAGAGGGCATTATCTTTACACTGATTTATCTAAGTGTCAGTTGTATATCAACTGGGTAAATTTCTTGGGTCACATGTTCTTGAAGTAAGGTGTGAAAATTGAACCAAATAAAGTTTAGGAAGTGGTTTCACGGGAGAAGCCCCATAATGTTTTTGATATCTGAAGATTTTGGGGTTTATCAGGTTATTATCAGAGGTCCATCGAGGAATTTTCCCACTTGGAATCACTAATTTTTGGTTTTAATAAGAAAGGGTCCAAGTTTTAATAGTCTAGATAATGTTATCAAGGAGTTGAATAAGCATCTTACTATCACACCAATTTTGATCCCACCTGAGCTAGTTGAGGATTATATCATTTTTTCTAATTCATCCGGGATTGTACATGGAGAATAATTAATGCAAGGGGGGAGATTTGTGGCATATGGGTTATGAAAATTGAGGCCACCTAAACAGAATTACCCTATACTCAACCTCAATTTTCAAAAGTGGTTTATTTAATAAAGTGTTGGAGGGATTGTCTATTGGGAGAAAATTTAACTATATATACCAAACACCTACTGTTAAAGTATATATTTTTGTAGCAAGACATGAATATCTAGTAGTGTATATGGTTTTACTATATTTAGTATTTTGACTTTGATCTAGCATATTCACCTGGGAAGGGAAACAGTGTTCCTAATGCATTAAGTAGGAAGACAAAGATTCATACAGTTAATGAGTCTAGTTCTAAGTGGAAGATGATAAATATGATAGCTAAGATGAATATTTGGGTTTAGGGGCTCTAAGAGTAGATAACCCTCATATCAGTATCAATGGAGTCTACAATTTTAAGCAAAAATCAGGGAGAGAGTGTTTGAGGATCTAAAGTATTTATCCTTTAGGAAATCATTGAGGGTAGTTAATCACCTTCCGATTGGACTATAGATAATGATGAGATCATTTATGTCCAGAACCGTGCTTTCATGCCTACGAGTATGTGAGAGGGGATAATACATGAGTTTCATGCCTCTAAGTGGGTGGTACATCCTAGTTTGAACAAAATTTACCATGTCCTATGTCAAAAATATTGGTGATCATGCATGAAAAGATAGATTTTAGGTTTTATGATAGGATACTACACCTATCAGTAGGTGAAGGCTAAACATCAATGACCTGGTGATTTTCTATAGTTTCTTCTCATTCCAGAATGGAAGTAGGGTGATGTTACCGTGGAATTACTAGGGGGTATTCTAGGGATGCTTTAGAAGAATGACTCTATATGGTTGATTATAGATCGATTGATAAAATTATACCATTTCTTTTCTATTTAAGAGACTTTCATAGTGGATAAATTAATAGATATCTGTGTTAATGAGATAGTCCATTTTCATGGGGTACCATGGATTATTATTTTATATTCAAAGATGTTCTTTATTTCATGCTTTTGGAAAGGATTATAGAAAGCATTGGGTACCCAATTATTTCTGATTATGGATTTCCAATTGTAGAAATATGGTTATTCAAAACGTGCTATATAGGTATTTGATGATATACTATTAGCATGCTTCATAGACTTTGGTGGGTCTTGAGGAAGAATCACTTACCACTCATTGCGTTTTCCTACAATAATTGTTATCAAGAGACTATTTATATGGCACCATATAAGGCACTTTTTGGTAGGCCATTAATATCACATCTAAGTTGGATAGAGGTCAGTGAGTCAAATCTGTTAGGATCGAGTTTCATGGAGGAGAGATCCGAGTAGGTTCAGATGATTCAGAAATATGTAGATATGGATTAGAGTAGGTAGAATTTGTATGATGGTTGACATTATTGACCCCTTGAGTTTATAGTGGGTCACTATGTATTCATTCGGCTGTTGCCTAGCTTGGATCACCTTAGGGTTCAGAGGTAGAAAATGTATGAGCCCAGGTTTTTTGGACCATTTGAGATTGTGGGGAGAATCAGGTGGGTGACATACCTATTGGAATTTACACACATGTATAGTTCTATGCATGATATTTTTTATGTTAAACAGCTTAAAAATTAACACCATTAACCATATAATGTTATCAATATTGATGATTTTGAGCTTGAGGCTAGTGCATCCTTTGAGGAGCATCTGATTCGTGTTATGGATCACAATGAGAAAGTATTGTAGGGAAAGTCTATATTGATAGTCTAAGTGTTGTGGAAACATGGACATGTTTAGGAGGAAACATGGGAGAGGGATGTAAATATATTGGACAATTGGCCTGAAATTATTACCTTGGAATCTTAGATTTTTTTGGGAGTACATATCGAAGAAGAGTTGTTATATGGTGATGATATTGTAAGATCCCGACCTTTCTGGAGATTCCTTGTGATTGTTTTCATGTACAATTTTACCTTTTTTTATATCGTAGTTGGATTTTGTTTTGGGGTTTTTTGGGTGAAATCAGTGAAATTTCAGATCCCATGGTTTGTTCATGGTAGGCACACGATTAGGGAAAATCATGCAGTTTTCCCTAGGAAACTGTGCGCCCCTTTTTGGAGGCACATGAGGTAGTGTATGATTAGTGCATGGTGTGGCCAAACTATGTGGCCTCCCTCAACAAACCTTGTTGACTCAAATAGAGGGGATTTACATGGTGGGATCATATTTTCTCAAACTATGGGCCACTTAGGATAAATTTTGAACCCCTAAAGTAGAGGCAAATGATTTGGAAAGCAATGTGCCTCTACCAAGGAAACCTTGCACTCAATTTTTAACCCACTAATTATTTTTATTATTATACGTGAACCCAACCGTTTTTACTCCAAATCATCCCAGATTGACCAGGATCTATATCCTTCATTTTTGGAGGCTCCAGGGAGGATTCCAAGGCTCCACAAACCCTTTTCTTGGCGAATCAAAGATCTAATTGAGGGATCGACTCCTCTTTGGTGAGTGATTTATTCCCCCATTGGTTTCATATCTCTCCCATATCTCTTTCTCAATGAATAAGTATTCTTTTTAATCCATTTTAAATGGTTTAGATCTTGGTTTTAACAGCTCTTGTTCCTTTGGATCTTGGTATTATAAATTGGTCCTAAATCTTTCATGTCGTTGTGATTTCAATATTTCTGCATAAAATTAGAGACTATGGGTTGGTGAGAAGTCATCAAAGATCTAGAGGTAAGTGGTTTAATTTTAAATTCCAATAGTCTTTATTAATTGTGTGTCTAAAATTGTGAAATTGTAATTTCCATTATGGGAAATTTCATTTTAATTAGATTCAATTAAATGATTCCCTTGAGATTGTGAATCCCTTCATGGATCTCGTTGAAACCATTGATGATTTTGAGACCAAACTCAAGGGAAACCCATGGGGTGTATTGATATAATTAAAATGATTAATTATGATTTATGAATTGTTGATAAATGTGATTGTAAATATAGTTGATAAATTAAATTATGATGTTTGTTAAATAAAAGATTATGGAAATGGTAGATGATGGGTTGTGAATGTGAAACCATGAAATGTGATATTTGTGACTGAGTTATGGGACAAGTACTGCAGATCCAAATACCCATGGGGTTATAGACTACCACTCTAGGACCCCTAGATATATATGTTTATTACTTGTGATCATGGAGTTTTGGGACATGGACTATTACTCCAAATACCCAAGGGGTGCCAAACGGATGCTCTAAGGCCCCATTGTATGTATGTGTATTATAATTAAATTATTAATGAAAAAACATGATACAATGTAATGATATTTCAATATGGTGGATGGTTCAGACTTAGACATAGGATAAACTAGGAATTGATGGTTCAGGGTGTGACAATGAACTCAAAAACCTATGCGGTTAATTGAAGGAAAATTTAATATGAATACTATTTACTTTATCAGCTTTAATTTTTTTCACAACTTCATACACTATTATAGATTAGATATTTCTTTATTCACTATTGGTGGTGGCCTCCTAAGTTATACTGACACCCTACTCAGGATGAATGATCAGTAACGAAATAATATTTATGTTTGTAAGACATGATAAGGGAATGAAATCAATGATAGATGTCTTAGTTGGGATATAGAATGTATCATGGACGAGGGAACTAAAAATGATGTTGAGACCTTCTTGGAGTGTTTCTAGTGCATCTTTATTTTGGGTTTTCATTTGACACTTTGAACTTATATGGAATGGAATATCTACTATTTTGGTTTAGGTTTATTTATCCATGTTTTTAGATTATCACGTGTTGTTGGTCTTATTGATTATGGTATTATTCTGGTTATTATTCATTATCATTTGGATATAATTTATTTATTTTCAATGTTTTTCTTCTTTGATAAAGAGTCTATAGTATCCCCATGATATATATATTAGATTCTCACTAATAGTCGGAATCCTTTGGCATACAAAGAGGTGCACCTGAGGGCACGTAAGTAATCGGGGTCGAGACACAGACATGTGGCATCCCATTTAGGACGTTACAATCATTTTTTATCATTAGGTTAAAATAATATTAACCTAAATCGTTTTTATTTTCCTTAAAAATTGATATTTGAATGAATAGTGAAACAAAGTAATTTTTGAAAAAGTTTCATTTTTTTATTTAAATAAAATAATTTTAAATTACGATTTTATTTTGAATTTATTTTAAAGTAAAATAATTTTCATTTTATTAAATAAATTCTATAGAAATCAATATTATACTTTATTTTGGTAATAAATTATTTTATTCTAAAAAAATATTTTCTCTAAAAAGGGGTTTCATTGTGTTTTATGAACTTATATTGAAAGTAATTAATGCCCCAAATGGAAGTTGAATATTAAAAATTTTATCCCATATTTTTAATTATGAGGTTCAAATTTATTAATGAATTTCATTTTTAATCATAATGAATAGTAACCATGGTAACAGGTTGTCATCATGGTAAAGGGTAAAGTGGGTTAATTAAGGTTAAAAATTTGTGATAAGGTCAAAATATATCATATTAATTATTATTTTAAGAGAGTATCTCGAACCTTATCACCTTATATTTTAAAAGTATGAATTTTTGAGCCAATTTCCTTTGATTATAACCATTATTTTATTTTATGTTAAGAGTAATTGTAAAATGTCACTCTCTCTCATATATTATGTTGTCATAATTTATATGTAGAAAAAAATGATATATAAGTGAATATGTCTCATAAAATTTAATAATAATAAAATATACTTATTATATTAATTTTATTTTAAATTTTATTGATGGTATAAGTTTCTAAAACATTTTCCCAATACTGACACATCTTTTATGCAAGTACTACAAAAAATAAGTAAATTAATTTTAAGAACATTAAAATTAATATTTTTTGGATTAATAGTGGTGTTATAATAATTTAATGGAAATTTATTATGAGAGTGTTTATATTTTAATTCAATTATTATATTGATACCTTTAAATTTAGAATATGTGAATAATCATGAAAACGACATTAAATGGTATTAAATGTTTAAGAATTATTTTTAAATCATTATAAAATAATAGAAATACTATAATAACTCAATTTTATGAGATAGTTCTGAGAATATTGTACATTTTCAATGTATTTTCCACTTTTAATTTTTAAAATCACTTCTATGACCCTTATATATTGATTTTTTACCATGGGTAAAGTTAAAAGGTTTAAAAAGAGGGTTAATTTAAGTGATAATGTTCAAAATTCAAATTATACTTTTATACACTTTAGTTATTAAATTTATTTCGACATTATTCTCCTTATATTGAATATATGTTACTTTTGATGAATTTTAAATGAGTTAGGCATGTTATATATTAATATTTAATGTATTTATAAGATTTCTACCCACATCACTTATTAAAGGGAACATATTGTCCACTATTACTCACACATATTAAGCCATTTATATCAACCAATATAATCCAAAATACATTCAAAATTTTTTATCCATTCCCTAGTGTTTTTTCCCAAAAAAATACCAATATGGAATTCTTAAAGTGTAAACCAAAGGAGGTTTCTTAAAGAAGAGGTGTAACTCTTCATCGGGTGTTTTCATGTTTATTTCTTATTCCAAATCCTTTAAATATTATATACCCATAAACATATAGTAACATAATTATAATCCTTATAATTAAATTTTATAATGTCGATTTGAAAACCCTTATTCGTCTTCTTTTTTATCCAATGGGAAATGAAAACATCGCTCGTGCTTACCTGTGGACTACCAGTTCCATGAAGTGATGCATTACATTTCTCATGTAAATATTTCATGCATGGCTTTACAATTTTATTTAATGTATAAAAAATTATAATTATTTCATGATTGATATTATTTATATGGTGTAACCATGAACTATTTTACCACGTTCAACCTACCAGAGTTGTTTTGGTATTATGAAATGAACGTCTTCAAAACTTATAAAAAAGAACTTAACTCATTTAGTAAATAAATATATCACAGTAATAAATAAAATATAATAAATAATATTAAAGGAATTAACATTAAATGTTTCTTACTAATGTATAAAATTAATATAATTTTATTATTCATTAAATTAAAAGACGCACTTGGCGATTTAGGAGATGAAGTAAGGGATTTCTCATCTCAATTTATTTTATTTATAACTTATATCATTATCACCGTATGTTTTTTTTGTGGAGTATATAATTGATTATTGATGTATTTAATTTTAATTTGAGGAAATTAATATGGATTACAAATCCGGTTAATTCTATCTTCTTTAATTTTCTTTTTATTTAAAAGTTAACAAAGTGAAAAGATATTTTCATTAAAACCTTATTTTTAAAATTCTCTTATCAAAATATTTCTCTTCCATATCCATGTTTTTTTTAAAATTTTCAAGAATTTTATTTAAATATTTTTAAATGAAAATTTTATCTATCCTTGACTCTTTATATAGTTTTTAACAATGAATCTTTTAAATGTTTTCAGAATGTGTTAGTTTTGAATCTTTTTTTCCAAGTACAGAAGAATTTTTTCTAATGTATACAACATGAAAAAAATTTAAAATATTAATTACCTTTATTAATTATAAATATTACACTTCAAGTTTACATGGTTTTCAAAAGATGATAATTTTATTTTTTTTATATAAATTTTTATATTTTAAATATTTTCAAAAGAAAATGATATTTCTTTTAATTATTTTGAGATAACTAAAAGAGGTTTTTCTTATGTAATGAAATTAAAATTTTATTGTTTTTATAATGAAAAGTGTAACTTATAAAATGTTTTGATTTCAATATATGTTGAAAAATATAAGTAATCAAATGTTCTTATTTAAATAAATAATGAAATGTGAAATTTATTTAGTTTTTTATTTTTAAACATGACACCTTGGAGTTATTAATAATATATTGAATGATGAGGGTATCCAAACCTTTATGTAAATATTTACAATATGTGATGGGTGGGTCAAGTAAATCTCTCTAATTAATTGATTAACGATATGGAGTTGAATGATGTAATTTAAAATAAAGAAAATATGGAAGAGTTAACTAATCCTATACAGTGAGAACGTTAACTCGTGTAAGTCACTCCTAAGGGAATGTGGACATGGTTAACTTGTAATAAGTTACTTCTATTAAGTGACATAGTTAACAGATACAATTAACTCCTAATAAAATAATAGAGTTTTCATATTAGGTGATTCAATGATGAAAGTTTGATTCCCAAAATTTATTATGTATTTTATCAATTCATTCAAATGAGTTTTCATGGAATTTATTTTACTCCAAATGGTAGAAAAATGAGTTTATTATTTAATGTAAATTTTCGTGATCTTTAAAAGGAGAAAAATTTATTTTCATGCTAAATATTTGATGGATTATTATTTCTAACTTATGATTTCATAGTAAATGTCTAATGAAAATATTAGTCTTGGTTGTTTATTTAATGTGTAGAAAAATGATTATTTTTCAGCTCAAAATTTTATTATGAAAAAAAGAAATCTTCAATATGGGGTTTCATTTATATCAAATAGATGAATGAGTTTTATTTATTTTTAAATCTCTCAATGAGATTTTTTTTCTTCGTATCTCATGTTTATAAATTTGTTTCCAAAGTCCTATGTATGGTTAGAATCTTGTATGTAGTCAACTTTTAAACAAAGGAAATTGGACCTAAGCTAAGAATATTTGTCATGAATGAAACATGACAACAAACATAAAAATATTTTTTAGGAAAAAATTGATACGGTATACCAATTTTCTCTATATAATTTAATTGTTTTCCTAATTCTATAAAACTATAAACCTAAAATATCTTGAGATTGTAATAAATGGAAAATCATTACTATTAAACTAAAATTTATTGGTTGTTTAAGTAACAAGTCATTATAGTTGGTATAAATCTAAGGGTTTAAATAAGATTAGAGGTTAGGATGTTTTTGTTTGACGATGATTTAATAGTTATGGATATCATCCCAGGTTAAGGATTCTATGATTGATCATAAGACTAAAGATATAGATACTCATTTGAGGTTTTGATCGATGGGATTTTAAGGCGACCAATAATATTTTGAGATATGTTTTAAGCGGTTTTTATAGATGATTGAGGTATATGTAATCCATATGTTTAACTAGGGACTTATCATGAATGTTATTTGGGAAGAATACTATTATATTTTTCATTATAAACTGAAAGGTATAAAAACATATTTGGGGTTAATTTATAATTTAATATTCAGGTAATTATAGTTAATTGGGATACATGGTTAGTTATTTATGGAATAATTTATGTTGAAATTTTGGTACTATTGTTAAAATTTTGAGATAAATATATTATTTCATCATATGAAGCTATATTCACTATGGGTGTTATATTACCTTTTTCTTTCCAATTAGGTTCTTATAAATATTATATGAATAAATTTTCATCCATTTATAGATTTCAAGACCTATTAGAAGATTATTTTTATGATTTAGGATTAAGAAAGTGGTATCTTGGATATTAATCGTTTGTAATATGGAATAAAATAAGGAAGGATTGAAAGATGAAACCAAAAAATGAAATAATTTTTGTGTATTTGAGTAAATAAGGAAATGATATTTTCTTGTGTTCTTTATCTTTATGGTAAAAAAATCCATTAACTTTAGAAAAAGAACCATGAAAATGAAAATGTTATCTTTTTATAATCATTTCTAATGAAATGAGGGTCTCTTATATTTATAAGGAAAAAGAAAATTTTTCTTCTTTTAAATATATACCATTATATATTTAATGGATCATCTTTCCAAGTCTATATTTTCACTACCCATAATGGTAATTCTTATTTGGGAACTAGATTGTGCTTATTTCTAGCGACCATCATAGATTCATTTTTCTAATTTTCAAAAGGATGTTTTATTATACCTTTTTTAGATGTGGAATATAAAAAAAGATATTTTTAAATATTAAAATGGGGTTTTCATTCATGATCATATGTTTTATCTTATAGTTCATGGAATTGATTCAAAAAATGTTTTAAATCCTTTGTTAATAGGACATGATAAAAAATTTAAAGGATAAAATTTATTTAAATGGGGAAAATTTACCACCTTGGGATTTTAGTTTATATGATTTTAAGTTAATATATTGTTCTGTAGTGTGTACAACACATAATACTGAACTTAAAAAACTATAATATAATATTAACATATTATTATTTAAAGATGAAATTTATAACCTTGTCATTAGATTGGTGAGTATGAACATTAGTAGTTGTATTATTAAATATATGTTGAAATATTTTTTTGAATAAAAATATATAGATTAATCCCTAAGAAATAAGAACTCAGTTGTAAATAAATTCATATAAGATTAAAAGAGATATATTTCAGAAAATTGATTTATGTGAAAAATGTATTTTTATCAAATTATGTTATGTTAATCAATAGAGATAAATGTTTTTAATTAAATTTATAGAAAATATACTTTAAAAATTAATTAACATACATCTAATATTTGTTAAAAGATAATAAATGAGCATAAATTCATTTCATACTTCAAAAATACATTTTCTTCAAAAATCGGTTTTTTCATTTTTTGTGTGGATATTTTGAATAATTTCTAAAAAATTTAGAAATTTTTTTTGAAAAAATTGAAATAAATTTTTAAATCATAATTTAAAAATAATCTTATGATAAATCTTCGGTATTTTTTTGAAAAAATTGATTTTTAGTGAATAGTTAAAACTATAGATTTTTGTGAAACTATCTTTTATAATTTTTAAATAAAGTAATTTAAAAGTACCAATATATATATTTTTGTTTTAAAGTCCTATATGTTTGATTTTGTTAAATTAATTACATTACAATCAACATTATACTTTATTTCGGTATTAAATGATTTAAATCTTAAAACAAACATTTTTCATACAACATTTTTTGTTGCATTTTAGGAACTTATATTATAAGTAATTTCTACAACTTATATAAATTGAATCTTTAAAATTTTATTTCATATTTGTAATTAGGATTTTCAAATTTTTTAATGAGATTAATTTAATTTTTTATTAGAATGAAAAGTAAACATGGAAAAAAGTTATTACCACATTAAAGCGTAAAACAAGGTTATTAAGGTTAAAAATTTATGATAAGGTCACAAAATATCATATTAATTCATATTGTATGAGATTATTTCATAACTTATCACATTATACTAAAATATTTTACATTTCTGTTCGAATTTTCATTGATTACAACCTTTATATTATTTTATGTTAAGAGTAATTCCAAAATGCCACTATCGCTCACTTATTATTTCATCATAATATGGATATAAATAAAAATGATATATGAATGAATATAGATGATAAAATTGATGATTAATAAACTATATTAATTATGGTAATTTAATATTTATTTTTAGTGATTTTATAATTACCTAGAACATTTATGCAACATCAACAAAATACTTGTTCTAGCCATAGAAAAAAGAATGTAAATTAATTTTAAAAACATTAAAATTTATATTATTTTGATGAATTAGGGTGTTAAACAAATTTAATGGATAATCATAAAATATAATTTATTTTTATATTTTTTATATTATAATTTTATTGTTATATGGATTTCATTAAAGTCAAAATATGTGAATAGTCATGAAAAAGAATTTAAAAAGAATTTAGTGTTTAAAAATTATTATTAAATTATAATAAAATCATAAAAATTATATAATAACTCAATTTATGGGAAATTATATATGATATAATTAGTGTTCCATTTATGATACACTTTTCATTTTTAAAATTACTTTCACGAACCGAATATATTAAATTATTTTTACCAAGGTTAAGGTTAAAATAGTTAATGAGCGGGTTAATCCAAGATAAAATGTTAAAAATTCCACTAAAAATTGTTTAAATTTTATTGGATGATTTTATTTCTTACTTATCTTATTTATATTATTATATATTACACTTTTTATTCATTTTACAGGAGCTATATTCATATAATATATTAATATTCCATTTATTTATAAGATTTCTACCCACCTCACTAATAATAGTGAACCTCAAGTCCTATCTTACTCACACATACTGAGACATTTAACTCAACCAATATCTACCAAAATACATTAAAAACCTTTCTCCCCATTTATTTTTGGTTTTTTTCTCACCAAAATTACAACCTACACGGCTTACGATGTAAGCTAAATGGAGTTTTAAAAAGAAGAGGTAAAACTCTTAACCAAGTGTTTTAAATTTTATTTCTTCTCCCAAATATATAAAATAATCTATAAACATTATAAAATAATAAAACACATTAATTAAATATACTAAAATTTAATTATATTTATGACACAACCCATATTGAACTTCTTTTCCATCCCATGGGAAACAAAAACTTTACTCATGTGTATGGGTGGACTACCACCTCCAGGATGTGACATGTTTCTTTTCATTTATAAATTTCATAGATGTTTCTAAAATTATATTTAATGTATAAAATTTTTACCATGTCATGATTAATATTATATATATATTGGAACTATGAACCATTTGACCATGGTCAACCTACTGAAGTTATTTTGGGATTATGAACAGAACACCCTAAAAATGTTCAACATAAACACAAATCATTTAGTAACTAAATAAATCATGTTTATAAAAGAAATAAATGGAATAATAGTCAAGGGTTTAAAATTAAAAAGTTTCTTAATCTATTATAAAATTAAATCAATTCTATTATCTAGGAATGTGAAATAATTATATAGGGATTCGAGAGCCAAGGTGAGAGATTTCTCATCTCAATTTCATTTCTCTGAGGCTTATAACACATTCACCACACATTTGTGTTGTGTAAATAATTCCACATGGATTTATTTCATCATAAATTTAAATAAATTAAATTAGTTTACAAATCTTTTTTATGTTAGCTTCTTCATTTTTAAATCAAATATTACCAAAGGGTGAGATATTATATTTAAAACATTGTCTTAAATTTCCTTATCAAAACAATTGCCTTATATGTCCATGTTTTTTAAAATGTTTCATAAATATACTTAAAATAACATTAAATTAATTCTCTAACTACCATATACTATTTATAAAGTTTTTAAAAATTAATATTTTAAATGCTTTTGGAGCGTGTCACTGTTGACTATTTTTACCCAATTGAAAAGAATGCTTTTTATAAATATGGAATGAATGTATTTTAAAAGAATAATGTATATTATCCATTATCAACATTACTCAACAAGTTTCCAGGGTACTTAAAAAATATACTTTTCCTGTTGTTATAGTAATTTTCAGTTTTTAAATATTTTCAAAAGAAAAGGATATTTCCTCTCATTTTTATGAGATAACTATAAGTGGATTTTATTATGGGATGACATGACAATTTTACGGTTTTTATAAAGAAAAGTTCAAGTTATAATTTTTTCTGATTAAACATTTGATGGATAGTCCATTTTATCAAATGTTTTTATTTTAGGATATGATGAAAAGTGAATTTTAATAAAAAAATTTAACATAATACTTGGGTGTTATTAAGAAAGGTGGGAACATAGAGTTAAACCAAACCCTTATAGGACTATATCAGTCATTCTAATGGATGGTCTATTAAATCATTCTAATTAATTGGGTAAAGTGAAAGAGTTAATTGATGTAAGTTACTCTTAAGTGAATGTGGACATAGTTATTTACTCTTATGAAGTGAAAAATTTAGCTGATGTAAGTT
Organism: Viscum album; assembly: GCA_963277665.1. NCBI lineage: Eukaryota > Viridiplantae > Streptophyta > Magnoliopsida > Santalales > Viscaceae > Viscum > Viscum album. The sequence continues at coordinate 915,286,825 of OY728165.1, forward strand.
AGTTATAATAGAATATGACAGGGTGAACTAGTATTAAGTTAACCCTATGAAGTTATAATGTAAACAAATATATGTTACTCCTAAGATTATGTTAAAATTATATTTTTAGGAAATCCCATGATAAATTATTGTTTTTCCATGTTTATTACATGTTTTATCAATGAATGAAAATGGGTTTTCATGGAAATATTTTGATCTTAATAGGTGAACAATGATTTTTTGATTTAAAGTAAATTTTATGATCTTCTAAAAGAGAAATATTATTTTCATGGAAATGATTTTATGAATCATTAGTTTACCATTATTCTTGATTGTAAAATTTTTAATGATAAATTTGGACCTTGAATCTTATTTTATGTGTCGGTAAATGATTATTTTAAACACAAAATTTTATTATGTAATAAAGAAAAATTCTTTATGGGTTTTCATGAATTTCAAATGGAAGAATGGGTTTAATTTTTTTATATCACTTACTGATCTTTGTTTTTCTCATCCAATTTTTTTGTTCAAAAAATTATTGGGTATAAGGATTTGTATGAACTAATATAGAGTCTATCTCCAAATAAAGTAAATTATCCATGAATGCAGCAAGTGCATCATGAATAAAAATGGTATGTGATCTTAAGAATCCTATTTTTGTTGAAAAAACAGACACTATATATTAATGTTCTATATTTAATGTAATGTTTTTACTCATTCTATAATACTCTAAACCTAAAAGACCATGGGAATGTAAAAATGTAAAATCATAACTATTAAAGTCATATTTATGGGTTTTTAAAGTAAAAAATAGTTATAATAGGCCCATTGGTATATGTGATCATTTTAAAATTTCAAATGATTATTACATATTCATAAAGCTATAAATGAAAAGTATCATTGATTCTAAGACTAAGGTATCTATTAAAAATATATGGTAGTAATGATGTACTTAATAAACCATATCACAAGACCATCCTATACTATTATAGAGGTATATCATTCTCTTTTATGATATGTCAAGATCATAGCCTATGATATCAATATAATTCATATATAGTATTATGATATCTAATAATCAAATTGGTCTAGTTTTAGTTTATTTAAATCAATCTCCCACTACCACTAAAATCCCATAAGTAATTTATGTAAAACTTCACAACTCTTTATGAATCCATCCAATCTTCTTTTAACATGGTTTAGAAAACATTGTTAATTTTGGGGGAAAATATTGGTACAAAATTTAATCCTTATTATAAGACCGAAACATATAACCCAATGGGAATTTATATAATTTTCAAAAAATATTAAATCTAGATATCATAGATATATGTAAATAGTATCCACTAGAATAAAATTAGTGAAAATCAATCTATAAATGGATTTAGTGTGATCTTGATCAATGTAACACCCACCAGATCATATGTATGCTTTAATCAAGGCTATTTTGGTATCTGAATTATTTCTAGAGTTTTTGGGGGAATGGGGGTTTAAAATGTGATGTTTTGGAGATGTAAAGCTAGGTGCATGTTTGGTGAACATTTATTATTAACCATGTGGTAACCAATCTGTATGGAACTATGAGGTTATATAGGAGTATTACAGAGGTTGAGCATGGTAAAACAAACTATCCATCTTTCTAAGGAAACCACGTAGTGTTTTTGGTGATTGGATAAGGGTTCCCAATGGTTATCGCAACCATGTGTCTTATCCATAAGAAACCATGAACCTCTTTTTTCTATTGGATAGAGGCCAAACACAGTTTGTGAACAGCCAGACTAACCATGTGGCCTAATCATGCGCAAACCTATGAACCATTAAAAAGTTTTATTTTACCATCTATAAAATAATTTTTTTTATGTATAATATCCTTAAAATATCCCTTAGGTTCAACCTAAACCTTACCTAATTATCTATAGGCTTATCTCCTTGGATTCTTGGTGATTCTCATTTATTCTTGACTGATCTCTTCAAGGTATGTTGTGTTTTTATCGGGTTTTCTATTTTATTTATAGATCCTTATTAGATAAATTCTTCTATTTTATCCTTGGAACAAAAATAACATGTGGATTCAGGAGATTGGGGTTTCCCTCTCTTAATGAGGTATATGTCTCTATATGAAGGATTAATTCATTAATTTATTTAAGTTAATATAATTTAATTTGGTTATTTATCTCAACTACTTGATTTTTGATTATTGTGTATTTTTTTGAAGAGATTTAGGTTTTTAAAAGGTATTTTATTTTTAATTTTTTTTCTATAAACCAAGTATTGATGAAATACTTAATTGGTGGTTTTAGTTATAAAATGGGTTTTAAAGCATATAAGTAGGTTTTACTTTTTATGAAAATATTTTATAAATTATGATAATGGATTTTAAATGGATTTTTGGAAAACATATCATATTGGATAACATGATGGTATCCAAAATAAACTTCTCACATTAGTGTGTGTGTATTGATACTATAGGTTTTATGTCACTTTAGTGTGTGTAATTACACTAGAGGATATACTGGTTGGTTCCAACTTAGTCCTATATTTTATATTTCCTTTCATTTCTATCATATAGTCCCATTGTTCAGAGCCTAAACGGTGTTCTTTTTTCCTTTATGATTGGTTTGTCCCATGATGGTTAATTTCATGGTTATTTGCTCAATTATTTATTTTTTTGGTGAATCCATTATTTTTTTAATATGATTACATTCTATGTCTCTTTTAATTCTCGTAATCCTTATTATGTTAATATAAAGTCTTTTTATTAAAACAAAATGATTATTATAGAAATAGTTTTTTATGAAAATTATTTGTAAACCAGATTTGTTTTTGAATCTAGAGGTGCCTCTTTATTGAAATTAGACGTTATATAGATTATTTGGTGAGATACCATGGGTCTTTATGATCACACCCTACATTTTTATTTTTTCCAGTTGTATATGTTTTTCATAGTGCTTAGGTAAAGGGAAATTCATTTTGTAGCATGATAATTTCTTTTATTGACTCCTCCTTCATAAAAGAATGGTTTTGTGGTGAAGGATGGTCACATGGAGACATGTCTACTCTCACCTGGTTTTATCTACAAGTTTAGCCTATTTTTATTGACATTATATGTCCCATGGATATGTATTATTTCTTCCACATTGTACTTTCATTTTTTTCTTTTATACATGAGACTTGTGTGGTTCGTTTTTACTTGTTATCATGTGGAAGGCCATATTGGGTGACTTATGAAGTAATCTAATGATTGTTCATTACAGGAAGGTATCAGAGGGAATAAACAGCCAAAAGTGTTGGGAAACATCCTAGGTTTGGTATAGGGTCTTTGGTTGATATGAGTTATGATCATTGAATTTTAGATAGTAAGTGAGGGAGGGTTCTTTCCTAGATCACTTCGACGTCTAAAACTGAGTTACCATGGGTGGTCTATGATTTTATCCAAGATTAGGAATTGGTGTTTTAGGTCATTTGAATAAACCAAACATGGGGATTATTTAAATAGATATGTTCATTTACTTATTTATTTTTCTTTCATTTATTGAATCTATAATGTCTTTTAAGTTTTTATTATTTAATGGAATTTATATGGATTCCTGGTGTGGTATTTTGATTTGGGAATATTCTCCTAAACTTATAGGTTATTGTCTTGTGATTATTAGACAATACCTCCTTGAAAATATCTTCCAAATATGAGAGAGGTAGATATGAGAAAAGTTCCATTGAAAATTCCTTTAATGAAACCTTCTCTAGTGGAAGTTGTAATTTGCACAATTCAGACTCTAGGTCAAATGGGTGTTTGGAACTTGTGATTAGGGGTAGATCGTGGATTAGAGTTTAATAATAAAAATTCACCCATATTCCATATTGATAAAGAACACCATGAATATAAAGAATGAATTGATTGGAATGAGTGGATATTTAACTTTCTAAAAGCATGAAAATAATATAAGGTGGTTTTTTCCATGTATATTCTTAAAGGACTAAGAAAGAGATGGAGAGACTATATTTTTCAAGTTATGTTTTACAAGGATCTCACATGGGATTCCTTCTAGAAAATTTTCAATCAGTATTTTTATCACAAGATGTTTAATATGGAGTATTAATAAGAGTTTATAACCATAGATAAAGGTTATAATTCCTTTATAAAGTATTCTAACTACTTTATTAAGTCGGTGTACTTGGCACCATATTTTGTTACCAATGAATACATAAAATCACTAAGGTTTGAGATGGGACTGAGGGATGATATTTGGTAGATGATGATCCTCTTGGGACTTCTATCCTTTATGGTTGTATATGATAAATTATCTATGTATTAGGTGTAAATATATTAGAAAATGGGTTAGGTGGATCTTTAGTTGGTGCAGTTTATAGCTAGGGCATGTCATCCAGACATTAGAGGAAGGTAAAAGGTAATCATTTTTCTTTATAACTAGTTTTAGGGTATTTCTTAGGATAGATTTAGGTTGTCTACTATCAGTGTGGATGGATTAGTCATTCCAATACTAACTATAATAAGTGTCCCCAGACTTTTCATAGTTGTAGACAATATGGCCTTCTCAAGTGTTTTTTAGGAGGATGTCCCAAGGAAGCAAGGACGGATCCACTCTCACCAAGGGTTCATAGGTTCATTATGACAATTCCAAGGGTGGTGGGTCATATACCTAGTCTAAGTAAACTTTATTACATATATTAAATCTTCAGGATTATTTTGGACCACATGTATTTATGTAGTAAAGTATGCACTAGAGGAATTCTAGGTAGGGCCGATTACTGTTAGACGTATAATGTTTATTTCATCCTATATGGTGATAGATTTATTTGAAATATGTTCTACTTAATATATTATATCGCCAATGTTTATTGATGTGTTTAGATTATTCTCAGGTTTTATTCCATTCTTATGAGTTCATTCTATGCCTCTAGGAAAGAGGTCTGAACAAGGTTTCTAGTGTCCCATGTGTCGGGTGATGATATCCAATGTTGAAGTGCTTGGGATTTATTAGTTTTTGATTTTAATATATTTAACCTAATTATTGGAATGAATTTAATGATTAGTATTAAGGCCCATTTCAACCATTTTCCTCTTTGAGTTCATTTTTTCTCTCCCAATGGGACTGCTCATGTTTTTAGGGTGAGTGGGATTCTAGATCGAGAAGGGTGAGGCCTGTTGTTTCTCGTTATAGGGTAATATCATTCCAGTTGTTAGAGATATTATCGGATATCATTTTACCTTGTTTTAGTAGTCACCTTTATACAGTGGTGTGTCCATACCCTATGGTCTTTATGGAATATTTTTCTGGTTTACCACCACATATAGTGGTTGATTTTACCACCGACTTGATTCCTGGTATGATTACCATTTTTTTGCCATCTTATCACATAGAACTTGTTAATTTTATGGAACTGAAATTCTAGCTTGAAGACCTTAATCCTAAGGGATTTATTCATCCTAGAATGTTACTTTAGAGTTTATCTATCATATTTTCTAAAAAGGTAGGCGAGAGCCTTAAACGTTATTTCAATTATCAAAATATAAATCAGGTGACTATTAAGAACACATATCCCTTACCTTGGATTGAATATCTATATGAACTGCTTAGAGGGGAATTTTGGTTTTCAAATATTGACCTTTAATCAGAGTTTTAGTGGTTGAGAGCCTATGAAGATGATATACCTAACACAACATCTTGTAACCCATATGACAATTTTGAGTTTTTAGTTATTCTATTCGGTCTCACTATCACTCATGTTGTATTTATGTTGTTAATTAACCAATTATTTCATTAGTTTTTTGGACACATTTTTAGTTGCATTTAAGAATGATGTTTTGGTGTACACTAGGTCAAAGGAGGATCACCTAGATCATTTGAATGTCTTTCTGTGAACATTAAGTAAACAAAGTTTGTATGATAAGATTTGAAAATATGAGTTTTTGATTTAGGAGTTAATGTTTCTGGGGAATTATTTATCTGATTGGGGCATCTCAGTGGATCCTGAAAAGATAATAGCAGTAATGTAATAGGATCATGAAAAAATGTGTCTGATATCTAAATTTCATTAGGTTTGGATTTTTTTTACAATTACTTTATTCAAGGATTTTCCATAATCACCTCTCTAATGATTGATCTAACTCATAATGTTGTAATGTTTTATTAGGTTGAAAAGTGTCAATGTTCTTTTAAGGAATATAAGGCGAGGTTTACTTCGGCTCCGGTTATGATTCTTATTGATTTGGGTTCAGGGTTTATTTTTTTTGTGATGCTTTCGGTATGGGTTTTGGGTGTTTCTTGATGTAGGGAAGTTATTTGGTGGCCTATAGATCTCTCTATTTACACCATCATGAGACGAACTACCATACCTATAATCATTAGTTAGTAGTGGTAATGAATTTATTCAAAATATGGAATCAAAATCTCTTTGGGGAGTGGTTTATAGTAAATTCTAATAATAAGAGTATGAATTATATTTCAACTTAGAGGTATCTGAGCTTGTGAGAAAGATAATGGGTTTATTATCTCCATACTTTTTTTATTTGTATATTTATTATTCACCTGGGAAAGGGAATTTGGTAACCAATGCTTTGAGTAGAAAGATTCTAACCTAGGCCTTGGATAAATTAGTAGAGGAGTAAAATTTGATTCTTTTGTTCATTGAAATTTGCTTGTATTTAAAAGAGGATGTTGGGCAAGTTTTCTTATCCTTGTGAAAGGATGAATCAAAATTTGATTAACATTTTAAACTTGATAAGGTGAGATAAGATGATGTAAAGTACATTAGGGAAATCATAAAAGGTGGGGATACCTTATGTGAGTAGTCTCAATCTCTTAATGGTGAGTTTTACCTTAGAAGTAGGATGTTTAATCCAATTTCATTGAGTTAGAAGTTTATGGATAGTGGAAACCATTCATGTTAGTCCACACACCCTGAGACTACTACGATGTATCGTGATTTGAGATGTCATTATTAGAATTTAGGTATGAGATAGTTGACTGTAGATTCTGTATCATGGTGCGATACATGTCATAGAATTAATGTAGAGTACCAATTACATATAGGATTTTTACAACCCATACCCATTTCAGTGTGAAAGTGGAATGAAATTTCTATGGATTTCATCATTGGACTACCATAGAATCTTAGTATGAAGGATGAAATTTGGGTGATTTTTGTCTGATTCAAAATATTGGATTATTTCCTCCCTATTAAGGAGAAGAAAAAGGTTTAATAGATATGGCACTTGTATGTTCAAGAGTTTGTGAAACATTATGGTGCTACCTATGTAATTTTTTTCAATAGAGACATGAGGTTCACATCTTGGTTCTTGAATGGTTTATAGGAGGTGATGGTGTCCAATTAAAATATGGATGAACCTATTTGGAGTGTTATTCAAGTTCTTGAGGATATGATCTGATAATTTTTTATTGATTTTAGTGGATCTTGGGAAAATAATTTTCCCCTGGTCATATTTGAATATAAATATTGTTTTCAAGACTTGATAATGATGGATCTATTTAAAGAATTATATGAGTGGCCATATTTGTGCTGGTTGAAGTTGTGAGAACAGTTCTTGGTTGGACCAAACGTATTTAGGAAATAACTAATGAGGTGAAATTAATTTAGAAGAGGTTTGTCATGGAATATAGTCATTAAAAATCCTACACAGACCATATTCATCAGAAACTAGATTTTATAGTATGTGATTGTATATTTCTTTGAGTTTCATCTCACTCAGAACATTATCATTTGGGTAAGCAGGGTAAGTTGGTACCGTGGTTTGTGGGCCCCTTTGAGATTGTGGAACATCTTAGAAATGTGACATATCAATTGGAATTAACATATCACTTGGTGTTTATTTGTGATGTGTTTCATGTTTCCCAGTTGAGTAGGTATCAACTAGATCCTTCACATGTGATTTAATGGGAATATGTTGACCTTGATCCTGAAACAACCATTATTGAGAAAATGGTTTAGTTTATGGATCCCTAAGAAAAGGCACTTCGTAGTAAAATCACCCCTTTGGTATATGTATAATGATAGTGTTGATGGCATAACCATGAGACATAGTATTGGGAGTTTTTAATGAGGAAACAATGGCCTTATCTTTTTGTGTGTCCCAGATCTTGAGAAATTTCTATGGAAATAATTATTTTATGGTGGGGAGAATTGTAATGACCACCAGAACACAAGTGTGATTTAATCTGATATTGGTTTTTATTTAAAGTAATTATAGAGTTTTTTAGGTAATGAAGGTTTAAATGCTAATTTTTTTAGAAAATAGGTTAGACACATGGTTAGCGCATAGTTAATAGTAACTATGTGGAAATCGTACAGTATAGAACTATGATGTTACAAAGGAGTTTTTCACAGTTTGATCTTGGTTAAAGAAACTATGTAGATTTCCAAGGAAACTTTTCAAGTTCTGGGGTGATTGTATAGGTGTTCCACATGGTTATATAAAACTGTACAACCTATCTCTATGATAACATGTGCCACTTTTTTCTAAGGGATAAAGGCCACATGTGGTCGGTTTATAGTTAGACTAATCATTTCACATAACCATGTGTGACCCACTACTAAAAATATGAATTGTATCCCTTTTTACCTTTATTATTTTTATGTCTAATATACTCTTATTATCCTTTAATCTTGACCTAAACCTTCAGAAATTCTCTAGATGCTTCCCTCCTTGGATTCTTGGTGATTTTCATTCGTTATTGACATATATGTTCAAGGTATGTTGTGTTCTTGATCTAGTTTTACCTTATCTTTGTATTTAATTTCTTGACCCCCTTTACTCTTATATTATTAGAACCCAAAAGGGCTATGGATTCTAGATCTAATGGGTATGACCTAAATTGAAGAAGGGTAAGAAAGGGAATCTTATATCTAGAAATTTTCCTTTTTAGTGGGTGAGAGAGAGAATCAAGGCCTCATAAAGACTAGTTTAATCAACTAAAGACTATTGTAACTAGGTAATCAAGTAAAGAAAATAAATGTGGGATATGAATAGGGCTGAAAGAATATACAATTGTTGAAGTGGTTAATCAATATCTAGGTGAGGGGGGTGAGAAAGCTCTAAGTGGGGTTAGCAAGGAGCCAAAATGTGAATTCATAGAGACTGTCTAGGAACCCGTGCCAACTAAAGTACAAAATGGAATGGTATGAAAAATTGAAGTAGAAAAATGGAAAATTTTAGAGCTCATTTTTAACTATGAGGTTGAAATTATTGAATCTGTCTTGTAGATTAATTCTCTAGAGGAGGAGGTTAATAGAATTTATGAGACAAATCTCCATGTTGATACCAATAAAGATCAATGGGTGTGGAAAAATAAACAATACAACATTTTGGATCTAGGATTTATGAAAAGAAGATAAATTTGTTGAAATACATACATATATGGGACCAAATGGCCAATTTTTTTTGAATATTTTATCAATGATGATCCACATACACATGTAATTTCACTTAACTGGATATTAAATAGGGTGTCTATTTCTAATATAATTAGTCTCTAATTTAATAATTATGTGATTTCTTTCTATATGTAATGATCTTTAGTTTTTGAATTATATTGATTCACACTTTTTCCAAAAATGTGATTTGAAAAAAAAATTATATTTGATGGTGATGATAATGGATGTATGATTGTGTGGACCTGATCTACTCTTTCTTGATCTCTTTTTTCAAAGGTGATTGGTTTTTCCATCCATTATTAAGGTAGGTGCATCTTTACAAAGGATTAATTCAAAAAAATTTAATTTGTTATAATTTCCTTCAGGTTATTCAATGGAACTACTTTATTTGTGATTATTGTGGATTTGTCTGAAGATATTAATGTTTTAAAGGGATTTTACTTTTATAATAGTTTTTTCAAACAACGTTTTTAAGGAGATTCCTAAATGGTGGTTTTGGATTAAATTTCATTCAAGCACTAAATATTATTTGATTTTACATGAAAATGTTTTATAAATTTTTAGTATAGATTTTAAATGCATTTTGGTAATCTTATCACTTTGGGTAAACTTGGGTGCATTTGGAATATACTTTCCACTTTTGTGTGTGTAATTACATGAGGGGTTTTGTTACACTTTTTTTTGTGTAATTACACTAGAGCTTATACCAATTAGATCCACCTTAGGTCTATATTTGGGCATTCCTTTCATGTATAGCATTTAGTCATATAGTTTAGAGCCAAAATTGTGTGTTTTTTCATTTATTATTGGTTTCTTGCAAGAAGGTTTATTTCATGGTTATTTTCTCACATGTTTATCTTATAGTGCATCCAATGTTTTTTTATTATGATTAAATTATTTATCACTTGAACTTGTCATATTCATTAATATGTGAATATGAATGACTTTTTATGAAAACCAAAGTATGATTTACAAAAATGGTTTTATTTTATTAAAATAATTTCAAAAATAGATTTGTTTTTAAAGAAAGAGATAATTACTTCTTGATATTAGACCTAGTATAGATTCTTTGGTTGTCACGAACCAGGTCGAGATTCCATCTAACCCGACACCCAACCTGGTCCGCGACATGATCTGAAGGGCGTTCCCAATCCCCACGGACTGGAAACTAGTGTCGGGAATCATATATAAAACAAGAGGGGATGATTTGACCCAAAAATTAATAGGATCAAAATATACAACATTGAAAACGCAGCAGAGCTAACCACAACTAAATCTAAAAAAAATGAACAATCTGGTCCAATACAAATACAACTAACTAAAACTAACACTGAGTGAACAATGAGATACAATAAAATTAAACAACCAACTACTAACACGATCCCCATGTGACCTCCTGGTCACCTCCAACCCCAAGACCACCCAGCTCTAGGAGATAACTCGAACCTGAAAAACCTGAACCTGCAAAACAGCTTGGGTCTACCGATATAGAGTGGTATAGGTAGGGTGTGAGCTAACACCTCAGTAGACAATCACTACAGATTCCATGTGTTTCCCTTCCCAAAATAGTATATTAACAGTAGTTTGAAATAAAATTATAAAAATAGATTTTTCACATTTTATTAAACAAACCACAACTTCACCATTTCAAAGGCCAACACACACCAGTATCCCTTTTTCAAGAAAACTATCATTTTATAACAAAAACCCAATCCAAAAAATACTAGTAATAATTTTCAATGGAACAATTTTAAATGGAAAACAATTTCAAAGATCTCCACACTAAAGACAAATAACTGACTTTTAAAGTTACCAACCCAACCTACTATATGCCGATGGGAGGTGCAATATAATCATTGATCACTAGAAATGGGAACTCCCCTAGGAACTTGCTAGCTGTGAGCCCCATGTACCGCGTATCTTGGCGAAAAATAACTGTAACAATATACTTTCTCATGCGTGAGCCACTATTAGGGAACATACCCATAACCTAGTGGTCCCCAACATCATCATCATAGTTGAGTTAGTATTGTCATCGTCAAACATGCTACGTGAAACAGGGTCCAAACCCCACAAGATCACTAGCATACTAGTACAAGTCCTCCCACCTAGATACACAAGCTTCCCATTTTGAGCTCAATAAAACATCACACATAACATGTTACCACATACACCATTTATCAACCACACCGATCATCTCATTTCATAAGCCACCACTTTCACATCACAAACCCACACTTGAGAAATTAAGCAAACCGAAACATTTACAAATCACTTCAAAAACCATGAAGAACACCACCTCTTCAAAAAAATTCTAAACAAGCCTTTCCACGTTTTAGGAAAAACATGAAACACTAAAAACATACCAAATGGGCCATCACATCACTTAAGCATTCAAACCATCTATTAAAACACCTTAAGTTTCCAACCGGGAATTCACATTTTCCGAATCACATTATTTTCTAAAATCAACAGAAAACCTCACCTTTAAAGGTACAATTCCAAATGGGCCTTTATGTTTACATAACCAAATGAATTTAAAAAAACATTTCCAAATTATTTCTAAAACCATCTTTGAGTGTGAAATTCCAAAAGACCCCTCAAGCCAAAAATTTTCCAAAACACTCACAACAAAATTCGAATGGGCATATCCCCCCATGGGATTCGATTTTAAACAAAATTTAGGAAAATAATACTTCAAGGACCACCCAAAAAACCACTTCCAAAAAAACCAATCATTTTCTTTAAAACCACATCCAGCCATCCACATTATTAAATGAACACAAAACAATCCCATTGTAACCATAAAAACTTTATACAACATTTTAACACATTTAAAAGGATAAATCATTACCAAACCATACACGTCAAATCAAGATCACAAATAATAAACAACCATACCACCATAATCAAGGCTCAAAATTTCATAAAACCCCCCAATTTAACATTAAAGATCAATGAGGTTTTAAACAATAACCCTAGGTGCAATAAACCTAGGTATTTCACACAAATCCATTTAAAAAACTATTTTTAGGAAATTATACCAATACAAATACATAATTCGCATCAAGCCATAGATATATTAGAGGTGTGAAATAAATTAAAAAATTAAATGAAAACACGCAAGTGCATGTGGTGTGTTCCGAAAAGGAAAAAGTTGGAAACATCTACCTCAACCATGTGAGAATGGAATAAAACTTCAAGGGAGGAGGGATCTGAGCCCCACTGACCATTCACACACCCTATATCCAAAGAAAAACGAACCAAACATAAACCATATACATTAGGTTTTGTCCATGGAATAAAAACCCCAAAAGAAACCCAAGATCAAAGAGGGAAAGAAAAGGAGAGAAGATTTGATAAAGGAAACATGAAGAACCACCAAAATTTCTTGATAAATCACCCCAAAATCTCCCCAAATAGAAGAAGGAGGGAGAGGCTCCTCTGATCGATGCCCAATAGATAGGGCTTCATTTTTGAGGTGTAATCACCCTAATAGAATCTCCACATCAAAAGTTATAAAGCCCGCAAGTGGCTGCACGGGTTTGCGGAACGGTTTGTCAAACCGTGCGGAGACCGTGCGGTGGCTGCTGGAAACTTCTGCAACTTCACATGGTTAGGTTTCACGGTTATTCCAGGCCATGATCAAACCATGAAACCCCAAAAATTGGCCAAAACCCTCAAATTACATCCCAAACACTAGGGATGTCCACCCATTGATCCTTGAATGTTTTAAACACAAAATAGTGACATTGTGGGTGTCACAAACTCCCTGACATGCAGCTTTATCTTAATCCCGACAAGAATAACTAATAAAAGGTATAGAAGGAAACCCAAAACCACAAAAACAAAAGGAATTTTGTTGGGTACTCAACCCAATCCTCAACCAAAAGATCCAACATCAAGAAAAGAATAAAATAAGGGAGTATCTGCGGTCAGGGTGTGACAATTCTCTCCACCACAGACATTTTCTGCCCCCAGAAAGTCACCCAGCCAAAAGTCAACCAAAGCTCAAGTCCATACCCAAAAAAACCAAGGGGAAACCATGAACTATGGGATGACTATTCACTTCACATGTCACACCCGACTGATCAAGAAGAAACCACAACGCATGCATGAGGATGAGGGAGGAACATGAGAGGGTTCTCCCCACCACAAGAACTCAACTAATACTAAAACCATTTAAACCCCAAACAACACCCACACTGCAACCAGGAACAAGGGATTTTAATATTTAAAATTTTCATAAAACTCACATGGTTTGGCCCCACGGTTTACCAAACCATGCGCCAACTATGTGCCAACTACTGGATGGAAGGGGCACCCCGCATGGCTTGGACGCACAGTTTCAAAACCGTATGCCAACCGTTCCAATGCCTCCACCCAAAAATGACACAAAGACGCATGGTTATGAGACCTACCACACGGTTGTGTTCTAGCGGTGCAGTTCATTCTGTCTGCCTGGCTGGGGCTACATGGTTTTGACTAGTCGTGCAGTAACAGTGCTTCACATGAAAAAAACTCATGAAAACTCCAAAAACCCAGAAAACTCAACCGGGGTCAAACCTGAACTTCCATACACAATATGGACACCAACACCACTAAAATAGGGACCCTACCAAACAAACAGAACACACAATAAACCAATTCTAAAAAACTCAAGCATCTCTAAATGAGCACTACTAAAAGTTAAAACTGCGACCAACCTACACGAAGGAAAGACACACTCAAAAGAGAATGAAAAATTTCAAAGTCCACATTTAGATAGACTCAAGGGTTACAAGAGATCTAGTTCATCTCACCATTTCCAAAAAAGTGTAACTTACAAAATCAAGGCAACAAAAACAAGGACATGTTAATCATTTCCATCCCAACATAGGAAACGATGCTAGGTTGGGTTTCACACCCCCTTGTCACTCCAGACTGTGTGTGAGCTTCACCCCGAGACTTGTGGTTAGGGCTTTGATGGCTGAAGCATCTAATTCCTTACAGTCAAGAAACACATCCTCTGATCAAGACTCACTTTTCAGACAATACCCCCTACGTAACTTCTTCAAATGACCCCAGTATCCACAGCGATGGAAAGTCTTTGGAGGAATACGAAAATATGACTTTGAGTGACCAAATCGGCCGCACTGGAAACATACAAGTGAACAGTCTGACGAACTAAAATTCGAAGCCGACAAAGAAAGTTTTTCAGAAACCGGTTCCCCTAGCACAACCAACTCGCTAGATGGGGAACCTTCACGAGAACCAAAAACCATTGACTTCACCCTAAAAGATAGCTCAACTATGAATTCCTCATCCACCAACTTCTTGAAACAGGTTTCACCGGATGAGAGTACTTTTTATGCAATCTCAGGATGAAGACCCCAGAAAAAAGGATGGGGTTTTTACTTCAGATTTTGGTGCTTCATCCAAGGAATAGAGAACCAGCTCCTTAAAATGGTCAACATAAGACTTTTCTAACCACTGTCTTAGCCGAATGTCCCACATCTCGTCCACTTTCTTCGACTTCACCTCCTCAGGTATGAATCGTTGGATGAAAGTGACCTTCAAAACATTCCATTTCATCCCAAATTCCAACGATGATGGGACAAACCGCTTCTATTGGTCTAAGGATGAACCCTCAAGAAACCCCTAGACAACAGGAGTTCCAACAGCCTCGGGAGTTCCCAAAAACTTGACTTCTTGTTCTACCTCTTCAATCCACTCCACCGATGCTAACAATCCTCGAACACCACGAAAGATAGTTTACACTCTTGAATAATCAGACACAAGTCATGACTCATTAAGAACATTTTGGACCTTTCTGGGTGACATTTCCTGAACAACATGAAAATCACAGATGAAATCCAATATCAAATTGAGGAACCAACAAAGAGGAACACCTCGAACCAAAACCAACTGGCTCAAAAGCCCAGTAAAAACAAACACCACCATAATATATATTTTTTCAAAAACCATCATTTTCATTTGAAAATTCAAAACAACCTTCTTCCAAGGCTAATTCCCAAATACCAATAACCCATTTCTCAAGGAAAAAACAAATTCCCGAAATCATTTTCTCATTCAAATCCACTTTAGGAAAACCATGATAAGTCTTTAATTCCAAAACCCAACCCATGGTATCCCATGAACCGTTACATGTGCGTCCATCCATTCCCATCCTCACGTTCCAATACGCACTTCTCTCACATACCCACACACATGTCAACATCCATAATTAATACCAAGGGACACATTCCATTAACATTATCAAACCAAAATCACCCTCAATGTTTAAAAACCCACTTTCCCAATTTAAAACCATTTCATGGAAAACACTTCCATTTTTAAATCCATTTTTATTTCAAAATACACTTTAATTTTCCACATACACTTACACCAACTGAAACCCAAATGAAACCCAACCAACAATGGACCACCAAAATGAGGGAATAGTGACTATGCATAGCTTGAAATCATGGTGGTGAGCCGTCCCCCAAGTAAGGAATAACACTAGGAGGGACTTGAATTGGGAACTTGGACTTCACATTGGTCACCACCCCACGTAAGGACACAACATAACCCAACTCACCTACATTGCCATCCTTCAATTCCAAAACAACACAAGACACAATAATCAAATCCAGAATACCCCTGGTGACTCTAGGTTTAGAACGAGCAAGGGTTCATGACGCCCTTCCAGAAACTACCTCCTGAGTCCCGACATCCCTAGTCTCTATCTACCGGACACCCCAAATAACAAGAACCTCCCTCTGATACCATTTTTTCATGAACCAAGTCGGGATTCCATCTAACCTGACACTCGACCCAGCCTGTGACATGATCCGAAGGTCGTTCCCGATCCCCACAGACTGGAAAATAGTGTCGGGCATCATATATAAAACAGGAGGGAACAATTTGGCCCAAAAATATATAGGATCAAAATATACAACATTGAAAACGCAGAAAACCTAATCACAACTAAATCTCAAAAAATGAACAATCTGGTCTAATACAAATACAGCAAAATAAAACTAACACTGAGAGAACGAGGAGATAAAATAAAATAAAACAAACAACTACTAACACGACCCCCATGTGACCTCCTGGTCACCTCCAACCACAAGACCACCCTGCTCTAGGAGATAACTCGAACCAGAAAAACCTGAACCTGCAAAACATCTCGGGTCTACCGACACCGAGTGGTATAGGTAGGGTGTGATCTAACAGCTCAATAGGCAATCACCACAGATTCAAAGTGTTTCCTTTCCCAAAACCGTCCATTAACACTAGTTTGAAATAAAATTAGAAAAATAGATTTTTCACATTTTATTAAACAACCACAACTTTACCATTTCAAAGTCCAACACATGCCACCATACCCTTTTCAAGAAAACTATCATTTTATAACAAAAACCCAATCCAAACAATACTAGTAAAAAATTTCAATGGAACAAATTTAAATGGAAAACAATTTCAAAGAACTCTACACAAAAGACATAGCACTGACTTTTAAAATTACCAACCCAACCTACCAAATGCCGACAAGAGGTGCAATATAATCATTGAGAACTAGTCACGGGAACACACCTAGGAACTAGCTAGCTGTGAGCCCCATGCACCTCATATCTCGGTGAAAAGTAACCGTAACAATATCATTTCTCATGCATGATCCACTAGTAGGTAACATACCCATGACCTAGTGGTCCCCAACATCATCATCATAGTTTAGTTAAGGATGTCATCATCAAACTTACTACAGGAAACATGGGCCAAACCCCAGAGGATCTCTAGAATACTAGTAAAAGTTCTCCCACCTAGATACCCAACTTTCCGATTTTGTGCTCAATCAAATTTCACACATCACATGTTACCACATACACAATTTATCAACCACACCGAGAATCTCATTTCATAAGCCACCACTTTCACATCAAAAACCCACTCTTGAGAAATTAAGCGAACCAAAACATTTAAAAATCACTTCAAAAACAATGAGGAACACCACCTATTCAAAAATTTTCTAAACAAGCCTTTCCACATTTTAGGAAAAACATGAAACACTAAAAACATGCCAAATGGTCCATCACATCACTTAAGCCTTGAAATCATCTTTTAAAACACCTTAAGTTTCCAACTGGGCATTCACATTTTCCGAATCCCATTATTTTTTAAAATCAACAGAAAACATCACCTTTAAAGGTACAATTCCAAACAGGACTTTATGTTTACACAAACAAATTAATTTACCAAAACATTTCCAAATCATTTCCAAAAGCATCTTTGAGTGTGAAATGCCAAACAACCCCTCAAGCCAAACATTTTCTAAAACACACACACCAAAAGCCAAACGGGCATATCCCCCCATGGGATTCCATTTTAAACAACATTTAGGATACTCATATTTCAATGAACACCCAAAAAACCACTTCCACAAAACCAATCATTTTCTTTAAAACCACATCCAACCATCCACATTATAAAAAGAACATAAAACAATCCCATTGTAACCATAAAACCTTTTTACAACATTTTAACACTTTTAAAAGGATAAATCATTACCAAACCATACATGGCAAATCGAGATCACAAATAATAAACAACCATACCACCATAATCAAGGCTAAACATTTCCTAAAAACCCCCAATTTACCATTAAAGAACAATGAGGTTTTAAATATTAACCCTAGGTGCAATAAACCTAGGTATTTCACACAAATCCCTTTGAAAACCTATTTTTATTAAATTCTACCAATACAAAGACATAATTCACATCAATGAATAGATATATTAGAGGTGAGAAAGGAATTTAAAAATTAAATGGAAACACAAAAGTGCATGTGGAGTGTTCTGAAAAGGAAAAAGTTAGAAACGCCTACCTCAACCATGTGTGAATGGAACGAAACTTCAAGGGAGGAGATATCTAAGCCCCAATGACCATTCATACACCCTATATCCAAAGAAAAACGAACCAAACATAAACACTATACATTAGGGTTTTTCCATGGAAGAAAACCCCCAAAGGAAACCCAAGAACAAAGAGGGAAAGAGAAGGATAGAAGATTTGATGAAGGAAACATGAAGAACCACCAACCTTTCTTGATAAATCTCCCCAAAATCACCCCAAATCGAAGAAGGAAGGAGGGGGAGGCTCCTCTGGTCAATGAAGAACAGATAGGGATTCATTTTGGAGGTTCAATCACCCCAATTAGAGCTCTATGTCCAAATTTATAAAGTCCGCAAGTGGATGAACGGTTTTGCTTCACGGTTTGTCAAACCATGCACAGACCGTGAGATAGCTACTGGAAACTTCTGAAACTTTTCATGGTTAGGTTGCATGGTTTTTCCAGGCCTTTCTCAAATAAGGAAACCCCAAAATGGGAAACAACCATCAAATTACATCCCAAACACTAGGGAATTCCACCCATTTATCCTTGAAAGTTTTAAACACAAAATAGTGACATTGTGGGTGTCACAAACTCCCGGACATGTAACTTTATCTTAATACCAACAAGAATAACTAATAAAATGTATAAAAGGAAACCCAAAACCACAAAAACACAAGGACTTTTGTTGGGAACTCAACCCAATCCTCAACCAAAAGATCCAACATTTAGAAAATAATAAAATAAGGGAGTATCTGCGGTCTGGGTGTGATATTGGTGAAATCCTTCTGGTCTTTTTCCTCACTCCCTACTTTTTTCTTTTTGGTGGATATAGAAGTTGTTTTGTAGGAATTAGGTTAATGGAAAGGCATTGTCTAGAAGGATGATTTCTCCTATTTTCATAACCATTGTCAAATTATTGTTTGGTGGTGATAGATGGTCACATATAGATGTGTCAAGTCCCATATGGATTTATCTTTTGGTTTAGCCTAATTGGATTCATGTTGTATGTCTCATCTATTTGTATGATTTCTTCCACATTGTAATTTTACTTTATTTTATAATACACAATACTTGTGTGTTTTTTTGTTCGTTTTCCCCATGTAGCAAACCATCTCATGTGACTTTTCCAGATGACTAAGGCCGGTCCTTACAATAAAACACATTCATATCTCCATTGGAATATGAACACGAAAATATGTATCATATACATCATATGTATACCTATATAATCCCTTTTTATATGAAATTTTAGCGACCTGACCCTAGTAATTCTGGATCCAGTGCATACTACCATTACATTATCATGATTACAATCAAAAAAACCCCGAAGGACTCGTTATTTTAGACATATTTGTAAACCATCTACACACATGAGTCTTATATAACAAATGAATACACTAATTACCAAACAATTTTTTTTCCTTTGGAAGATAACTTTATTACATATAGAATATACTTTCAAATAATTCATTATACACTTATTGGATTCCTAGGGAAGAAAAAAATTAAAGGTGAGATCAAATGATCAGTATGAGTAAGTACAATATAATAAATAATGAATTAATGAGAATAAATCAAAATGAAAAGTTAAATAGCTAATAACACATTCCATTAAAATAATTGGATGAGGAATAATCAATATGGAAAGGTAAATAACTAAAACACATTCCATTTAATCAATAAGATAATAATGAAATGCATCAATATATTTTATCAATTGGAAAACTCAAGGATAATAACAATGATAATTGAAATTTTTATGAAGGAAATTCTTAATTATTAGATGTCATGTCTGAGGAACATTAAAACCTATACCATAAAGACCTTTAAAAAGATGGTTTAAAACCATAGGTAGAAACCTATTTAATTTTTGAATCAAATTTGTCTCATGGGAACCCACTGATGAATTGAGGGGCAATATAATGTATATGCCCCACCCATCATTGCCAATCCAAATCATTACTCATATTAAGTATTGATTTAATTAATAATTAATAAACCTTATCAAATATATGTATTGAATAAGGAATATAGATTTATCAATAATTACCTAGTGTATGATATGTCACAATATTGGTTTTTGAGGTTGATGAATGGAAATAATATTGAAATATCATTAAAAAATTCATAGGGAAAACAATCTTTAAACATTACAAAGTATCTCATACCCCTTTGAAACATTTGAATCATAATCTCCAGGATGAAATAACATTAAATTAAACTTATGAAATCATAAAAAGAATAATATTCATGATATAACATGTCAAAAAGGATGTATATATATCATATAAAATAAAGTAGGTGTATAACATTACAAAATTCCTTAATGAAATGAAATTTAGACAAAATCCCTTACCCCTTTGTAATCATTAATTATAAAGGCCTCGAATTTATAGAAGAAAAAGTTTTCTTTGAAAATAAAACATTAAAATTGTAAAGTAATCTTCAAAACATTATGTTTTCAGAATGAATGTAAATTCAATTCATGTCATATAAGTTAAAATATTCCTTTTACTTTTGTAAGATAATACATAAAGTACATTGTTATGGAAAATGAAAAGAAAATTCATTTTAAAGAATATTTTTGAAAGTAAAAAGTGGTAAAAATTACATTAAATAATCATTGGAGAATAGTAAAAAAAATTGAAAATAATTTTAGACAAAACTAAAATTAAAGGGAAATATTCCTCAGTGGAGACTTAAACACAAACAACACCGAATAACGATGTGATTGTGAAATAAAACATCACCAATCTGGTAACTTTTGAACCATAAATCCCATGAAATATAGATCATAAAATGGATATGTAAGTACCTGTAAATTTATGTATAATGTTAATAGACTACTTTAAATTGAATTATATACACCACATAAAAGAAACGAGTGGTTAATATGTCATAAGTCCCACAAAAATAAAAGTGAGACTAGAAATCCCCTTACCTTATATGTTGAATCAGAATGTACATGTTCAAACCTAATGTATAATAAATATAGGTTTATTATGAATACTTCAAAAAACTATATTAATTTATATAATATCATATATGATTTACTTATGACATTGTATTACCCGTGTGTTAATAATTTTATGTTAAAGTTACGTTTCGAGTAATAACCGCTTTGTTTTTCACATGTATTTTGATTTGTTATGTTTTTGAAAATATTAATTATATCATTACTTCATAATCTATAGAATTATTACCATGACACAAATATCATATATATTCAGTATATATGTTTTTATATTAATCTATAGAAAATATAAATGGAAAATGAAATACACTATTAATGGAGACAGTAAGCCGTACATATTCGTGAACGTTATTTCTATTTTATTGTCATATTAAAATAAAGAAGGTTATTATTATAATTATAGTAAAATTATTATTTTATATATATAATATACATCCACTAAACCAATCCTTAATATATTCCATGTATGTGTGAACAAATCACATCGTTTTTAGGAGGCGATAGTCCACACGTCCAAAAACGAAGTTATCATATTTATAAAAGTTTGAAAGAATAAAGGTATGTGTTATATAATAATTAAAGAAAAATAAATTATAATTAAATATAATATAAAATCATAATTCCCTCACTATTCCAAACCATGAAATGTGGAAATGGAAGAACGAACAACATTAGTTCGCGAGGTGGTTGTCTGTATTACACACAAACGATGATTGTGTATCCCATTTGATGGAAGTGTGTATGAGTATAGGTTGAAACATTAATATATCAACATATAAGTATATTTAGGATACTTTGGTTATTATATATACATGAAATAAATTTTTTTAATTTTTTAAAGAATAAATAAAACAAAAACATTCGTTGAAGAATGTTACGTCATCTTTGGGTATCTCCTTTTTGATTTTCCCAAACAGACTCATTTGGTTGGATTTATGCCAAAATTAAGGATTATAGGATGACATTAGGGAATTTTAGAGGATTAATTGGAAGGTTTTGGTCAATATATAAGGATCAAAGTGGTGTGAGAAAGGGAGGTAGGAGGTGCCCTTTTATAATTGAGGTGAGGGGCACTTTTGAAAACTCCAAAATTATTTAATTATTATAAAATAATTTTCAATTTAAAATTGATAAAAAGTTATTTATTTATAATATAAGATGTTTATGGGTCAATAAAATCTCATAGAATAATTTTTATAATGTTTCAGGTCACATTTTTACCTATATTTTGAATTTAACCCTTTGTTAAACCCTATAACTCTTACTCCGACAACTTAGATTTTTACTCTTTAAGGGTTAATATAGTAACAATAAAATTCCAAAAGAAATCAAAATGAGTCATTGATGAAATTTTTAACATTATATCATTCAATTTGGTGTTTTTTTTATCATTTTTCTTATTTTTATGTCATTTAATAGGATATTATTTATTTTAAAATATCATTAAAGTCAATTTTGACTCAATTCAATTCTTGAATTTTTAAAAATATCTATAAAGAAGATAACTTCAAAAAAAACATTTAATATATCATTTATATGTCTAGGTAATCTATGAAATTAATTTATGACCTTAATAATATAAAATTATATTTATTTTAATCTTTTTAATAACATTTATTTGATATGTCTGTTAATTAAACAATTATTGCATTATCATTAGGAAAGACTTTAATTTAATTATTTCTTCCCAAAAAAAAGGAAAATAAATTATCATGATGAATATAAATATTTTATCTTTCAAATTACTAATTATATATGAACATATCCCCTACATAACCAAATATAAAAAAAAATTAACTTCTTAAAAAAAAAGTATGATAAAATTGACTTTTCATTAAATAAAATTATATAAATGGATTAGAGTCAAAGAAGTTGATCCAAGAAGATATAAATATTCCCAAGGATTATTTCGGTCTACATTCAATCATCCAATAAATTTAGGATAAGTTTTAGAGTAATTTTCTAATATTTATTACATTATTTTTACCCTTAATTACCTGATTTACCCTTAACCGTGGTAATAAAAATTACCAAAGATTACCGTTCATATTTTGTAAAAAATAAAAGGGATATATTTAAAAAAAATTAACTTATTATTCCAAATATTTAATCAATTTTTTAAATCTAAAAATATAGAAAAGGATAAAATTAATTTAAAAATTAATCCTGTTGATGGAACGAGAGATGTTTTTAAAGTGAAGATGTTAAAAAGATTTAAATGTTTTAATATCCAAATTCAATGTATAATTTATTAAAATAAACTTTATTATATTAAATGATAAAATACGATCTATTTATAATTTAAAACTAATTAAAAATATAATTTAACACTATTAATTATTTCAATGAACAATCCATTTTCAATTAAAATGAAATATTTTATTACTATTAATCAAAAATGAAACTTATCAGAAAAATACCAAAAAGTTAAACCAAAGTAATTTTTTTATTCCTATTTAAAATAAAAAGTTTGTTTTTTCAAATAGAATTTATAAAAGTTTTAAAACTAGAAATAAAATAAGTCTTCTATCGAAAGGTGGTAAAATAGTATTTAGAAATATATAGAATTTTAATGCATAAAATTGGATTTATTCTAATCCTTTTCTTATAAAATAATTTGGATGAATTTAAAAATATTTGATTAAATATATAATATATATATCAAAATTTTCTTAATTATATTAATTTCCCCAAATTTAATGGCTCGTTTATATTAATATTACATTGTTCGTTTAAGATGGGTGTTACGTGGAACATAAGCTTTGAAAAAGATTAAATTTAAAAGGATACATATAATAAAATCTTAAGGTATTACATTCTACCATACTCTAATAAATTGCGTCCTCTCAATTCAAAATTTCACATCAAAAATCAAAGGTTGATTATTGAAAATTCCTTTGTGGGAAACCCACATCGAAAATAGGGTTAATAAAACATACTCGTAATAAGAGTGAAAGGGATATGTGATGGTCAACACAAAATTAGGATCTTGAATAGGAAATCATTAGTGGAATGAAAAAACTAAGACTTAAAAGAGAAATTAAACCATCATTTTATGATGGAGAGTGTTAAAGAACATAGTATTTAGAAAGTCTATCCTCACAAAATTTTATGTTTGTGATGGTTTAAAGTGGCCATTGAATTCTTGGAACAAAAATTAAAAGAATAGAATCTTTATTCCACATTCCTTTCCTACAGTTTTGGGATTATTTTATTATCAAAATAAGTACATTGGAAAATACTTTTATTGATTTAATTCCATGTTATAATCATGATATTATCCTTTTTTGTGCTTCTATATTTTTTCACTTCATATCTTACGCTAAGAAATGGATATTCATGTTAATTGTTTCATACATTAAGCACTTTAATGAATCATAATATCCAAAAATAATTCCTGCAACCTTTAAATATTTAGTGAAACCAATTTTTTTGGAAAAATGTATCCAATAAATCACAATATAACCTCAAACAATAATCTCCAATATTCAACTTAATACATTCCAACCTTAAGACTCATCCAGAATACTTCTATCTAAATTAATTATCAAAAAATGTCTATAAATTTACAAAATCTATCATAACATCAGATTACCATAAAATAATAAACTTTTATATGATGAAAAATAACATAAATCTATAAAATTAAAATTATTACTCAAAGGTGTACAAAAGATTATTCATAAAATAATTATCCTTCCTAATAAATATTCTATATTAAGATTGAGACCCAAGAAAATGATAAGGATTTGATCATATAGTCATCTAAATAACATTAATCAAACTTAATGTATTATACCAAAAATTTAATTGGATGAATAACATAATCTCCATGTTATTTCCACAAAAAAACCTAAAATACCAAAATTCCCAAATAAAATCATATTTGACTCCAAAATAAAATTCAACCTTTATTCCTCAAAATATTATGTTTATGGTAATCTTGTAGGATTCCAAAAATATAAAACATATTCTAAATTAACATTGACCACTTAATCACCTAATCATTTTCCAATTCCATTTATATATATTTAATAAAAAAAATTTCCCTAAAATCAAAATAACATTTATCCATTAGATATTTTAACTAAAAAAATTTAATACTAACCATGAAATCATGTAGTCTAGTGGAAGGTGTGGCACACTTTTCTCCCTTTGGTTGTGGCTTCAAAACCTATAGACTTGTATGGCGCAACATGACATCACTTGGAATACACATTATCATTTTTTTTAAAAAAAACTTATTAATAAAACTTCCAAAATAAATATTATGGTCATCCTTGAAATAAGGTCAATCACTAAATAGACTTTTAACCAAGTTTTTTAATGCAACCTCAGTACATAAATACTCCATCCATTTAATTCCGCATAGGTCTTTCTTATCGTGAGTTTATCCTCTTGAAGAGCGAGTTGACACGGGTAATGCCTAGGTTCCCCATAATTAAGGCAATGAACTACAAATGGATTCTTAGGGTGAGTTTTATATCCTTACATGGTACTCTTTATTTTTTCTTAGCATTTTTTTATTTTTATCCTTTTTCCCATGCATAAAGCATTTCTCATTTTTTTGAGACACTTTCTTAGGTGTATCCTTCCACAGTTCTTGAAGTAATGAAAATTGAGCATTTTTTCTATGGTTTCCACCACTGGATCTCTTAATAGACTATATATTTATCTTCTTTGGTGAGTTAGGCGTTGGTTAAGGAATATATTATTAATAATATTTCAAGAAAAATGATTAGGCATGAACATGATATCTTTCACTACAATCAATAACCCATTTGGTTTCTCATCACCACCATCTAGTCCTTTATGTTAAATATTAACATGAATCCTTTGGGTTTTATTCATTGACTAAAATACTAATTCCTAGTGTGAGTAACAATAATCATAGTGACAAAAACATATAATCGTATATAGAATATAACGACTCCTTATGTTCAATCAAAAACTCATCAGGCTTAACCTAGGTTTTTTATTTAAATCATGTAACCAAATCCTATATAATGGTTTGTAAAGAAAATGTAAATTATATTAAGAATATCCCCCAAGATTGTTAAAAAATGTTTGTAGTAAGGTCTATTATCATGTACCAGGTTACACTCAAGTCATCCCCGACACATATTTTTAGATATGTTTCCCCTAGGAACATTTGTTCAAGAACCAAATCCACTTGTAGTATCTATGCATGAATTTATTTCTCGGAAAACCATATAATATCTATCTAAATAAAACATTAGTTTGTTATTCTATACATACCCTCAAAATATACCCTACTACTATGTTCCCTAATCTATGTTTTCCTAAATCTATTTCCCAAGGTTTCTACTAAACTTCCTATGATACCACATATAGTGACCTGACCCCTATATGCCTGAATCCAGTGTCACTACCATTAAATTTTCATGATTATAAGGAAATACTTCCTGAAGGACCGATCAATTTAGTAGTATTGGTAAACTAGATGCATATATGATACTTTTATTAAAAATGAATACATAAATTATTTTTTTTGAGGATGACTTTATTCCATCTAACAAAACCTTAAACATCATTCCTAATACACTTATTGGATTCTTGTGTAAGGAAATAAAATAAGGGTGATCTCAAATTCTCATCAAGGGTAAGTAAAAAAGAATCATTACTAAATTATTGAGAATAAATAAACATGGAAGGGTAAATATCTGATAACACATGCCATTAAAATAACTGGATAAGGCATAATAAATATTTAAAGTAAAGTAACTAAAACAAATGAAATTTAATCTATAAATTTAGAATTAAATGCATCCATATATTATATCATATGATAACTCATAGATAATAATAAATGTAACAGAAATATATATGAAAGAGATGCCAAATTATAGGACGTAATGACTGATGAAAATAAAATTCTATACCATTAAGAAATTTCAAAAGAAGGTTTAAAACCAAAGGTAGAAACATATTTAATTTTAGAAACTAATTATTCTCATGAGAACCTATTGATGCATCGAATGACTATATAAATCCCAGGCCCCACCCATCATTTCCAGTCCAAAGTATTCCTCATATCAAGTAATAAATTTAGTTAATAATTAATACTCTATCAAATATCCTTATTGAATAAAGAATAATGGTTTATCAATAATTCCCTAATGGAGCATAAGTAATAATAAGGGTTTTTGAAATTGATGAATGGATATACTACTGAAATATCATAAAAAAATATTTATGAAAAATAATCATTAAATATTAAAAAGTGTCTCATACTACTTTGAAACATTTTAATCACAATTCCCATGAAGAAATAACATTAAATAAAACTAATAATATCATATAAATAATAATATTCTTGATATAACATTTCAAAATAGATGTATATGTAGAATATAAAATATACCAGGTGCAAAACATTACAATATTCTTTAATGAAATAAAATTGAGACAAAATCCCTTACCACGTTGTAATAATTAAATAAAAAGGCCACACATTTATAGAAGAAAATATTTTCATTGAAAGTAAAAAATAAAAAATTCTAATGTAATATAAAAAAATAGGGTTTTATGATGAAATGAATCTTTATTCATGCTGTATAATCTAAAAAACATTCCTTTTACTTTTGTAAGAAAAGACAAAAAGTGCATTATTTTGGAAAATGACAGGAAAATTAATTTTAAATAATTTTTTAGAAAGAAAAAAGGGGTACAAATGAATTTAAATAATAATTGGTGAATAGTAAAAAAATTGAAAACATTTTTAGAAAATAATAACATGGAAGAGAAATATTCCTCAATGGAGACTTAAACACTAACAACCCCGAATAATGTTGTGATTGTGAAATAAAACCTTACCAATTTGGTAACTTTTGAACCATAAATCCCATGAAATATAGATCATAAAATGGATATCCAAATACCCATAAATTTAATTATATTTTTTATATACTACAATCATGGAAATTATATACACCACACAAAAGAAATAAGTGGGGAATATGGCATAAGTCCCACAGAAATAAAATCAAGACTAGAAATCCCCTTATTTTTTATGTTGAATCGCATTGTACTCATTTAAACCTCCAATATAATTAATATAGGTTTATTATACATATTTCATAGGACCATATTAATTTATATAATATCATATATTATTTTCTTATGACTTTATATTACCTGTTGGTTAATAATTTCTTGTTAAACTTATGTTTCGGGTAATAATCGCTTTGTTTTTCGCTTGTGTTTTGATTTGTTATATTTTTGAAAATATTTATTATATCATGATTTCATAATATAAAGAGTTATTAACATGATATAAATAACATATATATTCAGTATATATGTATTTATTTAAATTTATAAAATATAGAATTAGAAAGTGAAATACACCGTTTATGGAGATGGTAGGCCTTACGTACGCATGAACATTGTTTCCATTTTCATGTCATGTTGAAATAAAAAAGGAAATTAATATAATTACAGTGGAATTATTATTTCATATATATCATATAAATCCACTAATCCCATCCATAATATATTCCATGTAAGTACGAATGAATCACGTCGTTTTGAAAAGACAATAGTCCACACATCCACAAACAATGTTATTATATTTATACAAGATAGAATGAAAAAATGTATGTGTTATATAATAATTAAATAAAAATAAATAAATAATAAATATAATATAAAATCTGAATTCCATCGTTATTTCCAATCATTAAAGGTGGAAATGGAAGAACAAACAACATTAGTTCCCGAGGCGGTAGTCCGTCGTACACACAAACGATGATTGTGTATCCCATTTGATGGAAGTGTGTGTGAGTACAGGTTGAAACATTAATATAAAAACATATAAGTATATTGAGGATACGTTTGTTATTATATATAAATAAAATAAAAATAATTTAATGGGTTTAAGGAATAAATAAAACAAAAACATTCATTGATTAATGTTACCTCTTCTTTGGCAATCTCCTTTTTGATTTTCTAAAAAGGATTTATTTGGTTGGATTTATGCCCAAATTAAGGATTATTGGATGAATTTCAGAAATTTGGGAGGATAAATTGGATGTTTTTGGTCTATATAGAAGTATCAAATTGATGTGAGTAAGTGATGGAGGAGGTGCCCATTTATAATTGAGGTGAGGGGAACTTTTGGAAACTCAAAAAATATTAAATTATTATAAAATAATATTAAATTAAAAATTGATCCAAAGTGTGTTATTTATAATATAAGATGTTTATGTGTAACACCCCAAGATTTCATAGTGTGTTATTTCTTCAAAATAATTCAATAACTTGCACTACACGCAACAACGAGTTCAATTGCACCATGACTTACCAAAAAAAAAAGCCATTAAAAGAGGTCATGAATAGCATTAACTACATTTTTAACTTTATATAATCCTTATAATTTTAGAATCCATATTATGAGTTTCTTAGTCATAATGCAAGAAGAGATTCATTTTCAGTATTGCACTTTTATCAACTTTTGATAGTGAAACCTTTTTAAATACAATATTTTAAGCTTTTTGACTAAATGGAGACATCAAAAAATTTAAAATGAAACATCCCAAGCTTCCACGGTATGCTTTCCTTTGAATAATACAATAGCGTATGTTGTACGCAACTTCGAGTTTTAACACACACCACAACCGATCAAACTAGCCGTTATGAATAGTAATACCTACTTTTTGAAATTATATATATTTTATATTTCAAAATGGACTTCATTTTTGGATTAGTAATATCGAATTTAGCCTAAGGTGAAATTTTGGTACATTTCGGATAACTTTCATATTTTGATGAATAGTGAAAATTACTAAATTTTAATTAAAAACAACTTTTTTAATCAAAATAATTAATAGTGATAAATTATGAATTTTAGTGGTTTTAAAGTATATTTAGAATATATTTTTACCATTTAATATAATGTTGGTCATTGGACATAATTTTACAATTAAACCGAACATAAACAAGTGTCAATCTTTTGATAGTTATTATCTCTTAAAAACACGCTTTTTGTTTTGACAGCGGGAATTAAT
Organism: Viscum album; assembly: GCA_963277665.1. NCBI lineage: Eukaryota > Viridiplantae > Streptophyta > Magnoliopsida > Santalales > Viscaceae > Viscum > Viscum album. Next base: position 915,317,094 of record OY728165.1, read on the forward strand.
TTTAAATTAATTTCTGCCACTTCTGTGTTTTGAATTTATAAAAATGGATTCCATATTTGGAATCAGGATGTTCAAATTGTGTAAATAGGTAACTTTTATTTTTAGACATTTTGAATAATTACTGCGGTAAATATTTCATTTACCATGGTTAAGGGTAAATCCGGTAAATAAGGGTTAAAAAATAATATTATAATAATACTAAATTACCCTAAAACGTGTCTTAACCCTATTGGTTGATACATGGTCGACCATGGGCATCTTTGGGTCTATTTTGGGACCCCATGGATCCACTTGTAAGTGATAATGACACTTTATTTTAATTAAGTTAAAATGAATACAAAAATGACACAAGCATATATCTTTTAGAAAAAAAATTGTTACATAGGGTTATATATGTTGGATTTTAGATTATAAATATTCATTAGAAAGATAAAAAGATTTCATACATAATGATATTTTATTTATAATTTGTAGACATTAAATAATTTATTTTATTTATGACACAATGATGATGCAGTAATTACTAAAATAGTGAAAAATTAAAATAATTGATCTTATAAATACCCAAATAATTATAATATGAAACTTTTAATGAATTAAACTAATTTTCTATGATAATATTATATATTAGGATTGATTTAAGTAACTTTTTTCGAAGTAATCAATCTGTTAGGAGTTTCACAAAAATCAACTATTGAATCGTGTCAAAATTGACATAAAAGAGTTCTTAAAACAAATATTATATTATTAATTGATATTAAATTCCTAAAAATCTAAGGTTCGGCCAAGAGACTTATATTATGATTGGTTAATCATTAATGGACCACTTGGGGGTCTCTTGGATGTATATAGTAAGTTTATTAACCATATTATATAAAAATACAAAGAGACATTGTAAAAGTGAAACTAATTAACTTAGAGTTAATACTTAAAGATAAGGTTAATATAAGTACCCAAACCTGTCTAAATTCTATTGGATGAGTTTTTTTCGACCTATCCCCACCTCATCCTTTGAATAGTCAACTTTGGAGCCTTTAGAAACCGAATATGAATTTATTATAAATTAATATTTCTAGCTTTTCCAAAGGTGCCCCTCACCCCTCTTATAAAAGGGCACTCCTCCTTCTCATTTCTTCACACCTCTCAAGCCACTTGGCTCGTCCAAACTCTGCCCAAATAAGCTCCCCACATCCCTCTACTCCTCCTTGAAGGTTCCCCTTAGGCAGAAAGCATTTCAAGAAGTCCTTTGGTTCCAACCAAAGTGAGTTACCTAGATTAAAGGTAACGATTTCTCTTAAATTATTTTCATTTATTTTGCTTCTCCAACCCCCAAACTCTTTTTATTTCCTTTCTTTTGTAACAACACCAGTATCCACAATATACTAGGATGTTGTTATAAGAAGGATTCAAACTACACATACACACAACTCCATCTAATGGATGATGAACATAATGTTTCTGTGGATGGCAAACTAACGCCTCACGAAACGATGATTGTTCAAATACATCTTACCGCCTCTCATGGTGGCCATTATGATGGCACTGTAATTAAATATGATATTAATGATATATATTTTATATATAAGCTTCTGTAATTCCATTTTATTTCATACCATTATTCGTTTCATGTTGTATATACATACGATAATTTCATTTGAGGAAGTGCGGACTACCGCCCCCTTAAAATGATATGACTCGTTCATACCACAAATGGAATGTATAAAGGATGGTGTTAATGAACTTAAGTAACATATATAAAATATTATATTATACTGGAATAGTAATATACCTATGTATCATTTGGATTTTATTCTTTTAAAATGAAAATTAAATGGAAGTAGTGTTCGTGCGTAGGTACGGACTACCGTCTCCACGAACGCGATGAGATTCATTCTCCATCGTATCCATTCAAGTATAATTATCATTTGATGATTTAAAAATGATGTTTAAGGACTGGATATCATTCTGGATATGAATAAGATACAACAACCATGGCTTATGTAACAAAACATATAAAAGAAAATGAGTAAGTTAACTCCCGAAACGACGATAATTCTAAGATATTATTAACAAATCAATGTTAAAAGATCATATATGATATCATATTAATATATATGATTCTTGTATAATTTAATAACAACTATTTCACCATTATACAGGAGGTTAACCTACCCCAACCAAGGAAAAGTACAAGGTAAGGGTTATTTCACAATCTCTTCATTATCCGAGGTTGTTTTTACGTAAAAATCTACTGGGATCTCGTTATCATCCACATCCATGTTTCTTCAAAATTTATTTCAAAACATTTTTACAAGAATATGTGTTAAAGTCATTTATACCCTTGTTTGACTTTTTATAAGAGGTTTATAAAGGAATATTTCTGTCGTTTTCAAAACAAGGTCCTTTTTAACCTTTTTGACAGAATTGAGGTAAGAATGTTTTTTTAACTTATACGGCAGGTGCGGTTATTTTACGCCGTTATAAAATCTTCAAAGCTTTCCTTACAAGCTTATAAGAATATTTTCAAAGAAAATGTTTTATTTTATATGGATCTTAAATGATTTCAAAATAAAAGGAGATATTTCTTTAAAAAGAATTTTGATTTCATCTATGTCAATATCCTTTGATGGATTTTAAGATTATTTGAAGTTGATTTATTATGATACAAAACTTCTATATTGTATTGAAGGTTGTGTGTTATGTTTGACTGTGGATGTGCTATTTTTATACCATTCATAGTTTATGGTGAAATTATTGACATTTCGTATGCTAGTTTTAATCCGAATGTTTATGTTATATTTCAAAACTTTTCTTCAGATGAATGTGCTAAACAAGTATGTTCCGGGTTGGGGACCGGTAAAAGTAAGCCCTCCAGGTTGGGGACTGGTAAAAGTAAGCCCTCCAGGTTGGGGACTGGTTAAAGTAAGCCCTCCAGGTTAGGGACTGGTAAAAGTATGCCCTCCGGGTTGGTGTCCGGTTATTAGAGGCACTTCGGGTTGGTGTCCGGTTATTAGAGGCACTCCGGGTTGGGTTCCGGTTAGAAGTAACCCCTAGGTCTTGGGATGAGGCCTAGACAAAGAAATTAACGTTTAGCATTATGCATTCCAACATTATGAAAGTGGTTATTAATTTTTTCATGTGATTATTCGATTAGTAGAATATCCATGTGAACAAGTAAATGGCATTATTTCATTTTACTTTTGCCATACTATGTTGAAGTTCAATTTTAAAAGGCTTTTGTTTTAGTTATACATTGCCTTAAATGTTTATTCTTATTTATGAATGTTCCGCTATATTGTTATCCTTACTGGGCATTTGAGCTCACCCCTTTTCTATGTTTTATTTTTCCCAGGTAGTGAAGAAGTAAATTATGAATGACTTGCAGGGATATTATGAGGGGTTAATAGTGTGGATATGAAGACTTTGTTGTTGTAGTAGTTTTTCACTTTGAAATGTAATTTAAAACTTTATGATTATATCTAGTGTTTCCAAGGCTACTAAACCAATCGGTCTTTCGAGATTTGATCTTCTTGTGATCATGCCAATGTTATGAAGTAATGCACCGACTCTGGGTAGCTGGGGTCGGGGCGTTACAGTTGGTATCAGAGGAAGTTTAGTACAAACCTTGGAAGCTAGATTTAGATAAACTCTGATTAGATCACGTAGACCTAAGATGAACTTTGAGGATTAGTATAGAAGAACTTCCTAGAATTTTGGTATTGTAGAGATTTTGTGAGTTTTCCGAGCAATACATCCCTGTCTGGATACGAGCAGGTAGAGGCGGCTCTGGCACAGATGTACCTAGGGGTAAAACCCGAAAACACCGCTTTGAGCTAGACTCGAACGGGAACTGGTGCACGACAACGGGCCTTGCTGCACTCTTGGTTACGACACTCCCGGGGGATATTCTTAGGATAACTCTCACTTTCTTTACAAATCATTATGAAGGGTTTATGAGTATATACTTCCTCAAAGAAAACATATTTATGATTATGGATTATATCCATAAATAGTTCAAGTTATGTTAAGTGTTTTATAAGTATGGGATTATGTATTTTGATTCATAAACTGATCTAGTGTATGCCATTGTTTAGAAATGGCGCCCAATAGAAGGAATGAGAACTCCAGCAATGCACATGATCCAAAGAGAAAAAAGGATCATATCTTTCATTGTCTTAAGCCAGAATTTATAAGAGAAATAGTCTCCCATGTATTATCATTATATGAAGAAATAATATCATGTGTTGATAAGATAAGTAAAGATTTTACTGAGTCCTATGGATTTGAAGGGAAGCAAGAGAAGAAAAGGATGGAAGAGAGAAAGATGGATAAAGGGAAGAGGGAAAAGAAGAATTTTCCCATATGTGGTAACTGTGGAAAGAAACACCCTGAAACTTTCCTGAAAGGAATGGGAGTTTGTTATAAGTGTGGAGAAAAAGGGCACAAAGTACGTGACTGCAAGGGTAAGAAAATGGTTTCAAATGTACAATGCTTCATTTGCAAGGAGTTTGGACACTACGCGAACCTATGTCCCAGTCATCAAACTATGCCGCAAATGATGTTATTGGATAATAATCAAGTTATGATACTACCACAGATGAAGAGGAATGATTAGAGTTCTTATGTTGATTATGTCAATTGAGTGTGTATCAACAATTTACTTGTCATAATAATTATGGAGTATGTAAGGATTGTACTGCAGTACTATTTCATTAAGGACTTGAGATTGTGTGGAACAAAGAAAAGTGACTCAATAGCAGGATAAATTTTTGGAAAATATATGGTTGAGAGAATATAGTTCTGATACTGAGGTAGTAATTTTGGAATAATATGTGATTATTTTGGATAAATTATATTGGATATTCTTGACTACCCTGGAACTGATTAATGATTTGTATATTCCATCATTGTTGGGGTTTAAAACATTTTTGGATTAATGAAGTATATCCAACATTCTATATGGAATAAGGGATCATGAATGTAATCAATAAGGAATATGGTAATACATGATGAAGGTATTTATATGCTATTACGGGGTAAAAAGGATCTATATTATGTTTACCTTCCTTATAAATTTTGGACTGTGAGTTTGGACAGAAGTATTTTGGATAGTTCTAGTTTGGATTATTTTGGATTGCCATAAAAGGACAACCCGGAGGTCGGGCGACAACCTGTCGCGTCCGGCAAGGCTGCGAGACTTGAACCCGCAGCTGAAGGGCGACAAGGGTGTATCACCTACCACTGGCCCACGAGATGTCCTGGATTAAATAATGTAGTTTTTATTAAAAGATCTTGTAGATGAATTATAAATTCGTTTATTTTGGAACCCTATACGAATAGTGTAAATAGAATTTTTTTTATTCTATTATCTTTTAGAGTGAAAGATGAGTTTGTGGTAAAAATTTATTAATGGATAAAACTCTAATTATAAAGTAAGTATATCTCCTTATGATCTTAGCCAATCTCATAAATAAATTCCTTAATATTAAGAAAAGCAACTTAGAACAAAAATGTTTTCCTAGATGGTACCTTAAATCATCACTAATTTATGGCTTTGGGATTGTTGGCCTTTTCATAGCCATGTTCTCTACCACTCTCCATCAGATAATTGATGGTTAGATTTCTCTTCCATATCCATATTTTCCTACATGGAACCCTAGTATGTGTTATTTTCGGTAATCTTCATACTTTCCACTCTTTATTTTAAATAGAGGCCTCATTAATTCATTTTTCGATGTGGGATTTCAACTAAGATATTTTGAAATGTCAAAAATGTGTTGTCCCAATACCCTATATTTTGTTGAACCGATGGTACTTCAAATCATCATAGATTGATGAGTTTAAGGACCTCAATTTTATACTTGTTTGTGATTGATGACCTCAATCACTACCTATAAATATTTACGTTTTTCCTCCAATTATATGTCTCTAATTGCCACCAATGTTCTCCTAATCGAGATCATAATTTGGTGGTGACCCTTTCATTTATCATTTCCTCATATTAAGACTAAATTTTAGTAACCCAATTTCCGATGTGGGTTTTCCCACAAATATATTATCTATTTTCAACCATTTATTTTCGAAGAACAATTTCAAATTGCGAGGACGCAATTTATTGAAGGAGGGGAGAATGTAACACCCCAAGATTTCATAGTGTGTTATTTCTTCAAAATAATTCAATAACTTGCACTACACGCAACAACGAGTTCAATTGCACCATGACTTACCAAAAAAAAAAGCCATTAAAAGAGGTCATGAATAGCATTAACTATATTTTTAACTTTATATAATCCTTATAATTTTAGAATCCATATTATGAGTTTCTTAGTCATAATGCAAGAAGAGATTCATTTTCAGTATTGCACTTTTATCAACTTTTGATAGTGAAACCTTTTTAAATACAATATTTTAAGCTTTTTGACTAAATGGAGACATCAAAAAATTTAAAATGAAACATCCCAAGCTTCCACGGTACGCTTTCCTTTGAATAATACAATAGCGTATGTTGTACGCAACTTCGAGTTTTAACACACACCACAACCGATCAAACTAGCCGTTATGAATAGTAATACCTACTTTTTGAAATTATATATATTTTATATTTCAAAATGGACTTCATTTTTGGATTAGTAATATCGAATTTAGCCTAAGGTGAAATTTTGGTACATTTCGGATAACTTTCATATTTTGATGAATAGTGAAAATTACTAAATTTTAATTAAAAACAACTTTTTTAATCAAAATAATTAATAGTGATAAATTATGAATTTTAGTGGTTTTAAAGTATATTTAGAATATATTTTTACCATTTAATATAATGTTGGTCATTGGACATAATTTTACAATTAAACCGAACATAAACAAGTGTCAATCTTTTGATAGTTATTATCTCTTAAAAACACGCTTTTTGTTTTGACAGCGGGAATTAATTTTAAATTAATTTCTGCCACTTCTGTGTTTTGAATTTAGAAAAATGGATTCCATATTTGGAATCAGGATGTTCAAATTGTGTAAATAGGTAACTTTTATTTTTAGACATTTTGAATAATTACTGCGGTAAATATTTCATTTACCATGGTTAAGGGTAAATCCGGTAAATAAGGGTTAAAAAATAATATTATAATAATACTAAATTACCCTAAAACGTGTCTTAACCCTATTGGTTGATACATGGTCGACCATGGGCATCTTTGGGTCTATTTTGGGACCCCATGGATCCACTTGTAAGTGATAATGACACTTTATTTTAATTAAGTTAAAATGAATACAAAAATGACACAAGCATATATCTTTTAGAAAAACAATTGTTACATAGGGTTATATATGTTGGATTTTAGATTATAAATATTCATTAGAAAGATAAAACGATTTCATACATAATGATATTTTATTTATAATTTGTAGACATTAAATAATTTATTTTATTTATGACACAATGATGATGCAGTAATTACTAAAATAGTGAAAAATTAAAATAATTGATCTTATAAATACCCAAATAATTATAATATGAAACTTTTAATGAATTAAACTAATTTTCTATGATAATATGATATATTAGGATTGATTTAAGTAACTTTTTTCGAAGTAATCAATCTGTTAGGAGTTTCACAAAAATCAACTATTGAATAGTGTCAAAATTGACATAAAAGAGTTCTTAAAACAAATATTATATTATTAATTGATATTAAATTCCTAAAAATCTAAGGTTCGGCCAAGAGACTAATATTATGATAGGTTAATCATTAATGGACCACTTGGGGGTCTCTTGAATGTATATAGTAAGTTTATTAACCATATTATATAAAAATACAAAGAGACATTGTAAAAGTGAAACTAATTAACTTAGAGTTAATACTTAAAGATAAGGTTAATAAACGTACCCAAACCTGTCTAAATTCTATTGGATGAGTTGTTTTCGACCTATCCCCACCTCATCCTTTGAATAGTCAACTTTGGAGCCTTTAGAAACCGAATATGAATTTATTATAAATTAATATTTCTAGCTTTTCCAAAGGTGCCCCTCACCCCTCTTATAAAAGGGCACTCCTCCTTCTCATTTCTTCACACCTCTCAAGCCACTTGGCTCATCCAAACTCTGCCCAAATAAGCTCCCCACATCCCTCTCCTCCTCCTTGAAGCTTCCCCTTAGGCAGAAAGCATTTCAAGAAGTCCTTTGGTTCCAACGAAAGTGAGTTACCTAGATTAAAGGTTACGATTTCTCTTAAATTATTTTCATTTATTTTGCTTCTCCAAACCCCAAACTCTTTTTATTTCCTTTCTTTTGTAACAACACCAGTATCCAAAATATACTAGGATGTTGTTATAAGAAGGATTCAAACTACACATACACACAACTCCATCTAATGGATGATGAACATAATGTTTCTGTGGATGGAAAACTAACGCCTCACGAAACGATGATTGTTCAAATACATATTACCGCCTCTCATGGTGGCCATTATGATGGCACTGTAATTAAATATGATATTAATGATATATATTTTATATATAAGCTTCTGTAATTCCATTTTATTTCATACCATTATTCGTTTCATGTTGTATATACATACGATAATTTCATTTGAGGAAGTGCGGACTACCGCCCCCTTAAAATGATATGACTCGTTCATACCACACATGGAACGTATAAAGGATGGTGTTAATGAACTTAAGTAACATATATAAAATATTATATTATACTGGAATAGTAATATACCTATGTATCATTTGGATTTGATTCTTTTAAAATGAAAATTAAATGGAAGTAGCGTTCGTGCGTACGTACGGACTACCGTCTCCACGAACGCGATGAGATTCATTCTCCATCGTATCCATTCAAGTATAATTATCATTTGATGATTTAAAAATGATGTTTAAGGACTGGATATCATTCTGGATATGAATAAGATACAACAACCATGGCTTATGTAACAAAACATATAAAAGAAAATGAGTAAGTTAACTCCCGAAACGACGATAATTCTAAGATATTATTAACAAATCAATGTTAAAAGATCATATATGATATCATATTAATATATATGATTCTTGTATAATTTAATAACAACTATTTCACCATTATACAGGAGGTTAACCTACCCCAACCAAGGAAAAGTACAAGGTAAGGGTTATTTCACAATCTCTTCATTATCCGAGGTTGTTTTTACGTAAAAATCTACTGGGATCTCGTTATCATCCACATCCATGTTTCTTCAAAATTTATTTCAAAACATTTTTACAAGAATATGTGTTAAAGTCATTTATACCCTTGTTTGACTTTTTATAAGAGGTTTATAAAGGAATATTTCTGTCGTTTTCAAAACAAGGTCCTTTTTAACCTTTTTGACAGAATTGAGGTAAGAATGTTTTTTTAACTTATACGGCGGGTGCGGTTATTTTACGCCGTTATAAAATTTTCAAAGCTTTCCTTACAAGCTTATAAGAATATTTTCAAAGAAAATGTTTTATTTTATATGGATCTTAAATGATTTAAAAATAAAAGGAGATATTTCTTTAAAAAGAATTTTGATTTCATCTATGTCAACATCCTTTGATGGATTTTAAGATTATTTGAAGTTGATTTATTATGATACAAAACTTCTATATTGTATTGAAGGTTTTGTGTTATGTTTGACTGTGGATGTGCTATTTTTATACCATTCATAGTTTATGGTGAAATTATTGACATTTCGTATGCTAGTTTTAATCCGAATGTTTATGTTATATTTCAAAACTTTTCTTCAGATGAATGTGCTAAACAAGTATGTTCCGGGTTGGGGACCGGTAAAAGTAAGCCCTCCAGGTTGGGGACTGCTAAAAGTAAGCCCTCCAGGTTGGGGACTGGTTAAAGTAAGCCCTCCAGGTTAGGGACTGGTAAAAGTATGCCCTCCGGGTTGGTGTCCGGTTATTAGAGGCACTCCGGGTTGGTGTCCGGTTATTAGAGGCACTCCGGGTTGGGTTCCGGTTAGAAGTAACCCCTAGGTCTTGGGATGAGGCCTAGACAAAGAAATTAATGTTTAGCATTATGCATTCCAACATTATGAAAGTGGTTATTAATTTTTTCATGTGATTATTCGATTAGTAGAATATCCATGTGAACAAGTAAATGGCATTATTTCATTTTACTTTTGCCATACTGTGTTGAAGTTCAATTTTAAAAGGCTTTTGTTTTAGTTATACATTGCCTTAAATGTTTATTCTTATTTATGAATGTTCCGCTATATTGTTATCCTTACTGGGCATTTGAGCTCACCCCTTTTCTATGTTTTATTTTTCCCAGGTAGTGAAGAAGTAAATTATGAATGACTTGCAGGGATATTATGAGGGGTTAATAGTGTGGATATGAAGACTTTGTTGTTGTAGTAGTTTTTCACTTTGAAATGTAATGTAAAACTTTATGATTATATCTAGTGTTTCCAAGGCTACTAAACCAATCGGTCTTTCGAGATTTGATCTTCTTGTGATCATGCCAATGTTACGAAGTAAGGCACCGACTCTGGGTAGCTGGGGTCGGGGCGTTACATTATGGGTCAATATAATCTCAAAAATAATTTTTTTAGAAAGTTTTAGGTCACATTATTTCCTTTATCTTTTGAATTTAACCCTTTGTTAATCCCTTTAACTCTTAATATGACAACATGGATTTTTACTCTTTAAGGGTTAATGTGTTACTATAAAATGCCAAAAGAAACCTTAATGAGTCGTGTATGAAAATTTTATCCTTATATCAGTAATTTGGGAGATTTTTAGTTTTTTAAGATTTTTATATCATTAAATAAAATATTATTTATTTTAAAAGATCATTAAAGTCAATTTTGACACTATTCAATTATTGACTTTTTAAAAATGTCTATACAGAAGATAAATTCAAAAATAATTTGTTTAATACATCACAAATATGTCTCGGTAATTGAAGAAATTAATTAATGGCATTAATTATATCAAATTATATTTATTTTACTATTTTTAATAACATATATTTGATTTGTCCATTAATTAAATAATTATAGCATCATCATTGGGCAAGACCTTAATTTAATTATTTCTTACAAAAAAATAGAAAATAAATTATCATGATGAATATAAAAATTTTATCTTTCCACTTACTATTTATAGTCGAACATATCCCCTACATAAACCCATATTAAAAATATTTAACTTGCTTAAAATGAAAGTATGAAAAATTTGACTTTTCTTTGAATAAAATACTATAAATGGATTTGAGTCATAATAGTTGATAAAAGAGGCCCTAAAATAAGTAAAAAGATTATTTTGGTCTACATTCACTCATCCAATAAAATTAGGATATGTTTTATTGTAATATTATAATATTTATAAAATTATTTTTACCATTAATTACCCAATTCACCTTTGACCGTGGTAATAAAAAATTACCAAAGATTACCAATAATATTTTGTAAAAAAATGAAAGGGATAATTATTTTTAAAAAATAACTTATTTTTCAAAATATTTAACCCATTTTTAAAAATTAAATACAAATAAAAGGATAAAATTAATTTAAAATTAGTCTTGTTGACAGAATGAGGGAACATGTTTTTAAAGTAAAAACATTCAAAATATTGAAATGTCTTAATATCCAAATTAAATGTAAAATTGATTACAATTACCTTTATTTTACTAAATGATAAAAATTTGTCTAATTATACTTTAAAACCAATTAAAAATATAATTTAACATTATAAATTATTTAGATGAAAAATCTATTTTCAATTAAAATATAATATTTTATTATTATTAATCAAAACATGGAACTTATCATAAAAATACCAAAAAATTAAACCCAAGTATATTTTTATATTCCTATTTAAAATATGAAGTTTATTTTTTCAAATATAATTTATAAAATTTTAAAAACTAGACTTAAAATAAGTGTTCCATCAAAAGGTGGTAAAACTGTCTTTAGAAAAATATAGTATTTTAATGCATAAAATTGGATTTATTATTATAATTTTACTATAAAGTAATTTGGATGAATCTAATAATATTTGATTAAATATATAATATAGAAATTTCATAATTTGATTAATACTACTAATTCCAACACATTTAATGGCTAATTTATAATAATATTCCATTGTTTGATTAAGATGGGTGTTGCATGCATCGTAAGCTTTGAGAAAGATTGAATTTAAATAGTGAAATACCATAAAATCTTAGGGTATCACATGCTACCATTCTAAAATAAATTGCAACCTGTAAATTCAAAATTTCACTTCAAAAATAAATGGTTGATACTTGATAATTTCTTTGTGGGAAACCAACATTGAAAATAGGGTTAATAAAACATCCTCTTAATAAGAGCGAAAGGGATATGTGATGGTTACCACAAAATTGTGCTGTCGAATAAGAAATAATTAGTGGAAATAAAAAACTAAGACATATAAGAGAAATCAAACCATCATGTTCTGATGGATAGTGTTAGAGAAGATGGTTATTATAAAGTATACCCTCACAAAATCATAAATTTGTGATAGTTTAAAGAGGTCATTGATTTCATGGAATTAAAATTAAATGAATAAAATTTTCATTCAAAATTTCTTTCTTATAGTTGAGGGATTATTTAGTTATCCAAACTAGTACTTTGGAAAATAATTTTACTTGATTTTGTTTCATGTTATAATCATGATCTTATCATTTTTTTGTGCTTCTATATATTTTCACTTCATCTCTTATGCTGAGAAATGGGTATTCAAGTTGAATTTTTCATATGTGAAGCACTTTAATAAATCATAAGATCCACCAGTCATTCCATCAACCTTTAAATATTTACTAAAACATCTTTTGAAGAATATATCCAATAAATAATAATATAACCTCAAATAAAAACCTCCAATGTTCAACTTTTTCCATTCCAGCCTTAATAATCATCCAAAATACTATTGTCCAAATTCATTAACCAAAAAGGTCTTTAAATTTACAAAATCAATCTTAACATCAGATTACCAAAAAATAATAAACCTTTATGTAATAAAAAAACATAAATATCCAAAATTAAAAATTATTACTCAAACTTCAATAAAAGATTATCATAAAATAGTTATCCTTCCGAAAAAATATTCTATATTAAGATTGAGGCAAAAAAATATAATAAGGATATAATTATATAGTGTTCCAAATAACATTAATCAATATTAATGAATTATACCAAAAATTTAATTGTATAAATCACATAATCTCCCTGATATTCCCTTAAAATCATAAATTACAATAATTACACAATAAAATCATATTTGACTCCAAAATGCAATTAAACCTTTATAACTCAAAATATTATTTTTTATCGTAATATTATAGGATTCCCAAAATAGATAAAGTCTTCTAAAATAAAATTAACCACTTAATCTGTAAATCATTTTGCAATTCTAGGTTTATCTATTTAATAAAATAAATGTCTCTAAAATAAAAATAACCTTTATCAATTAGATATTTTAACTAAAAAAAGTAATACTAACCTTGACTTCATGTAGGCTAGTGACAGGTTCTGCACCGTAGTCACCCTTCAGTTGTGGGTTAAAACCCTGTGGACTTGTTGGACGCAACAAGTCATCACTTAGCATATAAGTTATCCTTTTTATAAAACCATTTTAATAAATCTTCAAAAATAAATATGATGGTCATCCTTGAATTATAGTTAATCACTAAATAGACTTTTAACTATGTTTTTCAATGCAACCCCAATTCATAAATACTTCATACATTTATTTCCACATAGGTCCTTCCTTTATATATTTTATCCTATAGAAGACGTAATTAACTCGGGTAATGACTAGGTTCCACATTTTTAAGGAAATTAACTACAAATCAATTTTTAGGATGTTTTTTATTTCCTTTTATCGTACTCTTCATTTTTTATTAGAAATTATTTGCTTTATGTCCTTTTTCCCACATATAAACCATTAATATATTCTATGAAGACACTTTTTTGGGTGTCTCCTTCTACATTTCTTTCATGATGAAAATTGAGCCTTCTTTTCTCTATGGTCTCCACTACTGGAGCTCTTAACAGACTCCATCCTTTACCTTTTTGGTGAGTTCAGGAGTTGGTTAAGGTATTTATTGTTAATAATATTTCGAGAAAAATAATTAGGCATGAACATGATATCTTTCACTCTTATAAATAACCCATTTGTTTTATCATTACCACCACCATGTCCTTAATGTCCAATACTAACATCACTCTTTCGGGTTCCAGCCATTGAGTAAAAGAAGAATTCATAGTGTGAGTAAAAATAATCACAGTGATAAAAATATATAATCATATATAGGATATCATGACTCTTAATGTTAAATCCTTAACATATTAGGTTTAACCTAGGTTATTCATTTTCATTATATATTAAAATCCTTCAAAATGGTTTTTAATGAAAATGTGAATTATCTTAAGCATATCCCATAGGAGTGTTAAACCAAGTGCGCAGTAAGGCTCATTATCTTGTACTAGGTTATGCTCAAGTTAGGCCCAACACAGATTTTTAGAGATGTTACCCCTAGGAACATATGTTCTAGAAACACATCCAATTGTATTTTCCATACTTAGATGTATTTTTAGTAAAACCACATAATCGCTATATAAATAAAACTTTATTATGTTATTTTATACATATCCTCATATTATACATTAGTTCTATGTTCCCTAATCAATGTTTTCCTAAATCTAGTTCCCAAGGTTTCTACTAAACTTCCTATGATACCAACTATAGTGACCTAACACCTATATACATGAATCTAGTGTCTAATACCATTAAATTTTTATACTTACAAGGAAATGTAGCCTGAAGGGCCAACCAATTTAGTAGTATTGGTAAATTAGATACATATATGAAAATTTTATTAAAAATGAGTTCCCAAATTAAAACTTATTTTTTCAAGGATAACTTTATTCCAAATCTCACAGCCTTGAATATCATTCTTAGTACACTTCTAGGATTCTTGGGGAAGGAAAAAAAATAAGGGTGAGCTCAAATGGTCAGTAAGGGTGAGTAAAACGGAACCATTAATGAATTATTGAAAATAAATCAACATGGAAGGGTAAATAACTGATACCACATTCCATTAAAATAACTGGATAAGGCATAATAAATATTGATTGGTAATTAACTAAAACACATTCCATTTAATCAATAAATTGAGAATTAAATGCATCCATATATTTTATCATATGAAAAACTAATTGATAATAATAATGGTAATTGAAATATCTATTAAATAAATGCATAATTATTGGATGTCATGTCCAAGGAACATGAAATCCTATACCATCAAGAAATTTAAAAATAAGGTTTAATACAAAAGTCAGAAACCTATTTAATTTGAGTAACTAATTTTTATCATGAGAACCTATTAATGCATCGAATGTCTATATAATTTCTGGGCCACACCCATCATTTCTAGTCCAAATCATTCCTCATATCAATTTATCTATTTAGTTAATAATTAATAATCCTTATCAAATATCCTTATTGAATAAATAATATGGATTTATCAATAATTCCCCAGCAGAGTATAAGTAACAATAAGGGTTTTTGATGTTGATGAATGTAAATACTGCAAAAATATCATAAAAATATTCTTAAGGAAAATGACCATTAAACATTACAAAGTGTCTCATACCGCTTTGAAACATTTGAATCATAATTCCCATTAAGTAATAACATTAAATAAAACTTATAATATCATAAAAATAATAATATTTATGATATAACCTGTCAAAAGGGAATTATATATAGAATATAAAATAAACTAGGTGCATAAAATTACAATATGCCTTAATGAAATCAAATTGAGATAAAATCCCTTACAAATTTGTAATCATTTATTAAAAGGCCACACATTTATAGAAGAAAATATTTTATTTGAAAATAATACTATAAAATTGTAAAGTAATATTCAAAACATTATGGTTCCATGAAGAAAGGAAAATTCATTCATGCCGCATAAGTTAAAAAAATATTCCTTTTACTTTTTATGAAAATACATAAAGTACATTATTTTAGAAAATGAAAAAAAATTCATTTTAAAGAATTTTTTAGAATATAAAAAAGGGGTAAAAATGAATTTAAAAAATAATTAAATAATTATAAAAAAAATTGAAAACATTTTTAGAAAAAACTTACAAGGAAGAGAAATATTCCTCAGTGGATACTTGAACACAAACAACCTCGAATTACGATGAGATTGGGAAATAAAACCTTATCGATTTGGTAACTTTTGAACCATAAATCATCTAAAATATAGATAATCAAATGGATATGTAAATATCTATAAATTTAACTACATGGTTAATTGAATAAATTCATGGTAGTTATATACACCACACAAAATAAATGAGTGGGGAATATGGCATAATTCCCACAGAAATAAAAGCAAGACTAGAAATCCCCTTACTTTATATATTGAATCACATTGTACTTGTTCAGAAATCCTATATGATAAATATAGGTGTATTATACTTATTTAAAAGAACCATATTAATTTATATAATACCATATATGATTTACTTATGAATTTATATTATTCGATTTTTAACAATTTGATGTTAAACTTACATTTTGGGCAGTAAACGCTTTATTTTTCGCATGTGTTTTGATTTTTTATATTTTCAAAAATCATAATTATATCATGATTTCATAATATATATAGTTATTTCCATGACACAAATATCATATATATTCATTATATATTTATTTATATTAATCTCTAAAATATAGAATTAGAAAACAAAATACATCGTTCATGGAGACTGTAGGTCGTACGTACGCATTAATATTGTTTCTATTTTCTTATAATATTGAAATAAAGATGGTAATTAATATAATTATACTATGATTAATATTTTATATAAATAATATGAATACACAAAACCCATCCTTAATATATTCCATGTTAGTGTGAATGAATCACGTCATTTTGAGTAGGTGATAGTCCACACATCCACAAACGACGTTTTTGTATTTATACAGGATGGAAATAATGAAGGAATGTGTTATATAATAATAATTTAAAATAAATAAATAATAATTATAATATAAAATCATAATTCCATTGTTATTCCCAACATGAAAGGTGGAAATGGAAGAACAAACAGTATTAGTTCGCGATGTGAAAGTCCTCCCTACACACAAATGATGATTGTGTATCCCATTTGATGGAAGTGTGTATGAGTACAGGTTGAAAAATTAATATAACATCATCTAAGTATATTTAGGATACTTTATTTATTGTATATACATTAAATAAAAATAATTTAATGGGTTTAAGGAAGAAATAAAACAAAAAATATTTATTGATGAATGTTACCTCTTCATTGGTTATCTTCTTTCTAATATTCCCAAAAGAAAATATTTGGTTGGATTTATGCCCAAATTAAGGATTATAAGATGAATTTGAAGAATTTTGTAGGATAAATTTAAAAGGTTTTTTCAATATATAAGGTTCAAAGTGGTGTGAGGAAGTGAGGGAGGAGGATCCCTTTTATAATTGAGGTGAGTGTCACTTTTGGAAACTCCAAAAATATTTAATTATTATAAAATAATATTCAATTAAAAATTAATTTAAAGTGATTTATTTATAATATAAGATATTTATGGGTTAATAAAATCTCAACCAATAATTTTTATAATGTTTTAGGTTATATTATTACCTTTATATTTTGACTTTAACATTCTGTTAAACCCTTTAACTCTTACTATGACAACATGGATTTTCACTCTTTAAGGGTTAATATAGTTAATATAAAATGACAAAAGAAACCTAAATGATTAATGGATGTAATTTATGACCTTATATAAATCATTAGGGTGATTTTTATTTTTTTATGATATTTATATCATTTAATAAATGGTTATTTATTTTAAAGTATCATTAATGTCAATTTTGACACTATTCAATTCTTGACTTTTTAAAAATATCAATACAGTAGATAACTTCACAAAAAAACATTAATGCATCACTAATATTTCTAGTTAATATATTAAATTAATTTATCACATTAATTATATCAAATTACATTTATTTTAATATTCTTAATAACATTTATTTGATATGTCCACTAATTAAACAATTACTGCATCATCATTGGGAAAGACTTTAATTTAATTATTTTTTTCTCAAAAATATAAAATAAATTATGATTATGAATATAAATATTTTATCTTTACGATTACTCTTTATAGATGAACATATCCCTACATAGCCTCATATTAAAAATATTTAACTTGTTAAAAAAAGTATGAAATAATTGACTTTTCTTTAAATAAAATACTATAAATGGATTAGAATCATCCATGTTGATCCAAGAGGCGATAAAATCTATCCAAGGATTATTATGTTCTACATTCACTCATCCAGTAAAACTAGGATATGTGTTTTGGTAATTTTTTGTTATTTATAATATTATTTTTACCCTTAATTACCCGATTTTCACTTAACCGTGGTAATAAAAATTACCAAAGTTTACTATATATATTTTGTAAAAAAATAAAAGGGATATATTTAATAAATTTTTAAATTATTATTTAAAATATTTAATCCATTTTTATAAATTAAAAACACATAAAAGGATAAAATTAATTTAAAATTAATCATGTTGATGGAACGAGAGAATAAGTTTTTAAAGTGAAAACGCTTAAAAGATTGAACTTTTTTCATTTCAAAATTCAATGTAAAATTTATTACAAGGACCTTTATTAGATTAAAAAATTGATCTAATTATACTTTAAAACCAATTAAAAATATAGTTTATCACTACAAAATTTTTAAACAAAAAATTTATTTTCAATTAAAATGATTTTTTTACTATTAATCTAAATATGAAACTTATCAGAAAAATATCAAAAAATTAATCCAAAGTAAATTTTTATATTCCTATTTAAAATAACAAGTTTATCTTTCAAATATAGTATATAAAATTTTAAAAACTATACTTAAAACTAGTGTTCCGTCAAAATGAGTTAAAGCTGTCTTTAGAAAAATATAGTATTTTCATGCATAAATTTTTTTAATTATTATTTATTTCCTATAAAATAATTTGTATGAATGTAAAAATATTTCATTAAATATATAATATATAATTTTCATAATTTTTTTAAAACTATACATTCCAAAAAATTTAACGGTTAGTTTATAATAATGTTTCATTATTCATTTAAGATGGGTGTTGCATACAATATAAGCTTTTAAAAAGATTAAAATTAAAAAAATACATACTATAAAATCAATGGGTATTAAATTATACCATACCTAAATAAATTTAACTTCAAAAATAAAAGGTTGATACTTGAAAATTCTTTTGTGGGAAACCCACATCAAAAATAGGGTTAATAAAACATCCTATTAATAAGAGCGAAATGGATATGTGAAGGTTATAAAAAATGGTCAATTGAATATGAAATCATTAGTGGAAAGCAAAAACTAATACATATAATAGTAATCAAACCATCATGTTCTAATGGATAGTGTTAGAGAACAGGGTCATTATAAAGTCTACCCTCAAAAAATCAAAAATTTGTGATGGTTTAAAGAGGCCATTGATTTATTTGAAAGAAAAATAACTGAATAGAATTCTCATTCCACATTACTTTTCTATAGTTGGGGGATTATTTTATTATCCAAACAAGTACTTTGGAACATATTTTTACTTGATTTCATTTCAAGTTATAATCATGATATTATCCTTTGTATGTGATTTTATCTATTTTTACTTCATCTATTACGCTGATAAATGGATATTCAAGTTGAATTTTTTTACCTAAAGCAATTTAATGAATCATAAGATTCCCCGGACCTTCCATCAACCTTTAAATATTTACTGAAACCGATTTTTTTAAGAACGAATCCAATAAATCATAATATAACCTCAAAAAATAATATCCAATGTTCAAATTAATCCATTCCAACCATAAGACACGTCCAACATACTTCATTCAAAAATCATTATCAAAAAAATGTCTCTAAATTTAAAAAAATAAATCTTAACATCATATTAACTAAAAATAATAAACCTTTATATGATGAAAAACAACATAAATCCCAAAAAGTAAAAATAATTACTCAAAGTAAAAAATAATTCAAAAAATAATTATCTTTTCTAAAAAATATTCTATATTAAAATTGAGACCCAAAAAAATCATAAGGATTTGATCATATTGACTTCCAAATAACATTAATCAATCTTAAAGTATTATACCAAGATTTTAATTGGATAAATCCCATAATATCGAATATATTTCCATAAAAAACCTGAATTACCATAATTACATAATAAAATCATATTTGACTCCAAAATATAGTTCAACCTTTATTCATCAAAATATTATGTATATCATAATATTATGGGATTCCCAAAATAGATAACGTCTTCTAAAATATAATTAACCACTTAATCACCAAATCATTTTCCAATTCCATGTTTATCTATTTAATAAAAAAAATGTCCCTAAATTAAAGAAAACCATCATACACTATATATTTTAACTAAAAAATGTAATAATAACCATGAATTCATATAGTATAGTGGGGGATGTTTCACCCTTGTCACCCTTCAGTTCTGGGTTTAAACCCTTTGGACTTGTAGGATGAAACAATTCATCACAGAGCATAAAAGTTATCCATTATCTAAAAACTTATTAATATAGCTTCCAAAATAAATTTGATGGTCATCCTTGAAATAAGGTTAATCACTAAATAGACGTTTTACTATGTTTTTCAATACAACCCCAAAACATAAAAACTTCATCCATTTAATTCCACATAGGTCTTTCCGGTCTAGATTTTATCCTATAGAAAAGGGAATTGGCTTAGGTAATGCCAATTTTCCCCATATTTAAGGCAATAAACTAAAAATGGATTCTTAGGACGAGTTTTATTTCTTCCATCATACTCTTCATTTTTTCTCCACAATTATAAGCTTTATTTACTTTTTTCCAACACATAAAACATTTCTGTATTCTATAGAGACACTTTATTGGATGTATTCTTCCACATTTATTTCATGAGGAATATTGAAACTTCTTTTCTCAATGGTCTCCACCAATGGAGATCTTAACATACTCCATCCTTTTCTTCTTTGGTGAGTTTAGAAGTTTGTTAAGGTATATATTGTTAATCATATTTTAAGAAAATTGATTACACATGAACATGATATCTTTAAATCCTATCAATATCCCATTCAGTTTCTCATCACCACCACCTTGTCCTTCATGTTCAATATTAACATGAATCCTTCAGGTTCTAGCTGTTGACGAAAAGCAGAATTCATAGTGTGAGTAACAATAATCGTAGTGATAAAAATGTATAATCATATATAGAATATCATTACTCTTTATGATCGATCCTAACCACTTTAGGTTTAACCTAGGTTCTTAATTTTCATCATATCTTCATATCCTCCATAATGGTTTGTAAAAAAAATATGAATTATTTTCAGAATATCCATATAGAGTGTTAAACCAGGTGCAAAGTAAGGCCCATTATCATGTACGAGGTTATGCTTAAGTCAGGCTCAACACATATTTTTGAATATGTTACCCCTAGGTATATATGTTAAAGAACCACAACTACTTGTAGTATCCAGATGTGTATATATTTCTTGGAAAACCACACAATCTCTATCTAAATAAAACATTAGTATGTTAGTCTAAAATTATCGAAAAATTATACCTTAGTGTTATGTTTCATAATCTATGTTCTCCTAAATCTAGTTCCCAATGTTGTTGTTAATCTTCCTATAATACCAAATATAGTGACCTCACTCCCGTATAATTGAATCTAGTGTCTAATACCATTACATTGGCATGATTATAAGGAAGTACTACATGAAGGACCGATCAATTAAGTAGTATTGATAAACTAGATACATATATGAGATTGTTATTATAAATTAATACAGAAATTAAAACATATTTTTTAGGATAAGTTTATTCCATATAGCACAACCTTGAATATCATTCCTAGTACACATCTTGGATTCATAGGGAAGGAAAAAAATAAGGGTGATCTCAAATGCTCTGAAAGGGTAAGTAAAATAGAAGTGTTAATGAATTATTGAGAATAAATCAACATAGCATGGTAAATAACCGATACCACATGACATTAAAAAAATTGGATAAGTCATAATCAAAATCAAAAGGTAAGTAACCGAAACACATGCCATTTAATCAATAAACTGAGAATGAAAATCATCCATATATTTTATTATATGAAAAACTCGTAGATAGTAATAATTATGAATGAAATATATATGAAACAAATCCATAATTATTTGACATATTGTCTGAGGAACATGAAATCCTATACCGCCAAGAAATTTCAAAAGATGTTTTAAAACCATAGGTAGAAACCCATTTAATTTGAACAACTAATTTTTCAAATGAGAACCTGTTGATGCATCGAATGGCTATATGATTTCTCGGCCCCACCCATCACTTATAGTCCAAATCATTCCTCAAATCGAGTAATCGATTTAGTTAATAATTAAAACTCCTTATCAAATATCCTTATTTAATAAATAATATGGATTTATCAATAACTCCCCAGTGGAGGATAAGTAACAATAAGTATTTTTGAGGTTTATGAATGGAAATACTACTGAAATATCATAAAAACATTCTTAAGTAAAATAATCCTTAAACATTCCAAAGAGTCTCATACCACTTTGAAATATGTAAATTATTATTCCCATGAAGAAATAACATTAAATATAACTTAAATATCATGAAAATAATGTGTTTCATGATATAACATGTAAAAAGGGAATTATATACACCATATAAAATAAACTGGGTGCAAAACATTACAGAATGCCTCAAAGAAATAAAATTAAGAGGAAATCCCTTACCAAATTGTAATAATTTATTAAAAAGGATGCACATTTAAAGAATAAAATATTTTATTTAAAAATACCCTTGTAAAATTAAAAAGTAAGATAAAAAAATAGGGTATCATTATGGCAGGAAATTCCATATGTGTCATATAAGTTAAAAGAAACATTACTTTTACATTAGTAAGAAATGCAATAAAGTACCTAGTTTTGGAAAATGACAAGAAGATTCATTTTAAACCATTTTATAGAATGGAAAAAAGAGGTAAAATGACTTTAAAAAATAATTAGAGAATAGTAAAAATGTTTTTGAATAAATTTTTTGAAAACACTAACATGGAAGAGAAATATTCCCTAGTGGAATCTTAAACAAAAAATAACCCTGAATAAAGATAAGATTTTGAAACAACCCCTTACCAATTGGGTAAATTTTGAACCATAAATAACATAAAATAGATATAATAAAATTTATATTTAATTATCCATAAATTTAGTGAAAAGTATCATATAAGAAATTCATTGGAATTATATACACCACAAAAAATAAATGAGTTGTGAATATGGCATAAGTCTCGCAAAAATAAAAGTGAGGCTAAAAATCACCTCACCTTATGTATTGAATCTCATTATACTAATAAAACCCTCCTATATAATAAATATATGTTTATTATACATCTATCATAGAACCATATTAATTTCTATTATACCATATATGATTTACTTATTCTTTATATTACCCATTTATTAACATTTATGTTAAAGTTATGTTTTGGGTAATAACTAATTTGTATTTCCCATGTATTTTGATTTGTTATATTTTTTACACTATTAATTATATAATTATTTAATCATATGAAGAATTATTAACATGAAATAGATATCATATATTTTCTGTATATTTTTATTTATATTAATCTAGAAAAGATAGAATTTGAAAATTAAATACACTATTCATAGAGATGGTAGGCCATACATATGCATGAACATTGTTTCTATTATCTTATCATATTGAAAGAAATAAATTAATAAATATAAATCCAGATTATTATTATATAATATATATCATATAAATGCACTAAAATCATCCTTAATATACTCCATGTAAAATGTGAACGAATCACATCCTTTTGAGGAGGCGGTATTCCACACGTCCAAAAACGAAGTTATTATATTTTCAAAAATTGGAAAGCATGAATGTATGTGTTATATAAAAATTAAACAAGCATAAATAAATCATAAATATCATATGTATAATATTAAAACCTAATTTCCATCATTATTACCAAATAACAAAGTTGGTAATGAATGAACGAATGACATCGATTCGCGAGGCTGTAGTCAACATTACACAAAAAATATGATTGTGTATCCCTTTTGATGGATGTGTGTTTAAGTGAAGGTATAAACATTAATATAAAAAAATATAAATATATTTAGTGTACTAATGTTATTATATATACATTAAACAAATATAATTGAAGGGGTTTAAGGAAGAAATAAAAAAATGCTTTTTGGTGAATATTACCTCTTCTTTCGGTATCTTCTTTTAATTTTCACAAAAGAACCTATTTGGTTGTATTTATGCCCAATGTAAGGATTTTAGGATGAATTTAGAGAAATTTTTATGAG
Organism: Viscum album; assembly: GCA_963277665.1. Taxonomy (NCBI): domain Eukaryota; kingdom Viridiplantae; phylum Streptophyta; class Magnoliopsida; order Santalales; family Viscaceae; genus Viscum; species Viscum album. The sequence continues at coordinate 915,341,561 of OY728165.1, forward strand.
AAATTGGAATGTTTTATTTTGACATATAGGGATTATGGAGGTGCGAGGAAGTGATTTAGGAGGTCACCTATTATAATTGGGGTGATGGATATTTTTGGAAACTCATAAAATATTAAATTAAGATAAATTAATATTCATTTCTAAATGTCTCTAAAGTGAGTTATTTATACAATAATATGTGTACGGGTATAAATAAATTAAAAATATCTTTTTTATACATTTTTTGTCACATTATTACCTTTATCTTTTGACTTAACCCTTAGTTGAACCCTTTAACTCTTACTGTGACCACCTGGGTTTTTACTCTTTAAGGGGTAATATACATACTATAAAATGACAAAAGAACCATAAATGAGTCATGTATAAAATTATAAACCCAATATAAATTAGTTTGAGGGATATTATATTTTTATGAATTTAATATCATTTAATAAAATATTATTTATTTTAGAAATCATTAATATAAATTTTGACACTATTCATTTCTTGACTTTTTAAAAAACTTCTATACACAAGATAAATTAGACAAAAACATTTAATATATCATTAATATGTCTAGGTTATCTAAAAAATTATTTTATTACATTAATTATGTCAAATTATATTTATTTTATTATTTTTGATAACATTTATTTGATATTTCCATTAATTAAACAATTATTTTATCATTACTATGCAAGCCTTTAATTTAATTATTTATTACCTAAATATTTAAAGTAAATTATCATGGTGAAAATTAAAAATTCAACTTTAAAATTAGTATTTATAGTTGACCATATCCACTCTATAACTTCATATTAAAATTATTTAACTTGTTAAAAATAAATGTATGACAGAATTGAATTTTCTTTGAATAAAAACTATAAATGGATTAAAATAATCCAAGTTGATCCAAGAGGCCATAAAATAGTCCCATGGATGATTTTTGTTAAAATTAACTAGTAAATGTAAATTGAGACAAGTTTTTGTGTAACTTAATAATATTATAATATTATTGTTACCATTAATTATCTGATTTACCCTTTACCAAGGTTCTAAAAATTACCAAATTTTACTATTCATATTTATCCAAAAATAAAAGGGTCTTATTTACAAAATTTAGAAATTTGGATTCCAAATATTGAATCCATTTTCATATATTCATAACACATAATTAGATAAAATTAAAATATAATTAATCTTATTAACAGAACGAGAGAATATGTTTTTAAAATGAAAATGTTCATAATATTGAAATATTTTTATGTCCAAATTCAATGTGAAATTTATTCCAATAATCTAAATTATTATAAATGATAAAAATTCATCCAATTAAACTTTAAAAATAATTTAAAATACAATTTTCCACTACAAATTATATAGATGAAAAATTTGTTTTCAATTAAAATGCAATATTTTATCATTATTCATCAAGACATGAAACTCATTATAAAAATGCCAAAAATTCAACCAAAGAAATTTTTTATATAATAATTTTAGAAATTAATTTTATTTTTTAAAATAGAATTTATAATAGTCCAAAACTAGTTTTAATACAAGTAATCTATCAAAAGGCTATAAAACTGTCTTAAAAAACCACATCCTTTTAATGTGTAAAATTAGATTTATTCTTATCCTATTATTATAAAATAATATGGATGAATGTAAAATTTTTTATTAAATAAATAATATATAAAATTCATAATTTTGTAAATAATATTCATCCCTGCCAATTTAATGGATAGGTTATAAAAATATTTCATTATTTGTTTAAGCTAGGTGTTGCGTGCAACGTAATATTTCAAAAGGATTAAATTTAAATAGAGACATACCATTAAATATTGGGGTGTTACAACATGTAGTGATCCAAGACATAGCCAACCACCATCTGGCCAACTAAACCTCAAATATTTTTAATAAAGGTATCAAATTATAAAGGTTATGATGTTAGGTATCTCAAAAATCTCAGATGTTAGGTATTAATAACAATCAAGAAACCTCTTGTATAACAATTATCACATGATATTCCAGGTGATATACTTTGTCATGTCAATCCATGATAATAAGTATCTATTAATTATCTCATGAGTTTATTTTTTATATCACATACAACTCTTTGTATCGATCACAAGATTCTAATCATGATAATATTAACATATCATAATAACCTACAATACTCTATGATGATAATTTATTAGGGATAAAAAAATTTCTTACTTTGATGGGGTATTATCATTCCACTATTCATTTAATTTTAATATAGTAGACATGAATGGATGATAAATGGAGAATGAATTTATTATAAAACCTTGATACATGTTAAAACCATTACATCTAATATCTCATGTTTTTAATACCAAATCATTTACTATGATCCTCATGATTTTTCTACACCAATGGGTTTATAAATTTTTTCTATACATTTTAATTTATATCCACCCAAATGATCTATATATCACCCCTCTCAATGATGTATTAAATGAGATGATATTATTTTAGGATGTGTTTGGTCCTTTGGAAAGAATGGGGTTCCAAGGCTATATAAATAACACCATTATTTCATATTAAGGACGATTACTCCATAGATACTAGGAATCTCACCATGTTCAATGATTGAATTATTGATTCTAAGAGCTTCTTTCATAGAATCTGATGCAGTGATGTATTCTGCTTCTATTATTGAGTATGTGGTAGTGGATTATTTCAAAAACTTCTAACTATTATAACTACTATTTATGTAATAAGAAAACCAAACTAAGAATTCATATTATCATTTTCATATTTGAACCTAGCATCAACATAATCCCTTATAATAAGCTCATCATATTCTCCAATGACCAATAATACATCCATACTTATTCTCAAGTACTTAATGATATTATTGGTAGAAATCTAGTGACTCTCACCATAATTAAATTTTTATCTATTTTTCATACCTAAAGAATATATGAAATTGGGTAAAGTACATAAAATGAACTACATGATGAATCCTATATTGAATGTGTAAAGGATCATATCCATAATTCCTAACACTTTAGAATGATTTTGAATCTTCCTAAGATATATTCCATGAAAAACATCTAAATATCCCTTCATAGAGTTCTCGATGATGAACCATTTTAGAGCTTCATCAATATATGTGTTTTGAATCAATCCAAGAAACCAATTTAATCTATCTCAATAAATCTTCATAGAAAGTATGTATACTACTTCACTCATGTATTTAATTGAGATTCACTTTCCCAAAAACATATTTATAGAATATAAAGTCGATATATCATTTTCAATAATTCAATATTAATCGTAAAAAAATAGCAGACTATAACACTCCCAATAATATGCTTAAATAAAAAATAACCATACATTTATTTATGAAATTAAACTATTTTATTGCATAATAAAACTATATATTCCAACTTTGAGAAGTATACTTAAATCCATAAATAGGCCATTATAACTTTAAAGCCTTAATATATTTTCATGGTACTTCAAAACCTTTTGGCTATTTCATATACATGTTCTTTAATAAATTCTCATTAATTAAAGCACTTTGACATCCATTTTATATATATAATAATCATAATGTGATGGAATGGCAAGAAAAATATGAAATAACTTTATCATATCAAATAGAGAAAAGGTTTTTTCATAGTCAATACTGTGAATTTTTTGAAACCCTTTTCCAAGAAAAGATCTTTATAAGGATACACTCTACTATCCATGTAATTTTTATTTTAGAAAACCCACTTGCACTCTATTAATATCACCCATTAAGGTGAATCTATAAAGTTACAAACTTGGTTAGTGTACATGGATTCTATCTCATATTTCATTGTATAGAACTATTTCTCAGAATTATAACTCTAAATGGACTCTTGTTAAGTAGTAATTTCATTATATATGAACATTAATTCATCATTATTTTCCATAATAAATCCATATCTCTCTAAATCATGATGAATCCCCCTATATCCTTGATGTTGTTGTGTTACACATGTCGATTTTTCTTCCAAAAATATTTGTGTAAATGGAACAAATTCCATATAAGGAACAATTACTATTTTTTGGTTCATAAGTTTTATAAGATTAAATTTACTCCAACTGACTCATTATGTAATGAAGTTGGGTTTCTCATATAAAAAACCTAGCTTGTTTTAGAGCTATAGTTACTCGAACACTTATAAAGGGTATATTTGGTAATTTATCTTAGCAATCATCCTTTTTTTTCTAGACCCATTATTCTCAGGATGTGATGTTTACCATTGGGTTAGAATTTGGTGAGATTCTAATTAAAGAATATTTTTTTTGGATATTGAATATTTATTAAGTAAATATTATTTATTCCCATGTGTTTGAATGTCAATATATCCTAAAATAATCCCTATATAGAAGTTATCACTTCATTGTTGAGTTTGAAATAATTTTTTTACAAATAAATGTATAAACACTATTCGGGTACTAGGTATTGAATTGGGAACCTTAAATGGTTTTGTTTTTTAATTTTTGTTTTTTATTTTCCCTAACACTATCATTCCCCCCATATACACGATAAGAGTGAAAAAACTTGACCTCATTAAAAAAACTGAACCTAGAGAGGAGAACGGATGGAGAGGGAGGAAAATAAATGATGGATGAGGCATATTAGAGGTGTATTGAGATGAACTTACTATGGATCATAGATTATTGACAATCAAACTTGATGATACGGTGATTCACTATGAGTTAGTAATAGAATTTGTATTTTAACATCTAGATAATTTCTGGTTAATTTCCATTTATATTTTAGAAATAAGATTGATTATAGTTGGATTAAGGTCATTGGAGGGGGGATTTGTGAAGGAGAATCTGATTGAGGTCGTTCATAGGATGACTACAACTAGAAATTTCCATCAAACTGCATGTAGTTCTTTGAACACATACCCTATATTTTGTTGATGATGATTTTAATTGAAGATGGTGATCGTATGGTGTGAAATTCATATCCACACACTGTATAGATCTATTGGGTATATTAATTAGTGTGTGAAAATGAAAATTACTATCCACCCAATTAGAGATATATAGTGTGTAAGAGTACACACCATATCGAGTGAAATGACCTGACGTAAGAAGGTTACATGACTTGGTACCCCGTATGGCTTAAATTTCATGTTTTCATCGGTAAACACTATTTATTTTTTAAATAAACATTGGGATAGGTAGTGGTACACACCAAGATGGATATTTTAGGAGTACACATCCTGTACACTATGGTTCACTACATATACTTTCTTCTATGTTTGGTTTTTCATATTCTCTCAACATGGAGCCATATTTTGTCAATTGAACAATCCCTTCACAGTATATTTACTCATAAAAAATGATTTTTGGGATCAAATAATTTTTATATTCCATTTTTGTGATGATTTATGAAATATTTTAGATCTCATCCACATAGATATGATGACAGGATCTAGACAGTGATGGAAAAAAGGTGAAAAGATGTTGAAACCCTTGTAATATTTTTAATGGTGGGGGATGGGAACCTCACTTGTATTTGGGTATCAAAATTCATAAATAGTTTATCAATTTTTGTGGGTTCCAATTTAAAGGATAGGATATTTGTGAATTTAGTAGTTTGGGGTAGTCTTCAGAGAAACCCTCTACATAGTAGGGAAACTAGAAGGGACTTATAGAAAGACATAGAACCTGGGAAGATTTATTCCATAACATACACCCCTATAATGACTGGGTTAATTTTTTTGGATAATATAATGAAGATATAGTCATACACTCCTATTACTTTTCATTCATTATGTAATGTTCCTTTAGTTTATTATGAATCTTCTCTCTCCCTAGTAGCATCCCAAGATTTTCTACAGAAGATTGAGTATGTGATAGAAGAGTATTCTCAGTATTCTCCCATAATTGGACTAATAGTTCTATTAACTATTTGGAATTAGTTTCATGAGGATGGAATTTGGGAACTCTCATAAGCTTGTATCATGGTAATAGGTGTGGGGAATCACATTCATTGATGGAGTTGGTATTTCCCAAGAGATGTGGGGGTGCATGTCCTCTGTGACATGTGATGGTTTCATAGATATATCTCATTGAGGCGTGTAATAATTTTTATAAGGATGGATATGGTATTATTCCAAGTGAATCATACTCTTTTGAGATTCCTAGGGTTCTACAAAGGGTTAATACTCCATCAAATGGCATGCATGTTCTGGTGAGGTGTGATTCCCTTTAACGTGTTTTTTAGTAGTGACAAGATGGTTATGAAGTATTAGTAATGAGGAAGGTTTGTATTTTCTTATTGGTAACCCGCGGTTAGGTATACATAACTTGACAGGGCACAATTATACAATTTTCTAATGGTATTGACGGTATGATGGTCTTGGAATTAGAGGTTTGTGGATAGTCTGGCATCTTATAAACCTGTGGTGAAAAGGGTGAACTTGGTTTTTTCTATTAGGTAATATGCTCTAGTGGAGGTGATTTGAGTGGGTGGGGATTCAACTTAGATCTAGTTTATCCCCCCATTTTAACATATCTATGTTGAATGAATCATTTTTTAGGTAATATAATGGATGAAAAGTTGTATTCTATCGGTAATAATGGGGAAGAAAACTCTCCCATGGGATGGGGTGCGTGTTACCCATCTGTGGGTCCGGTAATCCCCTGGAAAATTATATAATTATCAAGGATAATTAAAACTCTTATTTTTACATGGTTTTTTATAATTTGAGAGAGATATTTTTTTATGGTACTGTTGTGGAAAGATGTGTTATTTTTGTAATAAAGATACACCGATAAGTCCAGCTCAATACCTGGCAAGTTGGGTGAGTGGTGTTGTTAGGTCATGCAAAGATACATTGGATTGGTGGGATTACCTTTAGTGTGTGATCTTATAGGATAGATACCTATGGTTTGATATCGTTATTTCAGATGTGTTCCCCTAATGAATCCTGATATGGATAGATTTTCCATGTTTTTGAGGGGCAAGATGGTTTTTACCCCTAAGGCATGTGGTGTATTTGTCGTAGATCAGTAGGGAAGTTTTCCTATGGGATTAATGTGTAGTGAGGTGTTTTCCCACGAGTTATGGTATTTTTTCATAGGTAAATCATTCCATATAAAATTTTTACACACTAGGTTGTCTCTATTATATTTCTATAAGATCGTGTTGGGGGTCATATTGGGAAGTAAAGCCATAGCTTCTTCCTTGGCTGGTGTTTCCACCTCTGATTGAGTTGGGAAACTATATATTTCATCCTTTTATTTTTTATTGACCCATAGACCCATATCTATTTTTTGGGGAATCCAATCCATTATTTTTATAATCACCCCTACATGGTATTGGTTATCAAGTTTGATGTGTCTCTGTTGGGCAAAAATCCCTCAAGGTAACATTGCAGCATTTTTGGGTTGATTGTGTTTGTTGACAAAGCAGGTTTCCATGGAGAATTGTCGAGTTCCCGAGAAGTTGTTGACATTCCATGTTGACAAAGAACTTTGACAAAGGAAAGGACGATCTGAAGGCGGTACAAAAGAGCAGTACAAGGTGGCGCCGTTTTCCAGTGTTTGCCAAATTTTTGGGCCTGAAAATCGCCAATGGAAAATGGAGTGATATGTTGTTGGCGAAGGTTGAGGAGAGAGAAATGAAGGAGGTGTGCGGAAAAATCAAGCATGGCGCGCAAAACTAGCGGGATGCGTGAAATCTTGAAGTGTGGCGCGCAAAACAGCGGGTTGCGCAAAATTGTATTTCGCGCAAAAGATGTTTCAAGGCCGAAAGCTTGAAAATCGGTAAAGGCATGAGGCGCGCGAAATTTTGGAGGCGTGCGCGGAAAATTGAAGTGGCGCGCGAAATAGCGGATGAAGTATTTCGCGCAAGAGGTGTTACGAGGTCCGAAGCTCGTAAAATGGAAAAGGCATGAGGTGCGCGAAATTATGGAGCAGTGCGCGGAAAATGTTTGTGCGCGGAAGATCAAAGCGGATTACGCGCTCAAGGAGGGTTTTTCGCGCGGGGTCGATTTTGCCTATAAATATGAAGTGACCCTCCTCCATTCAGTAGAGTTCAAGACATAGAAAATACCCGAGCTCTGGTTCGCAAAATTGAAGTTAGAAAGTGTGTTGCGCGTAAACTTAAAGTTTGCGCGTAAAGTTAGATTGCGCGAAAAGCAAAGGCTGCGCAGAAAGTTGGTATTGGCGCGTAAAAGGAAGATTGCGCGAAAAGTGGATTTCGCGCAAAATCAGTGAATTACGCGCAAGGCAGTTTCGAGGCTGCGCGTAATATTTGGAGGTTGCGCGAAAAAGGAATTTCGCGCAAATCATAGCAATTGCGCGCAAGGCACCGTAAGGGTTGCGCGTAAAAATTGAGGTTGCCCGGTACATCCTGTGCAAAGTGAGATTCATCTGCGGGTGAAAGTTGGACTTCAACAGAGCATCTACATACAGAGGAAGATGCATTCCTTCATGAAAATGAAGAGACCTACAGGTCTATAAACTGTGAGTGAATACCTTCCAAGAGCAGTGAGCTTAGGAAGAGGAAGAAGGTGATCCTCTCCACCGGCAGTGAGCCAGAGAGAGAGAAACAGGGAGTGACCCTTGGGAAAGCAGTGAGCTGACCCTAAACATTGTAAAGGCAGTGAGCCTGGGCATAGAAGTGATCTAGCCCGAACCTTGTAATCCACAGCTAGTGAAGATTAGTGGAATTTGGTACGACCGGCAACCTGTCGGCGTATGCTCCTTGGACGTAGCCCTTAGCGGTGAACCAAGTAAAATTGATGTGTCCTGTGCTTGCTTTACTTTCTGTATATATCGTGCAGCAGGAAAAAGAGAGAAGAGTGCTTTGCTTAACAACGAAACAAGATCAGAACGGGCATTAATTTTTAATTGGCCATACCCTGATTCACCCCCCCTCTCAGGGTATCCAGCCTAGTGGACCTAACAAGTGGTACCAGAGGGAGGTTGAAAAGTTGTTCTTCTCTCAATGGAGGTAACCAATCATAAAGGGATTCCGATCTTCGACGGATATAATTTTCAGATATGGAAGAATCGGATGCAACACTATTTCCGATCCTTGGGAATGGATGTGTTTTCAGCAGCCATGCATGGTATCACAGCTGATATTAACAGTGGTGCTTTATCAGAAGCTGAGCATAGAGAGTTGGATGCTGATTCCAAAGCAATCAATGCCCTAGGGGGAGCCCTTTCCAATCTCATCTACACAAAAGTGATGTCATGCAAAACGTCACATTCCATGTGGGAAAAGCTTTTGAATATATATGAAGGGGACACAAAAGTCAGAGAGGCAAAGCTGCAGGTGTTGTGGAACAAATATGAAGATCTGAAAATGAACCCGAATGAGTCTGTTGATGCATTCTTTGACAGGGTAAACATTGTTGTGGAAGATATGCGAGGTCTTGGAGAAGTCATTGAATACATAAAGATTGTAAAGCGCCTCTTAAGGAAACTTCCACCTCGGTTCAATCCAAAAGTTTCAGTACTAGAAGATAAAGATCCAAAAGAGCTGACATTGGACAATTTGCACAATACCTTGGTTGCATATGAAATGAGGAACGATGATAATGAGGCTGTGGAAAAGGGGAAGTCTAAAGAGGTGTCATTTAAGGCCATGAAGAAGCTCACCATTGAAGATTCTAATGAAGAAGAAGAGACAGATGAGGTGATGTCATTCCTTTCTTCGAATCTACAAAGAGGAAGAGGAAAGTTTAAAGGTAAACTTCCACTAGCATGCTTTAGATGTGGAAAGGTTGGTCATCTTGCGGCAAGATGCCCCAAGAAGTTTCAAGATGATGATGATGATGATGACGTTGAAATTCCCAAAAAGAAGTCTTCGGCTTTTGTGAAAGGGAAGAAACAATTCAAGAGAAATTTTTCAAGAAAAAGAATCTTCTTTCACAAGAATTTGAAAGTTAAGATGAGTCTGAGGATGAAGAAGTTGAGGAAATTGAAAATTGCAGAGATCGTGCCGTAAATGCCTTGGTGGCAATTGCTGGTAGTTCTCAAAAGGGAGAAGAAGCTGATGATGAAGAAGAAATTGAAGGGAGAATTGATATGGAAGCCTAATTGGAAGAAGCTCTTGAGGAGATAGACGTTTGGAGAGCCAAAACGAAGAAAGCCAATAAAGTGGTTCGTGATGCCAAACTCTATATGCAACAACAGGATGAAGAAAATTCTGAGCTGTTAGAAGAAATTGAAAGACTAAAATCCTCAACACCAGAGAGATCAGAAAATACTGTTGAGTATAAGCTTAAAATTGAGGAACAAAAGAAGGAAATTGATTGTTTGACTAACACAGGAAAGGAGCAGGTTAGATGTATCAAAGAGCTTGAAGAAGAAGTGGTCAGTCTGCGACAAAAACTCAAGGATCAAGATAAGCTCTTGACCCCCAATGTGTTATCCGAAAAGTAGGCTATTCAGAAGACAGAGAAGATGAAAGCGGAGCCTAGTAGTTCAGCAGGAAAGAAACAAAAATTGAGCTCAGATGTTAAGGTTGATTCAGGGCTTGATAAGAAACAAAAATCGGTGGCAGTTAATGTCAGACCGCAAGCACCCGTTCCGAATTTGAAGGTTGATTTGGGCACAAAACAGAATCAGAATATTTATAGATCCCAAAGGGAAAATCGTAGTGCTGAAGTATCACAAAGGAATGTATCCTATATCAGGTGTTATTGCTGTGGGAAAATGGGACATTCACATTATGTGTGTTCCATAGCCAAGAGATATAGAAGGGAACAAGAACAGAGATGGCAGCCAAACAGAGAACGGTTTTCCAGAATATATTTTGAAGGTCACTGTTTTTGGTGCGGAGGATTTGGGCACATGGCTAGGTATTGTACTTCGACCATTCAGAGAAATGTGCCAAAGCAGAATCAAAACACTCGCAAGCAGCAGGTCAATAAACCAACAGGTGAGTTAAAAACGGAGAATAGATTTGCGGCTTTGCAAGATGAGGGTGGTCCATCACACTCTGAGAAAGAACAGAATCCTCAATCCATGACGAGTGTGAAAGAAAAAGTATGGACCAAGAAGAAGAAAAATGAGAAGGCTGTGGTGGCATAGATTGCCCTTAAAGCATCAGATCGATCTGGTGTTTGGATCCTTGATAGTGGTTGCACATCCCACATGACGGGTAATAAGGATCTTGTTACAGGCATCAAATATGACAAAGAAGGAGTTGTCAAATTTGGAAATGATGAAGGCCTGAAGATTTTTGGCTCAGGGAAAGCCAAGTTTGGGGGAAAATAGATGAGACGTGCTGATGTCTTGGTAGTAGAGGGTCTCAGTCATAACCTACTCAGTGTCAGTCAACTATGTGACTCTGGGCACTCTATCCAATTTACCAAGAAGATGTGTGTTGTGAAAGGAAAAGATGGAGCAGCTGTTCTGCAGGGAAAAAGGTCAAAGGGAAATCTCTATCTTGTAGGTGGGGAAGAAGATACTTGTCTTTTATCCAGAGAAGAAGAAAACCAGCTGTGGCATAAGCGACTCGGTCATCTATGCCAACCATCTATGGAGGATCTCGTTAAATGTGATGCTGCTAGAGACCTTCCCAAACTATCACGTGATCGCACTCATACGTGTGATGCTTGTCAACAAGGGAAAATCATCAGAAAGACATACAGGCCAAAGGAACAGAAATCAACTAGAGTGCTTGAATTGGTGCATGCTGATGTATGTGGACCTATCTCACCACGAGCTATAAATGGGAAAAGGTACTATGTTCTTTTCATTGATGACTATAGCAGAATGGCCTGGGTATTCATAATTACCCATAAGACAGAGGTGTTCAGTTGCATAAAGCGGTACAGGAGGGAATCAGAAAAGATGCTTGGGCAGAAAATTCTGAAGTTTCGTACTAACAACGGTACGAAATTTACAAACAGTCAGGTTGAAAACTATCTCGAGAAACATGGGATAAGGCATCAAGTTTCATCAGTAAGAACTCCCCAACAGAATGGAGTAGTTGAAAGGAGAAATCGGATCATCAACAACATGGCCAGAACAATGCTTATTGATAAGGACCTGCCAGAGAAATTTTGGAAGGAAGCAGTTTTGACATCGGTCTATGTTTCAAACCGGTCCCTGTTATGTCCGAAGCAAGGGAAGACTCCGTATGAACTGTGGTACGGAAAGAAGCCAACGTTGAAGTACTTTCGAATCATTGGAAGTAAGTGTTTCATTCTCAACAAAGAACATCATAGGAAGTTTGAGGCACGAGGAGATGAAGGGATATTCCTTGGCTATTCTGGGAAAAGCAAAGCGTATAAATGTTTCAACAAAAGGCTGGGAAAAATAATTGAAAGCAATGATGTCACTATAGTTGAAAATGAGCAGAATACTCAACGATCCAGTGAACAGTTCCTGGATGAAAGTGATGATGAGGTAAGCAACCCAGGGGGAGCAGAAGTGGCAGAAGCTGACTCAGAAGAAGATACTGATGATGAAGAGGAAAGTGTCAAGTCGGTGTCTGTGAGAAAGCCAAAGAGTCGAGCTGAAATTGATAGGCAGAATATCATTGTTGATCAAACAGCTCCAGTTCAGACTCGAAGAATGAAATCATCACAGCAAGCATCGTTTTTGTCTCAAGTGGAGCCGAAATGTTTTTCTGATGCAGCTGAAGATGAAAACTGGGTTCAGGCCATGAATGAAGAGCTTGATCAGATTGAGAAGAACCAGACATGGGAGATTGTTTCGAGGCCAGCAGACAAGAATGTCATCGGGACTAAATGGGTCTATCGCAACAAGATGAACGAAGATGGCACAGTGATTCGGAACAAAGCACGACTAGTGTGCAAGGGATACTCCCAGATAGAGGGAATAGATGTTGATGAGACATTTGCACCGGTTGCAAGGCTGGAGACAATCAGATTATTTTTGGCCATAGCAGTGCAAAGAAAGTTCAAAGTGTTCCAGATGGATGTCAAATCCGCATTCTTGAATGGGGTTCTGGAAGAGGAGGTGTATATTGAGCATCCAAGTGGGTTTTCTCATTCATGAGGATGAGAACAAAGTTTGCAGGCTGAAGAAGGCATTGTATGGGCTGAAACAAGCACCAAGGGCATGGTACTCAAGGCTTGATCAGTACTTGAAGAAGCTTGGTTTTCAGCGTGGAGGAGTTGATTACAATCTATATTTCAGTAATGACAGTAATCAAAGGATGATGGTGTTGGTTTATGTCGATGACATAATATTTGGTGGATCAGATGAAGCTCAGTGCAGACAGTTTTCCGAATTCATGAAAAATGAGTTTGAAATGTCAATGATTGGAGAGCTAACGTTTTTCCTTGGTCTACAGGTCACACAAGGAAGGAATGGAACATTCATTTCTCAATCTAAATATGCCAAGGAGGTCCTGAGAAGGTTTGGAATGGAAAATTCCAAGGAGATGAAGACTCCGGTGGCTACCCGGACGAAATTATCAAAAGATGAGGATGGCAAGGCAGTTAATATCACAGAATACAGGCAAATCATTGGAAGTCTGTTGTACTTAACCGCAACAAGGCCTGATATTGTTTTCGCCACATGCCAAGCAGCGAGATATCAAAGTAATCCCAAGGAAAGTCACATGCTCGCAGTGAAAAGAATACTTCGGTATATTAAGGGCACGGTGGACTTCGGCTTGACATACAATGACAAATCTCAGACAGAGTTATTGGGGTACACTGATGCAGACTGGGCCGGTTCAGCCGATGATAGAAAATCAACGTCAGGTGGTGCATTCTATCTTGGTGGATTGTGTATTTCTTGGCTATGAAAGAAACAAGATTGCATTTCATTGAGCACCGCAGAAGATGAGTATATTGCGGCCACTCAAGCATGCACACAGTTATTGTGGATGAAGCAGCAGCTTGAAGATATGGGAGTTGAAGTGAAGTCTCCGATCGGAATCCAGTGTGACAACTCAAGTGCTATAAATCTTAGCAAAAATCCCGTCCATCATTCAAGGACAAAGCACATTGAGATTAAGTATCAGTTTATCAAGGAGAAGGTTGAGCAGGGAATTGTAAAGTTGGAGTACGTGCCTACAGAACTACAGGTTGCAGACATTCTGACAAAGGCCTTACCCAAGGAAGCTTTTGAGAGGCATCGACTGGCTCTGGGAGTTCAGTCGATTTCCCACACTTGAAATAGAGTGGATATGGGACCACCCCCACCCCCCTCTCCCCGAGGTATGGTGTGTTTTTCCCTAATGTGCTGATATGTGTTCTCTACTATGTTACAGACTACAAAGGCGTGACCTTTCGGTTCGTTGACAAAGGGGGAGAAAAGAGCATGAAAAGTGCTTGACAAAGGGGGAGAAAAGTGTTTGTTCAAGGGAGAAAATAGTGCGGAGATTTGATAAATCATACTTGTTACGGGGAGAAGCTGATAGGTGGAGCAGCCAGAAAGGGGGAGCAATGAGAAAGGGGGAGTGTACGTAATCTGACGATGCTAGACGTGATCGATCAAATCATAGAAATCACGACAGCTAATGATCATGATAAAAGCAGAACAGTGGTGTTGGAATGGTGTGAGACGGTGTCCAGCTATCAACAATTGGTATCAACTTAAGAATTCACCAATTGGTATCAGTGTGGTTCAACAACTGGTTTTATTTTAAGAATTGGTATCAGGGTGGAATCGACAATTGGGGTCTGACATGAAGTGATTCATTGATGAAATTTTCATACTACTCTTGTTTCTCACGCCGAGCATTGCTCATGTGGGCTTAGAGTACATGTTAAGTGAATCCTTGAACGCTATCATAATCTCAAGAGGCGAATGGTGGTAGCAGCTGGAAGAAGACTCAGTGAGGTATCAAAGTGCAGAAAATATTTTTGAGCAGAGTTGTGAAGAGTTGTCAACAAACCCAAAGGGGGAGATTGTTGGGCAAAAATCCCTCAAGGTAACATTGCAGCATTTTTGGGTTGATTGTGTTTGTTGACAAAGCAGGTTTCCATGGATAATTGTCGAGTTCCCGAGAAGTTGTTGACATTCCATGTTGACAAAGAACTTTGACAAAGGAAAGGACGATCTGGAGGCGGTACAAAAGAGCAGTACAAGGTGGCGCCATTTTCCAGTGTTTGCCAAATTTTTGGGCCTGAAAATCGCCAATGGAAAATGGAGTGATATGTTGTTGGCGAAGGTTGGGGAGAGAGAAATGAAGGAGGTGTGCGGAAAAATCAAGCATGGCGCGCAAAAATAGCGGGTTGCGTGAAATCTTGAAGTGTGGCGCGCAAAACAGCGGGTTGCGCAAAATTGTATTTCGCGCAAAAGATGTTTCAAGGACGAAATCTTGAAAATCGGTAAAGGCATGAGGCGCGCGAAATTTTGGAGGCGTGCGCGGAAAATTGAAGTGGCGCGCGAAATAGCGGATGAAGTATTTCGCGCAAGAGGTGTTACGAGGTCCGAAGCTCGTAAAATGGCAAAGGCATGAGGTGCGCGAAATTATGGAGCAGTGCGCGGAAAATGTTTGTGCGCGGAAGATCAAAGCGGATTACGCGCTCAAGGAGGGTTTTTCGCGCGGGGTCGATTTTGCCTATAAATATGAAGTGACCCTCCTCCATTCAGTAGAGTTCAAGACATAGAAAATACCCGAGCTCTGGTTCGCGAAATTGAAGTTAGAAAGTGTGTTGCGCGTAAACTTAAAGTTTGCGCGTAAAGTCAGATTGCGCGAAAAGCAAAGGCTGCGCAGAAAGTTGGTATTGGCGCGTAAAAGGAAGATTGCGCGAAAAGTGGATTTCGCGCAAAATCAGTGAATTACGCGCAAGGCAGTTTCGAGGCTGCGCGTAATATTTGGAGGTTGCGCGAAAAAGGAATTTCGCGCGGGGTCGATTTTGCCTATAAATATGAAGTGACCCTCCTCCATTCAGTAGTGTTCAAGACATAGAAAATACCCGAGCTCTGGTTCGCGAAATTGAAGTTAGAAAGTGTGTTGCGCGTAAACTTAAAGTTTGCGCGTAAAGTCAGATTGCGCGAAAAGCAAAGGCTGCGCAGAAAGTTGGTATTGGCGCGTAAAAGGAAGATTGCGCGAAAAGTGGATTTCGCGCAAAATCAGTGAATTACGCGCAAGGCAGTTTCGAGGCTGCGCGTAATATTTGGAGGTTGCGCGAAAAAGGAATTTCGCGCAAATCATAGCAATTGCGCGCAAGGCACCGTAAGGGTTGCGCGTAAAAATTGAGGTTGCCCGGTACATCTTGTGCAAAGTGAGATTCATCTGCGGGTGAAAGTTGGACTTCAACAGAGCATCTACATACAGAGGAAGATGCATTCCTTCATGAAAATGAAGAGACCTACAGGTCTATAAACTGTGAGTGAATACCTTCCAAGAGCAGTGAGCTTAGGAAGAGGAAGAAGGTGATCCTCTCCACCGGCAGTGAGCCAGAGAGAGAGAAACAGGGAGTGACCCTTGGGAAAGCAGTGAGCTGACCCTAAACATTGTAAAGGCAGTGAGCCTGGGCATAGAAGTGATCTAGCCCGAACCTTGTAATCCACAGCTAGTGAAGATTAGTGGAATTTGGTACGACCGGCAACCTGTCGGCGTATGCTCCTTGGACGTAGCCCTTAGCAGTGAACCAAGTAAAATTGATGTGTCCTGTGCTTGCTTTACTTTCTGTATATATCGTGCAGCAGGAAAAAGAGAGAAGAGTGCTTTGCTTAACAGCGAAACAAGATCAGAACGGGCATTAATTTTTAATTGGCCATACCCTGATTCACCCCCCCTCTCAGGGTATCCAGCCTAGTGGACCTAACAGTCTCTATAGATAGTGTACATGTCGATGTATAAATCAGTAGTTAAAAGATATAGAGCTTGGTGGAGTCAGTTAGGTTTGTGAGTGGCTGTGTTCAGGTAGAGTTTCCACTATGTGGTTAAACTATTACTCCCATTTTCTCATGATTAGTTGAAGTTTTGAGTTATTGAGGCTTGTTTTTTTTCAATTAGTTTAGAATTTATATTTTACACCCATGAGATGTTTAGTATATGTATGCATGAATATTTTAATTTCATTTAGATATGCGTAACCTGTATGGTTTGGAATATATTTTTAATTTTATAGTAAAGTATATCAATTGTATATTGTATATGATAAAGACTCCCATATGTGTATTATATCTTCTTAGTGCTAGAAAATAGCTTCTCATCTATAAGAGGCGGGATTGGGGTGGCACACTTAGACCACCATTGGAATAGGTAAGGACCCGATGGGATGGGTCATGTCAAATTTGAATAAAATCTATTTGTTATTGTGATGGATTTTAGAGATAGGTGTATGCAGAGATTTTTTCATGACTTGTGTTGTAAAAATTCTTGAAAATTATAAGGTTTAGTTGATATACCAAGGAACCTAGATAGGGTGTGGGTTCTGGTAATATCCTAGACTATCTCACTATGAAAAATTATAAGATCAAGCCTCCATGTGACATAAAGTGTGCCTCCTTATATGTCATCGGATACAAAATAAATATAGGGGTTAAGGGTGGTATCATTAAGATATTATACCCCAAGTATCTAAGTGTGAAATAGTATAAAAATGGATAAGCATCACCCATATATTTCATCATAGAAACCAAAATAATTAAAAATAAAAATCATTAATAATTGAAATACAATATCAATATCAAATGGTCATTCCAACATGAAAGACTGATCACCCACTAGGCTGATAACATATACAAAAAGAAAAAAATAAATAAAATATAGATGAGGACCTACTCTCAACTGTAAGCCTCACCTCATGTCAATCTTCAAACTCTGATCTATCATACTCAATTATAAAATAAGAGGCATTTTCCCAACATTTACATGTAACCAAGTGAGAGTCTACTAAGGTACCTAAGTTAAATGGAAACCTGAGTAGGGTTTCAGTAAAACAATTAGTAGGGAACCACCTACGCATTATCATACATAAAAATAATGAAATGATATGTGGATGTGACATGATATAAATAAATAAATAACTATTGAAAATAAATAAATAAATAAATAAATTTTTGTTGATCCCGAGGTCTATGATCTTGTTTGACCATACCCGCTCTAACCAGTTCTGGAATGTCTCTAAGCACATCACAATGAGTGTGGAAACCATAGTAATGAAATAAGGGTCTTTAAACTAGGTATATATGTAATGAAATAAGGGCATAATCCACCCTGATATATATATATAATGACATGGGGAATACTATATCTTAAAATAAAAAACTTCGAAATGATTTATCTCAGTATGCCAATTGGTTTCTTTTAGCTAATCCCCAATAGTTCAATAGATTTGGCCATGCCCACCAAAGACCCCAAAATCCCCCAGTAGATAGCCTATGGCATGAACTCCCTCCTCTTCCTCTTACAAATAATCTTAACATAAAATTTATGGTAGCCCCACTAGTAGTATCAAGACCCCCCTTAGTGAATTTTCTATATAGCTACCACCTATTAAGGAGTTTTCTTTATGTTATACCATAACCAACTCAAGGGAGTTTAATATACATATAAAAGCATATGTGGGGGTGTATACCATATATCATTATATCATCCTCCAAGGGATAAAAGAACTATATTACAACCTCCCCATAGATAATTTTATATATCATTTATGAAAATAGAAGGAAACAGGGGTGGGCTACATGCCCAAACCTGACATGCATAAATTGGCTAGGCCCTCTAAGAGAACGACCCTAAACTTCATAGAAAATATAGATCCAAAATATTGATCTGGGATTTAAGGAGGCACTCATAATCAAATACCCCGTACAACATGTCCTCTCTTATGGTTTATCTCTAAATGGGAATCTACTGACTCCCCAAGAAAAAAACATGAGTGGAGGATCCCTACTAGGGGTCCTTGGTCTCAGTCAAGTCCCAATTAATATCCCATATCTCATATAAATCATGCTCCTAAATTGTTTTATAAATATAGCATGCCTTCATAGACCTCACATGGAAATCCATACTGGAAACAACCTAGATAGATAGATCATGACCCATATCAGTGCCTCTGGGATCTATCTAGTTTAGTCCTCTCACCCAACTAACTCCATATGGCCTATAGTATACCCAAATAGTTTAGAACATATCTCACGGGGAAGGATTTATCACCCAATGCACAATTTATCAAGCCTAATGACTCTAAGGTGTCATAAGAGTTATGATACTACATACTAAGTAAATAAATATTAAAGTTACCTATGAAAGGGCCATAAAGTCATACCCATTTAAATTCATTTGATTAACACCACTTAATGGGTGTAAGTGTCATGATGTACTATTAGTACAAGCCCCAACCATTAGTGATCGAGGCATCAAGCCAGTGCACTAGGTTTGTGGTTTCCTAGGAACGTTGTTCCTTCTATTTTAGGTTCTTAAGTATGCTTAACATTTTAATTTAAATTAATATATTTAAATTATATTAAATAAATTTTATTAATAAACGGGTCTATCACCTTAGCTTTGATACTACACATACACATGCCTATAAACATCATACGTAGTGCCATACGGTTAGTACTAGGACCAATTACCTATTGAAGAAGCTCCTCCCATTTTAATTCTAAGACAAAAACTTTTCCTAGGCTTACTAAGGCTCAACCAAGACCATCCAAGCCTATAAAACATTCCAAGAACATATATTAGGCCCAAACAATGCATATTAGTTAATAAAATTCAATTTCATAGTGAACTAAAATTTTATCTTTAAATTCTAATTAAAATAAAAGTGGAATCATCACTGAATGTCTAATGAGTTGAATTTTCTCAGTGAAAATATACCCAACCACCCAACAGAGGCCTATTCCATGCATCTGATACTAACCCGAGAAAAATCCCTATGAATCGAGATAAATTCAATAAGAATTTTTGTTTAATTTTAAATAAATCCTTACAAAAAAACAAATGGTTAAATAATAGTATAAAAACTCAGAGTAATGATGTTCACATGGTGTTACATGAAACCCTCTTTCTAATAAGTACAGAAACACTACAACATTCATCCAATTCCACCTTCTGATTCCACCATGATGTATGCAGCATGGGCCAGCCAACTACTAGTCAGTGGCTATAGATACGGCCCTAACATACCTCCAGTTATCTCTCATTCCTCTAAGCCACCAGCATAGCTTCATTCCATGACCAAAAATACTTTTTAAGGTGTTAAAACTCAAAAAATTAAATTTAAAGTCCTTGGTTCAAAATATGAAACCTTAACCAACCAAATAATCAAATTTTCATTGAATTTATATAACTATATGTATTTAGGTTCTTACATGGTTGAATAATTTCTATACAAGGACTCTTATAATATATTAGACTACTTAATTACTTATGATATTAGTTGATGGGTACATTTGAGTAGGTCCATGCATCATATGAAGGTTAGTGAATTCTTGATCTCATGGAGTGGTTTACTAGTTTCTAATATGTCATCATGAAATGAGGATGTTTATTTCACTCAAGATTTTTTTTTCTCTACATATATGATATAAACCTTCTATGGATGATGCATGGAAAAGGAATACTCACACATGTGTCAGATTCCCATGTTATTTTCTCTTGATAAGCTCATGGGTTTGTACCTAGAGTGTTTCGTTGACATAACCATAACATAGGGATAAGAATCCCCTTTGTAACTATTTGGATACTAATGTGTGGGTTGGATGGGTTCACAAATCTACCTAAGAATTGCGTGGATTCCATGGTGTGAGTTTACCCTTATTAGATTATGGAGTTTGTTACATCCCCATAGATACAGGGGCATAGACTACCATTCATGTGCTGTGTGTACAAAATATGGGATTGAGATCATTAATCCCTCAATTTGGATGAGGTTTGGGTCCCCCACACTAAAATAGAGATAGTAATCCCCCTAAGTGATATGTAAATTTAAGGGTATGGGTCCTCTATCAACAGTAGCCGGTGTTCTTGATGAGATGTTTTATTTTTCATTTAGCCATGTGAATTCGTATCCTCTAATTTTTTTGTGTACTATGTAGGGTATTGTTTCTCTTTGGGAGGGGTAGGCTCTCCCCAAAATGTCATAAATTTATTTTACAAATAGTGTTTGTAGTCCCTTGATCCTGATTAGGTGTGATTCCCCCATATTGTAGGGTATTTATTATCCCTCTAAGATAGGGTGCATGTTCTCCTTTTGTAGAGATCAATGTGGTGTGGATTGTTACGACCCGTCCCTCGGAGCCCGTGCCGTGACTAACCCATGCCCGACATCCAAAGGTCTGGGGCTGACGACTGGCACCTAAAGTCATATTCCCTAAAACCGGGAAGGCATTGCCTTTATATCCTGAAAACATAGTCAACCAAGAACACAACAAGATACAAACAGAAGTAAACTGTATAGAAAAAATAGTGTTGAAAGTAAAAGGGGCCGGAATACAAGCCCAATAGTCAAGGTACAAGCACAACTAAAAATACGATACAACTGAAGAAAGAGAAAGATAGCTACTCGGTCGTCCTATGAGGTTACTACATGAAGGGTAAGTACAGATCGCCTCCTCAGCACTCCATGTCCACTAGTCTCCTCTGCGTACCGACACGCCGTATTGTCCACCTCTGGGCACCATCCAGTCCTGGTACCCTCAGCCCCGATCAGCGCTGTCTGTCGTCTGCGCAAAACACAACAAGGTGTGGGAAAAGCCCGTGCATGGGTGAGTATAACGATACTCAGTAGGGACCCCAAGACCCTCAAGGTCTCACAAAATATACAATGGATAAACCACAAATCATGTAAACTAGTGACAACCCTACTTAGGTATAAACCCACACATATGCCTAAGTTATCAAATATTACCCATCTCATTCAAGAGGAAACACAAGTTCCAAATCCTTAGCCACAGTACAACTATTCCATGAATAACGATTACCACGAAGGTAAGTACCACATAGGTACGCCACACAGAATAATATCACAAAGTTATCCCTATGAAGGTAAGTAGCACATAGGTACGCCACAAAGAAGAATACCACAAAGTTAAAGACTCAACTGACAGCAGTTATAACATAGGTACAATTGTAGAGATGACTTGACTTAACTACTGAATCATCTTACTCTGTTAAGAGGTAGACCCAGGTATGATCCTAAATCGTCAGACCCACACAGGATCCAAGTACGTCATCAGACCCACACATGATCCTATTAGTGCAGACGCACACAAGATCCTAGTACATCAGATCCCCGTGGGATCCTAGAGTAGTCTTACGTGGATTCCTAGAGCGGATCCATGTGGGACCCTCAAACACAGACCCACAGAGGATCCGTTTCTCATGTTACATCCAGCTATAGGGTTCCTCCACTAAGCACACTTGATTCCGGGAGGATCCGATCCTCAATCCACAAGTCGATACTCCAACTGCCACTAATTCCAATGAAGAAGTATCCCAAAGTACCTCCGCGTCATAGGGGTATCAACACAATATACAGTGCTTCAAACAGACACCAGGTCTGTAAGTTACCAGCCGTTTAGTCCCGAGGTCCCAGTTGGATTCGTGTTCGATCCAACCTGGCCATACCCCGGCTTTATCCAAATATCATGTGGGGTATACCAAAAGAACCATCCCACTTTAAGGTTTCTGGTTCCGCAGACGGTTCATAAAACGGATGCTCAGTGCCAAATTTATGGCCCAAAGAGAAAATATGGGTCAAAGTTGGTCTGGGTCTGGTCTGACCCAGTCGGGCCAACCCGGCCTGGGTCGACCCGACCCGGTTCGGGTCCACCTGGCCTGTTGGGTCTGACCCAACCCGGTTCGGGGCCACCCGTCCTATTGGGTCCGACCCGGCTTGCGCTGGGCAGCCCATCTTGGACGGCCCGGCCTGGCCACATGCAGGGGGGAGAGTCGCATGCCCGCCGCTCATACTCAGAGAACTGCCAAAGCCGTTCAGTTTCCATATAGCATGCAGGACCCACAACAGGTCCCGCTCAGTCCAGCTCGGCCGGCCCTTGGTCCTCCCGATAGCTTGTCATGTTCCACCCCTCCCTGTCCAACCGATCGTCGGCCACCCTCCCTTCTCCACCACGACACAAGCCACAACCCTTGCTTTCCGCATGGCATGGGCGCACCCCGCCGCTCCCATCGTGCAGCCGACCACTTCCCTTGCTCTGCCACAGCCGACTGGTCACGGCCCTTCTCCGGCGGCGCGGGTGTGCCACTGCCGTCTTCGCAGCCAGTCGTGGTGCCACACGCTGTTCCTGAGCCCCACAAGTGTCATTTTCTACCCTCCTCCACCGCGAAGACCACACCAAGAACCACACAGATTTTGAGATAAGGTCAGGCCATTTTCGTTTGGCTCGTACCCTCGGTGTTAGAGCAGTAGAAAGTGGGTCAAGAGAGGTGATTCAATCTGAGAGAAAAATTAATGATGATCAATCGGAAACACACCCCTACCTTGATTTCTCATTGACATTGGTGAGGAGAGGAAATGGTGAAGTCGGTTCGTTCATTGTTGGAGATCCTTCCACATAGTTCTTCATTGGAGAAATATTTGTCGAATGAGAAGATTTCTTCATCGGAGAATGTTTCTCCATAGTTTTCCCCACTCTCCGCTTTGCCAAAAAATTTCCCCCAAATGAAGAAATGAGGAGCCAACATAAATTAAAAAATGTTTATACATTTAATTAATATTGGCACAAAATTAAATGTATCGAATAATTAATTGAAGAGTTGGCATAATTAATTATTTGATGTTGGGAGGTTTTCCCTACATTAAAAGGGGTTTAGGTGGACCCCACCACCATGGATTTGAATTGGGTATTTTTCTAGCTCGAGTGGTCCCCAACACCGAGAATTCAATTGGGAGGTTAAAGAAAAATAAAATTAAAGTAAATCTTTATTTTATTTTTATTTCAACAAAAAACATGAAAACTAACTTTCATCCCCGACCATCTGCGGTTCAGGTGAAGGTCTCCTTAAGAGAATACCAGCACTGCAAGTTCAAAAGTGTCCTCGAATTTAAATTCCGATCACCAGTTTAAAAGTTTCAAAAACCCGCTCGCATGATTATTGAACGTAACCAAAAAAAGGTTAGAAATTCACTCTAGGAACACCGAGCCTCAGAATCAAGTGCCGTCAATTTTCACGAACTCATAAAATTCCCACATAATTAAAAAAATTACATGGAATTTCCAGGACATTATATGGATTCACCAATAGTGAGGTCAGTTACCCCTTGATCGGTTTATAGACACAAGATTTTGAATATGTACCTCGCCATAGTTTAGTGATTGGTATGAGTTTGGTGGATCTATGAAGTCTAATTATGATCTCATTGTTGAGAAATTAGCTTTAGGATGATCCATTTGATATGGTATTGCTTTAGAGTATCAATCTATTTCATGTTGAGGATGATGCGTATGATAACCTAGATAATAGTATTGAAAGGCTTGGATAGATATGATATTCCTCCTAATTTGTAAAAAGAATTATTTGTGTGAGGATATTTTCTCAATGGTGGTATAAATATGGCCAATGATGTTTGTTATGATGATTGTATCATAGTGTATTCCATAGAGGTCTTTAGTCGGGAAATTCCTACCGTGGTTGAGATATAATATGCATTATTTTTCATTGGTGATCATATTTTTTGGAATGAGTATGTGTTATTATATCAATATTATATGGTTGGATGGGGAGTCAATGATGGTATTGGAGTCTTTATACTAATGATATGTGATTTCAAACTTTCTAGAGGTAACAATTTCTTGTTTTTTAGTCATGAGTGTGAGATGACTTTGGAGGAGAGAATCTTTCGGATTACTCTATATTGAAGAGAGGTTGAGTGATGATATTATTGGTGAAAAATGATCACTCAGAAGTTGATTTTGGGTGGATGGATATATTTTTGGGGTGTTATTTGAAATATTAGATGAGTCATGGTCCACTTTCATTTAGAAGTGAGACTCAAGCGATGAGTATGGACAACCCCCAAGATGCTACAATCAGTTTTTTAATGGTTTGTGAGGGTATAATTGTGAAATAATATTATTTTAGAGGATCATCCTTGTAGATATATAGTAGAGGTATGACCCATTTTCTGAGTATATTCCCCAGATAAGCTCATTGAGATGAGTGATGGAAATATGAAAATTACATACTTTAGGTGTTTTTGAGGAGATCAAGAAGATATTGGACTATAAACCAAATTATAATTATCTGGATGATGAATCCATGAGAATAGTGTTTCATGATATCCTCATAATTGGGTTAGCTTTATACTAAAGAACAAATAGGATAGACAATGTGATTTTTTCCATCGTGAGTATCTGAATATTCAACAAACATTCACCTTGACTATGTAGTCATCGAGGTAGTATAGAGAGGGTTTTGAATTGGATACCCCTTGTGGTATTTTGGTACATGTGATTAAGTGTATAACTTTATAAGAGAATCTTTTCAAACATCTGAGTATTGGTTAAATGTCGACCTTAGATCTCAAAGAGATGGATCAGGTCATCTATTATAGATGAGAACCCATCTAAGGTCAATAGTGATAGAACCCCATAAAGTGGTATAAAACTCTTTGTTTTGGTACCTGATAATGGAGTTTCATGTGTTGATATTTTATAGGTATGTAAATATATACGTTTTCTATTTTCCAAGTCTAGGAGAATGATGCCACATAATAACTTCCTTGGTTGATAGATTGTATCTAAGTGATACCCATGGTTCTTGGTAGCACGTCATACTGGCATTGATCGAAGTAAGGAAATTATAATAAAAGTAATTGGGTGGTAATTCTTAATGAAATTCATGAGGTGAGTTATGAATGTTTAAATAGATTCCCATTTGGTGGGATAAGATATTTTTCATTCACAGAGGAACAAAAATATTGAATGTGGTGTCTTCGATCTGTGTGATAGAGAAGGCATGAGTTCTTGAGTGGGGTACTATTCTAGGTCAGAGTATATGTATGAACCTTTATAATATTGTAGAGATCAAGTGTTGACATGTTGTGTTTCCATGTGAGGATGGTTTTTTGGTTTCTTGAAGAGCCATTTGGGTTTTTTCTTTTCTAGGATAAATGGTCTTGATGGTGTGGAGGATATAGTGACCCCCATTGTCCCATGTAGAAGATTTAGTTCATTGTGTATCTTTAGATATTTAAACCCTTATAATGGATATATTGTAAATTTCCATTTGTAACAAGCCTCAATTTTTTTTCTAATGATCCCATTTTTCTCTAGATGAGATTTTTTCCCTTGGGAATTAATTTGGTGTGACTCAAAGTTAGGTGTATAAAACATGATATTGAATGTTCATTAAATAAATATTTTTATTCCCACATGTGAAAATGTAAATATCAAATAAAATATTCTCTAATTGGAAAGTATTACTTAACGGTTGAGTTTGAAATGAGTAGTTTTACCCAAGTGTGTTATAAACTCTATTTGAATTCTATGTATTTTGTGACGTCCCAGACCCAGTTGCCCCTCGACCCAATCCCCAAGCCCGATTGGCCACATGACCCCTGTTTCGTATCCCCATAGGCCAGGGGATGCCGACTAGTAGTGGCGGTGTAATGGTAAGTTAGTGGGGAGACTGTACCCCCATGTCAGAGTACGCAGTAGAATAGCAGCAAAGTGATACAAATAGAGGAAGCACAACCTATGGATAAATGGAAGAAAAAGGTAATATACAACCTAACAACCGAAGTAAAGAAACCCCTAATAAATATACAAAATCCACACAGGGAGTATCTGATACAAAATGGATGCATGGCATGCTAGTACAATGGAAATAGAAGACAAGGATTCTATACAATAATACAAAAAAGAACAAAAGTAGTCCACTAGCATCTCTATCCCAGCTCGATCCTTTGCTCTGGATCTCCAGCTAGAACATACTTGTATCAACAACCTGAAGCTGATCCTTTGCCCCTACTAGTGCCTGCAGTAGTGAAGACTACAAGGGTGACCCGGAGGCTACCTGGGTAGGGTGTGATACAAGTCCGAGTAGGCCACCACCAATGATGTCTACGTGTAATCCAAATAGGTGTTTAAAAGAAATGTGGGTAATAGACAGCAAGTAAATAATGCAAGTAATTAAACCACCCTCCCACTCAGGTTTCGGAAGGACACCTAGCGGGTTTACCAACTTCAGTTCATTGTTGGGATTCTGAACGATCACCAGAGGTGTAAATACATAGATATAGGTTATCACTGGCACAAGGTAAACATGCCTCTCGTCCATGATTCTCACACACGTACAAGTATCACTGGCCCGAGGTATGGATGCATCTCGTCCATAAGCACTGTGACTGGCGTGGGGTAGAAATTCCTCCCACCCATAAAGGTTATATGGGCATGACGTATAAATGCCTCTCGTCCTCAATCATTGTAGCTGGTGTGGGGTTGAAATGCCTCCCACCCATAAGGTTATATAGGCACGAGGTATAAATGCCTATAGTCCTCAATCTCTGATATTTATCTGGCACGAGGTAAAAATGCCTCCCGCCCACACACGGGTTGTCACAAGCATGTCAACACAGCAAAGCATAACCATTCACATCACAATATATAAGGAAATGAATCTTATATCACACCACATTAACAATGCATGGCATTTCCGAATCACATCATAAGGAAAAAAATAATCTCAATGCAATGTACATTTCAATTCATTCATGGGGTTTAGGATATCTCATCCTAGCCAACCTCTAACCAAGCCATCCCATTTTCCTAACATTGAAAATGGCTTTCAAGGCATATCGTTAAGCTTCAAAGGTGAAAAAGGGCCAATTCCCAAGTCATATCACCTATGGTTGACCACTCCTGGTCTACACCCAATCTAAAAACCCAAAAAAGTTTAGATTCATCAATCTCATACCACACGGGTCATTTAGACATGAAGCAGTCAATACAAATAAGGGGTTTCGAAAAGAGACAAAACACGACATGAGGATTGTTACTCAACATGGAGAAAACCCAAATTGAGAACACATGACCACCAACTTTAGAGCTATGGGAGTAGGCTCGCTCGATGTCGACATCAGATTCGTGGTATGTTGGAAGAGATCAGAGTTCCAGTCCAATGCCCTGAAAATAGGTCATATGAGCCTGCATCAAAATAAGAGGATGGAAGGAAAGATTTACCAAGGGGAAAGGGGTGTGTGAGGTAAGCCTTACCTTGGCCCTTCCAACGCTTCCGTCAGATCATGGAACAGACACCAGGGGAAGAAAACACAAGAGATTGAGTTAGAAGATCATTTGGGAGCTCAAAGAATCTTCTCCTCTGGTTATGTCCACAGGAGGAAGAATGAAAGGGAGTTTAGGCATTAAAGATATTTAAGGGAAAAAAGGTAAATTTACCCAGATATAGGTCGCATGATTTAGGCGCATGGTTTACTAAACCGTGCGCATCTCACTGCCTTCAGATAGAGGGTCGCACGGTTCAGGCAGATGGTTTACCCAAACTGTGCGCAAACCGTGCACACCTCTCTGCCTCCAGACCAAAGGCCGCACAGTTTACCCAAACCGTGCACATGCCATGTGCAGGCCGTGTGCCCTTGTCTGCAAGTCCATTTCTCAAACTCTCGGGCTCTGTACAAACCTTGGACACTGCTCGGTCCTTCCTTATAACATTACACACAATAAACAAGCATAAAGGAAAGGTTCAAAATAAAAACTAACGATCCGTACCTTTTCCAAAGAGTCAGGTCGTTACAACCTCCCCTCCTTAAAGAAAATCATCCCCGAGTTGGCCTTCCGAGGGTAATGAGGTGTAATAAATGAAAAGATCTGGCCATTGAGAACGTATATCAGCCTCTCGCTCCCAGGTCTCTTCTTGTACCCGCCCGTGCTGCCATAGCACTCGTACAAGAGGGATGAACCTGCCACGGAGTGTCTTCACACTCCGGTCAACAATTCGCATCAGATACTCCTCGAAGGAAGCATCCACATCTAGTTCAACCACATCAGGCTGAAAAATATGAGTCGGATCTGAAAATTATCGGCGTAGCTGAGATACATGAAAAACATTGTGCATGGCCTGGTATCTCTGTGGTAGTGCAAGCTGGTAAGCTACTGACCAGATTCGTTTCATCACCTCAAAGGTTCCTACAAACCTTGGTGAGATTTTACCCTTCTTCTATATACGTCTCTGCCCCAACCTGTGTGAGACCTTCAAGAAAAACCAGTCCCCAACTTCGAACTCAAGAGGTCACTGGTGCTTGTTAGCATAGGACTGCTGTCTAGAATGAGCTTTCTACATACGCTTCCTAATAAGTTGTATCTGCTCTATAGTTTCCTACATAAGACATGGTCCTAGAATATTTGACTCCCCTTCTTCAAGCCAACACAAGGGCGAGCGACAAGGCCTACCATATAAGGCTTCATAGGGATCCATCTCAATGGTAGCCTGGAAGCTATTGTTATAACTGAAATCGAAAAGAGGAATGTGTTTCTCCCATGAACCTCCAAAATCAAGAACACAAGCACTTAACATATCTTATAGTACATGTCTAGTTCGATCGGTCTATCCATCAGTCTATGGGTGATAGGCCGTGCTCAAAAGTACCTGCGTACCCTAGGCCTTCTGTAAACCCTGCCAGAACCAAGATGTAAAACAAGGATCTATGTCCGAGACAACAGAACGAGGTGCTCCATGAAGGCGCACTATCTCCCTAACATACAGTCTTTCCAAGTCATCAACTATGAAGGTCTCCCAAACTGGTAAGAAATGTGCGACCTTTGTCAGACGGTCAACGATAACCCATACTGCATCATTTCCATGAGGTGACCCGGGTAAACTGGTTACAAAGTCCATAGAAACATCATCCTGTTTCCAATTTGAAATGGTCATCAGCTGTAAAAACCCTGCCAGACACTGATGTTACTCCTTCACCTACTGACAGGTGGAACAATGCGTGATAAAACCGGTTATCTCCCGCTTCATTCTAGGCCACTAGTACTGTCGTCGCAAATCACGATACATTTTGGTGATTCCTGGGTGAACTGCCCATGATGAGGCATGTAAATACCTCATCAGCTCATCTCTGATGTTTGTTGGGACCCATATATTCCCACGAAACAATAAAGTATCACCCTCATCCACGAACCAGTATGTAGCATCATCATCATCGACACTCTCTCGTAGAACAAGGCCTTCCGGATCTGATAAAAGTCTTGCCCTGACCCGTTCCAAAAGAGTAGATGTCACTACTAAGGCTAATAGAATAGTTTGGACCTGACCCTCCTGAACCTCAATGTGCATCATCGAAAATAGGGCCATCAGCTTCCACTCCTTATTAGATTCCCGAACCACTTACGCATAAGTTTTTCGATTGAGCGCATCAGCTACTGAATTTCCTTTCCCATGAGTGTAGTCTAGTTCGAAATCAAAGGATTTCAGGTACCCGACCCACCTGCGTTTCCTGAGATTTAGATCCCACTGATTGAAGATATATTTGAGGCTTTTGTGGTCAGTTAATACCACAAAACTCTCTCACAACAAATAGTGTCTCCAACAGCATAAGGCATGTACGACAACTGTGAGCTCGAGGTCGTGCGTTAGATAATTCTATTCATTAGCCTTTAACTGACGAGATCCATACACAATGACTCGCTCATCCTGCATCAAGAAAGCTACAAGACTGATACCTGACATGTCACAAAAGACCATATAAGCTTTGCCTGGCTCCGACAAGATCAGTATCGGTGTTGAAGTTAGTCTGCCCTTTAGTTCCTAGAAAGCTACTTCACAAGGTTCTGACTAATCAAATCTCACCCCCTTTTTGGTCAAAGCTGTAAGCGGTGCTGCTATGCGTGAAAATTCATGAATAAAACGCCTATAATATCCAGAAATCCCCAATGAAATCTTGATATCAAAGACGTTCTTGGGATTATCCCAATAAATTACTACACTCACCTTTTCAGGGTCAACTGAAACTCCAGACTCAGAGATAACGTGACCCAGGAAGTGAACCTTATTTATCCAGAAATGCAATTTTCTGAGATTATCATAAAGCTGATGTCATCTTAGTGTATTCAGAATGATCTCAAGATGGGTTGCACGATCGTGTCTTGAGCCTGAATAGACTAAGATATCATCCAAAAATACAACCACAAAATAATCAAGGTAAGGGTGAAAAATCTGATTCATAAGAGCCATAAACACTGCAGGTGCATTTGTAAGCCCAAACGACATGACTAGGTACTCATAGAGACCATACCTACTCCTAAATGCCGTGCGAGGTATGTCTGAAGTCCTAACACGCACCTGGTGATAGACTGACCTCAAATATATCATTGAAAACACCTTCGCTCCTCAGAGATGATCGAAGAGGTCATCATTTCGGGGTAAAGGATACCGATTCTTAATATTCAGATGATTTAACTTATGATAATCCACGCAAAGATGAAGGGTACCATTTACCTTCTTGGAAAAAATAACCGGTGATCCCCAAGGAGAAGTACTGGGACTTATAAAACCTTTTTTCTTCCAGGTCCTCCAGCTGACTCTTGAGCTCCAAGAGTTCCTTAGGTTCCATCATATAAGGAGGAATGTTCACTGGTGCTACTCCTGGAATAAGATCAATAGTAAACTCCACCTATCACACTAGAGGAAGACAAGAGAAATCATCAGGAAAGACATCACTGAAATTCTACACCACTAGAGGATAAAAAGAAGGTTGTAACCCTCAGTAATCGAGATAAAGACCGACAACCTGTGTCGTGACACCACCTAAACACTGGTGTTACAGTCTTTCTTGTGTCTCACTAAGATCCCATTCTCCCTTATGCATATGTGTACCGCCATCTGGTGATGTAAACGCCACCCTTCGATGATAGCAGTCAATCCGGGCTCTATAGGGAACTAACTAGTCCATCCCGATTATTACATCACAACCTGTCATATCCAGAACATACAGGTTCCACATGAAAAGGTAACTTCCCGCCTCGAGGGGAAAATTCTGACAACGACGAACTCCCTCTGAATGGATACCCAACGGGGTATCTAACGTGATCATACCATGATGTGACTCAACATCGAGGCCCAAACATCCAATAATCACCTCCGACATAAAAGAGTGAGAAGTGCCTGTATCAAACAAATAAGATACTAAAGTAGAGGCAACTAGAATCATACCTTGGACAATAGATGGTCCGGTGTACTGCTCCAGTGGCGTAGACTCGACTATATATAACTGGTCTGTACCACAGCCCTGAGCCACAACCTGGCTACCCTGAGCAGACCCGCCCTGCTAGTGCTGAGCGCCATACGCCTGATTACCTCTACCTCGACTACCGCCACAGCCTGATCGACTGACATTATTCTAGAAGACTGACTGACGTGATCCCGTCGATCCAGCACCAGATCGTGGAGTAGGTAAAGATCCCTACTCACTAGACCCTGGAGGAAAAGTCCTGCAGAAGCGGTGGAGATGACCCAACCTACCACATCCTCTGCACTTTACTGGGTTTTGTGTACACTCCCTCTTCATATGTCTCGACACCCCACAATGGTGATAGATAAGAGTACCACCTAATAAAAGGGTCTGACCACCACTAACACCGCGAGAGTCCTCAAAACGCAGCTTCTTCCCAGAAGCAGATCCACTAGAACCCTTCATTGTCGAACCACCCTAGTTCACACTGTCTGATTCTCTCAAGTTCCTCTCTGTGATCAAAGCCTGATTGATGATCTCCGAAACGGTCGTCAGCCTAAACACATTAACCTACGACCGGATGGAATGACACATCCCATCCTCAAAACACCTAGCGGCCGTGAGATCATCAGCATCTAGTGAAGGAGAAAAACACAATAACTCAGTGAAACTGGACGAATATTCCATGAATGTCATGGTCCCTTGCGGAAGATTCATAAACTACCTAGCTCGGTCAGCTCTCAAAGTATGGGGAAATAATTAATCGTAGAAGACTGTCTGGAAATCAATCCAGATCATATCCCTATGCTGTCCCGACTGGGTGATGACATCCCACCACCTCCTTGCTGAACCACGTAGCATATAAGCTGCGAGATTGACCCTCTTCTCTGGGGGCGTCTCGAGGTGCTCGAAGATGGTCAGAATATCTTCTCACCAGGACTCCATAGAAAGTGGTCTTCCATCTCCCGTAAACATAAGAGGATGTTGTGACTGAAACTCGCGGGTCAACTCTTCCATAATCGGGGTAGATCGCACTCCACCTTGCATACTCTGCATCATATTCAATAAGTTCTCACGGAATTGGGCATCAGTTCCCATATCTGGAATATGAAACGGAGCCACAGGTGGCTTGACCAGAAGATCAACTAGCGGCTCAAGGCCCGACACCTCAGGAATGTGATCATTGCCGCCTTCAGCATGCGCGAATCGAGGACGTCTCGGAGGTATAGTGCTACAATGCCAAACGAACGTCTCAAAATATGGAACCAAAATAATAAAGGTTTAACTCTAGAATCTAGGATAGGTACTAAGCCTTCCTACCCCTAAGATCACCTATCCACACCCATGTGAAAAACTTAGTAAAACCTGGAACTGGTCAAAATTAACTTAATCTAGTGATATGGAATTTTCCAGCCTATAAGGGCCCATACTCCTCCTGAACTGAAAGATGAAACACACTTGGATGTCATTTCTCATTTAATAGCACTAATCAATCATTTAAATTTCCCTTTAAAAAATATTGGTTTAGTTAGAATGTCATTTTCCGATCCATAAGGGCCCATACACCATATGAACCAAAGAGTGACACCCACTAAAACCACATCATTCCTCAATCCACAAAAAGCATGAAGGGCTTGCACATAGGCACACATATAAACAAGGCATGGAAATAAACAACAGGCAATTCTCACTCCAAATTTAAACGTGACATGGCAAGATGAATGGCCTAATCATATTGTGCCTATCATGATGCATGTTCTAATGCATAACCCTCATTTCATCAGTTCGAACCATGAAATCCAAATCCCAACATTGCAAATCTCCATAACATCACAAAACATGTGAAGCACCCCATGGTGAAATGATATCAACAGTAAATAGAAGAATCAATAACAACATAAAATAGGCTACATGGTCTTTTCCCCGTACATGGGTTTGCGACTCCCAATAATGACTCATGGCTATGTCCCTAAGCGTTCCCATTCTCCAAGTCTATTGTCGCCAAATTGTAAATCAAGAAAGAAAGAAAACCTCTGATATCAAATTGTGACATCCCTGACACGGCTGCCCCTCAACCCGAGCCCGGTTGGCCACATGACCCATGTATCGTCTCCCTATAGGCCAGGGGATGCCGAGTAGAAATGGGGGTGTAATGGTAAGTCAGTAGGGAGACTGTACCCCCATGTTAGAGTACGCATTGTAATAGCAGCAAAGTGATACAAATAGCGCAAGCACAACCAGTTGATAAATGGAAGAAAAAGGAAACATACAACCAAACAACCGAAGTAAGGAAAACCTTGATAAATATACAAAATCTACACAGGCAGTGTATGATACAAAATGGATGCATGGAATGATTGTACAATGGAAATAGAAGACAAGAATGTTATACAATAATACAAAAAGAACAAAATTAGTCCACGAGCATCTCTAGACAAGCTTGATCCTCTGCACTGGATCTCCATCTAGAACATACATGTACCGACAACCTGAAGCTTGGCATTTTCCCCTACTAGTACCTGCAATAGTGAAGTCTACACGGGTGCCCAGGAGGCCGCCTGGGTGGGGTGTGAGACAAGTCTCAGTAGGCCACCACCAACGATGTCTACCTGTAATCCAAATAGGTGTTCACAAGAAAAGTGGGTAATAGACTGAAAGTAAGTAATGCAAGTAAATAAACAACCATCCCACTCAGGTTCCGGAAGGACACCTAGTAGGTCTACCTGCTTCAGCTCATGGCTGGGATTCTGAACGATCACTAGAGGTGTAAATACATAGATATATGTTATCACCAGCACGAGGTAAACATGCCTCTTGTCAATGATTCTCACACACGTACAAGTATCACTGGCCCGAGGTATGAATTCCTCTCGTCCACAAGCACTGTGACTGTCATGGGGTAGAAATTCCTCCCACTAATAAAGGTTATATGGGCACGAGGTATAACTGTCTCTCGTCCTCAATCACTGTAGCTGGCATGGGGTAGAAATGCCTCCCACCTGTAAGGTTATATAGGCATGAGGTATAAATTCCTCTCGTCCTCAATCACTGATATTTATCTGGCACAGGGTAAAAATGCCACCCGCCCACACATGGGTTGTCACAAGCATGTCGACATAGCAAATCATAACCATTCACATCACAATATATAAGGCAAAGCATCTTATATCATATCACATTAACAATGCATGGAATTTCCCAATCACATCATAAGGAAAAAAATCATCTCAAGGAAATGTACATTTCAATTCGTTCACAAGGTTCATGCTATCTCATCCTAGCCAACCTCTAACCAAGCCATCCAATTTTCATAACATGGAAAATGGCTTTCAAGACAAATTGTTAATGTTAAAAGATGAAAAAGGCCCAATTCCCAAGGCATATCACCTATGGTTGACCACTCCCGGTATACACCAAATCTAAAACACCTAAACAAGGTTAGATTCATCAATCACATACCACACGGGTCATTTAGACTTGATACAGTCAATAAAAATAAGGGGTTAAGAAAAGTGACAAAACACAACATGAGGATAGTTACTCAATATGGAGTAAACCCAAAAGTAGAACACATGACCACCTACCTAAGATCTGTAGGAGTAGGTTTGATCGATGTCGACCTCAGATTTGTGGTAGGTTAGAAGAGATCTGAGTTCCAGTCTAATGACCTGAAAATAGGGCATATGATCCTGCATCAAAATAATAGCACGGAAGGCAAGATTTGCCGAGGAGAAAGGGGTGTGTGAGGTAAGCCTTACCTTGGACCTTACAATGCTTCTGTCGGATCAAGGAACAGACACCAGGGGAGGAAACCACAAGAGATTGAGTGAGAAAATGGTTTGGGAGATCAAAGAGGCTTCTCCTCTGGTGTTGTCTACAGGAGGAAGAATGAAAGGGAGTTTAGGCTTTAAAGATATTTAAGGGGAAAAAGGTAAATTTACCCAGATCAGGGTCGCACGGTTTAGGCGCACTATTTACCAAACCGTGTGCAAACCATGCGCATCTCACTTCCTTCAGATAGAGGGTCTCACGGTTCATGCACCCGGTTTACCCAAACCATGTGCAAACCATGCACACCTCCTTGCCTCCAGACCAAAGTCCGCACGGTTTACCCAAACCGTTCGCAAGCCGTGTGCAGGTCGTGCACCCTTTTTTGCAAGTCCATTTCTTAAACTCTCAGGCTCCAAACAAACCCCAGACAGTCCGCAGTCCTTCCTTATGACATTACACACATTAAACAAGCTTAAAGGAATGGTTCGAAAGAAAAACTAATGATCTGTACCTTTTATAAAGAGTCGGGTCATTACATATTTGGTCAGACCCTTAAAATGAATATTTATTTAATGATTAGTTTTTATATTACCCTAACCCAATTTCCCCCCATATTCATGTGTAGATTGGAAATAATTTCCCTTTTTGTTTTAATTAAACTGATAGATAATGGGAAGGATATATAGGAAGGTAGATCTGCATCAGAGGAATCCGATCAGAGGTGGAACGAGATGCAACTACTATGGAGCACCGGTCATTAGCATGTGACATTGAAGCTTTAGTGACATTCCATAAGGTAGGGCTACTTTTTTTATTTATGAATAATTATTGTTTTTTTATTGTTTTCCATTTATATTTTGTAATTTAGACTGCTATTGGATGTCTTAAGTCCCATTAAGGGTATATTTATGAAAGAACGAGAAGAATATGGTGGTTTTCAAGATCTCTATATCTAAAAAACATGATCAGATCAATTATAGTTCTATGAAGACATGATAAGATTTTTTTGGGTGTCAATCAGGGAAGGTGATAAAGGTAACACAGTGTGTAGGTCACAACCACAAGCTGTAAAGTTATACTAGGTAAATGAGTTGAGTAGTGGCCATATACAAGAACATACACCTCGTGTGAGGAACATAGTGTGTAGAAGTAGAGACCATGTTAGATTACATGATATGACTTGAGCCAATTACATGAATAAATACCTCATGTGACATAAAACTCATATGTTCCTAGAGGATTGTCATATATTTGGGAAGGTCATGATGAGATGGGAAGAGATACATTCGTAGATGGGACCTTTGGGAGTACATTCCTTGTACACAATGGTGAACACTATTCACTTTCTCCTCAAGGGGATTTTGTGGATTTTATAAATTTAGAGATAGATTTAGTAATTTAGATAGTCTATTTCAGGTATATTTATACATAGAATTAAATGTAGGGATGATAATCACTTCTAAAGGCCATTGATGAGTTTATTTTTGTCTGTTATGGAACTTAACTCGGTAGTGATGAAAATGGGATCCATGTGGTGTTGTAATGCTGGTGAAAGGATGGTGAACCACCTACAAACTTTATGATGTTGGGATGTGGGACTCTCACTCATATTTAAGTATCAGTATTCTGAGAGAGTTTTTCTGTAGTAGTGGGATATATATTATAAGATTGGATAGTACAAAACATAGGAGTTCAAGAATGTATTTAGTGGTTCCCTCTACAAAATAGGGTAACCCATAGAGACTTATAGACATACATGTAACTTGAGAATACTTCCTCCTTACAAAGAACCCTTTTGAGGAGTGGGAGAATGTGGTTTGGATGGGAGTATGGTGAGTTATTTATACAATTTTTTTAACCTATAATCTTCAAGGATAGTTTCTTTTGTGGAAAAAATGTTCTCTCTAAATAGTAACATCCCGTGAGTTTCTGTGGGAGATAGAGTTGGTGATGTTAGATTTTTCTCATTTCCCACTTTCAT
This sequence comes from Viscum album, assembly GCA_963277665.1. Classification (NCBI taxonomy): domain Eukaryota; kingdom Viridiplantae; phylum Streptophyta; class Magnoliopsida; order Santalales; family Viscaceae; genus Viscum; species Viscum album. The sequence continues at coordinate 915,379,385 of OY728165.1, forward strand.
AAAACCATAATTTTATATGACTATATGCAGTGAGTGCTATGTAAATGGTATTTGGGTACTCCCCCAGGAATGTATCATGGTATGAGGTGTGTATCATCCCATTTTTATGGTGTTATTACTTCCCCAAAGAGATGTGGTACAGGTCCATCATATTGGACAATAGTTTCTCAAATCTCTCCCATTGATAAGCGATCAGTTTCCTACATGAAAAACATGGTATTATCCTTATTAAATATTTCCATTTGGTGAGGTGTGAGGTCCTACTTGGGGTTAGTACTCCTTCAATTTGAATTCATGCTCCATCTAAGTTTGGGTCACTCAATGTGTTTGTGAGTGGTGATTTGATGGTTATGGAGGTCAAGTAGTGAGGTTGATTAGAATAATATATTTATTAACTCCCCCATTTGAGTCTACATACCCAAAAAAGAGTGGTCACCCATTGTTTCAATGGATTTATGGAATGAAAATGTTTGTATTCGAGTTTTGTGTATAGTCTGGGTGCTCGGGAACCTTCCATGCACATGGTTCACTAAGTTTCTCCCCTCAGGTATTCTGCTAGAGATGATATGGGGAGAATGGGTGGGGATTCACCTTACAACTAGATAATCCCACATTTTTATATAGTTTGTATTAATCCATTTGGGTCTTATCATGGAAGAGTAGATGTATTCCCCCTAGAAGGATAATGTAGGGAACTCATCTAACGGAAGGGGTGCGTGTCACCTATCTATGGGGACAATAACATACTTGATAATAATATTGTCCTCAAGGTTATAGAACTATGTGGTTAGACTAAGGATTATATACAAAGTGTGTGGGATTTTTAGATATCCCTTTAGTGGAAATAGGTGTTTTTTCAGGGACAATGATGCACAAATAATTTTAGATCAACACCATATGGGTTGGACGAGTGGTGTTGTTGGTGCATGTAGAGTAGATTGTGAATTGGTGGGTTTCCCTTTGGCATGGGATCCTCCTGAATAAATTCTCAGGGTATGATGTGGTGATTTTGGCAATGGTCCCCTCATGTATACCAATTTGGTTATATTGTCCATGTTATAGAGGGGTAGGAAGGTGTTCTTATCTAAGGTATATTATTTGTTTGTGAAGACTTCATTCTATAGAATTAGTTGATACTTAAGGTTATACATAGTATATTCTTATGAGATTGTGATGATATAATATTGGTAAGTGATCCTATAGCTTCTTCCCTGACTACTTTACCCCAAGATTGATTAGGATTTCTATATGATTCATCCCTTAGATTCACTTTAACTAGCATCTCGATCACCCTTTTTTTGGGGGCACTTACTGAGTATTTTTATACTCACCAATGCATGGCTTGTTCCTATACTTTTTGTATCCATGAAAACAAAAAAAATGTTGATAAATATATTTGTGGACATGAAGCTAGTAGATATATAGTTTGGTTGAGTTAGTGGGATTCATTATTGGAATTTCTCAGATGGAGTTATCATGATGTGGTGTTCCACTACTTCCCATTCACTCATGGATAGGTGAAATTAAAATTAATCATGAATTATATATTTATATTTTACACCCTTGGGATTTTTAGTATATGTATTTGTACACATTTTCATTTTAGTTTGATATGAATATCCTGTGTGGTTATAGATATTTTTTTGTTGGATGGAGATGTATATTTGTTATAAGTTATATAGGACAAGGCCACCCATTTATGTATTATACCTACTTGGTGGTAGTCATAAGTCCCTAACTATTAAAAGTGGGATTGGTTTTTTAGAATTGGCACTAGTACAAAAAGTATTTTCAACATCACCCGTTTCACGTCGGTTTTTTAGAACCGACGTGAAAATCTCCAAAATTTGATTTTTCACATCGGTTATTATATAACCAACGTGAAAATACTTTTTTGATGATTTTTCATGTTAGTTATTAAACAACCAAAGTGAAAAATCATTTATGTTTACTTTTGACGTCGGTTCTTATAAGAACTAACATAAAAAATAATTTATAATTAATTTTTCACATCGGTTATTTAATAACAGACGTAAAAAAATTTAAAATCATGTATTTTATTTCACGAGCTTCGATTTGATAGGTCGTGGAGCTCAAATGAATTTACAGATCAAAAGTTATGGCCATCGGAAATTGATCATCCCTAAATGAAGTCTTAGAGAAGGCCAACTTCAGAGGATCATAACTTTTGATACATAACTCCATTTGAGCTCCGTGACCTATCAAATCAAAGATTACGAAATTAACTACAACTTTGTTAGATTTTTTAACTTCGATTTTTTTTAAAAACAATGAAAAAAATTCATGAAACCCGATTTTTTACGTCAGTTCTTATAATAACCGACGTAAAAAATCGGGTTTCATGACTTTTTTAAGATGGTTTTTAAATAACCGACATTAAAAATGCCCACAAAAATGTATTTAATTTTCTAAGATTAGATTTTATAGGTAACAGAGGTCAAATGGAGTTAGGGATCAAAAGTTATGGCCATTGGAAGATGATCATCTCTAAATGAAGTCTTAGAGAAGGCCAATTTCAGAGGACCATAACTTTTGATCCATAACTCCATTTGAGCTCCGTGTCTTATAAAATCGAAGCTTAAGAAATGAACTAAATTTTTTCAAGAATTTTTAATGTTGGTTATTAAATAACCAACGTAAAAAGTCATGAAATGTGATTTTTTACATCGGTTATTATAAGAACCGACATAAAAAAATGGGTTTCATGACTTTATGACGTCAGTTTTTAAATAACCAATGTTAAAAATGATTACAAAAATGTAGTTAATTTCGTAAGATTTGATTTGATAGGTGAAGGATCTAAAATGGAGTTATGGATCAAATGTTATGGCCATTGGAAGATGATCATCCCTAAACGAAGTCGTTGAAAATGCCAACTTCAGAGGACCATAACTTTTGATCTGTAACTGTGTTTAAGCTCTGCAACCTATAAAATAAAATCTTGTGAAATGAACTACATGTTTTTAAACATTTATAACATCGGTTATTTAATAACTGATGTAAAAAGTCATGAACATTGATTTTTTACGTCGGTTCCTATAAGAACCGACGTAAAAAATTGGCAAAAAATGAATTTTCACGTCGGTTTTTATATAACTGACGAGAAAAATCAGTGAAAATTACAATATTATTCATATTAATTATAATAAAACTAACATGAAAGTTGATTTTAATATTCCACCAATGCAAGATTTCAATTTTTTACAAAAATTTTAATTTCAACGTTAGTTATTAAATAACCGATGCGAAAAAAGTCACAAAAATTGATTTTTACGTCGGTTTTTATATAACCGATGTCAAAAATCAGCTAAAATTTTAATATATTTCACATCGGTTATTATAAAATCCGTCATGAAAAATGATTCTAATATCCCCCTGAAGTGGGATTTTATTTTTTTCATAGTGTGAGCTCAAAATTTTCAATAGCCACAAAAATTTTTAATACCGCGTTTTCTTTTTCCATATCATTTATATGGTTTCATTATACACAAATTGTAATATAATGATCCTTTCATTCAACCATCATCATTCCACAGACTCAACTCATTTGATCTTCAATGTGAATCCACTATTTCTTCTTTCCTCAATCTCTTCAAGGTATTCGTAATTATGTTTCCATGATTTATGTTTTTTTATGATTAGTTTTCTTAATTTATATACCATTTAATGATTCAGATTCACTATTTCTTATTTGTATCATGGTAAAACTACAAATCCTCATTCGGATTCTAAATTTCCTTCTCAGACAAAGCTTTGGTTGGCTCATTTGATCTTTCCTCAGAAAAAAATACATCAAACTTCTAATGATCATAACTTTTGTTCCGTAGCTCCGTTTGAGCTCTATGACCTGTCAAATCGAAGCTCGAGAAATTATCTAAAAAAGGATAAACATTTCTAACGTCTTTTATTTAAAAAATGACATCAAAAATGACTTTTAACACCTGATTTTAATGTCAGTATTTAAATAACCGACGTTAAAAATAGCGTTTCAACCCAATTTTTTTTGTATAAAATATGGTCTTTCACGTCGGTTTTTAAAAAACCGACCTGAAAAATCATTTCAAAAAACATTTTTTACGTCGGCTATTAAATAAAAGATGTTAAAAAACTTATTTTTTATGTCCGTCGCAATAACGTCTCCACAATGTCGCCACAAAACCGATGTTAAAAAGCAAAAAAAACCTATGTAAAAAAGATTTTTTGTACTAGTGTGGCCTACCATCAACCCTTTAAGGGACTCGGTGGGTCAGGTTTCATCACCTAGACTAATATATTCCTTCTCAAGAGATATATATTTGGGAAAAAAACTTAGTGCTCAATGGGATCACATCCCTTAGTTTCTTTAGGATAACCAAAAAATAATCACATTTATGATATTTAGTTAGTTTTATAAAAATCTATGCATCGTAGGTATGCTTAAAATTTAGAAATCATTATAAAATATATATCGGGATGCATCCCTATAATGGCCTAAACATTTATGAATTAAATTCTCTTTTTTGATGATCAAATACCACCTCATGTAATAATGTTTTAGAAAGAACACACACTAATTTGGATATTTTGGACCATTTTATGGTCTTGTCAAATTTTAAATACCATTAAGAATTATAACAATCAATAATATATCTATTTTAAATTGACCACTAAGATTATTATATTAAGGGTTATGATAATGTCCATTTTACATAGACAGAAGAAGATATGGCCTCGACCAGTAGGATCATACACTATAAACCATTTTTATTAGAGATTATAAGGGAGATAACATAAATGATATTTTAACTTGACCAAGACAATGATGTGATTCAAAAAACGAACATTGAGAGAAACCATTTACGATATAATTTAAAACTCATCTAGAACATAGACCAAATAATGTAAAATGAACCACCCCATGAAAACCTCACTATAACACACCTTACCCTTAGGGAATTTTCTGGTGTAATAAAGGGATATGTATCTAGACCCTAGTAGTATGGTTTCTATATTTTATTTCTAATAAAAAAAATATTATATTTATCCCTTTTTAATAATTTATAATTATTAAATAATGAGTTTGCGAAGAAATTATATTTTGATATGATGAAACAAAAATGTAGTGTTTTTTGGAAATATATATTTTCAATCAAGAAACTATTTTTGATGAATTTAAGAATTTTTGAAGTAAATTATATTTTAATGAAACATTACTATAAAATAGTATTTTTTAAACATAAATGATAATATAATTTTACAAAGTCAAATATAATTGTTATAAGGATTAGAGAACTATATTTGTCAAAAAATAGTATTTTTCATAAATGTAAATTTTTTATTTAAAATTGTAAATTATCATACTTAGATAATTATTGCGATAAAGTATTAATTTTGAAATGATCATGTTGAAATTATCCAATGGTGACTATTGTTCATAATTTTTGACGACAGTAAAATTTTTGGGTCAAAATTAAATATAGTATAAATATAGGGTGTGTATTACAACATCATAATGACCCAAAAGTGATGTATATACTCCATAAATTTTATCAATAACCAAATATATATTCCCCATTTAATATACTGTTCTTTTTAGGTTATTATATTAATTTTATATACCTTTAATGAGTCCTACAAATCTTATATTATATTATAAGTCTTTAAAATCAATTCTTTATTAACATTGCTCAGTTACATGTCACCAAGGGTATTATTGTAGTGAGATCATTTATTAATCTTGTAAAATAATTAAATCCAATTAAAATTGAATAAATTAATGGAATGTTTTATGGTTTTGATTACTTTATTATATAGAGTCCAAAACCTATGTTTTGAAATTAATATAGAATTCTCACCCCTTTTTCTATATAAACCCACTTAAAATCCCTATTCCCTTCACTCAAAACCATGGTATTATGATATTACTCTTACCCTAACTCTATAGTTTCCTCACAATGTTACCCAAATATCTTAAGAATATCCTCTCAATATTTTAAAAGCACCCTCTCAATGTAAGGGGCCATATCCTTCTCAACATTTGAAGATCGTCCTTTAAATTATAATTTTTTACACTTTTTCATGTTGTTATATTTTCTCTATATATACCTATTAATATCCTTATGATTAGCATGTAATTATATACACCATTATCACTCATTGAACCCTTCTATAAAACTTTATGTACACCAATTATACTGCTAAAATTATCCTACAATGTTCCATTCCAAACATTTGTGTTGTGAATACCCATCTCCATTCCACTCAAGGTATTCACATAGTCATAAATATCCTTCATTGATAGAGGATTTATATGAATTTTACCATAAATCATAAATAATGGGGTTAAAGTTTTTTAAATTCATCTTTATTTTGTATGATATATGTGACACACTAATGCATATTCATTATATGAAATTGATGGGTGCACCCAAAATTATTTATCTCTCCAATGCATTAGGTAAAATTTTAATTTCATGAGATTCCATTTATGGTGAAAGAGAGGTTACCATAAGAACACTCTGTTATTTTTTCTTTGTGGTTATGGTTGACATATGTTTATGATTCCATGTTTTAAGATATTTCCCCATTCATATGTTTCCTTTATGTTAGCATGTTATATCATGCCTCATTATTCAAGATTAGGATTCCAACCCAACTTATGTTACCTTTATAAGCATATTGTATCATATTTACTAATTTAAATTATAATAATATTTATTTATTCCTTTAATATGATTTATAACTCACCCATTTCTAATGTACATCCCTAGGTTAACCCTTGCAGTTTCAGAAGAACGATGGGATTTTGGAATCATGTTAAGAAAATTTTCAATAATTTCATTGTATTCTTGTTGAATATTATTATGATATTTACCCAATTTTCCCAAATACACTAGGCTTCACTATATTTTAGTATTATATCATATATACTGTTGGTCAGAGTGAGTATCTCAAGTGGGGGGGGTGAATTGGCTACCAAATAAAAAAATCTATTGAAAATGGATTTAAATAAAATCTCCCAATTTAAATAAAAATGCACAGTGAGTTAAAATAATAATTTCATATATGTATTTAAATTTAAAATAATTCTCAAATATTGGTTAGGTCTTAGTAAAAAATAATATACAATACTACATTAACCTTAGAAATTAATTTACTAAAAAAACCCTTATATAAAAACAAATTAAAAAACAATCAAATTAGTGTTTTTCTTGAGGTCAAAAAGAGATTCAGTTTTATAGTATAGAAAATAAATCAAAAAACAAAAAAACAAAAAAACACATGAAATAATTTTAATACAATAGGTTCAATCCAAATTAGAGATTCAATCCTCCCCACTTGGAAATCACCCACTACCAAGCAGTTTATATAAAATAAACTTTTGATCCACAACCTGTATCATGCATTATAATAGTAAAAAAACTATTCATGACACATGGGGACTTCTTTCACAGTTTTCATGGTAGAAAAAACAACAAAAATCATGTCACAAATAGACCTCTACCATAGAATGTGGTAAACAAGATTAAAAGATGTCTTTACAAGATATCTATGTATCTTCCAATTTAAAGGAAATTAAAATAGGTGTTTAATAAATAGAGAAACAAAAACACCTCACAATATAAATGTAAATAAGTAGATTAAGGAAATAAAATATGTAAAAGGATAGAGTTTCTCAGTCTGTTATGATATACATCTTGTGACTCCTTGAAAGTGAGTGGAACTGAGGCTCGAGTCGAGTTGCAGAAATATTCTGTATAATAGAGTGTCATAGATTCCCTGTTCTTTTCTATAGGAAGGAATTGAATGTAATTTAGGCTTTAGCTTCCTTAGTCAAGTGTATTTTAGTGTCATTCTTATAGCCTTTTTAAAATAGGTCACTCATTAGAATCTTTAATAAACTTAATCACTTTTCATCGCATACCACACCATACCACATGACACCACACCACTACACGAGGGAGTAAGCTTCTCTTTTTAACAGTAGTAGTAACAAGTAAGAATATCAGGATTATTTTTTCTCCAAGTACAGCATGTCATACACAACATATAATGTGTTACCATAAATTATTAAAATAAAATCATTAAAATAATATTCAACATTAAATTCAATAAACTAGCCATTAGAAATATTTAATTAAAATATAAAAGTAAAAAAATAATCGTCTCAAGTATTTTGAACAGTGAAATTAGATATGTCTACATTTAGTGGTGAATCTAAGTCTGGCAGTGATACATTAGAACAATGTATTGATCTCGCAGTCAGAAAACTTGGTGGTGAGTCTTTTGAGAAGTGAGAACATCTAGTAGTGACTCATACATTGTCAAAATTATGTTCTATTGGTGACTAATTATGACTATGATTCATCCTAGTACTTAGCCAATTCTAGATCCTAGAATTGAGACTTTCTTGATGGTTTCTCAAGGATACAATGATACATTGGTGAAGGTGAGACTTCAATGATGGAGAGACTTCTATTGTGGTGTCTCATACTTGGCAGTGAGTCTTTTCCAAACTTAACAAAATTTCTTTCCAAATTATCATATTACATAATATGATATCATAAAACATAAAACTCACTAATATCATAATAATCATGATTTTGTGATCATTATAATAAGGGTTCTGATAATACACCCTTTTTGATGATAAAAACTCATGGAATTTTATATACTCAATATCAAAGATAAATAAAGGCATCAGAAGTAAAGTGGAAATACATGGTTTCATATATTAAGTATAATATGTTATGAATAAAGAGAGTAAGATAGTAAAGGTAAATCATGACAAAAATGATATTGTATCAGAGATATAAGAAAAATAATCATTAATATAAAACACTATGATATCAAACAAAATTGCAAAAGGAATACAAATAAATTCCATATAATAGTTATATCCCTTTTGGTATTACCAAAAGGAGAACAATAAAATAGGAAAAATAATAGAACATGAATAAAATAGAAAATTCAAGTGAAATAAAATAATAATAATATTCTATGTTCTATTAAAATAACTAAATTTCATCCATAAAAAGTTATAAAAAAACAATAGTCCCATAAAAGGCACAATGTCTAATCAATAATGGTCTTTTGGCTTAATTGAAGGGCCAAGATGAGATTTCCCTTTGTCCTTGTCTGAGGAAAAATAAATAATTATAGAGGGTGTAGCTGTAAAAATGGAATGAATATCCCTGATAGCTAAAGGATGTCGGGGATCTGGAATATGGATGGGTATCAGATGCTGCACTGTTTTTCTAGGAGTGAGGAAAAATGACTGAAATTTGGCTGGCATAGGGGAAAGAGGATCTATAGTCACACTATATATAAAAAATCATGGATCTATGGTAGGAAGTATGAGACAAGATATCACTAGAATTACATCAAGAGCTACAACAATAGTCCTATTCACATGAAGGAATTGTTTCAAAAGGTTTATGAAATCTATTATTATTTTCCTACCCTTCTCCATAGCACTGAAGAAGTCTATCTTATACTCCATAAAATATTGAATTATAGGAGTCAAAACATTAAAATAGTTAACTTGTTCCTTGAAGGCTTGGAAAAAAGGTGGAATCCTCATATTTTCTACCAAAAAATTAAACTGATCATTCATATCATTCTTATAGTAAATCATCGAGAGATAATACTTGATGTATTTATTTATCATCTCATGATTAGTCTTTATATATGTTCCATACTCTATAATCATTATATGATCATGATAATTTTTATTCTCAAACATTATCAATGTCTCCAAAGTTAAGGAAAAAACCTCACTTGATGCACTACTTATGGTAGTTTTAAGATCTTCATTGTTAATAGTTCTAATTTGATCAGCATCAAAAATAGGTGGAGGAGCAATAGAACTAGATGCTACAAAATAAATATTTTCAACTCTCTCGATAAAATGAATCTATAAAAGCCAAAAATACAATATCCATACCTTAAATAGTGTATTTTAGGGATTCCAACTCCTTCAATAAGCTTATATTCTCAATTTTAACTTCTTGGATATGATGCATCATCTTCGTCTAAATGTGATAGATTACCAACTCAAACAAGTACCTTGCGTCATGTTCACTTTGGTTAGTAAGAAGTGGTGATCGACTTCTAAGAATCATTCCAAAATATTATACTATATTTTCTATAAACTCATCCATGTCACCATTGGTGACCACATCAATAGGAATAGGTTAAACAATATTTGTAGGTTCTCTCATAGAAGAAATTTTTTCAAACAAGCCAGTAACATCAATATGATTTTCCATTGATACATCAGGATATATTTCATATCAATTAGTAGGTTCACCATTCTTTGGTTTATATCCCGAAAATAAACCCTATTCTATAGAAATAGGGTTCAACAATCATTCTAAAAGATTATTAAAAGGCTCAACCACTAAAGAAACAATAATCCTAGATACCACTATAGTAGGTACACCAACAGAGGTCTCAGCTGTTATCTGTTAAATAAAAGGTGAATCCTCCATGTTCTCATTAACTGAAGGATTATCATAAGAAACCACATCTTTCAACTGAACATCAATATTTTTCTCCACGTGATCAACATCTATATAATCACCCACACACTTCTCAAAAACATCAATAACTTTCATATGCTCAATAACATCTGTATTAGAAACCACATGACTATCATAAGTAATACATTATAAAATAAAGAAAAAAATTTATTACTTGGGGATTTCTCCCCCTCAAAAGATGCATCTACTTTTTTCTCTAGAAGGTAGATCCGCATTAACAAAAAATAGACCTATCATATGACTAGGAAATAGAACCTTCGGGAGAATCAAATAGATCTTTAGGATTATCAACATCCTATCTTCTAATTTTCCCACCAAAACCATCAAGATATGAGTCATCATCATCATCTACATATTTTTCATTAGCACAATTACCATTATCCTCATTAGATTTAGAACTACTCTTAAACTGATCTCTCTAAAGAGTTTGTAACTTCCTCATCAATTTACCAATTTCTCTCTTTTAAGGAGATTCCTAGGTGGGCTAAGAGCTCAATATGTGATACAAGGTGATTTAAAAGACAGGTAAGGGTCACTTACATCATCCAGAAAAATAACTTCTCCTATTTTTCTCTTAAGGTAGTAGTCTCTTCTTCCTTGTCACCATCAGAGTACTCAGAAACTTCATTAGGCTTTTAACTAGGGTCAACAAGATATCTTTGTCTCAAAGGATGATCCATAGGGTTAAACTCATCATATAAATTTTTACTATCACCTACCCATTGATTTTCCCCTTTGTTAAAACTAATATACATCCTCCTTCAAATTATTCTGGTAATAAAAAATCCACCACAATATGCAATTGACTCTTCATCTTTAGCAACTAGACCATTATCTCATTACATAGTATAAATAATCATGGGATAGATAAAATAAAATGATCTTGAATATGGATTGATCATTTCCAATATATAAAGAAAAAGGTATCTATAAAGGCTTATCTTTTTTGTAATTTTTATAAGACAAGTAAAATATAAATATTAATACATTATAGTAGCCAAGTCACCCTTCCTTAGACACAATATGTACTAGATTAATTTGAAATTAAATATTCATTCTCAATATTACTCTGAAAAACACCCCTCCTCAATGTTCCATCCCCTTTCAAGTAGGACAATGAATCTTCATAAATAATTATCACCATCATCTGGGACGGTTCCCGGATAATCATTAAAAACACCCTCATGTGAAACTTTTAAACATTCATCCCACATTTTTGAACAAAAATCAATTCTATGACCTTTAAATCAGCTTTATACCTAATTTTCTTATTATTATTCAAAACCTAACTCCACATAATGGTAGAACTCATTCACAAACATAGGATAAAAAGGATATCTGATTTTATGAGAACCAATCCATCTATGCTTGGTTCTATAAAAAAATTAATACTAAATATCTACTTGAGATCATCTATTCTTCTACAACTTTCTTTTCAGGTGCTACAACCCATTTTTATAGATCGCTATTTATGGGATCAACTACAGAAGGAGGACTCGTTTCCCATTTCTATTTCTTTAAAGAACACAACTTTTATGTTGAATACTCTGAAGGTCACTTCACTTTGTCCATGGTGGTCGGCTTGGTTGGCTCGGTCAATCCCAAAATGTTGGTCAAAGTGTTTGGAGATAAATATCGTACAAGGATTAAGAGTTAAAAAGAATGGGGAAATAGGTGAGTTGGAATAAGAAAAAGTTCCATATTTATTATCATTTCAGAGTTTAGGGATTAAGAAAATCAATATAAAAATGGGGGAAAAATTCAAATCAAGTTATAAAATATACCATAACTGAAATAATAACGGGAAATTTAAAATATACAGCATGGCATAGAAAAATTGAGAAAGACATGAAAAATTATAACAATAAGAAGTTCAATCATGAGAAGTATCAATGGTGATAAGTATGAATGGTGAGAAGTATCAACAGTGAGATGTATCATTGGTGAGACATAACTAACAGTGACACATTCACAATGGTTTGTCCCATAAAATTGAACATAACCAAAATATGTCATACCTCATTCATGTTTGATGTAATTCATTTTCTTAGAATTAAAAGGGTTAGTGAATATTTTAGCAAGATGATGTTCTATAAAAAAGTATTCAAGAGTGATATCACCCTTTTGAAAATGATATCTCAAAAAGTGATATATTTCATCAATATGTTTTTTTCTATAATGTGATATTGGATTCTCAAAAATATTTATAGAAATTTAATTATCATGGTTTATAGGGAGATGTCTGAATTGATACCCATAGTCAAGTAATGTGTGTTTCATCCAAAAAATTTTTGCACAATGGCTACCTACAACTATGTATTAAAATTTAGTAGTGGCCAATGAAAAATAGTTTTTCTTCTCACTAAACCAAGAAACTAGATAATTTCCCCAAAATTGACATGTTCTAAAGGTTCTTTTATTGTCTTACTAACATCCAAGAAGATAAACATCTGAATAACTAACTAAATCAAATGCTTGTCCTCTTGGGTAATACAATACTAATTTGGTAGTATATTTGAGGCATTTAAGAATTATTTTTATAGCAACCAAGTGTAAATATTTTGTATTTTATTGAAATAGAGGACACATACACAAAATTAACATAATATCAGGTGGGATATTAGTAAGATAGGGAAGACAACCAATCATACCTCTATAAATAGTTTAGTCCACTAGTTTCATAGATTCATTAAGATCTAATTTACAAGTGGTACTAATAGCTGTATCACTAATGTTAGTTCTATCTAATTTGAAACATTTTAAAAGATACTTTGTATATTCACTTTCATTTCAAATGATTCTTTACAAATTTTAAAAAAATTATAAATCAAAGAAAGAATTTGAGTTCACTCATTAAACTAATTTAAAATTCAAATTTAATCATTTTGGGAAGATCAACTCATATGGAATTTTTGAAGATCCAAAAATAATATCATCTACATAGATTTGTATAACTAAAATACCTTTTGAAAATAATTTTATAAAAAGTATAGGATCATCTATACCATTGGAAAAAACATTTTATATAAGAGAAGTTTTGAGCCTATCATACCAATATATAGGATCTTGTTTAAAATATATAAATATTTTGTTAATTTGGAAACTCTATTTTGAAAATGAGTATTTTGAAAACTAGGGTATTGTTAAAAAAACATCCAAAACTATATACCAATTTAGTAATGCACTCTTGTCATCCATTTGATAGAATTTGAAATCTAGATGAGCTGCATACAAAAGACGTATTCTAATAGATTCATGTATAACTACTTGTGTAAAGGTATCATCATAGTATATTCCTTCTTTATTGACTATAACCTTGTACAAATAATCTAGCATTGTTTCTTACTATAGTACTGACATATCTACCCTATTTATAAACACATATCTAGTTACTATAGTCAATGTTTCTTTGGGTCTATCAACTAGTTCACACACTTTGTTTCATTAAAATTGATTTAATTTTTATTGCATTTCCATTACCCAAAATTCATCATTAATTACAACATTGATGTTCTTTGTTTTAATCTTAGAAAATAATGTCTGGTATTCAACCTGATTTCTTAGAGAAGCTATAGTCTATGTACCTCTATCATATAACAATCAAAACCATCTAAAAGATGGTACTTTAGGATCCTAACATCTATAGAAAAAGTAGGGTTGGTGACTTTTGGTTCTTGTATAGGTTTGAGTTATAGATGTTCATAAAATTCCACAGAACTGGATGATTTTTTTGACTGTTTCACAATAGAATTTTTAGGTTTTGAATTTATGTTTAAAGAAGATAAATCATCCTCAAGGTATTCTAATAATATCTTGGGATCATGTGGATATGTTTCATCAAATTTGATATGAACATATTCTTCCAAAATCATGGTTTTTATTGAAAACATTATAGTTTTTACTAGAGTTTGAATAACCTAGGAAAATTCCTTCATCACTTTTGGATGAATTTTTTTCAATATTGTCCTTAGCATTAAGAATGAAGACTTTTCAACCAAAAAATATGAATTAATTAACCTTAAGATTTATATTATTTCAAATCTCATAAGGGGAATTTTCAATATAGGTCTAATTAAAAATCTATTGATTTTGTAACAGGCTCTATTTACAAAATCTACCCAAAAGTAGACAGGAAATTCAAATTCATTTAGCTGTATCAAGGTTATCTCTTGAAGTTTTCTATTCATTCTTTATAAAAATATATTCCGTTGGGGAGTCCTAGAAGAATAAATGTTATTACCATAGAAATTTTATGAGAAAAAATATTCAAAGTCTTTATTTTCAAAGTCACGACCATGGTCACATATTAGGGTCTTATTTCTATGTCTACTTATGTTTTATACAGACCAAGAATACTTAGTAAATTATGAATAGACATCACTTTTATAAGATACAAAGAACACCCAAGTATACCTGAAGAATTAATCTACTAGTACATAAACATAATTCTTTCCATTTAGACTAAAAACTATAGATAATCGTAATAAATCCATATGATCCAACTCAATAGGTTGATAATTTTTATCTTTTTTCATTAATTTAAAATAAATCTTCTGTTGTTTCTCTTTTTGAAGGTGGTTACAGACTTTGTTGTTCAGGAACTCTATTTTGGGTTGATCCTTGACTAAACCTTTCTTATTAAGCTTCCAAAGTGAGTAAATATTATAGTTGGAAAGTTTCATATTCCAAATCCAAGATTCTTTGTGAAAAGAACTCAAGAAATAAACATATTTAGAAATTAATGAATTAATACCAACAACATAAACATTCCCATTCCTTAAATTAGAAAAACTAAATGATCATTACAATTAAACGCATTACAAGTAATATTTTAAAATTTTACCTGAAAACCATCATTATATAGTTGTGAGAAGAATACCAAGTCATACATCAAAACATAAACAAACAACACATTGGAAATTAAAACTAAATTGATGTTACCAATTTTTCCAAGGCTAATGATTTCCCTTTAGCATTTTCACAAAAGGTGATATTACCACCATAAACCTTTATTAGACTATTGAAACATGAGTAGTCTCAAATCATATTACTTCAAAATCCACTTTCAAAGTACCATAAAATTTTATAGGAGGTAATCAAGAAGTTTTCCTACAAAACAAAATTTATACAAGAAATGATTTTGGTACCAAGACTTTCTTAGGTCCAGTTGTGTTTGTAATCAAGGATTTAAGAACCCACATTTGTTTAATAGTTCTCTTACAAACAGACTAATATATTTTAAATAAACACTTTTTTGGTCCCTTAGACAAATAAATATTTGTAGCACTGTCAGATTTAGACTTTAATGTAAAAGTTCTCTTTACTATTATTCTTTATCCAGGTTGGTATCCTAATCCAGTAACATACATTGAAGTGAAATTTTTTCCTGTAATTTATGTAAATTTTCCCTAACATTTGTAAATATTTATAAATCCTTGTTATTTTGATCATTATATCACTTAAGCTCTATATTATTTTATAATAATTGAGTATTTTTCTCTTTCTCAATAGTTAAATCGGATTTAATATTGACAGATAAAGTGTGAGGCCTTTTAAGAGTCTAATATTTGTCTCTAAGTTCATTAATGTTTCCTCAAGTATATTACAATATCTAAAAATTTCTTCTTTAGAAATTTTATCAGCATTATGTTAATTCTAATAATTATCTTTATTATGAACAGGTAAAATACTATAAACAACAGGAACCTCAGAGAAATTAGTTATGAAGGACATATTTGATCAATCATATTTTTTTCAGGATTAGAGTCAAAATCAGAAGAGTTTTTTTAGAGGCACTCCATGTTGCTATCATAGCATTCTTATAACTTCATTCCCTGTCATCATATTTCTTAATGTATTTCAATTTTTGATAGTATCCCTTGACATGTACTTTTATATTGTATTGATAATAGGTAATTTCATTAGTGTTGTCATCATTTTTTGAATCTCTTTTCTAGTTTCCTTTTGTTTAATCCTTTCCATTATATTTTGGCCTTTTGAAAATAATATTATTTATATAAAACTTATTAAATCTCCTAGCTATATGGGCCATCTCTTCATCACATTCTGATAGTGATTCACTATCAATGGAGTTTTTAGTTTGTATCTTTACATCTTATTTTTATCTCTATTTTGATATAGTTTACATAAAAGGTATTGAAATTATTTTTGGCTCATCGTCCTCCTATTGGTTTACTTTCAACTCTTCTTCATACATCATCAGTTTCCTAATCATCTCTTTGATTGGAAGTTTCCAAATTTCACATGACTCCCTAATTGAAATAGATATGCCTCTCTATCCTTTTAGAATGCATCTTAGAAACCTCATAATCTGATCTTTATCAGATATGAGATTTCCTAGTGATATCATGGTGTGAAAAATTTTATTGAACCTGAGATATATGTTAGAAATTAATTGATCAAGTTTCATTATAAAAGTATCATACTTGATAGTATATGTATTCAATCTCATCCCTTTTACATTGTTTGTTCCTTTATGTGAAATAATTAGTGTATCCCAAATTTAAAAGGCTTTTTTACAATAAAAAATAAATTAAATTATTTATCTCATAAAGAATAATAAATTTAATTAATAGGTTTTTAATTGTTGTTATAAGTTGTTTTGGTAGCTTTATAATAAGTAACTATAAAAGATGTAAGTAATCAATATTAATCCTCTATAACAGTCCAAATCATAAATCCCATAATCTCTATATTAATTTTCATTTTGATCTTCCACTGAGAAAAATTTTTATCATTAAAAAAGGTAGTATGTTATTAGAAAAACCATCTTATATATTATGAATTTTAATAATTATATTTAGAACATATATAATTTTAAGATCATTAAAGCACAACTAAAATCATAGTATATTTTTTTTGAAAAACTTTGATACCAAGGTTTATTTTCTCTGATACCAAATACTGGTCAAAGTGAGTATCTAAAGGGTGGGGATTGAGTACCCTGTAATTTGTTTTGTTTTAAATAGATTTAAATTAAATTCACCAATTTACATAAAACAACATAGTTAGTTAAAATAGTAGTTTTATATAATTATTAACCTTTTAAAGTAATTCTCAAATATTGATTAGGTCTATGTTAAAAAAATACTATACAACATTAAACATTGAAATAAATTTACTAAATTAAACCCTTATATAAACACTAATTAAAAATAATAATCAAAGTAATGCTTTTCTTGAAAGTAAAAAATGATTTTTTTTATAGTAAAAAATGATAAAAAAAACACACAGCCAAATTTGAATATAATATGTTCAATATAAATTATATACTTACTCCCATATAGTTCGAAATCACTCATTTACAACCAGTTTATATAAAATAAACTTACAATCCAAAACCTGGATTAGGTATTACATCAGAAAAACAACTATCTTAGCCACAGAGGGACCTATTATACAGTTTTCATGGGAGAAAACTAAACAAAAATAAGGTCACAACTATACCTATACCACAACCTATGGGAAACAGGTGTAAAAGATGCTTTGAGAAGATATCTATGTATATTCTTGTTTAAAATTTGAGATAATTTGTGTGTAATAAATAGAGTAACACACACAGCTCATAATGAAAATGTAAATAAGAATAATGATCAAATAGAATATGTAAAGGTATAGAGTTTATCAATCTGTTATGCTCTACAGCTCGTGACTCCTTAAATGTGATTTAAATTGCATGTTGAGGAAATTTGCAAAAATCTTCTATAGAAAACAGTGTCATAGATTACTTGTTCTTGATTACAGTAAGGCACTAAATCTAAGTATTTCTTTTTCTTCTTTAGTCAAGTGTATTTCAGTATACCTCATGTATCTTTCTACCAAAGAGGATAATCCTCAAAATCTTCAAAAAACATAATCACTTTTCATCATATACCACGTCACACCACCAAATGATGGAGTTTGATTCTCTTTTTAATTGCAGTATTCGTTGGTAAGAATAACTAGATTCTTTCCACTCCTTGTACTATATGTTTGACGAGAGGTTTAATGAATTCTATGAAATGGTTAGAAAACATTCATTAAAATAATTTTCTGTAACAAATTCAATAAACTATCATTAAAAATATTTAATTCAAAAATAGAATTAAAAGAATATTGGCGTTGAGTATTTTGAATGGTGACACTAGTGGTGACTACATCTAGTAGCGACTCATAATCTAGTGGTGATACATTCAAATGGTGTCTTGATTTAGCAGTGAGACAACATGGCGGTGAGTTTTTAGTGGTGATAACCTGTAGTGGAGACTAAAAATCTTTTAAAATAATGTCTTGAAAGTGACTTATGTTGATGGTGATTCATCTCAGTACTCAGCTGATTCTAGATTCCAATGGCGAGACTTTATTGATGGTGTATCAAGAATAAAGTGAGAATTTGGTGATGGTGAGACTTCATTGATGGTGAGACTTCACTGTTAGTGTCTCATACATGGTAGTGAGTATTTTCCAGACATAATCAAATTTCATTTCAAAATGGATTATAATATAAAATGACATCATAAAACAAAAAAATCATTAATATCACAATTCTTATAATTCTGTGATAATTAAAACAAGGAGGCTAATATATACATTTATGTAACAAATAATGAATTAAATATTATTAAAATATGGGTTTTTATAGTAGGTATCTGATAAAAGTATATTCAATTCTTGGATTATGATTAGAAAACTCTAGTTAATGTATTATTTATAATACTAAACATAGGAAAACATACTCAAATTTTTATAAAGTATCAATTAATAGGTTTCAAAGAAAATATAACCATTTCTGGATACTGTATGTGGATGTGGATCTTGCATAGATGTACAACGGGGAAATATTCTGAAAAATGGTTCATTAAGTTGGACTCAATCATTACTTGGTTCATGATAATGGGATATGCTTTACACATAGTTTGAAACTCCAAGGGTATATTATTTGGTAAATTCACAAACTACATATGAACCATTATCAAGGGAATACAAATTCCCAAAAGAATTTCTGTTAGTAAATATATCCTGGACAAATTTGATTGAAACCATGAAATCCATATGTTAAAGAATATATGTCATTTATGATGTATCCATTTAATTCTAATGGTTTCCCATTTACGTGTTCAATAGTTAGAAAAATACTCATCCCTAATTTTCCCTTTATTTTTAGTTAATAATATAGTAAAAGAAGAACCAAGTCAATAAAAAATGTGATGAATACTGTAATGACTACCCAAATGATATGCCCAACGCGATGAGAGAATGAATCATGAAATTTATTGAAATACTTTCTCAATAAGTTCAATTATTTTACTTGATATTGAATAAGGAGGAACACCCAAATCCCCCAAAGAAAGGGCATGGTGCAATTCATAAAATTATGTGACAAAGGCCATTGACTTTCAAGGTATCTTCAGATCCCTTAATAATAGATAAATGGATCAAATCTATTGAAAATAACTTATCCATACTTTAAATATCTAATTAAGAGAAGGCCATGCTAGTAGTTTATCATATGGAGGGAGAATCTAATCAATGGTGGACATTGGTAAAAAAGTAAAAATAATGAAATGATGCACCTCCAACCTTTTAATCTCCCCAAAATTAAATTTGACCTATTCTTTGGTGGTATAAAGACAAATATATGAAAATACATAACCATTTGGGACTTCGAAAACTGTGAGGAATATTTTTGATGTGTCTTCAAAGTCGAAATAGAGATAAATGAATATCAAGGGTCTCACAGGTTATGATATAAAAAGCGGAGAATAGATTTTTATTTTGGTTGTGTGATGGGAAAAATCATTTAGGAAAGAAATTATATCATTGCACTTGAAAAAGTGTGGGAAGAAGAACCTCATTAATGAACTAAAGTAGACAACAAAATTATTTAGGTGCAAGAAATAATGGAACCTAGCTAGTGATTATCAATAAGAGAAACCCACTAATGTGATGGAATAAATGGATTTCTCTGGAAAACCCTTAGCCTATTTTCAAAATTTTTTAGTGTAAGGAATAAGGAAACTATATGAATCAATTCCCAAATCTAAGGGTTGTTGATTACAATAACCTCAATTTATTTGATATAAATGGGGACCATATGCAATCACAAGTTCTTAAGTGGGTCCTAATAATGAAGTAGTGAAGTTTTACTATTTATACATTCAAAAATAGTAAATGTACTATTTTATTATGGTTCTATGTATCCTGCCATATCATGAAAGTTTAGTAAAACTATTCAAATACCACCTCAAATCATGAATGTTGAGTTATCATAGAAGATAAAAATCATGGGAATTATTACATCCCATGTATATAACTCCTCCCCTATCCATATATGTAGGATTAAATTACTAAAAAATATGGTGATTCTCCCTTGTCTAGAATTTGATGCAATTCTAGGTAATTAGTTTCTTAACTTATATAGATCCAACATTAATTGTTGAGAGAAGCTAATCAACCTTCATATTTTGAATCTACCTATAATACTATAAAAGTGTGTTGACATCTGACAAATGAGCATCGAAAAATTCAAAATGGAAGAAATAACTAGATATGGGTTTTATTTCCCCTAGAAAATAGAAGGAAGAAGAGGGTGGCCAAAGAATCATAGTTTCTATATACCCCCTGGAGCCATTTGATCACGTGACCATCAGAGGGTCATGTGGATGGGTATATAGAGAAAATAACCAGTATCATATCCCACAGAGACCCTTTTGAGAATACCTTCGGATCTCTTGAAGGGCCCCCAAAAAACTAGGGATCCCACAATGGTATCCAAGAAAGAACCCCCAAGACACATGTATTGTCAACCAATGGATTTTTAAAAAACCCTCTAAATAAACTTCAAAAATAGGAGGAAAATGTCTACAAGGAAAATGTCTCTTGCGGTCGTAAAACTCATGAAATGGATCACTGATGGAGAGAAATATTTTCCTCCACAACATTCATTAAAACTTTAATGATCCCCATAATTTTTAAAATAAAAAAAGGAAATAAAATTTTGGAGCTGGGAACCTCTTACAATCGTAAAATGTCACGCGACATGCCCTTGATGATCTGAAATACACTACGACACCCTAGAGACATGTCCTCCTAATATCACGAAATCCCATAAGCATGTCATCCTCATCACATAAAGAGTCTTAGGTATGTTTAGGAATCCTCAAGATCTGCCTTTGTCTATTCTAGTAAAACATATGGAGTTGTGCATGAAATGCTCACACATCTCTATAAGACCTTTTTTAGTCACACGATGCATCACTAAGAGGTAGAGTAACTGTATTCGATAATACTCATGAAATATCACATGATTTCCATGGTTTGTAAAATAAAATAGGAAATAAATAGGGGAAATGAATGAGCCCCTCACCGTTTTAAACTAATTATTATTCACTAAGTGTATTCACATTATGGTCTCGCAAGACCCCTATAAAAGTCAGTATGATCCTACGAAGGCCTTTCGATAGGCACCCTAATCTAGAGAAGGCCCTTGAACATGTAAATATGAAAATATGGAAGTACTTTTGAAAATATTCACTATTCAAAAAGTTCCCATTAATTAAAAATAGTCTAGTAATTTAGGCGTTGATGGGAAGTACTCATGGTCACTAGAAATCTGGCAAAGGCCTTAAAATGATTCACAGAAGGACCACATGAAGATGTGTGATGCCAAGGACCCTCCACTGATTCCATAATGGATTGAAATGATATGTTACACATTAAGTAGTGAACAAAAAAATTTGGTGAGGCCTATAAACAACACACCCTATCATGAAAAATGAAACAACTACTCTTTAGTAGGCAGATGCTTGCATGGTATGATTATTTGGAATCCAGATACACTATAACACCCAAGCACCAGAGCAGACATCTCAGAGAGGATGATCTCATTATCAGAATGTTCTTTTTTAGGTAAGATAGTAGATAATATTTAGAGTGATAATGGAACATGCATATGTGTTTTTCGTGATCACTCATGGATCATGCCAACGACTTCTAGCCGAACACATGAAGTACACCCCGCATAACTACTAAAAAACATGATACTTAATATATGAAAATAGTGAACAAGTATAAGGAATTCATAATATAAAGGAAATAATAATGAATAAAATATGGTAGAATTAAGAAAAGAACTTATAAACTAATCCTCACGTGCTTCTCATGAACCACCTAGGTCTGCGACAACATGAGTACATGACACCCAGATCGTGTGACACTCCTTTGGTATACTATTTGAATCATGTGAAGTCCCATGGAAAAGTTAAGGAATGTCACATGTAACCCTCGGCCATGCCATCGTTGTCTTTTGAATCCCTTTGGGTCTTCTATTCAAGACTTTTTGTTCCATTGAGACATTTCTCATGACCCATATGGAAACACCGATTCATGTCATCTGATTCTCACGGTTGCACCTGGGTGTGTCAACTGGATCTCGTGACACCCTCTAGACACACTATCCAGGTCTCACAATTCCCTCTATACATGTCATCCAGGACATGGAAAACCCTCAAAGACATGTTACATTAACTCTCATGACACCTCGAGTGTGTTAGCTATCTCTTGTGATGATACCATGGAAATTCATCTGGATCATGTGACACCCTCTAGATAAGTCAAACAGGATCATGTGATGGATTGTAGGATCAACGAACCAGGTCTATAGATGTCTTCCAGGTAATTCAACCTTGATAAAATGATAAAGTTTGGAAATTCCATCCAGATTATGGGAGGTCCTTTAGACGAGTAAACTGAATCTTTAAATTGTCTTCAGTCTTTTCAGGTAGATACTCTTTGATATGTCGAGCAGGAAATCCAAGAATGTCGAGAAGGCATTTAATGAATTCTCATTGGGCATGTATTCTAGGTCAATATGGGAATCCCAGTAATTGATAACCTCACACATCCTCAGTTTTTAAGCCCTGATCAATGGGGAAACCACAGAGTATAATCCCTAATCAGCGGTATAATATGATATGTCCTGTATATAAGGGAAACGTCTGTGTGTAATCCCCAACCAATTGAACTATAATGACTCATATTCCTAAAATAAATAGAATAAATAGGATTCCTCCCAAGTCCCAAGATCAATATTAATCTCCCAATGAATATCCCAGTGCATAAGTCCTATATCCATTAGAAATGAAAATGATCATTTTACATCCCTTGTTTCTCACACTAAACATATCTCATGCGGACATAGGGAGTTGAAATAGTAATCTAATTTGCATCATGAATCTCCACATTATAGGTAAATATTATTATGTAATACCAATTATTGGAATGATATATTCACCTACATATAATGGAATACACCTTCAGGCCAGTCCTAAGGGAATAATTGAACTATGAGTAATCTTATTCCCATAATAATAAGGATACGAAGGATGACATCATTAGTCCTGATCCTGAACTCACATTGGAATCATCATCAGTTTAAATGATTCATTTAAACTATCGATACCCAATCATTCCCATTGGATGATCACACTACCTCATCCATCAGTGGACTGAGAAACCCATTGAACCATGATGTCTCTGATTCCTACAATAACCAGGATATGTAGGATGTCTCCCTGAGGTCCGAGCTCTATATTTAACATCGCTTGGGTAGTCCTGGTACATAATACCTACACCCATATGCAATGAGGATGATCACTTTCTGTCCATTGTTTCTCACACTAATCATAGCTCCTGTGGACATAGAGATTTTCTATGAACACACCATTTTCATCATGAACTTTCTCTAGCCATGGAAATGTCAGCATATAAGCCCTGATAAGTGTAATGATATAAATTTCCCCCATATAAGGAAATTTACCTTGGTTCCATTCCCAAGGAAATGATCAAACTACAATAACACTGATTTCTATTATAAAAAATATATATAGGACGTCTCCTTGGGACATGAGCTCAAATATCTAGGTGCCCAGGTGCCTGCACATATGTCATCTTCATGAAATGTTAAACTACAAGAATTAAATTAACTACGTGGGTTTTGATTACTACAACAATAGTGATATGTATGGTGCCCCATAATGGATCAATCCCCTTACCAGAATATTAGCCACCTCCCTACATGGAATCAAATTATAAAGCATCATGTTATATAAGTTTAGCACATATGCAGCTGCCCTTTACTGGAAAATACAAGAAAAACCTAATATACATATAGATGGATTCACTAATGAGATCCCCATCTTCCTCAAATAAAAAAGTGTTAACACATAATCATTTTTTAGGGTAACCAGTCCCTTATCAGGATTAGGAAGAGATTCATGAACAAACCTTACATCTATAACATAGTCCTAGAGGTAGAAAAAAATCCCCAAAAAAGGTGTGATGAGTCTGACCTCCCATCCTCTCAACCAATGTGCATCCCTAAGCATTAGTGGGATTGAAACACCAACCAATTGCCTCCCTTTGGAATGTTCCCCATACCTAGTTATGGATGAGTGAACCATTGGGAGTTTCTGTTAAGAATGATAATGGTGACCCGATGTTATTAGTTGTGCAAGAAGTAAAACCCTCAAAAAAAATAGTTGGTCCAAACCTAATCCAATACAATGGGGGGGGGGGTAGCTTTCCTATTTCATGAAAAAACAAAAATGGTAAAGCCGATGTGAATCTCTAGATAACCAAATGATTGTGTTATTATCCATCAAGACATTTTTTCATAGTATATGTAAATAACAAGCCCAACATAAAACCATCAAATAGGGAGATGGATGGCTAAACATGAACTGGTCAACATTGCTAGAATATCAAACAAAGATGATAAGCCTGGAATAAATATTATTGTTTATCCTCTATAACCAGGGTTCTCATGAGACAAGTCCATTCTCTTGTTGACAATTCCACCTGAGAAGATTAATAAGATCTGGAATAAAAGAACCATGGTGTTAAAAATGTATATTTGATTGAGAAAATCATGCCTATGATACAAAAATAATTGGTTACCTTATTATTTTTTATTTACATGATTGTAGGTACTCCTCTCATCAACATAATCCTGATATGAGATGATGTTTTCATTATCTGTAGACCATTCTGGTAAATCACCTATAAATGGAAACCTCATTGCTTGAAAAATGATCTCACCTGCTCGATAGCTTCAATGTTAGCTGGAAAACACAATGGCTAGGAAGTACCACTGAAATGGTATAAATAATAACCATAGAATCTTCCCATGATGGTCTCCACGGATGCAAACTGATGTTTTGTTATTGCCTAGGGAATGCTTCAGCTAAGCCAATGGACCTCACCATCATGACCAACCGCTTCAGGAGCTTATACCCGAAGTGCGATGACCACCACATTAAATATTTTATGAAGGGTGGACAAGGAGTAAAATATAGATCCCTTATGATTTAGGGGCCATCATGGAGGGATCTTGTTAACTGTTGTCACAAACACTATCCCACTGGTACCCATCATTCACCTGATGAGGGTACCACCAGACACACTTCCACCACTAAATCCCATGCACGGGATTCAAGGAAGACACATTGGGCAAGTAATATAATCAATATCTAATAGAGGGCTCATATCCCCACTCGCAATGATGAAGTATGCTAATATATTCCAGCAGTTCCCAACGAGTAGAATCATATCCCTTCTTACTCAGAACAAGTTTGTGGGCATATTCTAATTGCAGGAATGGGGGAGGCTCATATCCTTGCCCCGTACATGAAGCCCATTGTTTTAATTAGGTGGGAGAATAAGGGAAAAAGTGGGCTCATATCCACACTTCAATTGAGTACATCCTATAGTATATAATAAAAATGGAAAATGTGTAGTATTACATCCCTATACACACTATACTAAAATGCCAACACATCTTAGAAACATATGAAGAACACCGCCAGTATATTCTTGCACTGCTTTAGAAGCAAGGAATGTATCACATTCCTATCCTTATAGACTTTACATCTCAACACTTTGATCATCTTGAACATGTTTTTTCTTTGGAGGAAGCACACATTTTTTCTCCTATATAAGGGGATTATCAGCATATTCTAGTAATGGATGAGGTGTCAGACAAAGCTCATATTCATTTTCCAACTAGGGTAACTAGGTGAGAGCATCACATGCTTTGGGATAAGGGAAAATTTTTGTTAAAAAATTTTGGATTCATTTTCCAATGTCCCATGATTAGGATCATATCCCCATCTTGGATGGGGCTCACTAAGTGAGAGGGGAACATACCTCAGGTCAGGCTCACATTCCTATTGAAGAAGTCTAGAATCATAATTCAAAGACCTAGGATCTGGATTACATCCTATTTCTAGATGAGGATAATCAAGTGAGAATGTCACTATCCTTTGGACATTGTCATATTCCTATAAGTGAATCTTCTTGGAATATTCTATTAGATCATGAAATCTAGGCGCATATTCCTACATCCAACAACAAAAGACTACTCTGGTATATTTATAAGGTAATACAGGAGGAGGCACATATCCCTCTCCCAATACAAATATTAATTGACATATTCCAGTTTGGAATTCATATTTGAACTAGGATCATATTCCTATTCCAACCGGGGCTCTCTAGGTGAAAGATGCACATTCCTCAGGGAAGGATCATACTCCTACCAAGACAAACTAGTGACATATTCCAAAGGATCAGGATTGGGATCATACCACCATTATGACTGAGGCACACTTAGTGTGAACGGAACATGACTCAAGATATACTCACATTCCTTTTAATAATGAGATAGATCATTGGAATACTCCAACATCTTCTCAACAGAAGGCTCATACTCTTGTAGCAGAAAAAAATTTATAAGAAAGTTCCAGTAACCATCATATAGTAGGCTCATATCCCTATAAAATTCTAAAAGGTGGTTCTGCATATTCTATCCCGAACAATGGTCGAGACCCATATTCCTAATATGCTCAATGGTTGTGTCATTGTGGTCATTCTAGACACATTCTATACAACAAACGTGTCCATAAAATCATCAATAAAAGTAGAAGATTGTCATTACCATGATTGTACTCTTCATGGTATTGAGGAGATGGATTACAAAGACGCTACTCCTAACATCCACCCTGGTGAATCTCCCCACAACAATATCTCCCCTAAAGAAGTAAATCCTTCACTTTCCTAGACACGTTTGTATAGGCAGGTGTTCAAAAAATTTGACGTCTTTCTATAGATAGGTTCTAAAAACATTTGGGTCAACCATATATAATTCCCCCCATCAACTTCCAATAGCACTATACTCTAGTTAGCAAGAGACCCTCAAAAGCATCTTCTATGGTCAGATCAGAAGAAGGTGTTTAATGTTGATGAATAGGAGGCTAACATTGACATATTGAGAGAGTTAACTAGAAAAAACTCCATATAATGTTATGGCCCCATGAAATTTCTGACCATGAGATCCCAGATGAGATAAAAAAAGAGTGTATTCTATATCTATGAAAAAATATGTGGGATACTAATCAGAAACTAAAGGCTAGACATCTCCCCTATCTAGGATATGAGGATCGTCTTCATATAATCAACATAATATATTGTCAGCTGGACCTGACTGCAATCTCTATGGTTTGGGATCCAAAACAGGAAAATCACAACACAAAACTGCAGCAAAAATTCCACCATTACATCACAAAACTTTGGAAGTTGATTCCTAAATCTACATCAGTAATCCGTATTCGATGATGGGGAATGTATCAAGAGTGACACTTTTATTCACCCATGGAATAGTAAAACCCATAATATTAAGTGTCTGGTAATTTCATAGCCTCTGGTGAAGTTATAGGGCTAGGTAATGCTTGTTCTGGTTGGTCATTACAATAAAATTCCCCTGTTTCAATGATGCCCAGACAACATGAATGGAGGGAGAGGATTTATAAAAAGTCTTTGAACATGGACCCTTGAAATAATAGGAATTTATTTCATACACATAATTAAAAATTATGATCAACTGGAAGACATCACATAAAGAATGATTCCCACCATGAGATTCCATTACACCCAGATCCTCTACGATTATAGGTGAAGCACATCAAATGAGGCATAGTAATAGCATCCATAATTATCACGACCCAACCGATGCCAAGGCTCGATCCACAACTACCCCAAGCCCTCGTCCATAGGCTAAGAGGTGGCAACTAGTGCTGAAGGCACACCAATATTAGGGAGGCCATTTCCAAAGAACATGTACACACACACAACAAAATCAATGCAAAATTGTAGAGTTAAAGGAAAATATACAAAATATATATATATATAAACCACAAATATGAATCTTTATCTAAATAGTGAAAGTAAAGAAAAGTAAATCGAATGGAAAAAGGGAAAAAATAAACGCCCAACCAAAAAGGTGACACAACCCAACAAAAAGTGGAAAAGTGAAATAACTAATAGATCCCAACTCCTGGATACCAAGATACGACCATCACATGTGGCCCAAGCAACCCGTATCCCTAAAATCCTCTAATTTCATGAGAAACCTGTCCATCGTCTGTAAGGGCACACCAAGTGCGGGCAAATCCCAAGTTGGCGTGAGTATAAAAATACTTAGTAAGTTGCCTCAAAGGCTCAAGGGAGTATTAAAAGATATGATGAAAAGGGAATTAGTAGATATAACAAGGAAGAAAAAAATAGAGTACAACTCAAAACATTAAGATAGTGAAGTAAATTCATACAAAACACAAGGAGCACTAAATGGTGAGATGATGAACTTCTCTTCAAGTATTCTCTACCTATAGTAGGAGAGTAGACTTTTCCAACCATGAGAAGCTAGACACAGAAAGCACATGGCATTACCCACAAATGTTTTCATCTCCTTGAAGTAGAGTAACCAAAACCCAAGGATTGGGTACTGAAATAGGATACAAATATAAACTTAGTCAAAGAATCCAAAACAAGAGAGTAAGGGGATCTCCATCTCATAGATCATCCTAGAAAAAGAGTTTCCAATAGTTCCATAATTAACCACCAACGATTCCCAATGTACCTCATGTCTTCCCTGAACACGCAAGTCAAAGGGACTCAATCACCACACCTTGATACTATCCTCTTTGGGTGTGCCTAGCTTGCCCGTGTAATCTTAGGCCACGACACAAGGACGTGTCTTGGTGCAGATATCACCCCTCTTACTTGTGAGTCCAAATTAATGTCAAAGTGTATCTTTTCACTAACCCACATCCATATAGAGAAAACCCAAAGTAAACCCAAACCCTAGTGCGTCGGGGGATTACACTTTAATTTTCATCATCAAGGACCAACACCCTGATGTGTCAGGGGGATTACACCCTTGTCCATCTAGGACCCTCCCCCTAGTACGTTAGGTGGATTCCACTTAGAAGTAGATGAGAGAGGACCCATGCCCTTGTTGATGGGGGATTCCACTCTTGTTCATTGAGGGCCCTAGACCTAGTATATTAGAAGATTCCACCCTAAAGTAGCTAATAAAGGACCCACTCCCCTTCCAATGGGATATTCCACTCTTATTGTCATAGAGGTCCCACAACGTGGTGCATCAGGGGGATTCCACTCTCATAGTATTCATAGAGGACTCACACTAATGTTGATGGGGGATTACACTCTAGATCATTGAGGACCCACACTGGCCATCCCTGTTGGATGTTACCTATCGGAAAGCATAGATATGTCAGTGCCTGATCACTACCATTTTCAGACATCACCTGAATAAGCATCAAATTATAAAAATCACACATCATATCTCTAAATCCATTACATAGGGCATCGTCATTTTCTACGTGGAAAAACACTCAGGATAGGTAAATCTAATGCCAAGATCTAAGTCCTAATGAAGGAGACACGAGATATAGAAGATTCATAAAGTGGCATACAACTCATGTGGGGCCTACAAAACTTGTGAACCAACCTCATCACATGGTCATGTACCTAGACATACATGGGTAATAAACTATGAACAAGTACCCCCAAGGCATTCCAATGTACTCCCAGAGTATATGGAACCTATATCTAAAAGGTTGATGAGCAGATGTTGGTCGTTGTTGATCTCAAGGGAGAAAACATAATTATGCTGATATGAATTATCAAATGGATTTGGATAACAAAACGAATAATACCTTCATTATCCCTCTGAAAAACTCATTGGATCGACTATTCATTCACTCGAATAGGAATTTTGGTGAAGAAACTGCATTTCGCAGCATTGCGCTCGAACAGTGCTTCTTGGGACCCGTGCCTTGATCCTAGGACACATTATTCAAATTGCACCATTGCGATCCTTATGGAAAACACACGAGATCAACTATTCATTTTTCCAAAACAGACACCCAGTGAAAAGAATGATTTTCACCACAAATTCCAAAACCGGGTAATGTAGGTCCCACGTCTTGATTTCAGTTTATGTACTTGAAATTAGTCTCACAACATTTGCCTCAATTACAGGGTCTCAATGCTGCTGAAAGCATATCAATCGTACATTAGACGCAAGAGAGACAACCTATATAAGAACCGCCTAATAATTATTATTATTATATTATTATTTTAATTGGATGTTTTTTATCCCCATGACTTGAGCTGAAACATGAGGTTCTCGAAATGGTTTCAAAAGAACTATCACAAAATTTCTGTTGCATTGTCGCAGATGACACGTTAATTACACGCTCCATGTAGGAGTTACGCTCGAATCAAAATCTAAATAATAATAATATTATTATTATTTTTATGCAGTTTTATTGGCCCACTCCATGAGTCAGTGAAAAGAAACCATCATTGGTCTTAGAAAGACCACATCAAATATAGTGTCACATCACCACTAACGCTGCATGAATTGGATTCCGCACGAGGAGGTTACAAGTGTTTAAAAGTTTTAATAATATTAATAATAATGTTATTATTATTATTTTATTTTATTTTATTTTTTTCTAAAACCTATTGGGGGTCCCTGTGTTCGGATGGTTGCCACCGCTATTATCCCGCTCCATCTTCCACCACACACCATCTGGCGGTGCTCCGCCACCACCTTTGCCTGCATCACTCCATGATTTCACTGTAGCCTCTACCTAGAGCCCGCTGCACCGCCACCGCGACCCCCATGCCGCCTGCCAAACCCACCACACCACCGCCTTTCCGGAGCTGTGCCTTGCTAGACCCATGCCGCTACACCTTCCATGGACTACTAGTACCACTCTGGTGGTCAGAAAATTATTTCAAGACCTAATTAAGGATCCTCAGATCCTGATCTACACTGTAGTGGACTCCGCTCGAAGAATCATCGACATTTTCTATGTAACGAAAATTTGGTGGATCTTCCGCTCACCCTTGCACATTCTCTATCACACGAAACTCAAATCCGAGGATAGATCCGGACTCCTTATGTAGATAGCTTCATGGAAATGTGTCTTGATTCAAGATCGGAGGTTGTTTGAGCATGGAAAAAAGTTTTCATCAAAGAATGATGAAGAACATGAACAATAGGAGATCCCAAATAAAAATAGATGATGGTCATAATTAGTTTGGTCATCAACAAAAAATTATAAAGTAGAAAATTTTAACAGAAATTGAAATTGGCAATAAAGGATTCAATCGGGGTACTGTAGAACTTGAAATAGAAATCGTACCTCAATTTTGGATCTGTTGTTGTGTTCATTGTTCTCTGAACTACTAGCGCCTACATTTTCATCACGATCTGATGAATTTCGGACATCAAATCATCGTAAGAATAAGATGGCCAGAGCTCCACCATATATGAAAGAAATGATCCAACCCTAGCTCATTTTCCTAAACTCCTATTCATAGGAAACAACCGGTGGTCATAGAATCTGAACCTCTTATGCCCTCTCACCTAAGGTCACCCCTAGGGTAAACACCACACTCTAAACTGAATAGTGATTTTGGATTTCCAATCCAAATCCCTGTTCAAAATATATCAGAATAGTGTCCAAATAAAATAATATTTTTTAAATATTTTATTTACAGTTATGCCCTCAATAGATTTTTCCACATAAGGTCTGTTTCCACAAATATTATACACCACCTAGGGTAAATAGTATTTTCTCGACTCAACTGTGGCCTTGATTTTCTAATACGAGAAACCATTTTAGAGATATACCATTTCCATCATGTGAATTTTATAAAAATACTTCATATTTTTATAAAATTTATTTTGGGCACACCATCTCTTAGAATCGCATTTTGTCTTAGTGCCTAGTTCTAGAAATTTATGTAGAATTATTCCAATATCTTACAAGGAAAAAACGGGGTCTCTAAATCAATGAATCATTAATGATTTTTGTCCCCAAAATGAACAACTGGGGAAGAAAACTCTCGATACTAGGCTCAAACCTAGATATCACACTCTCAGATACTCTCCTGCAAATTTTCATGCAGCTACAACAAGAAGAACAGGGGGATGGTCCCTCATCATAAGGTCTGCTACCATTAATGACATGCATAGGAAAACATGCACACATATCCTTAGCTATGTCACGTGGAAAACGTCATTCATCTTTTCCAAATTTAGGGGTAGGGAATGGTGGAAAACAACCTAACTGACCCTCAACATGATCTTAAATGGCCCGAAGGACCGCAAGGGTAACTCGCCTCCCTGACCAAACACCAATACACAAGGCCACAACATATCTTTCAACATATGTACTATGCGCTCTATCTATCAATCAGTTTGGGGTGAAAGGATACAATCATTCACAAATGGGTCTTGAAATCCATGTGAATGAATCTCTACATTACGTAATACATTCATCATGATCAAAGAAAAATTTTGAGTGCACCTCGTGAAGGAGAATGATCTCTCGTATGTACAACTACCTCAAACACTCCGCCAAACTCTGATCCCTCATCACAAGGAAGTGAACAAAATTCCTGAGTTGGTCTACTATTACTCAGATGGTGTCTTGGCCCTTCACTGTGCACGGAATACCTGTGACCAAGTCCATGGATATGCTATCGCAACTCCACTATGGGATTTCAAGAGGCTTCACAACGCGTCAGAACCTGGTGAACACCTTCTACTACTGATAGTTGAAGCATCATGAGAAAAAATTAGTTATGATTCATCTCATTTAGTACCACAAAAACAGCTAGTAAAAATCCCTGTAGACCTTTCCCACACCGGTTTTTACAACTAAGGGAAAAGTGTTGAACTCCTACATCGCAACTAGGACCAATTTTGTCCATAGAACAGGATCTCGTGATTCACTCCTTCAGAATATCTATATAGTACATCACCTATGAATATCTAATCATGAATAACTTCAAAATATTTATCTCATAGTTGGGGATCTCTCACAAGCTCAATAAGCGAAGGAGTCAACACCACCAACTATATAAAAATGTATCGTCCTACTCCATTAGGGTCAGCTATCAGGAAGCTAACGACTCTGAAACTTCCCACACTTGGAAAGCCTAGGACATACCACTAAGGCATATGGTAATATGTTTCCCTTCCCTAGATTATAGACTATCTCAATGTCATAGTCCTTGAGGATGTTCAACCAGCATCACCACCTAAGGTTCAAGTCTCTCAGGCTGAAGACGTACCAGAGACACTGAGGGTCTGAGTAAAACACAAAGCGTTCACCTGAGAGGTAGTGCCTCTACATTCTCAGGGAGAAGACTACTAATGTTGGTACCAGATAGTGATTCACATAGTCCTATTCATGCGGTATCCATCATGTCTACATGTACTTGATAACTTCTGTATCTAGGTTGATGTTGAGCATAGAGAGGTGCCAACGAACAGGGTAGGTGAGTAGACTCATCCAACCGAAAGAGGCTAAACAAAGAAAGCAAGTAGCATACCCTGTATGTATTCACTTATCTTGGGAGGATAGAAACCCAAAAATAGACACTCCACCACACCCACTAGTAAAATTCCAAGAAAAATGAGGTTAAGAAGTCAAACTACACTGTAAATTCCAAGACCTTCTCTAACACTCCACTACACAACCCTTCTATGAATGCACAAGTTAAAGGAACTCATCCACACCACCTCGATACTATAATCTTTGGGCAGAACTGACTCACCCTATCTTTTTTTCTCACTTCAAAATTAAAATGAATCTCAGTGGTGGAAGAACCCCTATTCCTCATGAATTCAAATCCACATTGAAAAAAACTAACGTAAAGTTATACCGACGCCCCATGTCACCCTGGTAAAAGATCAATCATGAAGTAGGGAGAAAGGATTACCTCACATAGTGTCTAACAAGTTCTACTAAAAAAGTAGAAAAGACACAACATGTACATGATATCATCTCATGTACTGTAGGATCATAACCATCCACAGCATGTAGCTACCCACGACCCCGACTGCCAGCTCCCCGAGCCTGATTGGGCCACCTTGTGGTGATGGAAGGACTACATATCATCATCCACCAACCACATTTCTTCCCACTCTTTAGCCAGTACCACCTCCCTAGGGACCACCCCATCCCCACTTGAGAGATCCCTAATCACTATTTTGTTTCTTTTATGGTGGTCCTTCTACCATCATCCTAGAAATCTCAACACGTCTGGTCGGGTGGTCTCATTCCATGTAACCTAGCCCATCAGAAGTATAACACCGGCCCTCCTAGGGATTTCCTGGTTACCTATGTTGTTCTTGACCATGTTCCTATGTATGATCATGGGATGACCTCCCAGTTAGCGGCCATGCCGACTGACGTCTACTAGATACGACAAACATCTCAACTCTATCGCGACTACTGCCAAAACTTGTTTACTAGAGTTACAATGAAAGAAATATCTTTTTCACCATTTCCCATTCAAGGACCCTAATGTTGGTGGGGATGAACAAGAGAACTAAATTGACATAGATCTCTCTACAGAGTCCCTTCAACTACATCTGTGCTCAGAAGTAGCTGTCAGAGATCACAACTGGAGAGTAGCGTGTAATGTCTACAAACCTAGTCACATACTCAGCCACTATCATCATTCCTTATTGAATATATTGAAGATCCTAGAGTACAAACAACATATAATAAGGAGGGGTAGTACTCATCACAAAATTCATGTTGGAAGTCATCCCACAAGAGTACTGACTCATCATGCATTAAAGTAACCAAACTCCACCAACATCTATCAGCTCAATAGAAAAGACTGGTTGTCAAAGCCACCATCTGATCCATTGGTGTCCGAAAAATCCTGGAGAGGAGGACCACTGACTCTATCTAGACCTCCCATGCCTAATGTATGGCTCACCATGAAACCTTATCAGTCTTTGAAATTGGAAATAATAGAGTGCTCTCAGCCTATGCACATTCTCAGCCTACTATGCTAGGACTAACTTCTACTCAACAGGTGGAGGTGGTTCTACCTATCCACCTGGAGGAAGGTGGATCATATTATGGATCCTGAACTAAGGCCTCATCACTCATAGGGTCTACATCATAGACGAGAGATAATATCCTAAATAGGTGTCATCTTGGAGGTATCTTGAAACTTATCAAGGAGTACCACTATCAGATGAGAGTATATATATAAATATATCAACCTAAAATGGGAGCTAACTAAAGAAGAAAATTTAAAGACTCAATCCTATATGATGCATGTACTAAATTTCCCTGAAACAAATGTCTCAGTATGAAGAGTCAATAACTGGGTAATCAGGGTCTTGTTGAATGGATACCTCAGCTGTCGTACCACCATTGGACTCCCGGGCCTGAGAGCCGCTCCCAGGACATGTTAAAACTATTTCCCTAAACCCAACCAAGACATTTTTAGGTAATCTTCTAAAAAATTTCCAAAGGGTCAAACCACGTTTGATGCCACTTTTTCATGACCCTAACCACACCGGGGCTCTAGGTTCAACTACCCCAAGCCCGCCTCCATAGGCCATGAGTGGAGACTAACACAGAAGGAACACCAATCTCAG
Source organism: Viscum album (assembly GCA_963277665.1). Classification (NCBI taxonomy): domain Eukaryota; kingdom Viridiplantae; phylum Streptophyta; class Magnoliopsida; order Santalales; family Viscaceae; genus Viscum; species Viscum album. Next base: position 915,415,772 of record OY728165.1, read on the forward strand.
GGAGGCCTTTTCTTAAGAACCTGTACACACGCACACATAGAACTCAATGTAAATGTCCAGAGGAAAAGGAAAAGCAACAGAACTGCTATATATAAACCCCAAATATACATCACCCTCTAAATAGTTCAAGAACATAAATGTAAACTAAAAAGAAAAAGGTGAAAAATAAATGACTATTTCCGACGCTTTCGCCGGGGAGCGCGCATCCGTCCGCGGAGGCGGACGTGCTGCTTGTTGCCCCGCATTCCCGCTTTCCAAAGGCGGGCGACATCTGTTCCTTGTTCAGGGACGTCTGCTCCTTGATGAATACTGGGATGATGGGATGTTGGTTCTTCCTTCCGTGGATTCCTCCTCGGAACTCGTCACCTAGTCCGGGTTTCCCTCATAGATTTAAGACGGGTTCGTGAAGCTCATTCCCGGTGCCATATCTACATGGACACTAGTTAATTACGCTACTTCCGTCAAGACGCTCCAAGGGGTCTTATCGAGGCAGCAACCTTTGGTGAGGAGAATGGTCACGTTGGGGCGTCGTCGACATGTCTGTCTTTGGTCCCTCATCACAGGGCTTCTCGAGGGCGCGGAAGCCCGAGGCATCCCGCATTGAATGCGGGGAATGTGTACCATCCGATATTTTCCTCAGCTTCCCATGTTTAACACGGGGTATGTCACGAGTTTAACATCTTGCGAAGACGGATCGGGTTGAAGGATTCCTAGGGGGGAACACCGATGTTGGGGCCTGCACGGGGCGGCTTCCCATATATCATGGAGAGGGATGGGGTGGCATGATCTCACCGGGATGTGGCGGCCCGGGTAAGGATCAGGATGGATGGTGGAGTGAGACATGGGGATTACGTTCTGAGACGGCCCAAGAGGGGGAATACAGTTTAACATAATGCGGGACAGAATACAGTTTAACATCATGAGGGATGGAATACAGTTTAACGTCATGCGGGACAAAATATAGTGTAACGTCATGCGGGACGGAATACAGTTTAACGTCATGCGGGATGGAATACAGTTTAACGTCATGTGGGACGGAATACAGTTTAGTGTCATGCGGGATGGAATACAGTTTAACATCATGCGGGATGCAATATTTGGGTCTTACACTCTGAGGCAGCCCATGGTGGTCGGGGAACCGACATGGAGAGGTCGGGACGACCGGGTGGTGGGCTTGAACCTCGTGGAGGCTTCCTACGTACCGTGAGTTAGCACGGATCAAAGTCCACGTAGTTCGCTGGGATGGGGCTTACGCTCTGGGGTGGCCCATAAGAGGATGTCATGGTCGATGCGCACTCTAAGCACATGCGAGTCATACTCGGTATGAGAAACAAGAGGCAGTAGGGACCAGACGATCCCGACGCGAAGCGTGCGTCCGTGAGAAGCGGAATGGGGCTTACGCGTTGAGCGGCCCAAAGAGGAAACAGGGGCTTACGCGTGGTTAGAGGCCCTTGGTGCTGGGGCTTACTCTAGGGTGGAGGCCCGTAGTGTGACAAAGCGCTGTGGGAAAAGGACTCCACTGGCCTTGGCAGGGGGGAAGTACGGAGATGCACGGGTGCAATCATCCGCAAGAAAGGCTAGGGGCTTACGCTATGAGGCAGCCCTTCCCCCACGGACAAACGCCGCTCCAACAAGGAGGATCTCATTCCATGTGAGGAAGACTCCATTCTCATGGAGACGAGTGGTGTAAAAAATGTCCGAGCTGGGGGGACCCTGCGTGCGAAGCACGGTGTTGGACCATAGTTTAACATATTGTGTTAAGGACGAGGTGCTTAGCAGTTTAACGTCCTGCATATTGGACGAGGTGGGTTTGCTCCACACCCCTAGGGCTTACATGCCCAACTCCCTCTACCCCTCGTGGGAGGGAAGGCATTGGAAAGGCCATGGTGAAGGGGGGCCGCAGGGCAAACCACTGGGGGGTCCACGTTAGTGTGGCTATGCGAAGAAGAAATGGCCGTTAGAGTGCCTATGCGACGAATCATAAGGCAAAGAAACGCAATGGGAAACACGTCCCAAGGGACCTTAAGGTTACTTCGCACGAGCCTGGGAGGCCGTACGATAAAACAACGCATGGCGCGCATCACCGGTAGGGGAGACATCAGGTGCCGGTGCAGGAGGCAGCCAAGGGGCATCAAGGTGAGGAGTCCTAGGCTTTGCGCGCAAAAGAGAAGGTTTGCGCGCAAAACTCCGGGACGACGTGCAATTGGAGAAATGGAATCGCACGCGGAGAGGGAACTATGCACAGGGTTTTGCGCGCACGGCAGCCTATTGCGTGCACGAGACATGCATTGCGCGCACGGCTGGAACACTGGGGAGGGGGAAAATTCCCTGAAGCCGGTGGAGTTGTGCGCAAAGGCGAACTCTGGGGCAAGGTTGTGTGAAATGAGGGTTTTACCTAGAAGTCATCTTGTGCGCGGGGGGATCCGAATTGCGTGCACATAAGTCGCTTCGGATTCCTCAACCGCCAAACTGTTCGGGGTCACCTTCTATTTATAGGCGACCTCCGGCGCGGAATCCAGTTGGCGCGCGAAATTCTTCGCGCGCGAGCGCAGCCAGCCCGCCAACGCTCTCCGCGCAGAACCAGGGCGCGCAAAGATTGCGCGCCTCAACAGCTCAATTGCGCGAAACCCGGTGATTCTACGTGTGCAGAACAATTTTTCGCGCGGAGCCTCCTTTATTTCGCGCACCACATCTCGGGCCTCCGGATCGGGCCTCTGATTCCGAATATGAATTCGCTTCGTCATTCCAAAACTTCCTCCGAGAGTTACAGACTTTTTTTGGCATCAACATATGCCCCCCCCCCCCTTAGAATTGGATTAGCGAGAGGTCACAATGATCGGATTCCAAGGGAAGCGCTGAAACACCGTACAACCAAGTCTCTTGATCAAGCTACGCGCAAAATTCCGATGTGGCGCGCAAAACCTACGGACGAGCGCGAAATCCTCTTTCCGCGTGGCACGGAAACCTGGCCTCACCTATAAAAGGGGGCGCTGGGTCCCAAATCCGTACTTCCCCTTTTTTCGCGCGATAAGCTTATCGCTCTCGTGCGCGAAATCGCTTCCGCGGCTGCGCGTAATCACGCACTGGAAGCGCGGAATTCCATCTCAAATTCGGTCGTGATCTCGCGACTCTTCGAACTTTTTTGCGCTTTGCGTGCCGATTGTGTGCTCATCTCCAAGATTCCGTGCAACTCATCCATATTTCCCGCCGAACTCTCCGATTCCGCACACTGCATCCTGATTTCGCCCAACTCTCGAAAAATTCGAGATGGATGCAAACCGAGTTGATGAAGGGGAATCCGTTGCACATATGACAGAAATGGCGGCAAACGAGGAGGTTTACAACGCCAAGGTGATTGTCTCCAACAATCTAACCTTGTTCAATCTGCTAACTCCGGCCCAGAAGGCATATCCCTTGTCGGACAACCTCCCACTCTGGAATTTTGGCATCCTGGAGGAGGTGCCCCTGCCGGGCTTCGAAGTGGACACACAGCGGTCTTGGGTGACTCGGGAGGATGAACTTCCTCGCTACAACATCACCAACAACGGCCATCCTACCAGGGAAACTAGATATATAAATGTTTACGTCCTGAACCCGAGGAATAGAACCATTACTGGGGACGAGCCTGTGGCAGAGGATTCTCCGACCCTCTACGCGAGCACGTTCCATCAAAGCATCACGGATGACACAAAGGGCTGGATGAAGGATTGGGACCTGCGGTCCAGGGGAAACTTCACCAGCGAATGGGCCTGGGCGTTTTGGGTTCACCATACCTGCGATCAGTTTGGGGACGAACTGCGATATATCGGCATGTTCGAGGCGGTATGGACATCGCAGTTCCATTTCCACCACCAGCCTGAACTTGGACCGGAGCTATTCACCCGGTGGTCTCCTGACACCAACACGTTCCACCTTCATCATGGGGAAGTCGGAATCAGTCTCTGGGACGTTAACTGCATCAGAGGTATCCCACTGGAGGGTTACCAATACGACGAGTTCATTCCCCCAAAGAACACCTGGGGAGACAGGTCGCAGACGCCTATGCTGACATGGCACCTGCTGTAGCTGGCCAAGGAGAGGATGGGGGTCAAGGTCTTCCTGAAGGAAATCGCCTACAAGGGCTGGTTCAGCGTATTCCTTGAGAGGTATCCCGCCGTCAAGATGTCGGGACGGGGCAAACGGTGCCCAACCGTGACTCAGAGGAGCAAGGACGGGTCCTATTGGAAGACCCTGGAGGTGGGGCAATACCAATCATGGGGATACCGCTTCATCGAGGCCCGAGACCCGAACGTCCGGTATGCCGGGTTCCTTGTTGACTTCCTGAGCGGGTGGCTCCTGCCGGTGCGGGATGTGAGGATGGGCGTCCGTCCAGCGACTTTGGTGATGGCGGGCTCCATGGCCACCAACAAACGGTTCAACTTGGGCGTCCCTGTGCTGGCCAAGATGTATACCATCATGGGGCGCATCTCACGAGGGGGGTCGCCTCAGAGAGTATATGGTCCCTTCCAGGTCTTCCATGGCTGGGTGGCGGCTCATCTCGGCGGGTATACTTTCCCAAACGCCGTCCATCCTCTGGGAAATGGCTTCCTACCGTCCTTGCTAAACATCGCAGGGGTGGCGCCATTGACGCTCAATGAGGAGGGCGTGAGGATCCGCATTGGAAAACATGCCAACTTCAACTTCAGCCCGTTCCCCACCACAGTCGTCCAACTAGTGGACAACAGGCGAGGCTCTCTAGAACAGCAGAAATACTTTCAGAGCATTCGGGGCGGGGTGTATGTGGCTCAGATCGACGGGAAGGTGATCTGCGAGCCTTACGTTCCATCCCGATTCGCCAGGCAATTTGGGTGCCTCCAACGAATGCCGAAGAAGGTATTCACGACTGTCTGGCATGAATAGAATCCATACATCCTGTGCCAGATGTGGTTGATGTTTACCACTTTCATCTCTTGCGATTTCGTTACTCTTCCTCCCACCGAGGTCGATGTCGGCCTAGCAACCGAATATTCCGAAAACTGGACCATTGCATACCCTGGGGGGCTATTACGCAAGCGCATCCGGCAACTCGAGGTTACTCGCGTGGAAACCGGGCATCGGGAAAGAAGGCACAGTGCCGTCGGAAGGGGGGAACCAAGGTCGCGTCAGGCAGCGAGGCCTTCGCAGGGCGGGACTTCGGCAGCTGGAAGATCACATGGTGTTGCCACGTCCTCGTTACCCGCAGGGGGGTGACATGAGGAAGCCATGGAACTGCCTGGGAAGCAGATAAGATATCGGCTCGAACCTTCCCAAGACGCAATTCTCCCGGCACTGTGGTCAGCCTGGATGACCCTGCGGCAATCGCTGAGCGTCGAAGCCATCTGGCAGAAGATAATGCAAAACGGGATCCAACTGCCAGAGGTCGGGCTCGTTTGAATTACCGACCGAGTGAACTTCCATCAGCGACATGCTTATCTGGCGGCCATGGACGCATACGCACGCCAAAGGGGGCGGCGTGCGGAGCCAACTTTCCTAGTGAAAGTGATGCTCGGCCAGGAGCATGATCCGGAAGCGATGCCACCGGGAGAAGGAGACAGTGACGAGGAGACTGAGGGGGAGGAGGAAACCGGAGAGGACGAAGGCGAGTGAGAAGACGAAGAAGAGGATCCCGAAGGTGAGGGGTCACAAGGGGCGACCTACCAAGGGAGTCTCCTAGAGAGCGGCGAGATTGCCGACTCTGATCTCGACATAACCGAGATTCTCGAGTTTTGTCTCTGTCTTCATCCATTTCCCTCATTCATTCATTCTACTTTCCAACTTCTAACTCACTTCCCCATCCTACTCAGGAGCAATTGAGCGGTGGACGGGAATCCCCACCAGAGGAGGGCGGAGAGGAACCAGTGGGACATGATGGGGATCCAACACCCATCATTCAATTAACCAGCGCAGAGGGGTCTCCCCTTATGACGGCTCCTGCAGCGGCCAAAACACTGGGGACCGACGATCTGGATTCCTGTAAGTCTCACGCTTCACTACTGGTGCTTGGTGTTTAAAGATCCCGTCTGACCAACGTATGCCCTGTGCAGTGATCTCAACACTGGAGGCACGTCAGGCTGCAGATCCCGGGCTATCCGCGAGTGGACCAGCGGCGGACATACCACCTCGCTCGGAACATACTCCTTGCACTTAGTCGGCCCCGCCAATTGATGAATAGGGGGCGGAGGACATCAGCGATGCTGTTCCTGAAACGCGTTTAGAAGCTGGTGGAGGCATCATTGCTGCTGGGGCGAGATAAGGTCGCCCGGACGTCTAGGATTCTATTCCTCACAAAGACATCCCTGGGGTGGATCTTTTTGCCGATCTGTTGGCGGTCTTCCCCATATACCAACCCGCTGACCCTAAGGAGATAGATGACTCAGACTCAGAGGCCGCCGAGGAGAGCCGGATGACACAGCGCAAAGGGTGGAAGTGTATCCAGTGCTACCTCAGGCAGCCCTAGCCAGATTGGCTGAGGCAGATGGGATCACATCAGACCTGGATGCGCTTCCTGTGCGCCGAAGGGGCTGACGCTCAGCCCCTTCATCTGACGGTCCGTGATTACATGTCCGAGAAGATACGCGAGAGCAGCCAGTGCACTGACATTTCCCAGTGCCGAGAAGGATCGGCGAGCGCTCAAGCGCTTCTGAGGGTGGAGCAGGAAGTCCAGCACCTCAAAGGGCAGGCGGCAGATAAAGAGGCCTTCATCGCAACATGCTCTGAGCTCTTGGAGCAACTGACGGCCCAGCTGGCTGATGCGTAGGAACAACTGGTGGAGGCGAGTTGCCAGATGATTGTACTTCAAACCGAGCGGGCGCAGGCACAGGCTAGGGCTGGTGAGCTACGTTCTGTGGTGTCCGATGAGGAGAGAGTCTTCAAAGAGTGAGAAGCGGTCCTGGAGGCTACCCGCCAGAGGGTAGCAGCGCTGGAAAGATTGCTTCAGCACGTTAATCCCTAAGGGCTTTGTTTTTGCCATCTCATGAACTTTCTTCTTGTACTTCTCATCGTCTCAATCCAATATGTGGTCAAATCCACTCATTTGTATCCTCGGTTTCATGCGCTCAACCATAGTTCCGAAACGAATAACAACTCATCCTTAAGCTCCTGTGGGTCGTGCCCAACGCAAGACGCAGAAGATGCTCGTACCATCATTTTGTTCAACTGTGGGGCATTGACCAATCTTCAGGCGTCCAAAATTGGGCCTGGACTTCTAAGGAGACCCCTAAGCCGATTGATGTGACGACTTCTCAATGTGATCTTACACACAAGCGGGGCAATGACGGGGGCATTGAAATCCATCCGAACATAGGGGAATGGAGAGGAAGAGTGAATCACGCTACCCAAATTCGGAACCCAATTAGGTGCAACCATAGAGGATAACTGTCAACCGTGGCGGAAACACAACATCCACATCACATTGGCCTGGAATGGGGGGACAATAAATGAGGGCTGACCACTGACCATGTTCACAACACGGGGCCTAACTCAAATATCGTTGGTCAGTCTTCCAGAACGTTGGCTCAGGACAGTAGGCAGACCATAGGTCGAGCATCCACACTGTTAGGGGGTCCCATCAATCATGACCAGTTCTTTGGAACGTTGGCCCAGGATAGTAGGCGGACCACAGGTCGAGCATCCATACTGTTAAGGGGTCCCGTCAAACATGACCAGTTCTTCGGAACGTTGGCCCAGGATAGTAGGCGGACCATATGTCGAGCATCCGTACTGTTAGGGGGTCCCGTCAAACAGGAAAGGAAATGAGGATCCGAATAAGGGGGACACAAAGCGTTGAAGGTGGATTGGTGGTTTGTTCGAACAAAGTCCAACACTCCCGAAATTGTGCCACCGTGGCGAAGGCGCATTAGGCAGACATATCGACCTGATCACGGGTCGTCCCAATTTCCAAGCAGGACCTCTTTGGCGAGAGAACTGCCGCTTCCGATTATTACCATGGGGCATCCCGAACATGCTCGGGGTAGATATCCCGATTACACCACTTCCCATGCAGTCGGGCCGAGGGGCCGACAATAAGGAAGGATGGGGTTTATTAATCCCTGGGGATGGACCCAAGACAAGACGTCCGAGCAGTCCTACGTATCTCATAAGGATGAGAATCAAGCCACACGTAGTTCTTGAAAATATAGTTTAACGTCATGCGTGACGAAATACAGTTTAACGTCATGCGGGACGAAATACAGTTTAACATCATGCGGGACGGAATATGGATCTTAGTTTTAGGTCTTAGAGCTCGGATCGTAAGGATATTAGTTTTAGGTCTTAGATCTCGGACCGTAAGGATCTTAGTTTTCGGTCTTAGAGCTCGAACCGAGAGGATCTTAGTTTCATGTCTTAGTGCTCGGACCGTAAGGATCTTAGTTTTAGGTCTTAGAGCTCGGACCGTGAGGATCTTAGTTTTAGGTCTTAGAGCTCGGACCGTGAGGATCTTAGTTTTAGGTCTTAGAGATCGGACCATAAGGATATTAGTTTCAGGTCTTAGAGCTCGGACCGTGAGGATATTAGTTTTAGTTCTTAGAGCTCGGACCGTCAGTATCTTAGTTTAAGGTCTTAGAGCTCGGACCGTGAGGTGGGAAAAGGGAGAAACAAACACGTGGCATGGCAGTTACAAAATCTGACATGAATGAGGACCTAAGCCCTAATTACCATGTGCTCTCCGGGGAAATGCTCGAGTCGAGGGACCGAACACGAAGGTAGGCTGGCTGGGCCTGCGGGGAAGTTCCCCAGGCGCTCCTACATATCTCATAAAGATGAGAATCAAGCGATACGTAGTTCTGGAAGGTGACAATGTAAGATACCAGTGCCAAGGGAAAAGGGGAGTGCGGGAGTGGCCCTTGCACCAAAAGAAGCGGAATTTGATAAATTTTGTTTGTCCTTTAAGGTGAGTGGTTTTTTTGTTGTGAAGCGAAAGGCCTAGAGTAGTAGGCCATAGTGTCACCACAAGCATCAAGCTGTGATAGGCGTTGACAAATGGCATGGCATGTGACCAATACCCAACGTGATTTCCTCTACAACGAGGTCATCACAATGCAGTGTCGTTTTTCGTCGTGCAGCTAGGACGATAATGTCACAGTTTAGCGTCGTGTGATAGGACCAACAACACAGTTTAAGGTCATATGGTTTGGACCAACAACACAGTTAAAGGTCATATGGTTTGGACCAACAACACAGTTTAAGGTCATATAGTTTGGACCAACAACACAGTTTAAGGTCATATGGTTTGGACCAACAACACAGTTTAAGGTCATATGGTTTGGACCAACAACATAGTTTAAGGTCATATCGTTTGGACCAACAACACAGTTTAAGGTCATATGGTTTGGACCAACAACAGAGTTTAAGGTTATATGGTTTGGACCAACAACATAGTTTAAGGTCATATGGTTTGGACCAACAACAAGGTTTAAGGTCATATGGTTTGGACCAACATAACCGTTTAAGGTCAAATGGTTTGGACCAACAACACAGTTTAAGGTCGTATGGTTTGGACCAACAACACAGTTTAAGGTCCTATGGTTTGGACAAACAACACAGTTTAAGGTCCTATGGTTTGGACCAACAACAGAGTTTAAGGTCGTATGGTTTGGACTGACAACAGAGTTTAAGGTTGTATGGTTTGGACCAACAACACAGTTTAAGGTCATATGGTTTGGACCAACAAAGAGAGGATCCTTGGGCAAAGGGGCCTACGAGGGTTCAACAATTAGGGAGGGGCAGGAGATGCTAGCTCCCAGCTATGATGGGCCCGAAACGCAATGTCTGGGCGACTCCTCACTCCCCAAGGGGATGAAGGTCAAGCTTCACGCAACCCGTAAAGAAGAGACCCAAGCACATACTCCAGTGCTCAGATCGCGGGAGCCCCGAGAGACATAGGTACATAGCTCGGTCTGTCTGATGTGCGGGGGTGTACTGAGGGTTAGTACAAGGAGTGTCGAGATTCCACCTTGACGCAGTGGGGCGGAACATGACATGAACCATGAAACCAACATTCAGGGCCTGAGGAAGCCGATGTGATGACTGAGGATTACTGCTGACCATGTTCGCAACGCAGCATCCTGTCGTGTTATCCATGGGGACAAACAAATGAGAATCAACCGCTGACCATATTCGCAATGCGGGATTTGTATCAATTTGTTGTCTGAAACCCTCGGGGGCGTTGGCCCATGACGGTAGGAGAGCCCTTGGGCGTTGTATCCAGGCCGTTCTTGGGGGTCCCTCCGGGTGTGAAGGATGACGGGGGCCCGAATGAAGGGGAACACGAAGCTTGGAAAGTGGATGGAACTCGCCTAAGTTGAATCTGTCACTCCATGTTCTAGACCAGAGTGCCTTGAGCACATCAGCAGACCACTGGAAAGGGTCAGAGGGCTCAGTCCGAGAGCGGCCGAAAGACGGCGGATCCCTGGGAAAAAGAGGGGGCGTAATGCCAAACACCCTGGGCACCGGGAGATCATGGGATCTCCTAAGAGATGGGGCTGGACCTGACATCTAGGTGTTCAGGCGGGCCTAAATATCTTATAAGGATGGGAATCAAGCCACACATAGTTCTTGATATGCGTCTTTAAATGCCATTGGATAGAGGAGGGCTAAACCCTAAGAATAGGGTGCACGTGGTGAAGCCATTGCAAACCCGACGTGAATGGGGACATAATCTCACACCACGCTATGCGACCATGTGGTCGAAGTCCCAAAGGCAAAACAGACGCGACAGCGGACCTCAAATATAGTTTAATGTCATGCGGGACAGAATACAGTTTAACGTCATGCGGGACAAAATACTGATCTTAGTTTTAGGTCTTAGAGCTCGAACCGTAAGGATCTTAGTTTTTGGTCTTAGATCTCGGACCGTGGAGAGGGCAGAACAAAAAGAGCATCTTAGTTTTAGGTCTTAGAGCTCGGATCGAGAGGATCTTAGTTTTAGGTCTTAGAGCTTGGACCGTGGGGATATTAGTTTTAGGTCTTAGAGCTCAGACCGTGGGGATCTTAGTTTTAGGTCTTAGAGCTCGGACCGTGGAGCCCAAATGTAGGGCAGAGTGTAGTTTAAGGTCATGATGGACCATACATTTTAAGGACATACAGGACCATACAGTTTAAGGTCATGCAGGACCATAAAGTTTAAGGTCATGCAGGACCACACAGTTTAAGGTCATGCAGGACCATACAGTTTAAGGTCATGCGAGACCATACTGGCTAGGCAATGTACTTCTTGAGGAACCTGGCGTTGGTGGGAGGAGTGATACGCTCACCATCCATAGTCACCAGGGAGTACGCTCCCTTGGGATAGACCTTGTGGACAATAATAGGTCCCTCCCACTTGGGTTCCAACTTGGGTGGTTTCCCGCCGAGAATCATTGGCGCTCTGAGAGCCAACACCAAGTGACCTTGCAGGAAGGAGCGGAGGCGAACCTTCTTATCGAAAGCTCGAGCCATCCTGCTCTGATGCCTTTCCAAGTTATGTAAAGCGCGAAGCCTACTTCCGTCCAGCACTTCCAATTCGGCTAGACGGATATCAGCAACTCTGTCTGGTGCTTGCTGGTCGGAGACCGCCGTGTAGAATGAGGGCAGCTGTACCTTGATGGGAAGGATGGCCTCAGCTCCGTATACCAGGGAATACAGAGTCACCTGGGTGGAATTCCGAGTCGTCGTCCTATAAGCCCAGAGGGCATTGGGGAGCTTGTCCGACCAACTTTTCTTGTTCTGACCAACAATTTTTTGTAGAATGTTAGAGAGGGTTTTGTTAAACGCCTCAATCTGTCCATTCTCCTACGCATGATAGCGGGAGGTGTGGTTAGAGAGAATGTTGTACTTGGCGTACAATATTTTCAGCTCAGCCGCTCGGAAGTTGGTTCCATTATCCGTGAGGATTGCGTGAGGTATTCCAAACCGGTGAATGATATTGGAACTCACGAAGTCGGCGATAGAACCAGCCTTGACTTCCCTAAGCAGGGCTCCCTCTGCGCACTTTGAGAAGAAATCAGTGGCGGTTAAGATGAACTGGCACTGGCGGGCTGTCGCCGGCGGGTAAGGCCCTACGACATCCAACCCCCAGACTGCAAAGGGCCAAGAATAATTAGTAGTATGGAGAGGCTCTGGTGGCCGATGCACAAAGTTAGCATGAACTTGGCACTCATGACACCTCTTGGCGTACTCGATGCAGTCGTGGATCATAGAGGGCCAGAAGTATCCCAGTCTCCTAATCTGGTGGGACAACTTCGATCCGGCCTGGTGGGCGCCACAGGAGCCAGCGTGAACTTCCTGCATGACTTGTGGGATGTCAAATCCTTGAAGACAACGGAGGAGAACACCGTCAAACCCACTCCTGTAAAGGAGCTGCTCACGACTGGGACCGCTTTGAAGGGTGAACTGCGGTGTGTGGCGCCAGATTCTTTCCCGCTCTACTCGGTCCATCGGAAGACTGTCGTGCCGGAGATATTCAACCAAGGGTGTTCTCCAGTCAGAAACTGTCCCGATCACCATGCCTGAAGCCCCGGGGGTCCTGATGTGGGGGCACCAGCAGTGAGATGGTTCACTCGCGGGCCACGACCGTCCTCCAGTATAACAGGAGCAATGAATCTTCGGTGCACCACGTAGTTGATTAGGTCATCCTGTTCGGGCTCCGTGAGTGATGTGGCCAGGCTGGCCAAAGCATCTGCTCGACTGTTCTGCGACCGGGGAACGTGAACGACATATGGTTGGGATGGGAACTTAGCCATTATATGGAGGGTACACTCCAGCAACGGCATGAGTTCTGGCTTCCTGACAGCGTAGTCATCGTTAACCTGCTTGATGACTAGCTCAGAGTCCCCTTTTACATACAGGTGGGGTACGTCAACCTCCAGATCCAACTCGAGGCCAGTGATGAGGGCATGATATTATGCCTCATTGTTGGTGCAACATTCTGACAACAAGAAATAATATGGCAGAACGACTTGTTCCGGGGTGATGAAGATGATACCCAGGCCCACCCTGTTAAGCCTAGTATCGTTGATCCTTCTACCGGTATGGCTTCGAGAGGCGCCATCAAAGTGCATCTGCCAGCATGGGGTGGCGTGATCGACTGAGAGGATTGCCTCATCAGGAAAGCCCAAATCCAGTGGCTTGTCCGCAGAGGTTGGGTGGGCAGCTAAGAAGTATACCAGCGCCTATCCTTTGACGGCCTTCTGAGGTATGAACCTAATGTCGAACTGCTGGAGGATCACCGCCCAGTGTGCCAATCGGCCGGTCAACATAGGTCAGCTCAGGATGTATTTCAACGGGTCTAACCGAGAGACCAGCTGTACCTCATGGTGCTGCAAGTAGTGCCACAATTTCTGTACGGCGAATACGAGCGCCGAGAATCTCTTTTCGATGGGAGAGTATCTAACTTCCTCATCGAGGAGTATGCGGCTGAGGTAGTAAAGGCTATTCTCCATTCCCTCGTTGTTCTTCTGGGCGAGAAGGGCGCCGAGAGATCACTCCACGACGGTCACGTAAAGGACCAGAGGCCTTCCGGGAATGGGTGGCATCAGGACCTGTAGAGACCCGAAGCTTAACGTACATGGAAATTACATTACTTTTGCGGAATACTTAGTACATAACAAAAACACACACACAAGGATCGTAATAGTTTAGTGTATTTGGAAACTCGAAATATAATCTTCTAATCGTGGTGAAAGATCTTCAACATCTCCCATAGAGATCTTCCTTTTTTTACCTAAAACCTTTCTTTATATCCTGGGGAAAAGAAAACATAAAATGGTGAGCTCAAATGCTCAGTAAGGGTAAACAAAATATGGAAATCTTAACCTGCAAAAGAGAGCATAATTTCATAACATGAGATAAATCATAGTAGTGAAATGAAATCCCAATAATCATAACTTATAACATGAAACTTTGTGGCATATACACATAATCATAAAGAATCAATTCTTATTAGTCAAGACTCATTTCCAAGACTATCTTAGTGGAAAAAGTCCATTTCTGAACCGATCCACCCTCGTTGCAGTCCTGTTTCACTGAACCGGTATAACCTATCGTTCCATCCATGTCTATCTCATGTGATATAAAATCATTACCCAATGCATTGGAGGGAGATATAGGTCCCACCCATTTCATAATGATACCATTCTTATGTGTGCCACAAAATCATAAATCATACATCATTTCATAACCCATGTAATAAAAATGGGAATCTTAAACATCATGACATCATAAAACAATTCATATAAGATAAAGGAATTCATAAAAATATTTACATCACAACATAATGAAATCCATGAAATAATAGGGATAGAAATAGTACCCTATATTATCTTTTATGGAAAATAATTTTGATAAAACACTTGAACTCCATTCTTGAGGAAAATATCCTTTCTACTTCAAAAAAAGCACTTTTCCTTTCTTAACATGTCATAAAATTCTAAACTAAAAGAAGTTGATTAACAATAAACTTGAAAACTTGTAAAATAAGATTTTTGGAAAGAATGTTTTAAAAATACATTTATACCGTATATGTTAAAAAAAACATTCTTCTCGTACTTTTGTTGGAATAGTCAAAAAGTACCTCATACGAAAAAAACGACAAAAGATTCCTTACATATCTTTTACTAAAAACTCATCGAAGGGTAAAATTGGATTTAAACAATTGTAGGTGAATGGAAATAATATTACATATTGAGGAAACATGGATGTGGATGATAAAATACACCCTAGTAAATACCAAAGTATAAACAATCTCGGATAAAAATGAGATTGTGATATTTCGCTTACCTTATTTCCGATATGCTTTGTACGTATCCGAACCTCCTCTTTTTGACACGCCTTTTCTGAACCTCCACTTAAAGAACTAAGGATGGTATTTGAAGAAGACCAGGACCTCTAGGATGATACTAGGGAAGTGGAGAAGATATTTTGGCAGGGGTTGGCCGAGCTTGAATGCTCAAATTGGTGGGAGGAGGAGAGGGAGGAGGTGCCCTTTTATAAGGGAGGAGAGGGGCACCTTAGGAAAATCTCAAAATATTATTTTATACTAAGGTCAAATTCGGTTTATAATGGTTCCAAAGGGTCTTATTTTAAAGATAAAGTGGGGATGGGTCGAAATCCTCTCATCCAATAGGATTTAGACAAGTTTAGGTTATTATTTTAACCTTATCAATTAGATTTAACTCTAAGTTAAATAATTTAACTTTTACTTGTCTTTTTCTTTTCTTACACTATATGGTTAATAAACTTACCATAACAAGCCAAACGAACCCCAAGTTGTTTATTATTAATATATCTATCCTTATCTAAGTCATTTGGCCGAACCTTATATTTTTAGGAATTAAATAACAATTAATAATATAATATTTGTTTTAAAAAATAATTTATGTCAATTTTGACACTATTTGGTACATGATTTTTATGAAGTTCATAAAAGAATGATAAGTTCAACCCAAGTTACTTATATCAACAATAACATGTCATATTAACCTAGAAAATTAATGTAAGTCATAAAAAGTCTCAAATTACATTTATTTGGGAATTTATAACATCAATTTTGTCAATATTTCATTAATAAGACAATTACTGCATCATCTTTGTGTCATAATAAATGATAATTATTTAATCCCTAAAAATTCTAAATAAATTTTTATGATGTAGATAATTTTATTATATTTCTATATACTATTCATGTTCGAAGTTTCATGATGTTTATCACTAAATTAAAATTATTATACTTATAAGATTTAAGAAAGTGACATGTTGTCACATTCTTTGGTTTTAATAATAATTAAATTATTTTCATGGAAAAAAGTCCATAAAATGAATCTAATCCGACCCTTAGGTTATATGGGTCTACTTTTAGTCATCCAATAGGATTTTTCAAAGTGTTAGGGTAATTTTATAATCTTATATTTACCCATAATTACCCGATTTACCTTTAACTATATTAAATAAAATTTACCGTAGTTACTATTCACAATGCCCAAAAATAAAAAGTAGCTTATTAACATAATTTGGACCCACTGATTCGAAATATGGAACCATTTTTCCAAATTCAATACACAAATGATGCAGAAATTAAATTAAAATTAATCCCGTTGTCGAAAGAAAACGGGTTTTTCTTTAAAACATTGCAAAAGATTTAATTGATTTAGCCTACGAATTCAAGATAAAATCAATGCTAATGACATAAATTATATTAAATGGTAAAAATATATTCTATTTATACTTTAAAACCATTCAATATTATAATTTAACCACATAAGATATTACGATGAAAAAAGTTGTTTTTAATTAAAATATAGGGTGTTTTTACTATTCATTAAAATATGAAAGTTATCGGAAAAATATCAAAACTTCATCTAATGTAAATTTTTATATCCTGATTCAAAAGAATAATTTTATTTTATCAAATTTAACTTATAAACATGTCAAAACTAGATTTAAAGTGGGTGCGCCATCAAAAGGCGGCAAAACTGCAATTTTTGAAAAAGACCTATTTTACCCGAAAAAATTTATTTTGTTCTTATACCATGTTCTAGAAATGTGTAAGATGAATAATAATGTAATAAAATTCAAAATTTACTTAACACTACTCATAACGGCTAGTTCATAACAATATTATAATAATATATCTATGTTTAGTAAAACTCGGTATTGTATACAACACACGCTATCGAGGAAGGTCGCGATTGCATGTAATGCAAGCCAAGTCAGGGTTGCGTGTAGTGCACAACTCCTTTGTTGTTGCGTATAACAGAATCCAACCATATTTTATTTATAAATTTAATATATATATATATACTCAATGTTGCGTAGAATAACTATTATCAAAATTGTGTGTAACACGATCCAAGAATAGTGTTGCGTATACTGCAAGCTAATACAGTATTGCATATAGCACAAGGTAATCTTGGTGTAGCACAAGACATTAATGAAATTAAAAGAATATTTTTCATAAAATCTCGGGGTGTTACATTCTACCCCCCTAAAAAATGAATTTCGCCCTCGAAATTCGTTGGGGTTATAAATGGTTTACTAATCGAAAGTTTGTTTAATAGAAACTCACATCGTAAAAAGGAATACCAAAACATGGATTTTAAAAACTAAGGTATGCAATGTAACGGTTACCCAAATTAACTCATCACGGGGTTTCCACGTAGGAGAACATAGGTGAAAATATGGATATGGAAGAAAAATCTAATCATCATGTTCTGATGGAGAGTGGTAGAGAACATGGCTATGAAAAAGCCAAAAATCACAAAACTATTGATTTGTGATGATCTAAGTTACCATCTGATTCATCAGATATAAGGGAACTATGAAAAAATTTTTGGTTTTCAAGATCATTTCCCTAAAGTTGATGAATTAAAAGAAATACTTGAATTATTTTGGTACAGTCTCACTGTTGTTCGTGAATTGAACAATTTCCACTTCATCCCTTAAAGAAATGAAGTTGAATTTGTTATTCGTGATGTGTTAGTAGATCATGTGATAGAATGATGGGTCATTCCATCTCTTTCAAACAAAAGGTTAGAAAAAGTTATAAGTCCATCTTATGGTTAGATTAATCGTATATGGTTCCAAAAATGAACTTATACTTCATATATCATACCGCTTAATATAATAAAACTAGTTTATACTAACCAGGGACTTCCTGTAGGCCAGTGGTAGGTGATAAAGGCCAGTCGCACTTCGGTTGTGGGTTCGATTCCCACAGCCTTGTCCGACGTGATGGGTTGTCGCCCGTCCTGCAGGTTTTCCTTTTTCTAAAGCTATATTACTATAACATCCCATCAACAATATCAAAAAAAGTTTTATCCTTAAAAAATACTAACTTATGTCCAATACAATCCATTCCAATCTTTAGGCTTATATAAAATACTTTGGTCCAAGCTCATAGTATAAAGAAAATGATCACGTGAATGCCATCATTTATCCCCCATATATCATAAGATATGTCTTGTTGGTCACATTCCAAACATTCAAAGTCCTTAATCATGTATTCTCTTGAATACCCATTGAACCTTAGTGAAAACACGAATGCAGTTAAAATTTAACACTTTCCGCATACCAAAATCCTCAAAATTCTATATACTCAAACCATGATATCACTTAGTCCTTACATCAATCATGAGCTCATGAATACTGTCAAATATTTCATTTTCTCATTTTCCCTTCATTATGCGCACATCATCTTTTTTCCAAAAATATCTCAATCACTTTCCATGGTTACTGGTACCATAAAATTATTGAAAACCACAATAAACCAATACATAAATATTCCAATATTCCATGATACTATATACAACATTATTTTGGAATCCCATTACATAAACACTTAATCATTCCACCACATCATTTTCATATTCAACATCGCAAATGGTGATCGCATGTGACTTCCCTTTGTCCTTTGCCTTAAGTGGTTGCTCATGTCGATCATCACTAACCCTTGGATTAGGGAATTTATTAGTATAATGCCCCATTTCCTTGCACTTGAAGCATTGAAGTGTTGGTGGTGCGTTCTCTGCAGTCTTTGCTTTATTCACATCATTAGAAACCCTTTTTCCATTACTTCGACACTCAGCTTCTCAATGACCTTCTTTTCCATACTTAAAACATTTTCTAGTCCCTTTAAGACAATCTCCACCATTCTTCTTTCCACACTTTGAGCAAAAGGAAAGATTCATATTCTTTTCACCATTATTCTGAGATTTCTCCTTGAACTCCATCTTTCGTTTCTTGTCAAAACCATGAGATGGATATGTAACACCAACTTCCATTTCTACCTTGATAGCACAACGCACAATTTCTTCATAGCTACTGAAATCTCTTATAGCTAATGCCCTTCAAAGACTTGGTTTTAAGCCACTGAAAAATCGATCAACTTTACTTTCAGGTTGGATGATAATGCCAGATGCATACCTTGCAAGTCTTGTAAAATTCGCTTCGTATATACCAATAGATTCATCATCCTTCGGCTTCAGCTCAAGAAACTCCTTTTACATATTTTTTCGAAGAATACGAGGGAAGTACTTACTGAAAAACAAGTTCATGAACTCGTCCCATTCCATGGACTCAATATCATCTCTTGGCCTCGTATTCTTGATAAGATTCCACCATTGATCAGCTTCACCTTCCAAAAGATATACTGCTAAGATGACTTTATCATGTTCAGAACATTGAAGAACTAAAAATATCTTTCCAGTGGTACTGATCCATTGTTCGGCAACAAGTGGATCGGAAGACCCACTGAAAGAAGGTGGATGTTGCCTCATGAAGGACTCAATAGAATATTATTCCCTTCTCTGCTCATTTGGAAGTCCAGAATGATCCATAGCTTGTGTAAGTATAGCAATAATATTTTTCACTCCATCTCCCATAAAACTTTTTTGTTCAGGAGGAAAATCATTGCATTTTCCATTAGAGTGATCAACACAGTTCCTTCGGGTTCCAGTCATCATCTAAAACCCAAAAATAATAGTGTGAGAGGCAAAAATAATGCTAGGGAAAACAACATAGTAAAGGGGGAGTACCCTTAATATCTAACATCTTAGGTTAAATTCTATGATCGTTACCGTAGTTCTAGGACTATATCCTATACATATACTTATCCTTAGGGACATCCCTAGACATACCTTAGAAATATCTCTAGGGATCTCACTAACGTTCTCACATCCTAGTTTCCAAAGGTTGACTAAACCTTTCCTCTGATACCAACTGTAGAGACCTGAAGCTTAACGTACATGGAAATTACATTACTTTTACGGAATACATAGTACATAACAAAAACACACACACAAGGATCGTAATAGTTTAGTGTCTTTGGAAACTTGGAATATAATCTTCTAATCGTGGTGAAAGATCTTCAACATCTCCCATAAAGATCTTCCTTTTTTTACCTAAAACCTTTCTATATATCTTGGGGAAAAGAAAACATAAAAGGGTGATCTCAAATGATCAGTAAGGGTAAAAAAAAGAAATATCAATCACATCATATTCATAAAAACATAACATTTTGAAAATATTAACCTGCAAAAGAGAGCATAATTTCATAACATGGGATAAATCATAGTAGTGAAATGAAATCCCAATAATCATAACTTATAACATGAAACTTTTTGGAATACACACATAATCATAAATAATCATTTCTTATTCGTCATGACTCATTTCCAAGACTATCTTAGTGGACAAAGTCCATTTCTGAACCGAGTCACCCTCGTTTCAGTCCTGTTTCACTGAACCGGTATAACCTACCGTTCCAGCCATGTCTATCTCATGAGATATAAAATCTTTACCCAATGAATTGGAGGGAGATATAGGTACCACCCATTTCATAATGATACCATTCTTATGTGTTCCACAAAATCATAAATCATACATCATTTCATAACCCATGTAATAAAAATGGGAATCTTAAACATCATGTCATCATAAAACAATTCATATAAGATAAAGGAATTCAAAAAAATATTTCCATCACAAAATAATAAAATCCATGTAATAATAGGGATAGAAACAGTACCCTATATTATCTCATATGGAAAATAATTTTGATAAAACACTTGAACTCCATTCTTGAGGAAAATATCTTTTCTACTTCAAAAAAATACTTTTCCTTTCTTAACATGTCATAAAATTATAAACTAAAAGAAGTTGATTAAAAATAAACTTAAAAACTTGTAAAGGAAGCTTCTTGGAAATAATGTTTTAAAGATACATTCATTCCTTATAAGTTAAAATAAAATTTGTCTTGTACTTTTTTCGGAATAGTCAAAAAGTACCTCCTATGAAAAAAATGACAAAAGATTCCTTACATATCTTTTACTAAAAACTCACCGAAGGGTAAAATTGGATTTAAACAATTGTAGGTGGATGGAAATAATATTACATATTGAGGAAACATGTATATGGATGATAAAATACACCCCAGTAAATACCAAAGTATAAACAATCTCGGATAAAAAGGATATTGTGATATTTCCCTTATCTTATGTCCGATATGCTTTGTACGTATCCGAACCTCCTCTTTTTGACGCGCCTTTTTCTAACCTCCACTTAAAGAACTAAGGATGGTCTTTGAAGAAGACCAGGACCTCTAGGATGATACTAGGGAAGTGGAGAAGAGATTTTGGAAGGGGTTGGCCGAGCTTGAATGATCAAATTGGTGTGAGGAGGAGAGGGAGGAGGTGCCCTTTTATAAGGGAGGAGAGGGTCACCTTAGGAAAATCTCAAAATATTATTTTATACTAAGGTAAAATTCGGTTTATAATGGTTCCAAAGGGTCTTATTTCGAAGCTAAAGTGGGGATGGGTCTAAATCCTCTCATCCAATAGGATTTAGACAATTTTAAGTTATTATTTTAACCTTATCAATTAGATTTAACTCTAAGTTAAATAATTTAACTTTTACCGTGTCTTTTTTGTTTCATAAACTATATGGTTAATAAACTTACCATAACAAGAAAAACAAACCCCAAGTTGTTTATTATTAATATATATATCCTTATATAAGTCATTTGGCCGAACCATATATTTTTAGGAATTAAATAACAATTAATAATATAATATTTGTTTTAAAAACTAATTTATGTCAATTTTGACACTATTTGGTACATGATTTTTATGAAGTTCATAACAGAATGGTAAGTTCGAACCAAGTTACTTATATCAACAATAACATGTCATATTAACCTAGAAAATTAATTTAAGTCATAAAAAGTCTCAAATTACATTTATTTGGGCATTTATAACATCAATTATGTCAATATTTCATTTATAAGACAATGACTACATCATCTTTGTGTCATAATAAATGATAATTATTTAATCCCTAAAAATTATAAATAAATTCCTATGATGTAGATAATTGTATTATATTTCTGGAGACTATTCATGTTCGAAGTTTCATGAATTTTATCACTAAATTAAAATTATTATACTTATAAGATTTAAGAAAGTGACATGTTGTCACATTCTTTGGTTTTAATAATAATTAAATTATTTTCATGGAAAAAAGTCCATAAAATGAATCTAATCCGACACTTAGGTTATATGGGTCTACTTTTAGTCATCCAATAGGATTTTTCCAAGTGTTTGGGTAATTTTATAATCTTATATTTACCCTTAATTACCCGATTTACCTTTAACTATAGTAAATAAAATTTACCGTAGTTACTATTCACAATGCCCAAAAATAAAAAGTAGCTTATTAAAATAATTTAGACCGACTGATTCCAAATATGGAATCCATTTTTTCAAATTCAATACACAAAATATGCAGAGATTAAATTAAAATTAATCCCGTTGTCGAAAGAAAATGAGTTTTTCTTTAAAACATTGCAAAAGATTGAATTGATTTAACCTACAAATTCAAGGTAAAATAAATGCTAATGAAATAAATTATATTAAATGGTAAAAATATATTCTATTTAAACTTTAAAACCATTCAATATTATAATTTAACCACATAAGATATTACGATAAAAAAAGTTGTTTTTAATTAAAATATAGCGTGTTTTTTCTATTCATTAAAATATGAAAGTTATCGGAAAAATATAAAAACTTTATATAATGTAAATTTTTATATCTTGATTCAAAAGAAGAATTTTATTTTGTCAAATTGAACTTGTAAACATGTCAAAAACTAGATTTAAAGTGGGTGCGCCATCAAAATGCGGCAAAACTGCATTTTTTTAAAAATACTTATTTTACCTGAAAAATTTATTTTGTTCTTATACCATGTTCTAGAAATGTGTAAGATGAATAATAATGTTATAAAATTCAAAATTTAGTTAACACTATTCATAACGGCTAGTTCATAACAATATTATAATAATATATCGTTGTTTAGTAAAACCCGGTATTGCGTACAACACACGCTATCGAGGAAGGCCGTGATTGCGTGTAATGCAAGCCATGTCAGGGTTGCACGTAGTGCACAACTCCATTGTTGTTGTGTATAACAGAATCGAACCATATTTTATTTATACATTGAATATATGTATATATATATACTCAATGTTGCGTAGAATAACTATTATCAAAATTTTGTGTCACACAATCCAAGAATAGTGTTGCATATACTGCAAGCTAATACGGTGTTGCATATAGCGCAAGGTAATCTTGGTGTAGCACAAGACATTAATGAAATTAAAAGAATATTTTTCATAAAATCTCGGGGTGTTATAGGACCGGAGGTTGAAGCAGATACTGCTTGATTTCTTCAAAAGCGGTCTGACACTCTTCCACCCACCCATAGGCGTCACCTTTCTTCATGAGCCGAGAAAAAGGCGTACAATTGCCGGAAAAATTCGCAATGAATCAGCGTATATAGGCCAAGTGGCCTTGGAGGCCTCAAATCTCCCGAATATTATTTGGGGGAGGCATCTGACTGATGGCCTTGATCTTCTCGGGGTCGATCTCGATACTTCGATACCTGACGATGAAGCTAAGAAACTTTCCGGAGGTGACCCCGAAGGCACACTTCAGCAGGTTCATCTTCAAGTGGCGAGAACGGAGCAAAACGAACACTTTCTCATGGTCTTTGAGATTTTCCTGGCACTGAAGATATTTAACCACCAGGTTATCTACATAGCACTCCACCAGCATCCTGAGGATCGGCTTGAATATGCGGTGCATAGCCTGTTGATAGGTGGCACCCGCGTTCTTCAGGACGAAGGGCATAACCCAATAGCAGAAAGTGCCATGGGGGGCCTGAAGGCAGTGAACTCTTCATCCTCGGGGGCCATCCGGATCTGGTTGTACCCGGAGTATCCATCCATGAAGGGGAGGGCTTGGAACCCGGCCGTTGTGTCGATCAACAGCTCTGTCACGGGAAGGGGACAGTCATCCTTTGGATAGTGGCGATTAAGATCATGGAAGTCGATGCAGACCTTGATCTGCCCGTTATTCTTCCTGACGGGCACAATGTTGGCTAGCCACCTGGGGTATTGGACTTCCCTGACGAATTTGGCGTTAATGAGCTTTTGAACTTCAGCCTCAACCATGGCACTGTGAAAGGGGTGCATTTTTATGGGAGGCTGCTTGAACCCGCGATGGTTTGCTGGGAGGCCAAGGCGGTGGATGGCTACCTGGGGATCTAGTCTCGGCATCTCGTCATTACTCCAGGAAAACACATCACGGTGATTTCTGAGGAAGTCTATGTACCGTTGCTGTTCCTCGAGAGGCATAGCGGCGCTGACCAATGTGGGTCTCAGGTCCGCCTCACTACCGAGGTTAACCTGTACGAGCTCGTCGACCGTGGCAGAGACGCCCTCCTCAAAGGCAGGAGGAGCATCTTCCATGTCTTCTTCTCCACTCGTGGAAGGATCATCCATGGGGGGAGCCGTTTTGGGGCTGCTCGACCCTGATGGGGAGCTAGCGCCGGCTTGGGCGGCAGAGGTCATCACGACGGGAGACTCATGCACCGCGGAGACCGTAGCGACAAAGGCGGTTGATCAAATCCCATCCGGCCTGCGGCCCAAGGGGCCATGCTTTACGACATCAAAGCAGTGGTGATGCGTTGGCTTGAGCCGGTCGATCCCATCTCGGCGAAACAGGCACGTATGACGTACTGCCGTTGCCATGAGCCCAACGTCCCGATATTGTACGAGGGTAGGAGGCTCGGGGATCACCCGGGCCTGGTTGGTGTAAGAGTGCGAGGTAATTTCCCATAGTCGCTTAGACCTGGAAATATGCATTCCTTTGGTACCCGAGACAACAAAGCACTCTCCCATATAGGGAGTCAGGGCCTCCAACTGATGGATTGGCAAGACATATGCATAATCCAAACCTGCCCAGGGATCACTCGCGACAGCGGCGGGCTCAACCTCACCTGCCAGGATTTGCTTGTCCTTGCTCTTGTAATAGTCAGCGTCCAAGTAACGAGCTTCACAAGAGGCAAACAGAGACACATCTCCTTGGAGAACACCCACTCAACCCTTAAGGGAGTATTTGAGGAACTGATGGTATGATGAGGGAACCACTGCGTGAAGATGGATCCACGACCTGCCCATCAATGTGTTGTAGGCAGTGTCCTGAGAGACAACCATGAATTCAGTATTGGAAATTAAGCCTCCAAACTGGGTCTTCAGATGAATCCTGCAGAGTGGAGTTTTCTCGGTCCTGTCATACCCCTGGATTCTGAGGTTGAAGGGAGTTAAATCATCCTCAGACAACCCCAGTTTTCGTAGCTTTCGAGTTTGGATCAAGTAAATCCTGGAACCCGTGTCGACAAGACAGTGACGAACCTCCATGCCATTGAATAGGCCGGTGATGTACAGCGGGCGGATGTACCCCTGTATGGGAGGGTCTTCATCTTCACCGGAGAATGAGATAACCGCCTGACATTCGGTGTCCTCAATCACCTCGGTGTGGAAGGCTTCCGTGGCCGCTACCTCCATTTCAAACTGGAGGGGGCTCCTTAGAGACTCGGCGAGTGCCTCACGCATTTCAGACGATAGGCGGAGGGCCTCAAGGAAGGAAAGCCTTGCCGGAATGCCGACCAGATGCTTTAGGACATCATACTTTCACGCCAAACGCGAGCTTCTGCTTACAGGAGCTTGCTCTACGATTGGGGGCATGACGGGCCCTGCTGGCGGGACCGGTGACTGACTGGTACTAGGCACGTCCCGCTGTTCACCGGCTGAAGCTCGGGAGGTGGCCGCCATGCTAGGACTGGAAGGCCGTAGTCGGCCGGTGGCAGGGCTGGGCTGGTTGCGACGTGGGCAAGGCAGTTCCTCCCGATCCAGCAACACAAACGGTGGTGGAAGCGAAGCTGCTGTCACCGGGTGAGGGAGCCGCGAATGCTTCTCTCTATACCGGGCCTACTGCCTGGTCTCGGTAGCATGCACGACCTGACTGGAGGTGATGACCGCCGTACCCTGGCGATTCATGTAGCCACGGCTCCGTCGACGTTGACGACGGCTCGGGACATTGGGGAGTTCCACCTGGCACTCCTCACCGTTGGGAGCATCAAAGGGATTTACCAACTCTACGGTGTTAACCGGAGCGTACCCCGGGCTCTTGGGGAGTTCCACCTGGCGCTCCTCACCGTCGGGAGCCTCAAAGGGATTTACCAACTCTACGGTGTTAACTGGAGCATACCCCGGGCTCTCGGGGAGTTCCACCTGGCGCTCCTCACCGTCGGGAGCCTCAAAGGGATTTACCAACTCTACGGTGTTAACCAGAGCATACCCCGGGCTCTCGGGAAGGTCCACCTGGCGCTCCTCGTCTTCGGGAGCCACAAAGCGATTTACCAACTCTACGGTGTTAACTGAAGCGTACCCCGGGCTCTCGTGGAGTTCCACCTGGCGCTCCTCGTCGTCGGGAGCCACAAAGGGATTTACCAACTCTACGGTGTTAACCGGAGCGTACCCCGGTCTCTTGGGGAGTTTCACCTGGCGCTCCTCGTCATCGGGACCCACAAAGGGATTTACCAACTCTTCGGTGTTAACCGAAGCGTACCCCGGGCTCTCGGGGAGTTCCACCTGGCGCTCCTCACCGTCGGGAGCCTCAAAGGGATTTACCAACTCTACGGTGTTAACCGGAGCGTACCCTGAGCTCTTGGGGAGGTCCACCTGGCGCTCCTTATCGTCGGGAGCCACAAAGGGATTTACCAACTCTACGGTGTTAACCGAAGCGTACCCCGGGATCTCAGGGAGTTCCACCTGGCGCTCCTCATCGTCAGGAGGCACAAAGGGATTTACCAACTCTATGGTGTTAACCGAAGCGTACCCCGAGCTCTCGGTCGAGGAGTCATCCATTACCGGCCGGGGTCTCAGAGGGATCCCCATTTCCGGGGGCATGAAATCGCCAAGCGTGCGAGAGGATGACGACAATGGCAGGGCGCATTCTTTCTTCTTGCGTCGCCGCCTGCTCTTCTGGGAAGAAGTAGGCTGGGGCGACGATGCCAAATGAGCGCTCGCAGACTCCGAGGGCTCTGGATGATCCAGGCAGGCACGGATGATACCATGGGCATGGGCGACCGTCCTGTGGGCCATCCAGTCATTATACTTCTGGGACCCACGGTCGTAAACCTGTTCCCACCCATCCCCGTCGTCACTACTGCCATCTGATCCCATGAAGACACATGTCACATGTGCCGGGGCTGGGCCCAAACTGACTATGTTGTTGTCAATCTGGTCTTGGAGCCAGTCCTTGAACACATAGCATTGCTGGATGGTGTGTCCCAGGAACCAGTGATAAGGGCAGTAGTTAGGGCGATCCGTGAGACACGCCTCTTTTGGATTCCGGAACTCAGGCAGTCACACGATCCTCTGCTCCAAGGCGCTACAGAAATAACTGAGGACCTGAGCCTCTCCAAACGAGTAAGCTCGATTCCTCCTGTCTGGAAAGGGGAATCTCGGGGGATGACCATGGCCAGGGGCTGGAGGAGCATGCCGAAGAGGCGAAGCCAGATTACCTCGCCTAGGTGGTGGCGGTGCATTACGCGAAGGCGCCTGCCGATTTTGAGGCGGTCGCTGCTGGGTCGGAGGTTGTGCCCGTGGGGGTGGACCCCTATGAGCCTGCTGAGCTGGCCTCACTGGTAGAAACTCTAGCTGTCCGGGGGCCTCTATCTGCGCCACAACAGCGGGCTCGGCTCTGGCGGCTCTCTTTGCAGAGATCACAGGAGGCAGCGGGCGTGCCTGACTGGCCTGTTTCAGGGCTTCTTCGAGGCGCTGAGCCTTATCCGAGAAGTCCCGGAACCCTCCAGGGTAATTCTGCGTGATCAGGGAAGGAACCAACTCCGCATTGACGTTCCCCACACACATCATCAATAATTGCTCCTGAGTCAGTGGCATGTCAAGGGAGTACGTGAGCCCCTTCCACCGGGCGACGAAGTCTGCGACTCGCTCGTCGGGCCTTTTCTTGCACCTGAAGAGGTCTGCAATGTTCGTCTTCTGGGTTGTGGAACTGAACTGGTACAGGAATTGCCGGAAAAGGTCCTCCTAGCTAGTCACAGATCCAACAGGGAGCTGGATATACCATACAAATCCTGGTCCTTCCAGTGTCTAAACGAATCACCAGAGCTTGGTAGCCTCCTGCTGCACCGGAGTCCCTAACATGGGCCCGCACCTCGAGTTGAAGTGGGCCAAGTGTTGTGGTGGGTATCCAGTCCCGTTAAAGGGGGAAAAAGTGGGGTTCCCAAATCCCGGCGGGGCCGGCATGTCATCCACCCATGCGGGGTACGGCTTGCCATCCGGTGGGATCGCCACCTGCCAAGTTTCCAGGGCCTCCAAGCGAGTGATGAGTACTTCCATCAGATAATACGGATGTGGATTCCTATCCTGATGTGGATCTCTAACCACAAGCGCATTTCTAGGATCTTCGACACGATAGTCGCGCTCAGCGGCTTGTGGGGCAGCTGGCAGAGCGACTCTCAGAGCGGCGGGAGGAAATCAAGCATGGTCCCTCAGGTTGTCTCACCGCTCGGGAGGGTTCGGCAAAACATATCGCGCCCTCTTTCCATGGGCTCCAGTGTCTCCCCTGTCGGCGAACACGACACGGTCACGGTTGCCCGGGGGATCTCAGCAAGGGGTAGATGCTCCTGCCCCTGCTGTCCTGGTCTAGGGTTGCTGTAGTCAGGCCGCCGCTCTACAATGCGTTCGGCCAGGAGCTCATCAACCAGCCTCTTTTGCTTAGCTTGCTGTTGGCGCAGCGTGGCCTTCTCAGGATCTTCCTCTACCTTCGGCACTGAAGCAGATGGGTCGGTGAGTTTGATAGACCCGACGGGCTCTTTACCCTTGCCAACGTTTCGGCCCAGCGCCAGTGCCTCCGTGGGTACAGGAAGGCCTAGGAGGCTCCTATGTTGGCGAGTAATCATCCCAGATGGGTCCAATAGCGGCCTGTCCTCGGGGGGTGAGTCCCCGTCGAGGGGCCCCACAATGTTTCCCTCATCCGAAGGTTCAACCATGTTGACTGCTACTGCCCTTGGCGACGTTCCATCAGGGTCGCCCAGTGGATCGGGATGCCAGTGGATCGCACAGAAGAGGAGAGCAGCGTACTACCCCCACCCACGGACGTGCGCGTGGGGGGTGGCCTCCTCAATAACTCTGCGGAGTACTTGAAAAGTCTGGATGCATTTTTGTTGGAGGGCCTCGTGGTGGTCCAGCGACTCGGGGTGCCGGACCGCGGGGAGTGCTGCTAGGTCGACCCGGCGGCACTGATCACCAATCTCCTCGAGATGCTCTTGGCTCCCGGGATAAGGCGCTAGCTGATGGCGGAGACAGGAGTGAGTCACCCGAAGAATCTGGCGGAAGCATTCAAACTCTCCCGAGGTGAGTGACTCTGGCACCTCAAAACCCAATTCTGCAACCGACCAAAACTTCTCAGGGAAGTGGCCCGCTGCAAGAACGGTCCAGAAGCTCCACAGCTCCAGTTCGGGGTCCAGAACTTTCCGCCACTGCTCGTCCACCGAGGAAAGTCGGGGAATTAGCAATGGCGCCAAGGCAGGCCGTCAGGGCGGTGGGCTGGCCGGCGGGGAATACGGCGAACATGTCGATTGCCCGCCAATCCCTGGGTCATCCTCCAGGGGTTGTAGTGCCCTGGCTGCCACGTCGCGATAGGATGGGCAGGTGGATGGGCCTCCTTTAATAGCGTTGGTGCTTTCCAAGGGTGTGTCGCCTCGTGATTCTTCCGTTTGTCCCTAGAAAAGTTCCTCACCCTCCCTAACAAGGGCGGGAGGTGCTTTCGAGGAGGTCAGCGGCGACTGCGGGCTTGATCCCTGGCGGTACGCCAAGTCCTCGTCCTCCTTGATATACCTTCGAAGGGAGGAGGGAATCATACGGATCTTGCATTCAGGGAGTACGAGACTGACGCGCCGCGTCCCCACCCCTACCCTTAACTAGAAGGGTTGGGGGGGAGGTTCCATCGTCGAGTCGTACTCTGCCTCCGAATCCGAGAAATGGACTGGTCTGATTCTCGTCCGGACTGCCCTGACATTCCTCATACGGCGACGACGCCCGGTCTTCCTGCCCCTGGGTAGCTTCTCAGGGTAAGGACGACTTCCTTCATGGGGTCCCTCGACCACAATAGAGCTGGGGCAGGGGGACCGAAGGCCGGGGTGCGAGAAGCATTGGGACAGATGTCGAAAGGGATATGGGGAGGACCTCCATGTGAGTGAGCGACTGGATGCACAATGGTTCCATGCTCGCGACCGGTAGTAGGGGGAGTGACCTCATACCCCATGTAGTGGGCACTGGAAGGAGTCATACCCGGAGAATAGCCATCACGAAGAAGCTTTCAACATCCCAGATCGGTGGCACGGAATGAGCCCTCATGGTGAGCGTCACTACCATGGATTGGTCCGTAGTGGCCATTGCCAGTGTCGGCGACCGGGAGATTTAACCCAACCTGCCTGCAGGGCGGTCGGGGTTTCGATCCAATTCGGGCACGCCGCTGCCCCTGCTCAACATGTGCAGAGATCTGGGAACAGGAGTCAGCAGTGGCAAGGGCCATAGTGGTTGCTGATGCTGGTGCCCCAGGACGGGCATTCTCTCCCACTCGCGCCCGACGCTGGCATCGAGTTAGATGATCCAGAACCAGCGGTGCGGGCATGAATATTTCCTGCTCCTCAGCTCAGGGAGTCGGGCGGCGGTGTCGACGCAACCTGGCGGGGGGTTCTTGCTGTTATCCCCTAGGATGGATCGCTGATCGGGTGGACCCGGACATCCCCCACCTCATTGGCGTAGGGGAGGGATGTGTCAAAGCGCTCCGGGGATAGGCTCCCGAAGCGGTTGAACGTCCGCGTGGGGAGTGGCGGCTCCCTGCGTGGCCCTCGAGGGCGGCGATGATGGTGAGGCGCGGTCGCCTCTAGATCTAAGAGGGCCATGCCCCTGGTGGGGATGGCCCCTTTCCCATAATACCTACGAACCGGGTTATTGATCACCATACGTTGGATGATTTCAGATGGGGAGAGGGGGCGCAAGCGCCTGGTTGCTACGATGGTCGAAGCCAGAGTGACCGCTGAATAGGTGGGACCGTGTGGGGTAGCCGCGTCGGTATTGCCCCTGCCCCTGCGCCGGTGGTCAGGTGACGATCGAGCTCCGAATGCAGTGATCTGATTCCTGGAAACAGGGAGATGAACCCATTAGTATCAATAGGAAAGTAGATCAACAACCAAGGCCCAACGTCATTCCGTCTTCCATGGTCAGTGAGGGGAATCCACGCCGACGACGTCGCAGAACGGAGTAGCCATCGCCCTGACGGCCTCGACCCCTAGCGGGTTCACGTCCCGGTGAGGGTTACCCAGACCTAGTGACATGCTGTTATTTCGATGCCCCAACAGCTACCATTCCCCATGTTGAGGAGAAGATATTCACGTCAGGTTCACCATTTTTTGTTTCAGATGCTTTCGCTGGGGCGCACGCATCCATTCGCGGAGGAGGACACGCTGCTTGTTGCCCCGCATTCCCGCTTTCCAAAGGCGGGCGACATCCGTTCCTTGTTCAGGGACGTTTACTCCTTGATCGAAACCGGGATGATGGGATGTCGGTTCTTCCTTTTGTGGATTCCTCCTCGGAACTCGTCACCTAGTCTGGGTCTCCCTCATAGATTTAAGACGGGTTCGTGAAGCTCAATCTTGGTGCCATATCTACATGGACGCCAGTTAATTACGTTGCTTCCGCCAAGACTCTCCAAGGGGTCTTGTCGGGGTAGCAACCTTCGGTGAGGAGAATGGTCACATTGGGGCGTCGTCGGCATGTCTGTCTTTGGTTCCTCATCACAGGGCTTCTCGAGGGCTCGGAAGCCCGAGGCATCCCGCATCGAACACGGGGAATGTGTACCATATGAGGTTTTCCTCAGCTTCCCATGTTTAAAATGGGGTATGTCGCGAGTTTAACGTCTTGCGGAGACAGATCGGGTTGAAGGATCCCTAGGGGGAACACCGATGTTGGGGCCAGCATGGGGCGACTTCCCATATATCATGGAGTGGGATGGGGTGGCATGATCTCACCGGGATGTGGCGGCCCGGGTAAGGATCAGGATGGATGGTGGAGTGAGACATGGGGCTTACGTTCTGAGACGGCCCAAGAGGGGTAATACAGTTTAACGTCATGCGGGACAGAATACAATTTAACGTCATGCGGGACGGAATACAGTTTAACATCATGCAGGACGGAATACAGTTTAACGTCATGCAGGACAGAATACAGTTTAACGTCATGCGGGACGGAATACAGTTTAACATCATGCGGGACGGAATACAGTTTAGCGTCATGCGGGACGGAATACAGTTTAACATCATGCGGGAAGCAATATTTGGGGATTACGCTCTGAGGCAGCCCAAGGTGGTTGGGGAACTGACATGGAGAGGTCGGGATGACCGGGTGGCGGGCTTGAACCTCGTGGAGGCTTCCTACGTACCGTGCGTTAGCACGGATCAAAGTCCACATAGTTCGCTGGGATGGGGCTTACGCTCTAGGGCGGCCCATAAGAGGATTTCATGGTCGATGCGCACTCTAATCCCACGTGAGTCATACTCGGTGTGAGAAACAAAAGGCAGTAAGGACCAGACGATCACGTCGCGAACGGTGTGTCCGTGAGATGCGGAATGGGGTTTACGCGTTGAGCGGCCCAAAGAGGAAATAGGGGCTTACGCGTGGTTAGCGGCCCTTGGTGCCGGGGCTTACTCCAGGGTGGAGGCCCGTGGTGCGACAAAGCGTAGTGGGAAAAGGACTCCACTGGCCATGGCAGGGGGGAAGTATGGAGATGCACGGGTGCAATCATCCGCAAGAAAGGCTAGGGGCTTACACTCTGAGGCAGCCCTTCCCCCGTGGACAAACGCCGCTCCGACAAGGAGGATCTCATTCCATGTGAGGAAGAGTCCATTCCCGTGGAGACGAGTGGCGTAAAAAATGTCCGAGCTGGGGGGACCCTGCATGCGAAGCATAGGGTCGGACCACAATTTAACGTCTAATGTTAAGGATGAGGTGCTTAGCAGTTTAACGTCCTGTAGCTTGGACGAGGTGGATTTTCTCCACACCCCTAGGGCTTACATGCCCAATGCCCTCCACCTTAGCGTGGCTATGCGAAGAAGCAATAGCCGTTAGTGTGCCTATGCGGAGAAGCATAAGGCAAAGCAACGCAACAGGAAACACGGCCCAAGGGACCTTGAGGTTACTTCGCACGAGCCTGGGAGGCCGTATGATAAAACAATGCATGGCGCACATACCCGGCAGTGGAGACATCAGGTTCCGGTGTAGGAGGAAGCCAAGGGGAATCAAGGTGAGGTGTCCTGGTCTTTGCGCGCAAAAGGGAAGGTTTGCGCGCAAAACTCCGGGACGGC
The DNA here is from genome assembly GCA_963277665.1 of Viscum album. NCBI lineage: Eukaryota > Viridiplantae > Streptophyta > Magnoliopsida > Santalales > Viscaceae > Viscum > Viscum album. The sequence continues at coordinate 915,449,051 of OY728165.1, forward strand.
GCGCAATTGGAGCAATGGAATTGCGCGTAGAGAGGGAACTACGTGCAGGGTTTTGCGCACACGGTAGCCTATTGCGCGCATGAGACACACATTGTGCGCACGACTAGAACACTGGGGAGGGGGTAAATTCCCTGAAGCCGGTGGAGTTGCGCGCAAAGGCGAACTCTGGGGCAAGGTTGCGCGAAATGAGGGTTTTACCTAGAAGTCATCTTGTACGCGGGGGGAGCCGAATTGCGCGTATGGGAGTCGCTTCGGATTCCTCAACCCCCAAATAGTTCGAGGTCACTTTCTATTTATAGGCGACCTCCGGCACGGAATCCAGGTGGCGCGCGAAATTCTTCACGCGTGAGCGAAGCCGGCGCGTAAATGCTCACTGCGCAGAACCGGGGCGTGCAAATATTGCGCACCTCAACGGCTCAATTGCGCGAAACCCAGTGATTCTACATGCACAGAACAATTTTTCACGCGGAGCCTCCTTTATTTCGCGCACCACATCCCGACCCTCTGAATCGGGCCTCTGATTTTGAATATGAATTCGCTTCGTCATTCCGAAACTTCCTCCGAGAGTTACAGACTTTTTTTCGGCGTCAACAATGCCCAACTAGAAAAGTGACACAACCTGGCATCAAGTGGAAAAGTAAAATAGTTGAGAGAGCCCCTCTCCTAGATCCCAATCTATGACCATTTCACGTTGTCCAAGGACCCTATATCCCTAGGATCCTCGGATTTCACGATCAACTTGTCTTTCATCTGCAAGGGGACATGAAGTGCGGGAAAATCCCAACCATGGGTGAGTATAAAAATACTCAATTAGATGCCCCAAATGATTAAGGGAGTAGAAAAAGTTGTTATGAAAGAGGATTAGTAGATAAAAAAAGTTACAGTAAAAGAGAGTACAACTCAACCCAACAAGATAGTGAAGTAAACTCATCCAAAACACAAGGAGCTAGAAATGATGACAAGATAAACTTCTCATAAAGTCTTTGTTAATTATTGTAAGAGAGTACACTCATCCAACTAGGACAATCAAGACACTCAAAGAACGTAGAATACCCAATGCGCCTTTTCCTCTCTTGGACTGAGTGTAAGGAAAACCCATGTAGTGGGTACTGAAATAGGATACATATATATGCTCAGTCAAAGTTTCCCAAAAAAGATAGTAAGGGGATCTCTATCTCACAGCTCATCCCATGAGAAGAGTCACCAGTATTTCCATAAGTAACAAACAATGATTCCCATTATCCCTTATCTCTGCCCTTAACATGAATGTCAAAGGGACTCAATCACCACACCATGATACTCTCTTCATTGGGTGGGTCTGTCTCGCCTTCACGGTTTTAGGCCGCATCCCAAGGATGCTTCTTGGTAGGGAAAACACCCCTCCTACTCATGGGTCCAATGTAAGGTTTAATCATGTATCACCATCGATCCATAGTAAGAAATATTATACCCAAAGTAGAGGACCCACACCCTAGTGCGTTCGGGGGATTCCACTTTAATTGCCGTCGTAGAGGACCCACACCCTGATGCGTCAGGTGGATTTAACTCTTGTTCATATAGGACCATTTCCCTAGTACGTTAGGTGGATTCCAATCATAATTTCATGATATAGTACTGATGACCATGCCAATGGGGGATTCAATTCTAGTTTGTCGAGGACCCTCTTTCTAATACGTCAGGGGAGATTCTACTTAGAAGTAGCTGATAGAGGACCCATGACCAAGACGATAAAGGATTCCACTCTTATTATCATAGACGAACCATTCCCTAGTGTGTTAGATGGATTCCACTCTCACAATAGTTATGGAGGACCCACAACCATACCAATGTAGGATTCCACTAAAGGTCACCAAGGACCCACACTGGCCATCCTTTCTTAATGGTACCTCTCGGAAAGCACTGATATGCTAGTGCCTGATAACTACCATCATTGGACATCGCTTGAATATGAATCACATTCAGAAACATCACACATAATATCTCTGAAGCCACTATGGAGGGCACCATCGTCTTCTACGTAGAAAAACACTTATGATAGGATACATTCATGCCATGATCTAAGTCTTAAATAACGATATACGAGAGGTAGGATATTCATAAAGCAATACACGATGAATATGGGGCCCAAAGAATTTGTGACCCCATATCATATATTTTTCATGTACCTAGCCATACTTGGGTACTAAATTGTAATCACGTACACATAAGGCATGCCAGTGTACTCCTAGAGTAAGTGGAACCTTGAGCCAAAAGGCCTTTGGGCCCATGTTTCTCATTGTAGATCCAAAGGGAGAAAATGTTAATCTACTGAAATGATCCTTAAAATGGCTCCAGAAAACCAAATGGATCACACAATCATTATCATTGTAAAAAAACTCATAGGAAGGACTATTCATTCACTAGAATCAGACTTCTGGTGAAGAAACTGCATTTTGCAGCCTTGCACATGAACATTGCTTCATGGGAGCCATGCCTAAATCATGGAACACAACATATGAACCATACTGATGCAATCCTCATGAAAAAACACACGATATTAGCAATTCATTTGTCCAAAATGGACACGAGGTGAAAAAGCTTCATTTCAATGCAAACACCCAAATCGGGTATCATGGGGCCCATACCTTGAGTTTGGTTTAAGCACTTGATATTAGTCATAGAACATCCACCTCAATTACAGGGTCACAATGCCATAGATAAAATTTAAATCATACATCATACACAATAGATACATCCGTTACAAGAATCGCTACATAATAGTAATTATATTATTATTATTTAAATGGGAGGTTTCATGTCATTGTGCCTCGAGCCTAAAAAAAGTTCTTTAACATTACTCAAAAGGTTCGTCTTGAATGTTGGGTCATGCTGTCACAGATGGCAGGTTAATCAGGCGCTACATGTAGAAGTTATGCTTGAATCAACATCTAAATAACAATAAAAATAATATTATTATTTTTTGGAAATTTTATTAACCCACTCCACGAGTCAGAAAAAATAACACAACATTTGTCTTAATAATACCACATTGAGAATATGGTCATATCACTGTGGACGATCCATGAATTGGATGTCTAATGGGGAAGCTATGGGTGTCTAAAAGTTTTAATAATAATAATAATAATAATAATAATTTTATTATTATTATTATTACCATTTTCTTATATTTTCTATTTTCCCCAGAAACCTATAGGGGTGGGGGTTTCTGTGGCTGGCCGGTTATCACCGCCGCCATCCCACTCTGGCCGTCTCAGCATGCCATCCTTGGGCGCTCCGCAGCCTCCTCCACCCGCAGCCTACTGCATCACTGCCGCAGCCTCTGTGCCGCCTACTAGACCCACTGCACCATCACCTTGCCAGAGTTGTGCTTGGACGGACCCACGCATCTGCCATCTTTGATAGACCAAGGAAACCACTCTGGCGGTCAATTTTTTTTTTCAAGACAGGATCTAGGATCCTCTGTTCCCGATCTACACTACGATGGTCTTTTCTCTAAGAATCATCATTGTTTCAATGTGACAAAATGTTAGTGGATCTTTCACTCGCCGTCACACCTCCTTCGCTGCCCGAAACTTAAATTCAAGAATAGATCATGAATCCTCGTGTCGAGAGATTATCAAATATTTGTCCTTATCCAAGATCAAACTTTGTTCGAGTGTGGAGAAAAGTTATCATCAAAAAAGGAAGAAGAACATGAAAAACAAGCGATCCCGAATCAAAACAGACAATGACAGTTGTTAGTGTGTCCATCAAAAAAGGATTCTAAATAAGTGACTTCTAATAGAAATTTAAATACTGTAACAGCATATTCAATTAGAGAGCTACAGAATCTGAAAGTGATATCGTACCTCGATTTTTGGATCTACTGTTGTGTTCGCTGCATTCTGATTTACTAGTGCATGCATTTTCATCATGATCCGATGAAGTTCGAACATTGAATAACCGTCAAAAGAAGATGGTTAGATCTCTACCATCTATGAAAGAAATGAGCCAACCCTATCTTATTTCTTTAAACTCCTATTGATAGGATACTGCCGATGGTCGTGGAATCGAAACGTCCTACTCCCTTACACCTATGGTCTCCCCTAGGTTAAACACCATACTATAAACTCAAGAGTGCTATCATATTTCCAATATGATTCCCCGTTCCGAATTTATCAGGAGTAGTGTCCAAATAAAATAATATTATTTAATTATTTTATTTATAGTTATGTCCTCAATGGATTTTTCCAAATATGGTCTACGATCGAAAAAGTTATACCCCGACTCTGGAAAAAATCACACTCCAGACCCAACTGTGGCCCCGGTATACTGATATGAGAAATTGTATGAGAGATATCTTGTTTCCGTCACACGAATAGTATAAAAATAATTAATATTTTTATATAATTTATCTCAGGCACACCAGACCTCATAATCGCACACCGTCTCAGCACCTAACAATAGAAATATATGTATAAATATTCCAAAGTATCATAAGGAAAAAGGGACTCTTCAATAATATCCATCAAAGATTGGACCTAGATCTCTATGTCGAGTGAATATCTACCACCACCTCCACCACTTAGATAATCAATTCCAGAGAGGATTCTTGATCTATAGATAAAAGTTACAAACAAACCCTAGCCCATTAGGTTGGGAGAATGTAATCTCAATCCCTACCACAAGGTTGATTATCCCCTGAGAGGGTCCTGGGGAGTTCAAAGGTGATTCCATACCACCATCATCCTGCTGAAATGAGGGAATTTATATCTCAATTTCTGTTCTGAGAGTCATCAAATCCCCGAATAGAATCATTGGATCCTCAAGAAAAGGATTAGTCAATGCCAATGGTGACCCTGAATCACCCCCATCCCATAAGAATAGGGGAATTTTCACCATCATCATCACCAGATATGGAATCAGTTTTCTCTATGTTGGGAGGACAAGATCAAGAGTGGGAAACCCACCTATTCTTCCTTCCACATGACCAATCTCTTTTGTTAGTGGACTGTTCATGAACCATGACCAAAAAATCCATCATGGTTACTATTTATAGGCTAGTATGGGAGGAGCATTTGGAAAATGTGATCTTACCCCACTGGGGTTTCTAGACAAAACAGACCAATATGGACAAGGGTTCAATGAATGAACCTAATAAAGGTGGCACATAATCATCCTGTAGTGTCTAATGTAATGGGGCAGCCATGATTTCATGATATTCCTCTGTAAATTCCATCACTATCAACATGATAGATATTTATGGACAAGATGAAAATGTTGAGGGTCACAACATGAAAACATACCCCCTAAGGAGTGTGATCCAGATGCACCGACCGAGGTAGGACACACCTAGAACCATAGAAGGCTCCAAAATTTGGCACATATGAATAATGAGTCTCTACCTCCATGGTGGAACACTATAAAATAAAAAGGGAAAGGTGTGGAAACATCCCAATCACCATCCAGAAGAATTGAGGTTCTTTAGATGGAGGAATAGTTTTCATAAAATGAGAGTGAAATACAATCTCTCAGACCACTCCACAGGGATATAAATTGGGGAAATATCCCTATAAGGTTTCATCTTCCGGACAAGGTGAATATTCCTCCACCCATAATATTAGATCCACCAAAAAAAGGAGAATATGAGTTTCAGTTTGGTTGTGGATCTTAGTAGGTGGTCAACATATACAAGTAACTAAAAAATAATTTTTAATTACCAATGTTTCATCAATATCTTCTCCCTTAATGGGGAAATCATTAAGTATTATAATGAATCAAGAATACACCGAAGATGAATAAGGATCCACCTCCTCGACCCCACCAACTCCATATGGATGGGAGGCCGATCAGATAATAGTTCCCCTAAATGTTCCCAATGTCATCGAGTCCCTGAATACTTGAATGAATCCCATGGAAGGCTAACACACACCTTTGTAACCTGAGAGGAAGTCATGTCCTATGTTTGTAGAATACACTTTCCCATGCCCAATTTCAACAATCCTACCATCTCCAATTAAATGGTGCAGGCGACCCAAACAATATCTCACACACTTCATATCCCAAAGTGGGATGATGATTGTTCTTAAGATGAACATGGGTTAAAAAATATGAGGTGTTTTGTGAAAACTCTTATAGGGCCAACATTTGTTTGGTTTAGTGGTCTTTCTGTAGGAGTCGTTGCAGTATGGGATGACCTTCGTTGTCAATTCCTTTATTAGTTCTGCTCCATGCTGGGAAAAATAACAATCATCAACCTAAAGAATTCAATGCAACTTGAAAATGATAGGGTTTCTGAATTCATATTCAAATGTAATGTTTTATTCTATTCACTCAATATCCTTATATTTAAAGAGAATCTACTGAAAATATATACTAAAAAAATCAGGGATGAGTTATGGATACCTCTGATCCCAATGAAGTATCTATGTGGGTTATAGGGTTTGTATAAATAGGAAAATGTCATGAGGATGCTATCCAGTGATCCTATTCCATGTCTTGACTCACTCCATAAGAACATGGGAAAAGTATAGGCAATGTAAAAGATACACATGTCACTCTCGAGCCAGTAGTGGTTCCCATCCAATCACCAAAGCAGGCCCCAAACTGCCCAACACCTCTTATCAAGCGGAAAACCATACAATCTCCCTCAACTAGAAGCACAGAGAAACAAGGTTCCTCGAGGACTTGGGGGATGGCTGAATAATGCATAGTTGTTTCAAAATCCACAATTCCTTAGTTTTTTTGTAGTCGTGGATAATAACCTATTTAGTCATCCACAAACTAGGAAGCCTAATGATTTCAACCTCACCGACCATCCTGATTACTAATATTTTTATTGACGGATGGGTTATAATATCCAGGATTTCTTCATTTTCAAAGACATACTTAAAGGAATGGTTGATTTATGAAATGTAACATTAGATAACTTCTCAACAAAGGTGTCCGGTATAAATGTTTCTTAGTCATAAGAAGAGAGTGGTTGGAAGAAAGTCCCAACCATGTGTGTTAAAAAATTCGACAACTGTATGACTCAAAAAATAGTTGAATGGGATCATGACACCCTATGAAAATATCCGTGAATACTTGTAATAGTTCCAACACCTAAGAAGTAGACATCAAATATGTCTCTCAAAAGTGTGCATAAACACCAGAAGTTGAAAGAGACAGAATAGGAAGAGTAATATTCTGCTTCAAAAAAAGCTCTAACTCTTGAATATTTCTTCCATGCTACATCTGAAGCACAAGAGCCTCCCTGCTAAATGAAACCATAATTGGAGGAAGAGATCATATTTGGTTTTGTTAACATGATACATTTGGAAGACCCCTTATATGATGATAAATATGATTTAGAATATGAGTTTCCCACATATAACCAGGGAATGGGAGGCTAAAAGCATAGAAACTAAGGATATAGGGGACAACACATTCATGGACAGACACAATATTTTAGTCAAATACACACAAAGGACATATATGTAGCTGATTACCTGGGAAAAGCACTCCAACTAGACCAAAAGCGGCATGAAGGTGTCCTAGAACCCTCCAACAGTCGCCCATTCCCACTTGTCTTACATGACCACCTAGTGCGGGTTTGATTATCTGATCATAATAAATAGAAGGGAAGGTCAACAAGACACACACCACTAGAAGAATAAACTACCATAACCTCTTCAAAATCACCAAACCTATTCACCTCAAATTCCTAATCTACCAAGCCACATGTTAAGGATAAACATAAAATTGGGAAGCACTGACCTCTGGAACAAAATTAATATGTTTTGAAATAGTTGGTGGTTTCGTTAATTAAGATATGAATCATAGATGCACTCTTTATTTTTAAGTAACTCAGAGAGGAACTCATTAAACCCCTTTAGATCCCATAATAAATCGATGCAGTAGAGGTATATTAAATGGATACTATGTAAGGGTAATTCCATGTTTCTATCTCATTAATAGAGAAAGATCCAGAAGAGTTCATCCAGGGGCACATTAGACACCTATATCTTTCCGGAATACTCAATAATGTCAACATCCAAATGGATCTGATTGAAAATGGTTCCGAGATCAATCTTAACCTGATTAAAACCCTTCAATGTTTGGGATATAGTGAAGCAGACTTATATACTAGAATTACTACCATTCAATAGTATGATTTTAATGATAAAAGACCTCTCGAGGAGATCAAAATCAAAAATTAGTTTTGGGAGCTCACATCTGAATTTAAGTTTATGGTTATCTAGTAAGACACCACATACAATGTCCTAATCACGAGGCCCTTTCTCCAGAGCGACATGGTGGTACCTTAAACATTCCATCAATGTATGAAACACCCCCATAAATGGAATGGTCATCATAATACATAGTGATAGTGTCTCTATTGTGACCTATGAAGCCACAAATGATGAGGAGAGTTTTTAAGCAAGTAGATGAAACCAACCAATAGTAGGTAATGATATAGAGGTTTTAGACCCCAATGGATTTTGGGACCACCATGATTTTTATCGATAGTGACTATGTACTCCCCATAAATCAAGTCAAGGTGAAAGACTAGGTCCCATGGACTAAATCTCATTTTTTCCATTGTGTCAGTTTAAAAAAATCAGCTCTATCATCTCTCTATAATGACTCAAGAAGTAGGAGATGATAATGTCTCTTCTCATGGAAGATATCACCATGATAGTGACCGAGAAGCCCATAGATTTAAAACATCATCTAAAAGTGCCTCTGTAGATGGAAAGGTAGATGAAGTTGAGGCGACCTCCAGAATTACCCTCCTGGATTCTAGGATAGTGTCTCCACCACCATTAAAGAGCTCAGACTGATAAATATGGGAATAGAAGAAGACCTATGGCCTACACAAATTATTGCCTCTATGACTCTAAAAGAGTAATATATGTACATCACATTTATCAAGAAACATCAATATGTTTTTTCATAGAACTATATATAAATGTCCAGACTGTATCTAGATGTGGCTATGCACTATCTAAGCTTACATGATGAGCTTCGGGGCATCAAGCAGGCATCTAGGAGGATGAATCCCTCTAATTCAACTAATTTATAGGTAGAAATTGACAAATTGATCAAATATAACTTTTTATGAGAAGTGAAATACCCAAGATGGATGGCCAACATTGCCCGTGTTAAGAAAAATAATGGTAAGATTATGGTCAACATTGATTTTAGAGACATTAATTGGCACTTCCCAAATGATGATTTCCCATCGCTAATCACTAGACTATTGATCAATGAAACTATTGGATTATAATACATTTCCTTCATGGATGGGTATTTATGGTAAAATCAAATAAATATGTCCCATGAAGATGTGTAAGACACTAAATTTAGAGAGAACTAAGGGATATTCTTCTTTTAGTTCATTCCCTTCAAATTAAAAAATGTTGGAACCACATTTCAATGATACATACATCATATCATCAGTCCATTCCTAGGAAGGATAACTGAATGTTACATTGATGAAATGGTTTTCAAATCCTAAAGATGATGTGGTCACTTCATGAATTATCAATCAATAGTTGATAAGCTATGTAAACATAGGCTGAAGATGAATCCATGGAAGTTCTATTTTACATTAACATCATCAAAGTTCTTTAGGTTTGTGGTATGACACAATGACATTGAGGTTGACCCAAAGAAGACAAGTGCTATTTTTTTAAGGTCACCACCCATAAATCTCAATGATTCGAGGGGGATCCATGGTAACCACATCTACATTCATTCTTTCATATCCAAATTGGTCAGAAAACCTCCCCCATTCCGTAGGTTAATGATGAAGGGAATCTATTATCAATTGAATTATTACTAACAGTAATCCTTTGAAAGTATGAAGAAGTGCCTACTGCACCCATCTATTCAGATGAATTTAATGGAATGTAGTCTTATTATCTTGCATGTGGCTCCAATGAAACTCACTCAGATCCATCCTCACATAGAAAAATTATGTGTGGAGTGATAGTAATCTATAATACCTCATCTAAACAATTCTAGGTACTGAGACTCGATATTCTGATGTCGAGAAGAACTTACTTGGAATAATATTTGTAGTGGAAAAGATAAGGCATTAATTGAAACACCACGAATTCCATCTAGTATCTCATATTGATTTGATCAAGTAAATGCTTGGAAATTTTATATTTACGAGGAACTTGGCCTAATGAGAGGTCATTTATCAACAATATGACATCCAGTTTGTGTTGCAAAATTTAGTGAATGGGAAATCCCTAGATGATTTCATCACATCACATCATTCCCTAAATAATAAACTTATGGACATTGAGCTTCATGTTGAGGATGTCTTATATACCCATCACAATCCTGAGGCATGGGAGATGTATTTTTATGGCACTTCTTGGAGTACAGTCAGCAAAATAATGAAAAACCTGAAGCTCAAATGGGTTATCTTAGGGATTTTATTTCTCTTTTAAACAAGGATTTTTTCCCTGCAATTTCTCACTATCTGAAGGGTGAATGAATAATGAGGCCTAAAAACATGCGCTCATTGCTATCTTAGAACTAGCATTATACATTTATATAGCCTAATTTAATGTAAGAGTGGATTTTGAACTAGTGATAAATAATTTCAATGGTGAATATTCCATAAAAAGAAAGAACTGAACCCCCTAATGGAATACTTCATGGTGTTGCATCATGTTCCATGATTATAGACTGATCATGTTGAAAAATTTGATAATGAAACCATAGTTTTAGACAACCCTGATGAGAAGGAATAAATATTTTGTATCACACATCAATGAATGGTCTCACTAATTGTTGTATGTTATTTGAAGGAAATCAATTAGGTCAAAACCACCGCAGAGCGTGATGATCTCATGAACACCCCTAGATGGATGAATCCCATAATTGGTTATCTCTAAAATAGGACACTCTTGTTAGACTGACCTAGAATAGAACAAATTTGGCATCATGCAACAAGAATTACCCTACAAAGTTGTCCAAATGAGTAGAAGTCCCTTTGGAATCATGGATTTGATGGAATCCTCCTCATACATATAGCACATGGATATATTTTCATAATTATGGTGGAAGTCCATGCGTGATCTTATAGTATCCATCAATCTGGGACCAAGATCTACCACAAAATTAGGAGGTTGGGATATTACTAGAAAAACATGATATAAGACTACATGGAATTCACCAAGAAATGACATGCTTTCTAGATCCATGAAAACAACATCCATCAACCCCCTGAGTACCTACATATAGCTAAATATTCCTGGCTGTTTTCTATTTGGGGGATTGATATTGTTGGGTCATATCCCCCATCCACAAATAAGTAGTTCAAGTACATCCTTAATGTCACTAACTTCTTTTCCAAATGGTATAAGGAAATAAACCTTAAAAAATTTGGGGTGAATAATATCATCATCTTCTTAATTTCTCGTCACCAGGATTAGAGTCCCTCACATAATATTTATGGACAATGACACTAAATTTTATTCTAAGGAGTTGAAGAAACTATACTAATAGTACAATATTGAGTCCAATAACTCATCTCTCTATCATATAGTAGAAAATTGATAGATAGAGGCATTAAATAAGACTCTATTAAATATACTCCAGAAGATGGTGAACAAGGATAAAATTTCCTGGACGGACAAGCTCCTACATGATTTAATGGATAGTTGTACCACCATGTGAACTTCTACACAAGAAATGCCATATTTATTGGTTTACATGACCGAAGTCATGTTACCCATATAAGTACACCTATGGTTACTCTTAATATCCATTTTCATATAGATTTAAGGTTATCATAAATCGAAAAAGTGGCTGGAAGAATTGAAGCGAATCGATGAGAATAGGTTTCGTACATTGGACAGCCTTGAAGTGCACCATAATTAGATCACAGGAGCCTTTAATAAAAATATTCACCTCCATTCACTCTTCCAAGGAGAACTGGTATTGGATCTTAGAACCCCAATGACACCAGGTAAGAATCCTCTAATGATGGAACCTCAATGGGAAGGGCATTACATCATATATAATTTCTATCATAATGGACACAACTCATTTTCCATAATAATGGGGAGCATGTCACACCACACACCAATGTGATATTTCTCAAGAAATAATCACATAGATGTCATAAAGTGCACATCATCTTGTTTATATGACATTAAACTATACAAAAACTTCTGGACCACATAACTTTTAAATGTATGAAAATTTCCTCACTGCATGACATTAAAATACATGACTGATCAACTCGACCACATGATGATAAACTATACAGAGTCATCCTGGCATCAAGATGTCAAACTGCACAATGTCTGACATCCTAACCACATGAAATTAAACTATATGAAGACTTCCTTACCATATGGTGTTAAAATACATTGATTAAGTCCTCACCACATGATGATAAACTACACAGAAAATATTATCTCACTAACAACTCATTGTAGACAATCCAGATATGTGTAAAGGAAGGATGAAATTCCCCCATCCCAAAGCAAGAGTTAGCACCACAAATGGAATCTCATCATCCAAGAACTATGAATGTCTTGATTCTCTCCATTATAAGATACATAGTGATTTCCGAACCTCTAGTATTGGGTCTAGAACCAACCTTCATTTTCCCTCACTTCGGGTGATCAATGTCCTTTCTGAATAACATTAAACTGCACAAGTTTTAATGAACTACGTAAGGATTTATTATCAATTTAAATGATATATGTAGGGATTCCTCGATCCTATAACTTTTTCAAACCACCACATGATACAAAAAAACCTTATCCTATCCTCAATTTACAGTACATAGTGAGAGGAACCATTTTAATTCTTTGTTTCTCACACCAATTATATCTCACATGAGATTTAGAATTTTAGTAAGGCATTCCTCACACAAACAAGGCATCAAACTTCTGATAGGATCATCATGGACAAGAATGCAATGACACAAAAGGAAAAACATTTTTCCTCACTGTATGACATTAATTTACATGGTCGATGTCACTTTCATGACATAAAACTGTATATTCTTATGGGGATTTCTTGAGAGGACCACTGTTGTTGGTATTGGCCTCGTACCACACCTTCATTCAAGAACTAAATGTAATTTTATTCATGAAAACATAGGATACATAGTGACACCCAGATCATAAATCATGTGTCTAATCTCAACTAATATATAAATACTACTATCTACGTATATACAAAACTTGCGCATGAAAGTCATTCCTCAAGAACTATGTTTAGACTGATTCTCATTACCATATGATACTTAGTGATTCCCAAATTTCCATCTTTAGGTCTAGACACAATTTCAATTTTCATTTTTGGAATCCCATGTCCTTTCTATATGACATTAAACTACACAGTTACTCAATAACTATGTGTGTCTCGATTCCTATCATCAAAGGATACATAGTGCCACCTCGATCTCTAATCGATGGACCATATACTTTAATAGATGGAAAAATTCCCACCTCTACATATGGTTCAGACCCAAATAGAGATTTACCCATTTAAGAACGATGTGTGGCTTGATTTTTGTCATCACAGGATACATAGTGACTCCCAGATCTCCAATCCTAGGCCTAGATACAACAATTGATAAAACAAATGCACCGCAACTGCATGGGGGTCGTATCACAAAAGATCATTTTTTCTATGTATGATCCATATCTATGTATGGATTACTTGTGTATGAAATATTTCATACAAAATCATTTCATGTATATTTTCATATCCGTACCATACGATGTAAAATTGAAAGGAAAAAAATCCTAGTTACATGACATTAAAACTATTAAAACTACACCACAAAAACATCATTACCAGATGATGATAAACTAAAAAAATTTCCTTATGACATGATGTTACAAAGAATTTGATTTTCCAAAATATGTGAAAATAAACTATGATCAACCATTTTTCATCCCCTATCAAAGGATCATAAGTTCCTTACCTCGGTCAGCTAGAGAACATGGTGCTTCTGCCATCTTTTAAAAGCACATCGATCCATAAATCATACATCATATCTTGAGTGACTCAAGTTTCCAAAATATTATTCGCCACTTGGAAAATATATCCAGAATCAATGGACACATTTTTTACTATGGATGTATTCATATGGCTCATTCATATGCACCCATGGTCATTATCCAAATTCATCACTCTATAAAAATGGATTTTTGACCCCTGTGAGCCTAGAAATCACCGTGGAAGAACTCAACACCTCAGTGTGATCTAAAATATTTTTGGTATGATTTTTCGAATCATTAATCATGACTTGATAACCTTGATCCCTGATTTTTAACACTTTCATCTCCCACATAGAAGGATGTTGGGGTACTCTTGATCCAAGTTATCCAAATTATGATCTTTTGTATCTCCCCTATATGATTTATATACATGTCACAAACTTAAACTACCTAAAATTTGGTCAAATTTATAAGACCTTAAACTCTAAGATGGGTACACATTATAAGACCTTAAACTTCTTGTGAAAGAGACAAAAAAAATTCAGGTTGAAGACCTACAAAGGTAGGTTACATAAAAATTTATGTCTTCACTCACTAAACTCTTCATCTCTAGAGTATAGGTAAAAAATTAGGGTTCCAATAAATGAGGGATAAAGATCATAGGGTCTACTCTATATTCCTACTAAAATTCAATCTATTCTTGCTAAACACCCTTGTTTATGATATAGTTAGATTAATGATTTTTCACATCTCCTCACCATGAGAATATGTTCTCTAGATGATGAAACAAAATTTATGGTGATCGAACCCATATTGGATATTATAATTTCCGCAACTCACAATTCATGATTTGAGTAACTTGGATATCCACAACTTTCGATGGACCTTTGAAAAGTTACCTAACTTAAAGGGACCCTTTACATGGATATTCTTGTATACCTCTATCTCTTTCATATGAACCTATGGTCATCAACCAGATGTGTTGCTCTGAAAAAAGGGCTTTCTAATCCCCATGAAACTTGACATTTCCATGAAAAAACCAAGCACCTCAGTGTGTTTTTTGGCCATTATTGGTATGATTGTACCATATCATCATGATAACCTAATCACTTTTAACCATGATTTATAATCTCTATACGATACTATTCAAGTATAATCTGTATCCTCAACATTACATTATTATGTGTTGTGTACTTTCTCAAGGTTAGAATGTGACACTCCATTCCCAAACCTTTGGTGTCCCACACCTTGTGATTTGAAACCACATGGAATAGGGATAAAGCTTAACAATTAAAATCTTAACATCCCTAGGGTTCCAAAACCCATCCTAGATAACTTTTCTCCCGTACCCAAACTCATAATTTGGATGTTTGCGTCTTCAAAAATATTTCAGGGCCCTTGAAAATGAGTGGAGATCATATTTTCTTCGACATGATATCAATGCATAAGTTCAACAGCCTAAAAACTAAAGTAATATCCACCTTTCTAGAAAGGAGATTCAATCCTTATTATCCCTAGAAACAATGAAGAGGAACCTAGATCCTTAGATTGTTATGGGTCTTCCTCAACATGTTTTTCCTATCTCATATTCACAAACTCAAGCTATTGTGTTTTTTATTTACATCATCTACATTCCAACTATACAGGAAGACCTATAATCCCTATTCCCTGAACTAATATTACCCTCATAAAACCTTCCATGACCCTTGGATAAGAGTGGAGTTACCTCTGATTGGAAATGATACCGATGCATAAGGACTTTGACCTACAAACTAGTGGCCTCTACTCCTAGAAGAAAAGAAGCTATGATCCTCATGAGCCTCAACAACACCATGGAAGAACCTAGAATCTTAGTATGTTTGGGGTCATTCTTAT
Organism: Viscum album; assembly: GCA_963277665.1. Classification (NCBI taxonomy): domain Eukaryota; kingdom Viridiplantae; phylum Streptophyta; class Magnoliopsida; order Santalales; family Viscaceae; genus Viscum; species Viscum album. The sequence continues at coordinate 915,464,875 of OY728165.1, forward strand.
CATGTATGCACCATGCCCCATGGTCATCAATGAATTCCAAGCTAAAATACAATAAAATACAATGATAGAAGGTTTGAGCGCAAAGAACCTAAAATACAATGACATAAGGTCAAAGCTAAAAGAAACTAAACTAATACAATATAAGGTTCAAGATAAAATTCCCTAATTTAAAAAGATATAAGGACTACACTAGAAGAACCTAAACTACATCAATAGAAGTTCCAAGATAAAAGACTCAAACCAACAACGATAGAAGGTCCAAGCTAAAATACCCTAAACAACAAGAATAAAAGGTATGATCTAGAATATGATAAACTACAAAAAAAATCTATATAGTCTGAATGAATGAAAAATAATATAATTCCCACAATATATCCTAATCAGAAATCAAGATACACCCCAAGCCTACCAACTTCAACAAAGGAAAGAGTAGCCTCCCTTCAGGACATGTATTCTTCCCATTTTCCTTTTTCAAAACATGTTATATCAAGGTATATGGAACAAACATATCAATGAAAAATACCATGTTAGTGGGAATTCATGAGAATTTATCAAGGATAATATTTTATAACTTCAACCTTAAACTCTAGTAATTTTTGTTTAATTGATAATATGTAAGGGATGGGTATTATTGGAGATTCATATAATATCAGACCAACAAAAATTCATCAACATCATGAATGAAAGAAAAACTAGACAATAACATAAAAGGTTTAGAAAATACATTAATTGTTAATTTTAAAAAAAGTAATCTCTAAATTTCAGAGTCTCTCTAAGGATATCATCAAAATAAGTATACATGACAATGATTAAACTACAACAAGATTTGATCGGCTGAGTTAGCCAAGTCAGTAAGAGTCTGGAACGAAGCATCGATTGAATGCTAGAGTTCCGCTCACCCCACCTCTTCTTTTTAGACACCAAGATGGAGAGTATCAAGTAATGTAGTCATCTCCTCAACTCTCATTAGAGTAGTTTCCAATAAGGATGATGATGTTTAAAATTCAATCTTTAGGAAATCTATGATTTCCTAATGTCTCCATTTTTGTGCAGTCCATAAATCCATCTGAGATTGTAGTTTAGATATCAAAAGGAGATCCTAATCCAATTACTCTAACGTATCCTTAATATTCCAAGAAATGGTAGAATCCTCTAAAAAATTATGCAAGTTCCTCTCATTATTTGATAAATATTTCAGAGTTATAATAATTAACTTCATGATTTTGTATAGTGGTTGTCGGTCAAAAACACCTGCCCACCAAGTGATGAAATAGATGATGAAGAAATTACACTTGGACATGGATTACTTCCAAATGAGTCTCAGTAATAAAATCATGATTTTGTTTCCATATCATCCTACGTTGTGTCTACTGTGACTAGCTGGGAAGGTTCCCTAAAATGAGGAATAGATGGTTAATATAGCAAGGAGATAGAAGATAAAGATCCATATATCACCACCCCAATGATAAAGTCATATGTTTCCTATTTTTGAAAGATTATATCCTTAAGGGATTCACTTCCACTATTGGAGTGGCCATTTTTAGGATGAGGGTGCTCTATCAAATTCTAGCCCTAGTCTTCAATCAATTCCGTCATTTCCATGGACAGAGGAGTCGGTGTGGAAAATGGTTTCTCCACATGAAGAACTAGTCAACTAAAACCACATCTTGGTCAATCTACCACCCATTCTTAGGCATAATCTTGGGTAATAAATGTGGTATCATCTATGGATGGAAGAATGATCTCTGCATCCACATATTTACATTCCAAAATCATCCAAAAGTATTGGATGATCTTAAGGAGTCTCTATCCTCATACACCATCCAAATGAATATGGGGTACCCTTTGGGTATATCTAAAATGATGAGGAAACTGATAAGGTGTATATGTATCACATATGATCATCTCTTCCACCCTAGCTATAAGAACACCATCCTGAAGGGAGATCATATATGACCATTAATCGAGGGAACTACTTCTATTTTTAATAATCAACCATGTCAGTGCACGATAAGGTATGAAATAAAAGCTATCAGATCGAATCAATACATTTGTATCCCCGTCAAGGATTAATGATATAGCCCCAACTCCAAATACATTCATTGTTCTCAGATAATACAAGGCATTAGGTATCCTAGTGGCATTGTATTATTCTTAACAATGGAAATGCATCCATATGCATCCGAAAAAAATAGAAAGGAACACTAATACAATAAAGAATTATGCATTGTTGAATGTTTCCCAAGAATTGTTAAAGGCATGCAATGGTCGGTGCTACCAAATCAAGGAACTTCCCTTCTGCTAGCTGCAAAGGCATCACCATCATGCTGACAAAAATTCTTTTACATGAATCTCTAGCTAGGAAAATCCATTCATTTAAGAACATGGTAATAAATTCTACTAACCTAAGGCTCAGAGATATCTTCATGTTATCTCAATATCCACATGATTTATTATCCACAAATTCTAAAATTCCCCAATATAATCTGGCATAGTAATGAAAAATCTTGAAAAAACATCGATGGGGGAAGATATTGGTCGGACTAACCCCGCTATTATAAATAAAAATGTTAATCTATTCTTTGAAGGAGATAAGAGTGTGCATCGTCTTCTCCTTCCTTATCTTCCTTTTCAAAATGATGAGAATATCCTTTTCCATGATAGGATTATGCAAAGGGTCATCCTAGACATCTACACCAGGGAGTAAATTACCATACAACTCTTCAAAAGTGGGAATCCCACCAATTTGGCAGATGTCCCATAGGATGATACCCACATCACCATGATAAAAATTGAATGTGTTGGTGGTAGGTCACCAAAAGATGATCAGTTATCAAATAAAATTGGGCAAACAATAAAAAATAAATTGGTAAATCCACACAAATTCATAAAGATAGACCCTATATAATTGGTCAGCAAACTCTATGTAGCTTTTCCTAAACCATAAGAGCCATGGTCATTCATAAATGAAATTATTTCCTAGAAGGAGATCTCATTTCAATCTATATACACTACCTAGTTTGTTCAGAGAGTAGAAAGATTCACTCCAATAAGTTTCAACAATAGGCTAATGAGAAAACTCATAGTTGTTTATACACAAGGGAGAGTTTTCCAATATAATATAACAATTGGGATTGAGATGCGACCAGGTATCCATCCATGAAAATTGTCATTTTGATATAGTTAAAATAAGTATAAAATTAGTAGGATGGTAGTTTGAAGCTCAATGGAGGGATGAAAATATCATCCAGTAGACCGAGCTCGTATAAAGTAATCTGGTACGATAGAGGATAATCCTGAAGCTGGGATGAGAGGAACCTATTCAAAACCTCATTATCAAAATTCACATGGCTTTGGTGGATAATGTTGTGGTATCTAGAGATAATATTACTTTGACTTGATGCAACAAAATAACTTTTAAGAGAACTAGAAGTCGTAAAAAATTATGAGGTGCATGTCAGACAGATAACGAAAAATATTTTAAATAAAAAGGTAATAACCGACATCATCATGAACATCATATGAATTTATAAAGGAATTCTTGAATGACATAAAGGACTCCAAAATATTCTGAATCTTGAAGATCTTATGGGTCACATAAACCTGTAGGGAATCACGCAATCGCATGACCCCTCACAAGACCCATGATCGTGTGACCTAGACATGGTCACATGAGCAAGACGATAACCAAAAGATTATGAGATCAGGCCATATGATCTCAAGAAACCCTCAAAATGACCATGCATACTCATATATGAATTTCAAAAAATTAACAATGTATTGTTCGTAAGTTTTTTCGAGCGGGTGCCTGGGCACATAAGGTCTTACAGAACAGTTCTTGTAGAATTATCTCACAACAATGCCTCGTGATCAGGTCTTGCGGAATGATCTAGTGAAAGGGGAACATAAAATAAGTAGGGTGGGATATATCAAGGAATGAGTATCCGGTGAGTGAATATCTCTCCCTCCCCTATTTATAGGGAAACCTGCTGGATATAAAGAATCACCTGGAAGACCAATAGTTTCTAAAGGCAGTTTTTTGATATAGTTCCAAAGACTCAGGTAGGCATTTACTTTCCTCCAAATTGTGTCCTTGTCCCTGTGGATGTTTCTCCTGAGGGGTGGGTAGATTGTTTATGCCCACCAAATGAGCATTGATAAAGTCACAGAGGATGAAATGCCTTTATATGGGTATTAGTTTCCCCACAAAAGAAAAGGAAGAATAAAGTACCCAAATACTGATGGATCACATGAACCCCCAGGAGATGCATAGTTACATGAGAAAAAATCTGGACATGCAGATCAAAATTCACAATGCATAACCGAAAACACATCCCATAGAGCCCCTTTAGAGAAGCCCTTCTTCTATCGTAATGGTTCCCCAGAAAACCAGTGATCACGAAATGATTTCTAGGAAAACACCCCCACGACAAATAGACTTTCAGCTAGTGGATGTCTAAAGACCATCCAAATTCCATTGGAAATAGGATGAGAACATCTAAAAGGAAGACATCATTTTTAGTTGTAAATATCACAAAATAGATCCTTGATGGGGAGATTTATTTTCCTTGACAAAATTAAAAAAAATCATGAGATCCAAAAAATTTATAAAATATACAAATTAAATAATAGTGGAGGATGTGGGAGCCTCTTGTGGTCCCAAAATTTCATGCGATGTACCCCTGGAGATCCACAAGACACCACGATACCCCGATGACATGTCCTCCTCATCTCATGAAAGACTGCGAACATGTCATACTCATCACACTATGAGCCTCGGGTATGTCTAGTAAATCTCACTCTCCCAATTTCTATCTATTATGAAAAATAGAAGGCATTTTCCTTGAAATGCTTGCACATCTCCATAGATCCTTTTTTGGTCACACAAAAATGACCTAGATGTAGATTAATTTTCTTCGAAAATAATCATGCAATATGGAATGATCCTCAAAAATTTGTAAAATTAAAAAGGAGATAAATATGGTAAAGGAGGGAGCCACTTGTGGTCATAAAACTCGTGAGACATGCTAAGTCTATCCACAATATAGTATCATAAGATCCTGTGATAAGTCAGCCTGATCCTACAAAGGCCTATCGTTAGACACCCTAATCTCGCAAAGGCCCTTAAACATGTCAACATGAAAATATCGAATACCTTATTGCATACATGAATGATTAAAATATTCTTTATTAATTTTAAATAATGTATTAAATGAGTTTATTATGAGATGGACTTGTGGTCGCTGAAAATTAGGTGATTCCCGTTGAATAATTCATAGCAAGACCTTGTATAGACGCATGATGCCAACACCCCTCTACTGATTACAGCCTAGATTCAAGTGATATGTTTCATTCAAAGTGAAAAACCCAGGGTGGAGAGGCCTATAAATCCCACACCTCATCATAAATTTTTTTCACTACTCTCTAAGAGGAGGATACTTACATGGTCGACCTTTTTGGCATCCAAAACTACCCGCACACACAAAATCATAGAAGATTTCACAAAGCATAAGATCTAATGACTGAAAATTTCTCAATCATGTAAGATTCTATAAAATATCCAAAGTGATCATGAAACATTCATAAGAACATAATGTGATCACTCATGGATCATGAAAAGGACTTTTGGAAGGAGATGTGAAGAATACCCCACATAATAGCTAAAACACACAATACTTATTACAAGATAACACTGAACATGTCTAAGGAAATTACAATATAAAGGATATAAAAAAAGTAAAAATATGGGAGAATAAAGAAAAGAACATATATGATGATCCTTATGTACTTCGCATGAACCACCCAAGTCATGTGACAACACAATGACATGTTCAACAGATCATGTGATGCCCATTTGGCATACAATTTGGATTACGCAAAGTACCTTGGACATGTCAAGGAAAGTCACATGGAACCCCCGAACATGCCACCATGGAAACGAGAAGCCCTTTGGGTTATCCATCCAATCCTTGTGGTTCCGTTCAAACATATATCATGGACCATATGGAAATACCAGTTGGTGTCAACTAAGTCTCGTTGTAGCACTTGGGCATGTCAACTGGATCTCGACACACCCTCTAGGCACACTATCTCAATATTCCCTCTAGACATGACATCCATGACATCTGACACCCTATAATAGATGTCAAATAGACTCTCGTAATTCCCTATAAGTGTGTCATCTAGCTCTTATAATGAAATCAGGGAAATCCTGCTTAATCATGTGACACTCTCTAGACAAGTCCACCACGATCATGCGATGTCTTCTAAAATAATCCAGCCATGTATTGTGATGCCCAACAGACAAGTCAGCCTTAATAAAATAATGTTTTTTTGGATATTCTATCTAGAATATATGAATTAATCTAGAGAAGTAAACTAGATGAAAAAATTTTCTTTGGAAATGTTAGAGAGATACTCTCTAACATGTAGAGAAGGAATTCAAGGCATGTTGAGAAGATAATAAATGCATGTAATGCAGGAATGTAAGCCATGTCAATAAGCGAATCCTAGGACTTGATAACATTTCCTATCCATGGTTTGTAATCCCCAACCAAAAGGGAAACCATACAGTGGAATCCCGAATCAGAAACATAATATGACAAGTCCTGTATATAAGGGAAACAATAGTGTGTAAGCCCAAACAAATTGAACTATGATAACTCTAATTCCTATAATAACCAGAATATGTAGGACACCTCCTTGAGGCCTGAACTCTATATTAATCTCCCATGGTCACTCCTAGTTTATATGTACCACATCCATCACTAATGAGAATGATCATTTCCCATAACTTATTTCTCACACCAAGCATATATCACTTTGGATTAGGGAGTTTCAATAGTCATCCCATTTTCATCACACATATCCAGCAGTCAGGGAAATTCTAGTATGTAATCTATAATGAGTGGAATGATATATTCTAATCCATGGAAAGTCATCCTTCTCGAAGAATTGTCTGTTCTTCCTATTACCTGTGAGGTTGAGTTATCAATTGAGCTCATATCTAGAACTTTGTTAATTTAAAAGTCTCCATATATAATGAGTTTTTTAAAATTATATATATAAATAAATATTTAGAGGTCTCATGATTCCATCTATTCATGTTATCCATGACATGTGACTCCCTTTGAGACATGTAATATTTTCTCTCATGACACCCTCTAAGTGTATCCGCTAGATCCTATGATGACGCTAGGGAAATTCAGATAGATATTAAAAAAACTATAGAAATGTTATCTATAATTGTGACATGGCTTCCAAAATTAGCTGGGTAGGTCTTGTGATGTCCTCAAGACAATTCAAACTTTATCATACAATAAACATTGGACATTCCATCTAGATTTAGTATTGTTCTGTGAATAAGTCAACTAGATTGTATAGTTGTGTTTGTACATGTCATTGAGATAATATCTAACATGTTGATCAGAAAATCATGTCAGGTAGAGTATGAAATAAATGCATGTAATATAGGCAAGTAAGCCCGAACAATAAGGGTAACCTTAGAATTGATAACCTTATCCATCCTCAGTGTTTAAAACCTCAGAGTGTAATCCCCAATTAGTAGAAATATATGAAAAGTACCACATATAATGGAAATTTTAGTGTGTAGGCCCCAACATATTGAACTATGATGACTTTGGTTGCTACAATAATTACAATATGTAGGACACCCTGAAGGCCCGTTCTCTATATTAAGATCCCAAGGGATGTCACAGTGCATAAGTATGATATATGTAACCAATGAGAATGATCATTTTCCATCACTTGTTTCTCAAACTGAACATATATCACTCTTTCATAGGGAGTTTCAATAGTCATCACATTCAAATTATAAATCTCCACCATCCAGTGCAATTCCAATATATAAGCCCGGATGAGTGGCATGCTCTTTTCTACAATATACAAAAGAATCCACCTTTGGGACAAGTACAAAGGGAATAATTGGACATTGAAGACTCTTATTCCAGTAATATCTGTGATATATGGGACTTCATCTTAAGGTTCTATCCCAAACTCAAATGGGATTCCACTTCAGTGTAAGTCCTTCCATTTCAAACATCAGGACCCAAGGGAAATGTCAGTGTGTAATCCCAAACCAATTTCACTATAATGGCTCTGATTATTTCATAACTATGATATGTAGGATGCCTATCTAAGTCCCAAACATTATAATAATATTCTAGTGGTTTTACTAGTGCATAAGTCCCACATCCATAATAATTGAGAATGATCATTCTTCATCCCTTGTTTCTCACACCAAGCATAGTTCACCTGGGATTAGGGAGTTTCAATAGTCATATCATTCAAATCACAAATCTCCAATAGCCAGGGAAATGTCAGTATGTAGGCCCTGCTGAGTGACGTGATATATTTTACTCTATACATGGGAATCCACCTTAGGGATAGTCCTAAGGTAATAATTGAACTATGAGGACTCTTATTCTAATAATATCCAAGATATATAGTATTCCATACTAAGTCATGAGCTTGAACTCAAATGGAAATCAACATTAGTGTAAATCATTCCATTTCAACCATTAGGACCCAATCATTCCCATGGGATGATCACTCTACATCACCCCTTAATAGAATGATAAACTAATTGACCTATGATGAATCAGATTTCTACACTAACTAGGATACGTAGGACACCCCCTGAGGCCGGAGCTCCGTATTAAACATCCCAAGGTTAGTCCTAGCACATAATCCCTGAACCCATATGCAATGAGGCTGTTCAAAATCTATCCCTTATTTCCCACATTAATCATATCACATGTGGGATTAAGGAGTTGAAATGAACAAAACATCAAAATAATGAATCTCCCCCAACCTAGGAAATCTTAGCATATAATCCTCGATAATTGGTATGTTATAAACTTCCCCAGTATGAGGAAATATAACTTGGTTCCAGTCCCATGGGCATGATCTAACTATGATATCTTTGATTCATACTATAAAAAGGATACGTAGGAAGTCCCCTAGAGTCCCAAGATCAAATATACAAGTTCCAATGTTCCCACACATATTTCCTCTTTTTATTATGTTAAACTACAAAGGTTTAATGAATTACATGAGGTTTTATTCACACAATAACCAAATATATAGGATGCTTCATAATGGATAAATCCCCCTCTCGTAATATTAACCACCTCCCTATGTGGTATAAAATTCCAAATCTAATGGTTATATGGATTTAGCACATAACTAACTTCCCATTATTGGGGAACCAAAGAAGAAACCTAGATTCATATAGATGGATTCACTAATGAGATCCTTATCTTATTCACATTAAAGAAACCTAATCCTTAATCATTTTTAGGGTAACCAGTCATGTATCAGGATTATGATTAGATTAGATAACATATCTTAAAATTTTAAGATTTTATTAGAGTAGGAAATAATTCCCTAAAAATGGTGTGATGAGCCCAGACTCCCATCCTCTTGACCAATGCGCGTCCATAAGCATTGTTTGGCCTGAATCCCCAACCAAACAGCTTCCTTTGGAAATAATGTCCATAAATAATTATGTATTAGGTAACCATTGTTATTTTCTATTAATAATTACTATGGTGATCCAATTATATTAGTTGTAGAAGAATTGAACCCTTCACAACCAACAATTGGTCCGAACAAAATCTATATAAACGGGGGTTCCGGGTCCCCTCTTTCCAGCTAAAAACAAGTGTAAGGAGGAGAATGCATATTTCTTGGTACCAATATCTCATGAATGGATATTATTTCTTTTCATTTAAGGGTATATAACTTAAATTAGTGATATTAATGAAAATATCATCATTGAAAACATACACATTGTAAGGGAATTCAAATATGTGTTTTTCAAAGAATTCCATGGTCTTCCTCTTACTTGTGAGGTTGAGTTATAAATCAATATCATACCTAGATATTTTTTAGTATACAAGACTCCATATAGAATAAACATTGTTAAACTTTAGGAGATTAAAAAATCTTTAGAGGATAATATGGATAAAGGTTTTATACATATAAGTGATTCACCTTGGGGTGTACCGCTCCTCTTCATTAAGAAGAAGGATGTGAAAATGAAAATATGTGTTGATTATCTTGATCTCAAAAAGATAAAGATAAAGACCAAGTATCATCTTACCTATATTGATTACTTGTTTGATCAGCTATACGAAGCCCCATATTTCTCTATGGTGGTTCTTCGGTCGGGATATTATCAGGTACAAGTGAAGGAGGATGATATCCCTAAGAATTATTTTCATACACGTTATGGGAACTAAAATTTCATAGTGATTCCATTTATACTCACTAATTATACCAAAATATTCATCGACATAATGAATATAGTATTTAGGGAATTCCTTTAAAAATTTTATGGTTTTCTTTTTAGATGATATTCTTATCTACCCCAAAATCAAGAGGAATATGAGAAGTAATGGAATTATTTTCTGGAGGCTTCGTGAAAGGAAAAGTTATTTATGAAGTGAAGTAAATTTGAGTTTTGGTTGGAGCAAGTAACTTTACTCATATATGTTATCACTAATAAAGCGATATTTTTGAATCTTTGAAAAATTGTGGCAATTAAAGGATGGACAAGGACAACTTCTATGATGACAATATAATAATTCCTTAGATACACTAGGTACTATCATCAATTTGTGAGAAAATTATTATGAATTTGAATCTCACTAATTTATATTAATCAAGATAGAGTCATGTAAGTTTATACTAATGAATGCAAATAATGTTTAAAAGAGTTTAATAAGAGGCTAATCCCTGCTTTTATGCTCACATTACCTATTAATGTGGAAGGATTTGTGATCTACAATGTTTCTTACAAAATGGAATTCCATTGTGTACTCATGAAATATTAAGTATTGATATCATATTCCTCATTCCAAGTAAATATCAACAAGTATAACTATGTAATGCATTATCTAGAATTGACATCAGTGATCTTCCCATTAATGATTTGGAGACATTAACTCTATGAGGATAAGTGTGATATATAAATGGATCATAAAATCCTCAAGTATATATTCACAACAAAAATGATCAATATTATACAATTAATGTGGTTATATATGATCAATGTTTAGTATGATTCAATCTATTTCCATCTTTTGAAGGAAAAAAAATAGAATATGCTCTATGAAGAAAGGGTCCTGTAACCCTTTCCATGATGGGGATTGTAAGGGATAAAATCCTTATGAACATTAAAAGGATGGAATGAGAATAATAAAATGATATTAATCTTACCTAACTCATATAACTTATCAAATATATATTATTGAGAGGATTAAGGAGGCCTAAAATGATAACAAGTTTCTATAGAAGAAGGAATCAAATATTATAGAGTTTAACTTTGCTGAATATGGAGTAATATGTTTTGGAACCTGCATAAGTGTCCCATAACAAATCGGACATAATAGGGAACTTATGGATGATTTACATTTCTCATTATTCTCTATTAATACTAGAATCACTAAGATGTATAAATATTTTATGAAAAACTACCAAAAAGATAACATGAAGAGGGAGTTTGCAGAGTTATTATCTCAATTTTGGGTATGCCAATAAGTTAAGGAACAATGGAAGAATTCCAATGGTATGATGAAACAATTTACAATACTATAATTGAAATGGTAAAGCATAACCATATATTTCTTTGTTGGACTCCCCATGATACCTAAAAAAATAACTTCATCTGAGTAGTAGTATATCACCTTACAAAGTTAGTACTTTTCATTGCTATGAAGGACTATTTATATCTTGACCTACTAACCAATATATATACAATTAAAGTGGAAATAATTCATGGAGTTCCACTATATATTTTATCTAATCTAAATATGAGGATTACCACTACTTTTTGAGAAGGCTTTAGTAAGAATTTGGTATAGATATGAGATCCATAATTACTTGTGACCCTCAGATGGATGGTCATTTTGAAAATAAAATTCATACTCTGGAGGATATATAAAATTCGTGTTAAAAATATTTGCAAGGATATTGGGACCAACACCTTCCCCTAGTGGAGTTCTCATGTAAAAAAAGTTTATATTATAGAATTTAAATGGAGTTTTATGAGTCTTTGTATTGGATGAGGTTTCAGACTCAGACATGCTGGGATAAATTTAGAGGTAATAGGATGGTTTCACATGATCTTATCTAAGATATGACATAAAAGATTTGAAATATTAACAATCATATGAAATTTTTTAAAAGTATATATAAAATCTATAAAGGAAATCATCACTGAGACATAAATTTTGATGTTAGAGATAAATTTTTTCCTTTGTATTTCACCGTGGAATAAATGAACGATGTTTGGTAAGACGGGAATGACTATCCCTAGATACATTATCCCCTTTCATATACTTGATCTAATTAGAGTTCTTGCCTATTGACTATAAATCACACCTAACCTATCTTAAGTACATGATATGTTCAATGTATCCCTCATAAAGAAGTATATAATAGACCCCTCACATGTATTGAATCCATCGATGGTACAGTTGAATACTGATCTTTTATAAGAGGAGAATCTAGAGAAGATATTAGAACATATTGACAAGGTTCTATGAAACAGGACAACTCACCTGGTCAATGTTTTGTGGATGATGCACAAGTTTTGCAGAAGCGACATGGGAATCTGATGAGGTGATGAAACAGAAGTACCCTTATCTATTTTAGAGTATAAAATAAAAATTTTGAAGGTGAAATTTATGAAGAGGGAAATAATGTAATGAAATGAAATTTTATAAAAAAAAATTTATCTTTTCAATGATTAAATACCTCATCAAGTAATGTATTTATTTAAAAAAATGCACTAATTTGGTTATTTTGGAAAGTAATATTATATTTAAAATTCATGGTCCGTTAAAAATAACAACCATTGATAATATATCCATTTTATAGGGACCATTAATATTAGTATGTCAATGGTTATGATAAATCCCATTTGACATAGATGGAAGATGTGATGGATTTGACCAGAAGGATTGTACCCTATGAAGCCCAATTTTTTGAGCATCCAAGGGGGATAAAATCATTGGGATTTTCCCCTGACCCATCCCAAGAAGATATTCAAAAACTAAATATTGAGAGAAACCAATTATTTTATAAGTTCAAACTCATCAGGATCATGACCCAAACCATGTTCACTAATCCACCGCATGGAAATCTCACCATCACATACCTTTACCCTTGGGAATTTATAAGAGTAATAAAGGGATATGTATTTAAACCCAAATATTATGTATTTTATTTTTATTTGTAATAAAAAATATTAAAATATTCCATTTTTTATTTTATTTTTTAAATTATTAATTAATGCATTTGATGAAAAATTGGATTCTGATACGATGAAACACAAATTATATCTTTTTTTGGGAAGTATATAGTTTTAATAAAGATAGCCTTTTTGATGAATTTAAGAATTTTTCAAATAAATTATATTTTAATAAAATATTATTGAAATATAATAGTCATTAAATATATTTTATAATATAATTTCAAGAAGTAAAATTTAATTGTTATATGGGTTAGAAAACTATTATTGTAAAAAAACCAATATTTTTCAATAAATATGTATTTTTTATTTAAAATTTAAAATTATAATAATTATAAAATAATTTGGATAATATAAATATTATTTTTTAAATAAATACATCAAAGTTATCAAATGATTATTTCTTCCTATTTTTGGAGATAATTGATTTTTTGGGGTCAAAATTAAATATAGTATAAATATACGATGTGTATTATGACATCATAAAGATCCAAAAGTGATGTAATATATTCTATAAAAGGTATAAAAGACCAAATATATATTACTAATTTAAAAAATATTTTTTTAGCTTATTTGATTAATTTTATAAACCCTTAATGAATCACACAAAACATATATTATATTTTATGTTTTTAAATCAATTCTTTGTAAAAATGACTCACGTAGACATCAACAAGAGTATTATTATAATTAAATAAGTTATTTATCTTGCAAAATAATGAAAAAAACTTCATTTCAGTATAAACCATGGGAAAAAACTATCCTAAGGTTTATTGTTTTTATTACATTTTCATATAGGGTCCAAAACCAATGTTTTGAATCTAATGAAGAATTATCCTCGCTTTTAGAAGCACCCATTCAAGGTAGGGATCAACTTCTTCTAATATTTTAATGAATATCCATTATATTATTCCTTTTTGTTCCAATTTTTTATGTTGGGATATTTTTTTATACATTTATATTTCTATCATTATGATTCCCCAGTAACTATATACCCATTCCACTCTCATTATTCCATTCTATAAACATTTGTGTACACCTATTATGCTGGAAAAATTACCCTATGATTTTACATGCCAAACATTTGTGTTTTGAATACATGTACCCATTTACACTCAAATGTATTCAAATATTTTACACATAATTCATTGATTAGTGATTTATATGAAATTAACCCTCACCCCTTGATCATGGTGATAAAATCAATGATATAAATCCTTATTTTTTGATCAATGTGTCACACTTGTGCATGTACATGATATGAAAGTGATGGATTAGAACATAATTATATAGCCCTATAATGCATTGGGTAATGTTTTAATCTCATGAGATTCTATATATGGTGTGTGAAAGGTTTTCCTAATAACACTATGTTTTGTTTTCTTGGCTATTAGCATTGACTTAGGTTTATGATTCCATGTTTTAAGTTGTTTCCACATTCCTATGTTTCATTTAAGCTAAAATTATATATCACACCCCATTGTTCAAGATTATTATTATAATCCATCTTATATTACCATGATATTACTCTTGGATCACATTTACTACTTAACATTATGCTATGATTTATTTATTACATTATAGGGATTTATGGATATCCCCTTTCTTATGTACGCCCCTATATTAACTCATGCAATTTTTAAAAAAGATGGGAGATTATGATTAAGTTAGGGATGTTTCCAAAATTTTCATTGAATTCCTATTCTAAGTTGTTATTTTATGTACCTAATTTCACAGACACTAGAATTCATGAGCTTTTTTTATTTCATCATGTGTACCTTTATGTAATAAATAATGAATTAAATGTTATTAAAATATGTGTTGTCTTATTCCATATCAATATCGCATATGATGTGTTTATGAATACTTTAGATAGAACAAAATCAAGTAAGAATGAAAATATTTCTAGAGCATATTCTAAAAACAATATATGAAGGGAAAACTAAATAATCATTGATTGAACCTTTTCCAACTGGGTATTATTCCTCATTTAAAATAGATCATTCCACTATGGTGTTATAGGTGGTGTGATTTTTGATATAATATAACAATCTATTAGAAGATCAGTGGATTCCTAGCTTATGTATTTACAACCCTTATCTAATTATAGAATCATAATACTTTTCCCCATTGATTATGTACTTAATTATAAAACTCTTTGAACCTTTCAAAATTTTCAAGATTATGCCTCACCAGAAACATATAACCATACCGACTAAAGTCATCCGTAAATGTTATCAAGTACTTAAACCCACCACTTTATTGAGTACTAATTGGTCTACAAAAACACTATATACAAGATCCAATAGACCACTAACTTTATTAAATTTCCCACTAAAATTTAATTGGTTAATTTCTACGAATAAAAAAAATACACAATTACAAAATTATTTATAATTTAATGATTCTAAAAATCCATCTCAATAGAGTATTTGAATGAATTTTTCATTTATATATCAAAAGTGATAATGACAAAGGAAATTTGAATTAAAATTAATCTTTACATAATTATTCTAAATATTATGGATTAAATTAGCCATGTCCATAATATTTAAAATGTTTTTCATATTCCCAATGACTAAAAAGATTTCATATATATATATATATATGAAAAATAATTTATTCTTAATAGTGAATGAAAATCATATATTATCCAAAAAAGATATAATTTTTTTCCTATGACTGGAATATAATATCTATTTTCTAATTTAAAAATTAATCTACCATATATAATTAGATCATAAATGTTGACCAAAAATGTATAAAATCTTCTACAATTTAAAAAACACATATATACATTATATTTATTTAATTATATCCTATCTATTTGTTTGTTTTTTATCAACCAAAATATGTGATGCACAACTGGTATCTTACCCACGCGAGTGAGAGTTGGAGAAATTAATTTCTAAAACATTCACATCTATATTTCTTGAATTCTTCTATTTGGGAACACTTTTTAACATTAGATTCCAATATATAATTTTTTATATTTCATACATATATGTGATATAAAAATGATAATCATGATGCATTCATAATCTGTAATATATATATATATATATATGGGTGAATTTCATTTATTATATCTTTTCATTAAGGACATTTAATTAAAGTAATACCATTAAACTTATGACCCCATATATCAATGAATTTAATAGGAAAAGATCCAAATTTTACTATGTTTTGGGTCTCTTTAGTATTTATCCAATCACACAAGTATTTTGGTGGGAAATCATGCCAATCATATCATATACGACTCCTGTATTGTTGAGCAAACAACACTTTTCCCAAAACCATTATATAGAAGAACTCAAATATATTCTATTGATATCTTAATCATATTAGAGTTCATATAAAAGTGTTACCCAAAGATCATAGTTTAATTTGGGAAATTAATCATATCGATTTAACCCATACCAAAGATGCCTTACACAAGACAATCAATGGGAACCCTACTTTGGAATGACCTACACAACTGGATGATCGAGGTAATTATATATGTTTTATTTCGAAGGAATCTCAAACAAAGTATTTTCGGGATTTTGATTTAAAATATTACCATTAATATACATGACATTCATATTAAATTCATGACCACTGCATCATATGAAATATTCATTATACCATGATTTATTCCTGTATGTATGTACGTTTTGTAACAAATTAGTTTTGGAATCCTTATTCTATCCACCATATTAAAATGTTAAATCCATATTAATGTATAACTCATTACATAAGTGATAATTTATGTCACTCGCCAAAAAACCTAATCTAAACATATTTAAACATTTCCAAATGCAACCCATGCATATGGTACATGAACTATTCATCTAAACATTTAGAATTATATGAAATTTAAAATTCAGACATGAGTAACCTTGGTACCACAGCTAGTCAAGCCCCACTTTCCAAGAAAAGACATAAGTATCTAGGATTCTTAGAAGTATGAACCAAATCCCCTCTACTAAAGGATACCTCATTCAAGAGAGATTTTAATTAGACTATTAACCTAATTCTTAAAGTTTGTAAACTATATATAATGTAAAAATACAAGAAAATAACAATAATAACAATCCAAAGTAAAGGTAGATGAAAACTAAATCATATGTTTTTTTATATAACATGTAATGCATGAGACTAAAAATTTTAATAATAAATTTATCACATAAATTTAAGAATATATAATAGTCATGTTGTATAAAATTTTAATAAACATGAATATTAAAAGGAATAAATAAATAAATAAATAAACAATCATATAATTAATTTTACAAACATGGGTTATTAATATAAACATTTCATATTTAACTTAAGCATAAAAATATTGTATTTATAAAGGCTAACATTTATCTTTTATTGACATTTCATAAACAATAATAGAATTTTCCAAATATTTAATTTCATTTAGTTTTTGGTTTATATAATATATTATGGTTAATAGAGGAATTATTAATCATAATTCATGATTTGTACCAGCACTTACAGTAAGCATTATCCCATGGAACTTTGCATATTTAATGATATATATTATGTCCTCATTAGGATAATATCACTAATTTTGAGAAACCCAAAAGCTGAGTTATAAGCTATGATATCATATATCATAGCTGATGAAATAGAATAAAACTACATATTTCATTATATAATATTCTAGGTCACAATCTAGTGATACTATATTACTAGGTAAAAATAGATTCTCACATTATGATATCTTATATAAAATCTAGTAAGAGTGATCCAATAACTATGTTTCATCCATTTCATATCATAAATTATGATATCACTTTAAATTCCCTACAATTTTTACGTTCATTTAAAAACTAGAAGAATAATATATTAATATTAAGATGATCATAACTCTGATACAAATGATGGGTTTTATTGGATCATCTCATGATCAATGAAATATAATGAACTCTTTTTAATGCCTACTCTATCATCATCCACAAGGGGGGGGGGATTGGGTTGTATCCATGGGCCTTGACAATGGATATATCCCCTCTAACCATAGATATAGGTTATAAATATGGACATACTTCCCTTGGAGGCTATTAGAAATTATATATTCCTTAGGGTTATAGCCATGATCATGGATCATGGATACAAACCTTGGATATAAGATTTCACATGGATTTGGGTCCATGTTTGTACACTATAGCCATCGATAGAGACCCACATATATAACACTAAGCTATATCAATGGGAAATCACATGTGTATATAGGGTTGGCTAAAAAATAAACCCTTCTGAGTTTTGAACCCAAATCTCGTGCCATTAGAATAAGTTTTTTTACCACTCCACTAACAGAGTTATTACATATATATAAATGTAATGTGTATATATATATATGAATTTATTAATATAGTTTTTTGTTACTAATTAATTAATTAGTGTTTTTCTCATATGTGAGGCATATAACCATGGGTTGATGTTCCAATAGATATAGTCACACTATAGCCACAAGTGGCGTCTTCCTATGGCTATATATCACCTATAGCCATGGGAACGTTAGCTTGGGGAAATAGGGTCCTTGTTTGGGGGGGTCTATAACCACAAGCACCTCAACCCATGGATATAAGTGACATGTATCCATTGGATGATCCCACTAATAGATATAGGGTCTTTCCCATGCCATTTATTTGAGAAATAGTTTTCCCACATTGGTGAGGGAAAACCTATAGCCATGGGAATTTGTTTCCTATGGATATAGGTCACCAATATCCTTTGTCTACCCCAACCATGGTTATAGCTCCATGGCTATAGTGAAAATTTATAATAGTTATTGAACAAACATGAAATGAAAAACACAAAGATAAACAAGCATGCCTCTTTCATAAGACAATTCATCTCAGTCAATCTCATTAGAGAACGTTTGATAAATATCACCAATAATAAAACCAATGAACTATAACATATACAAGGATTCATACCATCCACTAGAATCTTTGTACATTATTAGAGGACCCTGTAAACTCTTAAGGCATTCTATCACCTTACTTGATGAATAAAAATAAATAAATAGACTAGAATATATCTTTTAATATGGATAGATAATTTCGCACACCTCTAATAGGTGGTTCCCCAACCATTATATACCCTCTCTTAACTCATTAAAGGAGGATGAGTGTGGGATAACAATGGTTGGAAGCCAACATATTCTACCCATAATGAATGAACATTGGGAAATATTATTATTTAAACATTTCAAACATTTATTTCATGGTCATGAATCTATTAATGAATCATCTCAAATATTCATAGATTAAGGTAACCGTTTGGAAGATGTTACAGTAGGCATGAACATGATAACCCATATCATAAACCCATTATAAACTATAATAGAGTTATAACAAACCCATTAATGATATGTCTTGATCATAGACAATGATATACCTCACATTCATATCTAGGTTAATGATATATACTGACCACAAAATACGGTTGGTTTTTTTTAGTGTATTTCCATCATTTTGTATTAGAACTACCATATTGGCCTCCATGATTTTTATGCATAATTTATAGCATATCAACCCAAACTATACATCCGAAGAATGTTCCTTACAACTTAATTTTCAAACATTAAATTCCTCAAAATTAATTTAAAAGAAAAATGAAAAAATATATATATTCCCAATATCCCATAAAAACCTATGTCTATTAATGAAAAGTTTTCGCTAAATAATTAATATATGAAAATTCAATATTATGTTTAAAAAATTTCCAAAATATAGAAAATAAAATCTAGTATTTGATTTTTTTTTCAATGAACCAACCCAGGTCAACCTAACAAATCACTTGGGTCAATCCACTCTATGACCCATACTGAATTCCTGATCGCCATGGGCTGGTAAAACATTTTGGGAAAAAAACTCTATATTTTTGTGAATATTTTCATCCATTTATAAACAAAATAAAAGGGGAACTTCTAGCATAAAATTCATCATGACCAATCTACATGATGAATATGTTATGCACATAAAATAAGAACTTTTAAATCTAAATAAAAACAAACATGGCATAACATCAATATAAAATTTGTAATAAACTATAAAAATATAAACATATAAACATAAATATATCCATAAAACTCATATGAATTCAACCATTATATTAAAAACCAAGGGATTAAAAATATGATAAGTAAAGAGGATGTAAATATGAGTAGTCCAAGTACCTGAAAAATTCAAAAACTACATGATCAAAAAATAAAAAAAATAGATAAAACTACCTATATCAATGTGAAAATAAAATGATATGTACTTGTGAACTCCTATATACCAGAACATTCTCTGTGATGATATACTATGAATAAAGGGGACCCAATATTTACCTATATAAGATAAAAACAAGTATGCATACACATGATGCGTGTTTTTAGGGTGTGAAAAAATGCCATATAAGATTCCTCAGCATGATCTAAATGAATCCCTTTAGAAGATAAACCATGAAAAGATAATTTTAAATAGAATTAGAAAAAGTTTTTATTGTTATTATAAAATAAAATAATATTTGGTTTTACACTAAATTTTAGTTTTTTATATAATTAAAATCAAATTAGTTTCAAAACATTAACCAAAGATAATTTCTTATATGAAATTTCAAAAAAAAATTAATATAAAAGTTTTTAAATATAAAAAAATGAGTATTAGAGATAGAACCACATTTTTAAATAACTTCTACACTCATCATTAAAGCGGGGTTCTATAAATTTTAAAAAATAATTTTATATAATTCTTAAAATCATTTGCAACTAAACACTTTTGAAATCCCTTGAATATACCATAGTTATCATGAAAAAGAAAGAATCATAATACAGATATCAAAGAAAAAATAAATCTTTAGGAACAATAAAATCATAATACTAATAAGTATCATATGATAGTATAATACCCAAACAAAAAAACATTAAAAAACAAATTCTCTAATCAAGCATCATGGATTAATATAAATTGCAAAGGTCAATAATCACAACATTACATGCATACAAAACATAAACTATAATAAATGATTAGTGATTTTAAAATCAAATAGATATCACATAATGGTCATCACTGGAAGGAACCATAGGACCTAATAAGATAATATAAAACCTCACTTTAGCCCAACCATCCATTAGACTACAACGAGATCCTATGGTAATTACACATGAGTCACTATTTTTAGCCTCATTGGGTAGTATTAACCTATCTAGAGCATGTACTAAACTTTGGGGGAACTATAAAGTGCATAATACTAATAAGTGGAGAACTAATCCTCAATTTTCCATATAGCCTACCAAGGCTCCCATTATGTTTTTTAATGTGTGGTGGAATAATATTAAAATATCACAACATGAACTCAATATAGTGCATTAAATATATCACATATCACCTATGTAAACCATTCAAATAAATATATCCTTTATTAATTGATATATATTAATAAAAAATTCATATAGTGTAATTTACATAAACATATTTAAACCACAATGAAAATGGGTAATACGATCAAGGGTTTAGAGTAAATAATGAACAAAATTATTCTTTTCTAAAGGAACCATTAGTTATTAAAATCCATAATGAAATAAAAATATAAATTCTATATAATAAATAATAAATCGTATTAAATACAATATAAACTTTATAAAACATAAATATTTAAATTTTATATTTATTTTATAGATAAATAAAAACATCCCATAAAACATCTCAAGTAAACCAAACACTTATCATTTAGAAGGATAACTTTAAATATACTATTTATAAATCATAAATCATAAAAAATTAATCTATCAAAATTAATTTGATAATTTCATAAGAAAAATACACCAGAAATTTCATCTAGAAAAAAATGTCAAAAATATTATGTGAACAAAATTTTACCTATTAAACATGGAAAATCCCATTTACATAAAATTAGATTTTGTAAAAATCTAAGAAAAATAAACATAAAACATGCATATACATTCAATTTAAGTTTTACATCGAAAAAAACACATTAATTAGGAACTAACACATAGTTTTTTATATAAAGAAGTTGTATAGAACCACCTACCAATAACATAAGAAATCAGTGTCAATAGGCATTTTTCCATTATAAGAAACAAGTTTGGAATCTGATAAGATCATTTCAACCTATAAAATTGGGAAAAATATTTTAAAAATTAATCTAATTGAAACCTTATGCCTCCATGGACATGGAAGAGAAATAAAAAAGAGGTATAATGACGAATAAGGAGAGAGAAGGGGATTTAGAGTGAATAAACTTGAATTAAAGATTTAATTTGAAGTTAAATAACCAAGAAAATATAAATAAACGAATGAGGGGAAAATGGTTCCCCACATGAGGTTTTTATGAAACAATTGGGCGATGAATCACTTAAATTATATTTTAGAAATTTTAATTATATACATTCTTAAGGGGTATGTGGTTTAGTGTAAGGTTTAAGAAACCATGTAACACCCACGAACATGATATTGAAAGTTTATTTCTAAAATAAATGGTTCATGTAAGGTTAGATTAACTATTCAAAAAAAACACAAAAATCAAACACTAAAAAATTAAAAAAATTCACTCCAAACACTTCAACGAGACATAAAATGATAAGTACATAAAATAAATATCAAAAGGTGACATTGTGGGTGTTATAAGTATTTATTAGTAATTATCACCATATAATTTAAAAAATGATGGTTTTAAAAGTTTGGGAGAGGATAAAGATGTAGTTTAAAGGAATTAGAGGATGAGGTGAGTAGAATGTTGATGTGGTTTGGGTTTATTGAGGTCACTAAAATCATAGTTCTTTCCACCGTTACTTAGATGGAATTTTTGAATCAAATTGAAGTATTATGGTAACCAACAAGAACTCAAATGGAGTTCTAATTCATTTTTTAAAGTGAGTAAAAAATTTAATTTGTTTTATTTAATCATAACAACCTTAAAAATTAAAACCCCCTCATTATTTTCCTTTTACCTACTATCCAACCTCCCATCATGAAGATACCCCTCACATATCCTTCATCACAAGGTTAATCTTGTCCAAGAGTGAGAAAAAACATCCATTAAATTTTAAAAAAAAATTAATGGAAGGGCCTATGGTATGATCACCAAAATCCCTTGTTTTTTCTATGGTTTGTGGAATATCATGAATCCCTTAACCTACCTTGGTTATAGGTTTCAAAATCCATTTAATATTTGGTTTATTATTATTTAAATGTGTTGTTGGATCTTTTTGGAGTGATTTAGAGGTAATTATACATGGGTATCCTATTTATTTCTATTTTTTATATAGGTAAGTAATTAAAAATTTATATTCTTTAAACATAGACTTCGAGAATAAATTAGTTGTAGAATATCTAGTTTCTTCAAGATTAGGGAATTGTTTTAACCTGAATTGGGATAGGTTACTCATCCTCTCTCCTAAAATTTTGTATTTCTTAGGTTAATATTGGTATGAAGTTGAGTGATAATGATTTAAGAGAGATTATTTTTATTAATAATTTCATTAAAGGATTTTTTTCACAAATTTGACCACTTTTTTTTGATTGATTGAACCATTCAATTCACAGTAGCATGACTTGGTGGTTTATTTGATTCACTTTATACATGGATAATTAATTTAGCATGACATATTAATTATAAGTATATTAATACATACTTAGTTAGCTAAATATTAAAATTCTATATTTTTTACACATGTACATTTTTATGGTTTAGCATGATATATGTGATTTATTGATATAATTTAGTGAGTTATGGAATGTTGGTTCATGTTAGGTATTGGTACTTAATTATTAATTTGAATTGATTATTTTTAATCATGTTCAAAGGGGTGTATGGTTGTTATATATATTATTTCATTTCATGTATCCATATTGATAGATAGGTTGATAAAATAAGATGTTGTCATAATGCCCAAAATCTAATATAATTTTATTAACGTTTTATAATTGGAAGAGACTAAATTTTAAAATTACTCTATCAAACACAATTCTTTATGAAAAATTAGATGGGTATTATACTCTAATTATATTATATTCACTATCTAGTTGACATAACCTAGCCCACTAGGGCCTTAATGGGCCAGTAGTAGGTCAAGAGTGCCACCTGAATCCCACCTCTAATAGGCCAAGAGATAGTAACTAGAACCAAGTAGGCATATCACACAATATGGGAGGCCTTATACTTTATCAACATATAATATGAGAATATATCCAATGTATAAAAATAACTAATAATATAAACAGATACACTCACAAAAAATCAATTTAACTATACACTACATGCATGAGATTTCAAACACAAGTAAATTTCCACAAAGGAATATAAAAAAGAACTATAAATCCTACTAGAATTTGAATTTGATAGACATAAGATATTAGAAATCTTCTCCTCAATATGAGTACTCTTGGATTGATCTCCTACCCCCATGGTCATCACCTCCATTATAAACCGCTACGTGTTTCCAAGTTTCACTTGTTGTTATCTCAAAACACACAATTCTAGATTAACATACACCATGGACACCACTGAACCCTACATTATCTACAAATACACATCATGTGTGGGTAAAAATACTATATATGTATGAATATAAACATACTCAGTAAGACACCCCAAAAACACAGAGGCAAAACAATGAAAATAAACAACTAAAAACCCTTATTATAAGAGGGTAACCCTGCGTATGACAAGAAATGATTCATATATTCTAAACCATTATAAGTATAAAAGACATGGATATGTACCAGTAATCTTATCCTCAATAAATGAAGCTCAATTATCCTAATAAACTAGGGATTATTAAGGTATTAAACATCCTAGGCAGTCTAAAGTTGATTTCTTATCTATACACTGCATCGCGAAAGAATCTCATGGGTTCCTGAGGAGTGAGAAGTGTCACCAAATCTGATCTAATCAAACTATGAAACACCCATACCACAGCTATAAACCATAAATTAGTACTCTCTCCTCACTAATGTATGCACAAAAGTTGAGGAGGAACCATACCCTATCATCAACAACTACCAATACCACCTCTGTTCTATAAACCCATAAGGGAACTCACACCTAGACTAAGTATAAATTCCATTAAAGTTATAATTAACCCCTACCATTATAACTACCCATATATTAGTAAAACCATGTCACATATTTTGAACTATATTTGGGGTCTTATGCCACACCGAATGAAATGTATCAGTTGATGGCATAACGAACCTGATGAAAGATCCATGCCACACTGGAGCTATTAGATGAGGGTATATTGAATATGTAGGTATAAGAGTCACATTGAGGTAAATGGGGTAATATAAACCTTGTATATTATATGTGGGGACCCAATTCCTAATATAACCATGCCACTAGGGAGTTTTTAACCCAAAAACACTTTGATCATCACACACGATCCCCACTATTAGACCTATGAATCTATCCTCTAAAACATCTTTTATCATCTCTAAAATTGACTTATATGGATGAATGGACCATCCCATTTTTATTTATTTTAAAAAATCTTCGTGAAAAGATATTAATTTTCTCAAAATGGAAAGATGGTGAAATGTTGCTAAAAACACCCAGAACTAGTAAAAATGGGAAATATGGAGTCCCTAGGGAATGTTGGGAATGGTAGGGAATGTATCAATGAGAATATGGATCTTATGCACACCAAATATCCTAAATTTATCGCTATGTTGGGTTGGGAATTCATAAATTATTTTGGTTACTTGTATGGTTGTGTTATCAGGTTTCATGGGTTGTGCGCTAGGTCACGCACCACCTAACATAACAAGGCTAGGTTGATGACACTAAAACTTGTCATAGGGTGTGGTAAAATAAATTATTTTCCTAAGATAAATGTATTAGTTTTGGTAAACCGGGGGATCTATTCAAAGAGTAATGATCAAAATTAGTTAACACTTATGAAAAAAGGGGGTGTTTTTGAAATTTATTGTATTTAAAAACAAATTAAATAAAGGAAATGAGGATATTGAAAAAAACAAATAAAGTGTAATTAGATTAGGATTATATATCCAATGTTAATTATATTATAGTTCCAGAACTATTAACTATTATTATTATTAATTTGTTAATGATAGGTTTCACAACCATTCCCTTTCTCATCCGTGGTTAAGTGGTTTTGGTGAGAATCAGAAAAACAAAAACATTTCTTCACTATATACAACTTACTATATGCGTAAGGGATACATCAAATCACTCCATGATTACTCCAAAAACACCTAACCAATTATGTTTCCTCTCAATAAATCGAATATAAAACACTACCCCTTCCAAAAATTCCATAAACTTTAAACATATCACCACTAAACACAGACTATTCATCCATATATTGCATACAAATGAATAAAGGGGGGTTATAGATCATAGTCCACAGTGACCAAGAGAAATAAAGGAAATTATAAGGATATTATCAACCACTATATGTCTTAGGGATATAGAGATGACTTGTTCTTATCATCTCTAATCCACAAAGGTCACATATTCCAAGCAACTATGGAGGCTTGAGGTACCAAAAATCCTACACCGTCTAAAGGCGAAAAACCGCTATATATCACAAATGGATGTAAATGTAGGGGTTCTTAAAGAGTCACAAGTATTAAAGTATCTAATATACTCAATCTATCCAAATTACACATTACTAATATAATCTATAAAATAGGACTCTCTCCTCGTTGAAGTATGCACGTTATTAAGGGGTTTAACATCTTTCTGTCAATAACTAGAAATATCATCTCCATCATAGAAACATATGATAAACTCAAACCTTGACTAATGATAGATATCCATAAAGGGAGTACTAATCCCTATTATTATAAATAACCAACCATAGGAAATCCCATACCACCTCTCTAGAACTATAGTGGGGGATTCATGCCTCATCTAATGAAAAGTATTGATCGAGTAGACATCAAACCTGGTGGAGGACCCGCACCTCAACTAATATCATAGATGGGGATACTGAATCCACATATAGAGGGCCTATGTCCAAGGTATACGTGGGATACTAATACTATCTATGAGATTCATGGGACCCACTCCCTGAAATTACTACATCTTCAGGGGGTATGAATCCTTGATAATGTTCAAATCATCACACTCAAACCCCTTCACCGAACCTATAGAGTTGACCTCAAAAACTACATATCTCACCTTGAAAATGGCTGAACGAATTCAAATAATATGATCTACCTGAAAAAATTACAACAAGTTGATATTTTATGAAATAAATTTTCAAATAAATTTTCAAATAAATTTAAATTTCTAGATAGATTTCATTATATGAAACACCATGTTTTGCATGAATTACATGCAACAATGAGTTTCTTCGATAGCGTGCATGACACGGGACACCGAGATGCAACTAACCATAAAATGATATTATATGATAATTATAACCAAGTTATTAAATATGTAGGTATGAATAATTTTAACCAGTTTATTAAATATACATATAAATTTCCTACTCAATATAGATTTATGTACAAATTCTTAGTAAATAATCAATCAATTTTTAGTGAAGTAATTTTATTATTCAAAAATATGTTTTCATCAAAAATGATTTTTATGAAAAACTAATATAATTAATTTAAAGATAATTTATAAAATATATTTTATAAAATGAAATTTATTTTATAAAATATCGCTTTGAAATTAACTTATGAAGAAAAATTGGGATTTTTTAGAAAATATTGATTTTTTAGTGAATAGTTAGAAGTAATGATTTTTTTAAAAAATATCATTTATTTTCAAAATATTAAGTAATATAAAAAAATTATATTATAAATTAAAATAATTATTCTTTAGTAATATTTAATCTAATTAATTAATTTTTAATTAACTTTATATTGTATTTCAGTATAAGTTAATATTTGTTTTCAAAAAATGGGGTTTTTCTAAAAACATTATTTAAGTGCATGATATTTATCTATTATAATTAATTAAAATAACACCTAATGATTATTTATTTTCAATTACACTTATATATTATATATAAATAAATTTTAATTAATAGTCATTCAGTTAGTATTATTAGACATAGAGTTAATATAAAATCATCTTGTGCTAAAAAACACACTTCTTAAAAACCGTATTTTTCATCACGTCTGCAGGTTCTGTTTTGTATTTACTTTTTGAAAAACTCATAAAATTTATTTGAAAAAATATAATTCATTTTTTCAAAAATAACTTCAAAATTTTATTAAAGTGAATTCTTTATAATCTTCTGAAATGATTTATTTTTTTGATGAATAGTGAAATATACAAGATTTTAGTTGCAATCCAAATTTTCATTTAAATTATTTTATAATGTTATATTTTATTTAAAATACTATTTAAAGTAATTTTATTTCAATTATATAACATTTAATACAATTTGGAAAATTTTAATCAATTTTATACTGATTTTTAATTAAAAACATCACATACTTTTGATAAATTTATCTTTAAGAACTCAATTTCCCGTCGCGTCTGCAAGATTAATTTTAAATTATATTTTGTCAATTATGTGAATTGAATTCGAAAAAATGTATTCCATATTTTGAATAATTATAATTTATATTATATAATTAATTAAATTTCATTTTTCACTAAAATGAATAATTAAAACAGTAAAAATCCATTATCGTGGTTATGAAAAAATGGATTTATTACGAGTTAAACTAAAATGATAAGGGTTAAAAATGACCCTAAACATGTCAAAAAATAATTTTATGGAATTATTTAGACACTAACCATTATATTCTTTATTATTTTATATTATTGGATCTTTGTGACATGAAAAAACATGGGTGGAACTCTTTCTTTCAAAAATTATAAGTGTTCCACTCACCACACTTACAAAAGGACACTCGCCTCCAATCCTCTTCACAACATAAAACCCTTTTATTTTGGACAATAATTAACAAAATCACTTCCAAAATTACCTAATCACACCCTATAATTATTATATTGTACATTAATCCAACCTTGGATGTATTTTTAGTTCAAACCTAAGGACAATACCCGAAGAGGTAACGTTCATCAACAAGCATTCTTCCTACAGCTCATTAAATTATTATTATAAAATATTTATATAATATCCTTAGTATATTAAATATAATTATTTTTTATGTTAATTTAATTACCTACAAGAATCCCAACTTCCATTAAATGTGTTACAGAATCATCACTAGGGTGTACGGTGGACTAAAACTTCATGAATCGTTGACATTCTTTTTTATATCCCCACATCCCATGGTTTGATAAAATTATGGATTTATTATTTATATATGATATTTAGGATAATAAATATCTTATTTAATTATTATATCATACATACCTTCATGATTTCTATTTTGTGGGAATACGACAATGTCACTCATGCGTACGGTAGACTACCGCCTCGCAGAGTGATGTGATTCCTTCACACTTTAAATGGATGTTAATAAGGATGTATTTAATGAAAATATATTGTATACATGACATAAAAAGTATTATGGAAATATAATACATCATTTATTCTTTTTTATTTCAATTCGTTATGAAAATTAAAACAACGGTCATGAATATATACGACCTACCGTCTCCATGAGTGTTGTATTTCATTTTTTATCTCCATCTATTATATATTACTATAAATACATTTATAATGAATATATATGATACCTATAGGTATTTATAATTTTAAAGATGATGAAAACTGGATCAAATTAATAGGACCAAAAATAAAAAATCAAAACATATAGGAAAAAAAAAGCTGTTGTTACCCGAAAAACAACATTAACATGAAATTATTAATACATGAGAAATAAAAGTTCGTAAGTAAATAATATATTGAATGAAATATATATATGGTTCTATAATATATGTATAATAAATTTTTATTTATTATGTATGATGCTTGAATATGTATGAAGGAATTAAAGACTTGCGAAACGAGATTTCTGTCTAACTTTTTAATTTTATGAGACACAGGCCGTATTCACCACCTATATCTTTTATGTGGTTTATATAAATAAATTTAATATATTTTAGGATTATTATACTTAAAATAAAGGGGATTTACATATCCATTTTATTATATCTCTTTCATAGGGTTTACGATTAAAATGATACCAAAGTAGTAAGGAATTTTTTGGTCTCAATTATCCTTGTTTGAGATGTACATTATGAAAGGAACCTATATTATTTAACAATGTGTAAAAAATCCAATTTTACTATTAATATCTTGAATTTATTTATTTTAAAAAAATTTGTGTTTTTTTTATTTTATTCATTCACGGGGCTATCGATTGATTGTTATCAAAGTTGTAATGATTTTATCATATAATATCATCATTATTGGGATTATTTATGATTATGTTTCTGATGATAAAATATTAGGATCCATATCTCAATAAAATCATGAATATTATTATCATTTGGTTATTCATGACATTTTTATGTAATATTACAAATTTCGCAATCTTGGGTACTTAAAATAAATGGGAAAATGTTTTTAAAAAATACGACTACATTTCTCCATATATCAGATATCTGTTTTCTTAGAAAAACATTTTTTTAAAATGTATTATAAATTATTTAATATTATCATAATATTATTAAAAAAACATTTAACTATTTTTTAATTTTTTAAAAGTTTATTAAAAAGGAATTATCATTCCACTTTCCAAATAATGTCCATTAGACTTTTTCCAAAAATTTGTAATGAATCTTCATTTACAACATGAAAAACATGAACATTATTTCCCATTTTCATGGCCACTCAATGATTTCAATATTCCCTCACATTTTTCAAATTCGGTATCAATAAAAATGTTTTCCATAATATTTTATAAATTTTTATATTTTAAATAAAAGTCTTTTAAGTGAAAAGGATTTTGAAATTTTTTAATAGGTGTTTTTAAAGTGTAAAGGCTATTTTACTCATGAATTGTTTTAATTTATTTATTAGGGATTAAATTATAAGTTTTAATGGTTATTTTCAACTGAAATGATTTTAAAAATGTTTTTACTTTTTAAGAATGATTTTAATGAAAAGTAATTTTCCTCAATAAATGTTTAAAATAATCTTTCGAAATCATTTTCTATCTAAGATGACATCCATTAATTTTACTTATGTATTATAGGGGATTTTATCTAGGGATACCATTATTATTATTTCAATTAATGGTTTATGTTTTTAATGAAACGATATTAAAGAAACCCATTTATCTTCCATGGGTTATACCATGATAAAATGCTCATGAAACCCACATCATTTTCTATTAGTTATGCTCTAATGAAATGATGAAATGATTATGAAACCTATTTATCTTATATAGGTTACATTGTGATGAAATTTTTATAAAACCCACTTCATTTCCTGGATTATGATATGATTAATGCTTTATGATCTTGTGGCACATATATGTGTGATTTTCATTATGTGGTGGTGGTTAAGCTATAACTAAAGAAGGTGATTATGTTATAAATAAGAAAAGTGTGACCTATATATCACTCAAATGCATTGGGAAATTATTTATATATATCATGATATAGACATAACTAGAATGGAGGGTGAACCTCATTCAATAATGGAAATTTTCAGATTTGATGATTGTGGGAGTGAACGATGACAAATATGATGGTTTGGCAGTGAACCCATTTGTCTATAAGGATAAGGATGCCTTTGGGAATGGTGGTGTTTCCCTCCTATGAGGTTTATACACTCATGGTTTCCCCCGATAAGTTTTGGCATGGAGCCTTGACTACTAAGAAAATGATTTTCTATGCTTATGTGTTTTCCACAATTCCATGTATTATTCTAATTTTATGCTTCCATGAAACAAATTATTTTATTTCCTTATGATTCATTTCTTATGAACTGAAAATATTTATTCCATGACTCAATATTATGATATTTGATACATAAATTATGGTTTTCATATGTTATTCTCATGTTCTGATACCCCTATGTTCAAGTTAGTCTTATATATCTCCCTTATTTACCATTATTGTGAATATGAGCTCACCATTTCTCATGTTTCCTTTACCTAGGTTATAAATAATGGGTTAAGTAGAATATGTTGTGAAGATTACGAAAGGTAAAGATATTTGTGGGAGACATTGATAATCTTTCACAAAATCAAGAATAATATGTTTCAATTTTACAATGTCACTAAAATGTTATAGTCCTCAAGCGTGATTTTGTGAAATGTATTTAATATTCATATAGAAAGTTATATTTTCCATCCATTAAAATCACAGGTCTGTGTAAAAATACTTATTTTATGCTAATTATTTTCCCAAAATGAACACTTAGTGGAAATTTATTAAACAATTATGCAAACTGTTAAAAGTGGTCTACATAGCATCCCTTTGGTACTCCACATGGAACGATAGAAGGGGGAGGGAGTGTACCTATGGGTGTGTGGAACCCCACATGCACTAAATTTCATACATTAATCTATTGGTTTGGTTGAGTAGAGATGACTTGATTCGTTTTCCTCTCATACTGTGTGGTCAGGCTGCCTGGGCCGCATGCCACCCAGATCGCTGAGGATAGAATGGATTGGACCATCCACCCTCCCTGTGGTAGGTGGGTTATCATTAAATTTCAAGGGGGAGGGTTAGATGGCTAGGGAAAACCTATATGCCCACCCCCTCCAATTCATTTAACAACATGAAAGACTCCGTGAAAAACTTATCCCTGCCACACCACCATGCATCATGGTCACCCTCCCTCATTTTTAACTAGATCATCACCAAATCCCCATATTCAATATCATTTTAGATCATGTAAAATATTCCTATCACTGATTCCACCCCCTCATGCCACTACTGCAATATTGCACTGTATACTATACTTCACACAATTTCACTGCCTTTTCATCATATTCCACTCACTCGCGCCACCTCTTCCATCCCCATCATATTATCAGGCCACTAATCATCCCTTTAATCCACATATTATCATTGCTTCTAGCCATGAATAGGTTCGACAACCCTTTACCTACATGCCTGAAAAAGAGAGAGGTAATCTAGAGAGAGGGAAGAGATAGAGATAAAATAGAAATGGGAGATAGATTTATACCTTTTTCACTATTGATCCACTATTTATGATACAAAAAGAAAAAGAAAAAATCTAGTAGAAATATTATTATACCCTAAAAATTCCCTGAAATTGGGATCATTAATCAAATAATGAGGATCTGATAAACCATAATAGGGGTTATAGAAAATTTAACAGATAATTCATTGTGATTCAGTCATGAAGGATGGAGGTATAAATTAATAAATATAACATTAAATTCATGAATAACGGTGTAATATAAATCAATAAATCCCTATTCCACATTTGGATATCTTGTTGAGGAATATTGTGATCATATTGATAGTTATTGTTGATTTCAACAAAGAGTCCAGTTTCTCGTGTTCTATGAATCCACCAAAATTATATTGATCTCCTCCTCTACCACTTATATAATTCTAGGTTCTATGATATATAACCCATGAATTTTATTAAATTAGGTTCAAATTGAGAGTCTTAGGATTTATAGGTATCTGATAAATAAAATCAATCAATCAATTGACTAATTAATTAAATTAATTTAACCAATTATTCCACCAATGGCGATCGATCCTAGAGATACTTATGAGGAAAATGATTACATCCCCTAGCGTAAAACCCATATTCCAGACACAACAATGATTGCAGATTCCCCAGATGAGGATCAAATTTGATGTAAAATCTTCATTAATGTTAAAATTACCATGATGGCTAAAATTGATATATTATTTATAGTATATTATCATTGTGCCTTCTGAATTAATCCAAATCAGATACCATTATAAATAATACTATAATAAATAGTTTAAAGGATTAGAACTCAGAAATCATGGTCAACACAACAACCTTGGATTTTTAACATTTTCATCACTAAAAGGAGATAATTTTGTCCTTTGAAAAAGGAAACTCATATGAAAAAATGAATCCCTAATATCCCACACTTCCTTCATCTTCGAAGGCCCAAGTTATAAATAAACCCAATACACCATAAATATAGAAAATAACAACTAGAATATTTACAATGAAGCATGATAATCTAGAAAGGATTATACCTGATGGTTGGTGTATCCACACAAACCAACTATGTTGCACTCCAGTACAGAGTGCTTCCCAAAAATTCTCCTTTTGAAACTAGAATATTTACAATGAAGCATGATAATCTAGAAAAAAATTAGTTTCCTGATCATATCATACCTATAAAAAACTTAAAAACCGTTTCAAGATCATAAAATAAAAGAGATATGGGTCTTCTTAATGAACCCACTCACAATTATCTATCAGAATCCTCCTTCCACATACCAATTTCAAAATGGCCCGTAATCACAATTATCAAGATCTTGGTAGGGTTTTCAGTTCTATTTCATGAAATTTAGTAATGATCACATCAAAAACAACACGAATCTCATCAAACTACTAAACAATACACCACTTCCCATCAGGTGTCCCAATCCACTACATTCAAAAGTTGTTGGTCTTGAATGTTTAGATGAAATAGTTTTGTTATCTCTGGACCCTAGGATAACAATCAGCACATTAGAGAAATCTAGAACCACAACCTCTGAAGATAACATCCCCTTACATTCCATTACAAGAATTTCCATGCAATGGGGATACCCATAAAGGGTCCTTTGGAAATACGACACCAAGGGTTGTGCTCTACTCGGTTATTATACACTCAAGATAGTTATCCCAATATTTAATTAAAACACCTAGAGAAGATACAATTCACTTGGGGAAATGAGTGATGTGTACCATATATTTAAATCAAACCTTCCTCGTCTATTACCTAATTATTTTTAGTCACACATGACCACTACATCAATATCACCATCGTGAGTCAGTCTTATACAAGGGAAGAGTGTAGGGTTCAGACAATCGATCAATGGTGAAAAAAAATGTTCTTCTCCATATAAAAATCAACAAAACTGAATTTATATACTCATTCAACTCCTCCATTTACTAGACACAATGGTATTTTCTAGAAGCATTGATTACCATTCCACTATATTGCCACTAAAATCTCAAACAATTCCCTGAATTCAATTTCCCAAAGTCCAAAGTTAATCCATGAATATAGAAATCATGATATAAGAAGTTACTACATAGCTATTAATCCTGTTCTAATACTTGGGAAATACCCCTAATTCAAAACATCCTCCTCCTTGAACTAATAGAAAGAAGGATTTATCCTATATTGTTTATAAGTTCCTCAATGATGATCATCATTTCACTCCACAATCACTAGAACATTATCTTCATAGTTCAAGATAGTGCATACACTGGCCTCCCATCAAGGGATAACTTTGGGTCACCCTTCAATATTACTCATTAATTCCAAAACACTCATGGGAAATGAATTATTATCCATTCACATAGCATATAGTGCTATATTACTATATGATGGGAAACTAAATAAAAATTATTTAGGGTGGGATCTACTCGCCACCCAAAAAAGGTATCCTAATCCCTACTATGGGTGGACCTCAACTCAATTAATTTACTTTGAATTACAACATAGAATTAACATTGGAAACCAATCAATAATGTGGTAGGAAACAATGTATTTTATCTCTTCAATGAAGGACTTTTCTAAAGGACTACTTTCTACACTAAGGATAATCATAAATTACCTTAGTGGGAGAGTTGATGATAGTCTCCATTAATGGGAACTCTATATATAAAGAGGGTCTAGCTAGATGTTCCAATAGAATCTCCATGTATCAAACATTTTATCTAGATTGCATAATTTGTTCATGTTACATAACATCCCATTGCACTCATCTTCCCACATATTTGGATATTGGAACACCATTATAGAAAGTATCTAACCAAATGTGGTGATGATGGGAGTGGATGGTAATGTTTTCCATCTACATATGCTCATACGCCACCCAATTCCCAACCAAATAGCTCCCCAATAAAAAACATGGACTACAACTGGGAGGTTTCTAATCTCAAAACCATCTCCAATGTGGAGGTCGGACTAGTAAACTACTTTGAACTTCAGGTGAAATGCTATCATTATCCCATAGTCAAGTTTCATCTTTACTAGGAATCCTCAAGATTCTAATTCTTACATGGTGGTATTTTTAATATGGGGTGTAGCATGAAAAAAACCACAAATTGATAACCCATATTTAGAAGACTTCTCATGAAATATAACACTTGAAAAACTACACTAAAAATAATTTCTTGAGAATAAATTTTTAGGTACATGGGCCTTGATTCATATACAGACATTTTCATACTACCTCGTAGAAGGTCCAACACCCTTGTTTCAAACATCAACTTGAACATGCACTCAAACACAAACTATGGTAGACTAGTCTTGTCGTCAGTTCAATAAAAACATCATCCCCAAATGGATCACCATTAATTATTGGGATATCAATGTAGAAATTGACACATAGAGAGTGTGAGTTTAACATAAATGGAAACACAATTTTTTTACACCATCCTATCCTTTTTATCTAAAAGATAAAGTTGTCCAAACAAACCCATGAGGCCTCTATCATCATAACACGCACAATAGATCTAGAATAAAATTAGTCTTTTGTAAATACATGGTAACAACCATATTCTATATAATAAATATCCATACTAAGCACAAGGAGGGAATAACTCATATAAAGAAGAAATAATCACTCAACAGGGTCTTGGAAATAGCACATTTTCCATACTAATCGTCTATTAGAGTCCCAACGACGAACATGGGGTCATCACTACCCTACTGCCACATATAATCATGTTATAAATGGGTAAAATCCTTCTTTTCATAGGATAAAACAACATACATTAGGACATATATGGATTATATAACTTCTATACCATACTCATTGTCTTGATTCAAGGAGGAATTGATAATAGGCCTTAAGTGACATCCCCAAGATGCTAATGTTTGGAAATAAATGATAAGGGATTTATAATTATTTGGTGGATGATTTTAACTTATTAAAATAACGAAACTATAACCAAACATTCCATGAAAAAACCACTATATGATGCATAATAAAAATGTTAGACAACTCATTCTGTAATAAATTAAACCAGCTATATCAGAGTACCATGTATAAAATAATGTCAACATAAATAACAAAGTGGAAGACTAAACCAACAAAACTCAAAGACACAAATGAAACCAACTTTATAACTCCCAACAAGATTGAAGATCCAACACCATTATCTAAGCCCATGTATCATGAAGCACCACTAAAGAAGGTTAATACCATATATTTAATTGTGTCTCGAAAATAAATTTCAAAATCACCAAAGTTACAAAGTAGGGGTGTGTAATAAAACTCAATAGATTTTCCCCGAATGAATTCAATAATCACTCCACTAGGATAGAACAAGTTAACAGATTTATATAATTTTTTATAAAACAAATAGAAAACATCAATAGATTATATAAAAATAAATATAAGTTTCCAAAACAAAATAATTTACCATTAAAATAACCTAACATATCTTTAAACAATTTCACTTTCATTTCAGTATAAAAAATACATGACTTACACACACTTACCCACACACCCACACATGCATGCTTTAGTGAAGGTTTTGTACTCATGGGAGGTTTCTTTTTCGTCCACTAATTTGTTACAAAGTGTCAAATCTCCATGTGCCCCATTGACACATGCCCCTTATCCAGGGTCTCGTCCCGTTGCACCCCAGTGGTACACATCCCTTATTCATGGTCACATAGAAAGAATAAACTCACACTAACCCATGAATGACAAAACCATTCCAAAAAAACCATTTAAATAAATTTCAATAAAACATTATTTTTATTGAAAATCATTCCACAAAAACATTTTATATAAATAAAAAAGTCATAAATTTAAAATCATTATTTTAAAATTCATAAACAAATCCCTTTTCACAAGAACCAATTTTCCAAATCCTGAATCCACCACTAAAGAAGGTTTCTAAAATTATCTGAATACAAAATACACAATAAATTTCATGAAATTATTTTTTTTGAAACTATTCCTTCATGTTATAATATTAAGAGTTGAGGGTGATTCCACCTACCTCAGGAATTATAGAGAAAACAAATAATGAAAAATATTCTTCCACAAAATCGGGTCAAATCACCACAAACCCATATTAGATCTTTTTCAATAACACCAACAAGGAAAAAATATCATTATGATTGGAATAAAATATGATAGATGAATCCTCAATGGATCAGATTTATTAATCGAAGATGTGGAAGATTAGTAGATCTAGGGAAAACCACTTAAAAAGAAGACTTACCAAGGGAATCAAGCTTAAACAGACCATGATTTGCCACCATATTTCTTCCTAGTTGAAGGTTAGATTAATTATGGACTTTAAGAAGAATAAAACCAAAGTTAGGGTGTAAAATAGTAAAAAATGACAAGAATAGAGGTGAAAATGAATGTAGTCCACTTTTTAGGATATAAAAATTTAACTGTGCCTGATTAGTTACACAATTAGGGAAATCATGCCCCAACTATGCACAATTATGTGCATCTAAACAACCCCTAAATATTTGTTCCAAATGGTAATAAAAACTATGCTCCAACTATGTTTTCCCTCTATTAAACTTTGATCAATTACTCCGCTTCATGGTTTGATAAAACCATGCTCTTAACCCCACGCCTACCCAAAATGTAATATCTAATTATTGTTTTCAGGTATTCTTAAACCCCTATTTTGAGAATTTTTATGTTGGCTTTTGTCTAGGGTTACATTGTTTTAAATTGTGAATTTTTTCATGTTTATGGGCTAGTTCATGGATGGTGTATGGAAGCCACATGGTTTTCCAAATAGTGAGTACAACTATTGTAATTTGTTAAAATTCTATAGTGGGATTCACACAGCTTGGACATGATTTTATAAATCATGCACCCTTTTTGAAGAAATCATGTGTACTTCATAAAATTATAACACAAATTGAGAATGGGTTGACTAAACTATGTGGATCTTCCCATAAAACCATGCGGATGGGTTTTTTCTATAATCCAAATTTAAATTAAAAATTATAAAACCCCTATTTTAGGATCCAAATCAGCCAATACAACCCTAAACAAGTTTATCCCATCCTTGTAGTTCCCTATAAATATTTTTAACCCCAATTATCTTTCCTAAAAGTGATTAAAATCTTTAGTAATGCCCATAAATATTCTCATGGACAATTTCCTTCTTCCGTTCTCATTATCCCACGGTCTCTCTTCTCCTATCTAGGGTTCCATGGATCCATAAATTGATTTGGGGATTTAATAAATAATATTTTGGATCTAAAACTATTTTTTATTCAAAGATATTTATTTCCATAATTATCTGTTTGATTTTTCCATTTACAGGTTTGGGATTCGAGATTCATTGATCCCGAGGTAGGTGGTTCTATTATGATTTTCAATTTACATTAACCATAAATTGGCATTGTTTAATTTCAATTGTTTGAATTAAATGATATTTTTTTTGGTTTTAGATTAAATGGATTCAAATTTTTTTGTTCAAAAAACAGAAATCCATTGAATTGGTATTTTAAACAAAAATGGGTTTTTTTCATAGAATTGGAATACACCAAATTCCATTGGATTAGAGTGTGTTTATAGATAATTGATAAATTTAAATTTTAGATTTGATGGAAAAATAATTCAATTAAAAAAATGAATTTAATTTTTTAGAATGGATTTTATGGAAATCTTTGAAAAACACCAATTCCATTTAATAGGGGGTTTGTTATGAAACTGATGAAATTTATTTGAAAATTAAATCGAATTTAATTTGGGAAAGTGGATTATGAAATTCAATAAATTGGTCTCAAATAATTATATATCTGAAATGGATTAATTTTTTTTTGGGATCCTTAGGGTTTCATCTTTGTTTAAATGATTTTTTTATTAAAACCCATTATTGTTTAAAAGGGAAAATTAGCACATTTGAAATGCAGAATGTGATTTAATTGTATTTTTAGCATTCTTAAAATAACGTTCCAATCATTTTTTTATAATAGAGAACATGAAAACCTTAGGTAGTTAGTGAGTTATTTTGGGTGACTCATTATTACTTAAAACATTATAAAACTATACACCAACACATAACATCCCTTAGACGATGGTGATGAGTCCCCTTTGCCTTACTGTCAAATATGAATATGTAAATACTTTCCATTCCACAATATTGGGTCTATATAGCCTAGAACAATCATACATATTATGAATATTCCCTTATTCCATGATTTTTTATTTCAAATGTTTATATTACAATGTTGTAAACGTTTTTACAAGCCTTATGAATTTATATAAACTATTTTACATAGAAGTGCTTACCATTTTATGAAAAGTTCCATTTCTGTAAATCACCCTTTGTTTAAAGGAAAAGTCCATCATTTGAAATTTATTTCCATTATATGAAATTCAAAGAATTAATTTCTAAATCATTCCTTTGTTTTTAATTGTAAATCATGATTTGTTTAAATAATATTTTGGTATAAAAATCCTATTTATTTGAAAATTAAAATCACATTCTTGGTTAATTTCATATTGGAATATTATTACAGGAACTTTGGTTGAAATACTAATGGGTTTTGGATCAAAAAATACTTGTTCCATCATGTTTGTTAGACTATCTATTTATAGGTTTGAGTAAGTGAAAGGGATCACTTGGAGCTGGCACTAGCTGTTGATCTGTAGACTTAGTGAGTTGCATCTAAGTTAGGACTTGGACAATTTTTCCTCTTTTTTCATACTTGGTTGTAGTATGTGGTATTGTTTACACCTTTTTGAATTCTGGTACATTAATCCTAGTGGAGTTTCATATGATATTCATTTTGTCCTTTTTCTTATAATTTCACATTATATGGGGTAAAATCATTCCGAATTACAAATTGTATGATGCCAGGTGCTAGTCGTCGACCTGTAGGAATAGAGAATGCCCTTTGGGCTATGTATGGGTTGGATCAGTTATTAGGTTACTAGGGTACCAAGGCTAGTTCATGACACAAAAGCCTCTAGCTCATTGTACACAGTTTCTTATAAGAGATTCACAATTTCTAGAAACTGTGCTCAAACCATGCACCATTAGAAAAGCCTCAAAACATTCCAAAACATCTCAAAACCCTCCAAAATTTCACCCAATGAATTTATATACTTTAAAATAATAAATAAAGGGTTACTTACATGAAATTGGGGGTGCTAAATTCTCCCCACCATTTACCTTACTATCCCCAAAAAGTAGAAGACCACTATTTTCCAGAAAGTGTTCTGGATTTTGCTCAACTTTTTATTTATCCCATTTCAAAGATTCACCCTAAATCTGACCATGTTTCTATAAATCCCACACTAGACCAATGAGTTTCCCATAGAAGTCATTTTATTTCCTATCAGTAATTATTACTAGCATATGAACCAATAAAGCAATAAGCTCTAGGTCAATGTGATCCCATCAAATCACATGGTCAGGATCTGGCTGATAATTCTTCAATAAATATACATGGAACACATTATGTATCACAATGAACCATGGGGTAAATACAATGATACCTCACCAATTCATCTGAGTATTTCAAAAGG
The DNA here is from genome assembly GCA_963277665.1 of Viscum album. Taxonomy (NCBI): domain Eukaryota; kingdom Viridiplantae; phylum Streptophyta; class Magnoliopsida; order Santalales; family Viscaceae; genus Viscum; species Viscum album. The sequence continues at coordinate 915,506,729 of OY728165.1, forward strand.
GCCAATGTATCAAGGAGTTAACGTACCCTGCTTCCCAAAAGCGATGAGGCCCACACCTTACATAGATGCTCAAGTTCACATGATCACTCAACATGATTGAAAATTATCATCAATGATGACCTGCATATGATTTATGATGAATCTAATCTATCTCCATCACTTTTTTGATCTAATGAATCATCCCCATTTTCTCATGGACAAGGCTCATCCCAAATAGTGAAGTCTCCTCTATTTCCACCCAACAAAGAAGAGAACAAGAAGGAAAAATATACAATGTTTCAAAAGGATCCATATGTATTGAGGCTTTATAACTTTTTTTTATATGAGAACTCCACTAATTGTACATTCTCATCTGATGATCCACCAACATCTATTACAAAAGCCAGTGAAATTTCTTCCAACATTTGTATCATCTTTTCAGATTTTCCATCCATCTGGGGATGATACATTGTACTCATTATTAACTGATTTCCAAGGGCTTACTGTAAGGATTTATAGAAATTAGATTTTAACCTCAGATCTCTATAAAATTCTATTGAAACTGGTATTCCATGCCTTTTTTTCACTTCTTCGATATAAGTTTTTGACATGTCCTCTATCATATGATATTTTCTAATTATGATGAAATGTGTAAAATTTGTGAGGAGATGCACAATCACCCTAATGGATTAAATTTTATAACATAATCTTGGGTTACCTATTAGAAAATACATGTCTATCTACTCCAATTTCCAAACAATAATTGGTAAATACTTTAACATACCCGATGGTCACTGATGCTCTACCTTAACTTTCTGACAAGTTAAGCATATAAAAACAAACTCGTCCACTTTCTTTTTATTGTCGATCCAAAAAAATATGTTATTAATGAATTATAAATATTATATATTCTAGGATGAACAAACCATCTTTATTGGTGGTAATAATGGAGAATTTGTACCTGGAAAACAAATGGTATGGCCATCTGATCTCAAAAACAAAAAACTATACTCCCATTTAGCTTCCATCTCTTAATGGTTTCCCCACAATTGTGGTTTGACATCATAGGAACTCATTGTAAATCATATTTATTCACATTATTAAATTTATCCACAAAATTTAGATATAATTTAATTGGAATGAAAACTAAAACATCACCTCGATATTTACCTTCTATGTGAATGTCTGCTATAACTGGCATAAACTTCCACTAACCCGAAGCCTACTTTTCCAAATAATCATATGAATTTTTTATGTAAGGAACCATCCAAATAATTTAATTTTCTCAGTGTATACATTAGGTAAAATTAAAAAAAATAAGATAATCCATCCATATACTTTGTCTCAATTTCAAATCTCTCTATAAAAAAATGTATTTCGAGATCTTATGTTTTATAAGCACTATAAATTTCAAAACAAAGAGATAGTGATGCCATGTTTTCAAAGAATGTACTACATCATCTAACTCAAAATAATTCATTATGTATTTCTTATCATGAAACCATAACTACCTTGAGACATAAGCAAAAACATGATCTCCCTGCATGAAAACCAATCCCAACCAAGATCCTAAATAATAACAATGCACTAAGTACCCTTGTCCTAATTCTAGAAAAACCAAGATCGGTGAGGATGTAAGGAGAAAATTTATCTCTTTAAAAGAACTCTGAAATTCCTCAATATATTGTAATGGAACATTCTTCACTATCAAATCTATCATTGGAGAGGCTAGTCCTGAAAAATCGCAAACAAAGAGTTGGTAATAACCACCAGGACTAAGGAAACTACATATATTTATGAAACTATTTGGATGTTTCAATGATATAGTAGCCTCTTTCTTTTATGGAATATACATAAAAAACACTTTTATAGATTACATGGAATAGGAAGCATACAAATTGTATTCAAAAATCACATTTCGAATGTTTTTCATATAACCAATGATCCCTCAAAATTTTTAACACAATCGGAAAGTGTTGCTCATTATCAACCCTTTTCCTTTAATACCAAAATATATCATCCATAGAAAACACTGCAAAAGACTCTATATATCTTGGAAGTAGTTGAGTCATCAATTCCATAAATACTACTAGAAAATTCAAAATACTAAAAGGCATAAAAAATACTCATAATGGACATATCAATTCTAGAAAGCTAGTTTTGGAATATCTTCCATAAGAACCTACAATTGGTGATATATAGAGCGCATTTCAATCTTAGGGAACCATTGATACCCAAAAATTGATTGAAAAGATTATCAATGCATAGAAATAGCTACCTGTTCTTTATGGTAACTAGGTTATGCTTATTGTAATTCACACATAACCTAAGAGTTCTATAAACCATTTTGAATATAAGATTTGTGCTACCTAGAAGGATGTGCTAATCCAAATAAATAAAATCTACATATCTTCTAAATTCAATTTAAATTCCATTAAATTCGTTGGTTTCATTATATGTGACTTATGTGAGATTGGACTGGTCCTTGGGAAGAGATCAATCATAAACACAATTTCTATTATGGGTGGAAAACCTGAGAAAATTTCAGGAAAAATACATGAAAACTGTTTAAAAACTACTGGAGAACTGCTATTCTTGATCTCTTCAATCAATGACAAAGTAAATTCTTCCAACTGGTATGATATTATTCTAACGACTAGTGCCAAAAATCCATTTACACCAACATTCATATTCAATTACCCTATGAAGATATACTCGACACCATCCTCAGTCGTAAAACTAAATCATCAGGTATAAAATTCAATGTGATCCCTAAACATTTTCAACCAATTCATACCCATGATTATATCATAGACATCCATTTCAATAACAGAGAAATATCATATCAACTCAAATCCATCAACTATTATCGAACAAGCTCTTCACATAAAGGCTTGACATTCTCTTTGACCAAGAAGAGATCAATGTTTCAAAATAGAAGGGATCATCTCAACTTTTAAACTGTGAAAATCAATTACGCTAGAAGAAATAAGTGAATGGGATGCACCCTTATCAAACAAAGCTTTCATAAGGGTGGAATTCAAAATAATCATTCCTCGCACTGTCAATGGTCCATAATGATCATCCAAAACAACTTTCTCATATCCATATAATTGATTACAAACTACACTCTATTATATATTTCCCTATTGGTAGTTCCCTTATTGAGGAGTCGTGGTATTCTTGGAATCACCATGGCTATATTGGTTCTAATTATGTGAGGTATTTTGTTTCCCTCATCCTGTAAAATCATAAAATGTCTAAAAAACATGAGTAGTGTCCAAAAAACCCCACCTTGGAGCATTGTGAAAATAAAACTAAAAGTGTTGTATATAATTGCAATTGTGGAATATTTTTGATGGTGCTATACATTCAAACTTCATGTGATCGAATATTCCACATTGAAAACATCCATCATTTCTCTTGGGTATTGGAGGAAGATTTACCAATCCAACTATTTCATTTGTAATCTTCCCACTAACATTGAGATATGTTTCCCTCTTTTTCTTTCTCCAACCATTAGATTTCACACCATTTCCCATAGGTATTAACATGATTCCTTCCATTCATAGTTCCTAATTTTTTTTGTATATCCATCATCACTCAAATGATTTTCTTTGTATACTTTGTTATATAAATCATAACTATCATTGAAGGAATTTACTGCCTCATCCCTGATTCAAATATGCATTCATTCAAGGACAGACTTACAACAATATCAAGTGAAAAAGGGAAAAAATTAAAAAAAACTTGTTTCATACTTTTTCATTAAGTGGCCCTCCTACATCAAGATGAAAAATCCTATCATTCTTGTAATCTTAAACTTATGAGGATAGATTTTTTTGTTGAAAAATTATTTAAAATCCTTTCATGCAAGGCCTTGGTCTTATTTATCATGAACTACTAAATACCACCATTGGAGTGAAGGATACTCCAACATATACATCAGAATCGTTAATTTCATCTCTCCGGGAATACCATTGAAATTGAATATTTGATTCATATTATTCCATGACACATATAACTTCTCTATTTCAAAATCATCATTAAATATGGGTGGATTCTTTTCTAAGATGAGATGAAATGAACCAATTTTCTTGATTTATCCCACATGTTTCCTCTATCAATAGCCTTAAAATCTTAAAATATACTCTAAACTAGTTATTGGTTCACCTATGGCTCAGGTGAGACCAAATTCTCAACAATTTCTTCTGGTTGGGTACTTCTATGCCTACCAGGTTCCATTTTATATAAACGCAAAAAAATACACAATTCACTCTCTTTAGCGATTGGAGGATTAATAATTTCAAATTATACCACATGACAACTATCAGAACAAGGATTTCCATAAATCCAAAATTTTGTTTTTTGACCCATTTTTGAAAATTCTACCATCATTTTTAAAATAAACCCATTTTAAAAATTACCAATATAATGTTGTTTTCAAAATTTCACTTTTGAAAACATTTTCCTATACTTTTCAAAAATAATTTTTTTACATTAAATGATAAATCATTACTCAAAAGGAAATATGCACTCATAGTGGGAAGTCATTTTTAATGCATTCCATGATATTCTCATTGGCTAAACCCATGATAATGAGAGTACAACTCCTATAAGTGTCTCCAAAAAACTTATGTACCCAAATCCCCGGTAACATGAAGTTTAGTATAAATAGGTTATCTATGTCTTTTTATGATCTAAATTTCATATTCTACTGATCCCACTAATTTCTAAAAAACCAACACAAGGACTAAACTAGAATGATATTCAAATCCAAGACTGTCAATTAATACAATTTGTCCCAAAATATTAGGACTGACCAAGATTGATACCACTTGAGAGTCAAGTACTGAACAATATGATACCATTTCTAATATCACACCACACCTCATTTTCTTGAGTCATGGTGAAATTTTTTCTAGTCCTAAAGCATTATCCCCAAGACACAAAATTTTGGCAATAAATTCCAAGGGCTTTATAACAAGTTGGTGGATGCTTTTCTATTTTTAAAATAAATCACCCATAAAAAATATTACAGGTACAAAACCACTATATTATGCATGATAAAAATGTTAGACAACTCAATGTGTAAAAAATCAAACCAACTATGTAAATGTATAAAGTAGAAACCAAGGACAACATCAACAACAAAGTGTAAGACATAACAAACAAAACTGAATGACTCCAAAGGCACCAACTCTACAACTCCAAAAAAGTTTCAAGATCCCACACTATTATACATAACCAAGTATCATGAATCACCACTAAATAAGTTTGATACCTCATTATTACCCATTTCCTGATAAAAAAATAATCAAAGAACTATAGTTCCAATGCATGGGTGAGTAATGAAACTCAATAGGTTTTCCCAAAATGAATTCCCTACTCACGCCACTAGGATAGAACAAGATAGCACATTTAAATAATTTATATATATATAATTCATTAAAACATTTCAATATTTTACATTAAAATATAAATCAATTTCCAAACCAATATAGTTTCATAGGAAAATAACCAAACAACTATTTAAACAATTATAATTTATTTTTCTGAATAACGAATCAGTGATTCAAACACACACCCACACATTCATGCTTCATGGAAAGTTCCATACTCCTGAGAGGATCCTTTTCCATAGACTATGTTATAAAAAAGAAACCAATATCATTATTCCCTTTTGAAACATGACCCTTTCCTAGGGTCACGTCCATTTGTACCCCAATGGTACAAACCCCTTATTTAGGGTCACATCAAAAGCATAAACTCACACCAACCAATGTATGAAAAAACCTTTCCAAAACAACCATTTATCCCATTTAAATAATACATAATTTATATAGAATATCGTTAAAAAACCATTTTTCTTAAATAAAAAAATCCACATATTAAATTAATCATTTTAAAATTCATAAATAATTCTTTTTTCACAACAACCAATTTCCCAAATCAATAAACCATCACTAAAGAAGTTTTATACCATGATTTTCACATCTAATACGCAATAAATTTCATTCATTTAAAACAATTTGAAACTAATCCTTGAATTTATAACAATATGAGTTGAGAGTGAATCCAACTACATAAGGAATTATGGTTAAAATGAAGAAAGACCAAAATTCTTCAACACAACCTGGCTTAATCTCCAAAAAATCTACCTTATATCTTGTTACCTAACACCAAAATTCAAAAATATCTTAATTATTGGAATCAAATATTATATATATATATATATCCTCATTATATCAGATCTATAAATCCAAGATACATAATAGAAGTATATCTAATGAAAATACTTAAAATGGAGAATGTTTGAAGGAATCAGGCTTCATCGAACAAATATTTTCCACTGGATTACTTTCAGGTTTAATGGGAGAGTCTCCACAGACATTGGGTGGAATAAAATATGAGTTAGGGTCTAAAATAGTGAAAAACAAAAGGATTGTATTTGGAAAAGAGTGAGATCTACTTCTTTAGGATCAAAAAATTTAATCGTGTAGTGTTAGTCACACATTTAGGTAAAAAATATACCAGTTGTGGGGAAGCATCTACCCCTAAACACACACATGTGGTTGGGCCACATGTTTAGACAAAACATGCACCAATAATTTCATTACATCTATTTCACTTTTCACAGTTACTCCTAGGTGGCCGCATGGGTGTAAAAAATAGTGCACCTGGCCATGTACCATCCCAGAAGCCCCTGCTTCACTATGCACGACTTCATGTATGAGTTACATGGGTTCTACTAACCGTTCTCAAACTGTTCACCATTAAAAAATCCAAAAAGCATTCCAAAAGTTCTTTAAACTCTTAAAAACATCCCAAAAATACTTTTCATACCTAAAATAAATAAATAAATTGAATCTTACTTAAAACCTGGGGTACTATAGATGAATTGACACTAGAAGGGAATGAAATATCAAAACTATCCATTATATGATTCATGTACCAAGTTTCATGTATGATGAAATAGAGGTATTAGAGATATGGGTTGATTGATAGGTAACCAGAGTATCAGTGAAAGGTTACATCAACCACCATACTTATATTGGTCTCCCTAGTCATATAAATGAACTCAAGACCGCCTTATTATTGTTTTCCTAAATTCCCAAATCAGTCAACACATTAGTGGTGACTAAAAAATATAATCCTAGGGCTTGAATTCTCTAATATGACTCTGTCTATAGCATCCCAATCCTTTTACATAAAACATTTCCTGATTTTAGGAATAATTAATCATCAGAGTACAAGCCAAGGATCGTTAATTCGTGTGTCTTGGAAGACTAGGTACATATAACATAAAACATGGGACTAATTTTTTTTATTTAATCTCCATAAATAGATTCTAACTACCTTTGAGCTCTTACATCTCCATAGGGTACCCTGGGGAACACATGGACAAAAGGATGAGCTAAAAATGACCAGTAAGGAAATGAACATAAGGATACATCTCAAGCACACGAGTTAAGTGGCATGACATAATGATATCAAAATAATGAAACTTATGAAATAATTTAATATAAGAATGGGATCATATTAAAATGGAATCATATAAATGTGGCAGAATCATAAATAATATCTTTAGTACGGGTCAAGGCTAACCGCCAATCCCGTTTCCCATTTTAGTACGGGTCATGGATAACCGCCAATCCCGTTTCACATCGCATCTCATGAGACTTATCCTTTCCCAATGCATTGGAGCGATATCTAGGTGCACCCATCTCAACATATTCATGAATATTCTTTTCACATAAATAATCTTGCCACATAAATAATCATACATAATCAACCATACATAAACTTAAGGTTACCCATGGAAAGAATTGGGTACCACAATCATGACATTAAACATGTCCAATGGGTGTATCACGAAAGTGTCCATGAAAGGATGGGATTAGAACATACGTGGACATTCATATGGTAAAAAAGGAATATAACATGGTATTTTGTGTTAAATATAAGTTACAACTTAAAAAAAAATTCATTTTAGAAACATTAGCATTAAAACATTTTTGTGCGTTTTTAAGGAAAACACTCTAGAGATTTTCAAATAGAAAAGGGGAAATTATTTTATATAAAACCTCAATTAAACCAATATGTTTTTCATAATAAAAATAATGATTTTAAAAATACAACGGGGTTTTAAAACATAGGATAGAGTTCACTTGAAATTTGGGTAAAAATTTGGGATGTCCCCTTAAAACAGGTTGGCTTATCAAAAAGTTCTAAGGAGAGAATCTTTCAAAATCATGTATATCCCTGAAAGAATGTGATGAAAGGGTATTGATATAATAATCTTTTACAAATAACCAGAAGTCATAATACTCACATAGATAGATAATATAACACCATTTTTAAAGAAAGATAAGTCAACCCGAAAGAACAAAGAAGGTTGGGGTAGAATTCGTTACGATTTTATCGGCATGGTGTCGGGTGTGACCAAGAGGGATTGATGAGAGAGAAATGGGGTTTCTCATAATTTATAAATCCATAAGGAAGTATGGGTGAGGTTATTAAACATACCCCATAATTTTTTAGTACACATATAAAGGTATAGTATAGAGGACAATCGTGATTAAGAGAGAAAAAGGACATGATCCCTTACCTTAAATCTGTTGGTGTTATCCACTTGTTATTAATGAACAGAATAAAAAAACTAGGATTATTAATTAATAAGTCCAGAACCTCTTATATATTTAAATTATTTATTATAACCCTTTTTATTTCATTCAAATCATTTTCGATTGGTTATAAAGGTCAAGTTCATTGTTCGGGCTCGTTTGTTTACTTGACTTTAAAAGATTGGTTCACTTATATTCAAGTTTGGATTATATGCAAGATGAAAGTGGTTTTCCAGAATTGAAGTTAAATTATTTAGTTCATATAAAGGTGATTACATGGTTTTAATTTTAATTAGGTTACTTAGAGTGATGTCGAATTATTATATATATAACCTTAGTGATAACCGTTTTTGTTAATCAGTGGATTTGGTTACAAAGAATGTGTTTTTCATTATAACATAATTCCATTTGTACCAAAAGATTACCGAACCAAAAAATAAGATATATTAAATACATAATAATCTGGTTAAACCATAACAAAAATGGTTTCATTAACAGAATTAAAGATAATAATAGAAATTGATAAACCGTTGTCCTTGAATGTGATAAATTAGCACATCTCAAACGGTGCTTTCATTTCTTTCAAATAAAAGGGTGGGGAAAGGAGAGAAGACACTACTGGAAATATGACCATTCTCAACGCTTCTATACCAATGGTTCGTAAAAACCGTTGGGAAATCCCACTTTGCGGCCACCTTTCCCAACGGTTTGGCCAAACCATTGGGAAAGCCCACATTTTGGCCACCATTCCCAACGGTTTTGGAAAACCGTTGGGATAGGTATACCCTTTCCCAACGGTTTGGCCAAACCATTGGGAAAAGTCCACTTTCTGGACATCTTTCCCAATGGTTTGGCCAAAACCGTTGGGAAAGGGTATACCTATCCCAAAATCAAAATCCAAAATCAAAATTTATACCAACGGTTTTGACAACCGTTGGTATATATCCTTTGATTTTTTATCATTTCTTCTTACCCAGAACATTATATAAATCAAACATTAAAAGCATCATGAGAATAAATATATATATTTATGTAATTATATTCCCAAAAGTCATGTTAGGTTAGTGGTTAAGTCATTGAATAATTAACTAGGGGTCCTAGGATCAAATCCCAGTGAATGTTTTTTTTGAAATACATATACCAACGGTTCCATAACCGTTGGTATATATTTTCATATTAATTATACCAACGGTTTCCAAAACCATTGGGATAGGTCCATACCAAAGTTTTTTGGAATATAGTTGGTATAGACCTATCCCAATGGATTACTTGGAAACAGTTCTCCAAACTGTTGGTATAGGCTATACCAACAGTTTTGAGGCCTATACCAACAGTTCCAAATCGTTGGTATAGGTTAGTTTTCCAGTAGTGAGATAATGAAATTTACCAATATCATGAAGAAATTAATGTACATTTATGATAATAGATTTATCATACTATTATGGTGAAGGGATCTGGGGAAAGAAATTAAAAAGATAAGAACTTAGAAAAAAAGAAATTTGGGAAGAGGAGTTTACCTCTTGAGGCTTCCTCCTCTGAGAACCACTTAAGGGGAGAGGTTTTGGTACTTTTATAGGATGAGAGATTTTTGAAATGGGGGAGTACCTTGGGGAGATATTTGAGAAGAATTTATAGAAGTCTTGGATCTTGAGAGGAGTGAAGAGAAGAGGGAGTGAATGGGTGTTTTATAGTGGGGGAGAGGAGGGATTTCATGATATTATAATCATTAATTTATTATTTATTCACAAGACAAATAATAGTAAGTGTTCCATTACTAAGAATATTAAATGGGTAATTTGAATTATAACCATGGGTTTTGACATCAGCCATGATGCTAGGAATAGTTTATTTAGCTTATAATGTATATATACGGTGAACTACAATATTTTACTATTCATCAAAATTTCAAGTATTTTAGAAAAATATCAAAATTTCATTCTAACCATTTTTTGATGTGTAGAATACAAAAATGAAGTCTATTTTTCAAAAATAATTTTCTAAATATGATTATTTTAATATTTAATTAAAATCATAATTTATTATCAAAAACCAGATTTAAAAACATGCACTAACTCATTCTAAAACATAGGTATATTGTACTTCCAACTTGAATATTATTTTTATACTATCATAGGTGAGGTTAAAATTCATTAGGTTATATCACTATTCATTAGGTTAGGTTACTATTCACCAAAAAAATTAAGTTTTTCTTATCGGACTCCAAAAAACATCTTGAACACAACAGTGTGTGTTAGATTTTCAAAATTCCAAACACAAAAGTGACAAACTTATGTTTAAAGGTCACTTATCACTTAGTAGTTCATCATTATGTGATTTTAGGACATATTTATAAGAAGGGAATTTCCATTGAAAACATTGGATCGTTACATTCTTCCCCCATTAAGAAATTTCACCCTGGAAATTTCTTTTTACATTCTAGGCCAAAAATAGATGTGGGTACTTTTCCTTCATTGCTTCCTCTAATTCCCATGTTGCTTCCTCAAACTTATGGTTCCTCCACAACACTTTGACAAGATGGGTTGTCTTGTTGCGTAGAACCTTATCTCTCCAATCCAGAATCTTTATCGGCTGCTCGTCATAGGAGAGATCATCTTCTAGTTGCACCACCTCTGAGATTATTACATGTGAGGGATCAGGTATGTTCTTCTTCAAGAGTGATACGTGAAAAACATCATGAACTCGAGCCATATTTTGGTGGAAGTGAAAGACAATAGGCCACGACTCCTATGCAGTCAAGGATCTCAAAGGGGCCAATATACCTTGGTCTTAACATCCCATTCTTCCCAAATCACATGACTATAATCTATGGAGATATTCGAAGGAAGAATTTATCTCCAACGTCGAACTCCAAGTCTCTTCGATGGTTGTCATCATAGGTCTTTTGCCAACTTTGAGTGGCTTTGATGGGTTTCTGGATGACTTGAACCTTCTCTGTTATATCTTGAACAAGATCAAGTCTATGTAGCATTCTTTCTCCAACTTCATCCCAAAAGGTTGGAGTTCTACTTCACTTTCCATATAGATCTTCATATGGAGCCATCTGAATACTCGAGTGGAAGATATTGTTGTATGAGAACTCAACCAATGAGAGATTCTGATCCCAACCACCATTTAATTCAAGAGAGCAGGCTCTTAGAATATCTTCAAGCATCTGAATAGTCCTTTTAGATTGGCCATTAGTTTGGGGGTGATAGGCTGTGGTGAAATTTGATTCAGTACTCAAAGCAAGTTGAAGAATCCTCTAGAATTTAGATGTTATCCTTGGATCGCAGTTAGATACAATTGAGAGTGGAACACCGTGAAGTCTCACCACTTCTTCCACATATAACTTTTCAAGTTGTTCAAGCGAGAGATCTTCCCGAATAGCGATGAAATGGGATGTCTTGGTGGGTCGGTCAAACACAACCCATATCACATTATTTCTCTTCGGCGTCTTCAGGAGACCCATGAAAAAGTCCATAGTAACATTTTCCCATTTCCACAAGGGTATAGGCAATGACTGCATCATACCTTTGGACTTTTGTTTCTCATATTTAACTTTCTAACATAACAAGCACCTTGATATATATTCCGCAATCTCATTCTTCATTTTATCCTACCAGAAGTGTTCTTGGAGATCACGGTACATTTTGGTACTCCTAGGATTGATAGAGAAGGTCGAGCTATGTGCATCATTCAATAGCTCTTTATTTATCTCTAGATCAGATGGTACACATAATCGTGTCCCAAATCTTACAACTAATTCCTCATAAATTTTGAAATTGGTGGATTTCCCATTTTTAACAGCATCCACCCTTTTCTGAATTTCCACATCCTTTCTTTGAGCAACCTTTATTTTCTCCATGAGGGATGGTTGAGAAATCATTTGAGAAAGGATTGATGATTTTCATCCCTTAATTATTTGCATGTACTTCCATTGCAAATCTAATAATATCAGATCTTTTTAAATTCTCATCATTGATAAAGATGCGGGATCCTTTCTACTTAGAGCATCCACCACCTTGTTTGCCTACCGGGATGGTAGTGGATTGAGCAGTCACAATCCATGATGAGATCTATCCATCTTCAATGGTGCATATTAATCTCTTTCTGTGTGAATATATATTTGAGACTCTTGTGGTCAGTATATATCTCGCATTTTTCCCCATAGAGATAATACCGCTAGATTTTCAATGCAAAGATCATAGCCGCCAACTCCAGATCATGCGTGGGATAGTTTTGCTCATGGATTTTCAGCTACCTTGGAGTATATCAGAATATCATTAATAAAGACCACCACAAAATTTTCGAGGTAATATCTAAAGACTCTATTCATTAAATCCATGAAAATTGCTGGAGAATTAGTGAGTCCAAAGGGCATCACTATGAACTCATAGTTTCCATACCGTGTTCGAAAGGCAGTCTTGGGAATATCTTCCTTCCTCACCTTTAGTTGGTGATATCCCAACCGAAGGCCCAGCTTAGAGAAATAACTGGCCCCACAAAGTTGATAGACCATGTCAGATATCCATGGAAGGGGATACTTTTTCTTTATAGTTATTTTATTGAGCTCACGATAATCAATGCAGAGGAATATTAATCCATCCTTCTTCTTGACGAAGACTAGAGCACCCCATAGTAAAGCACTCGGGCGTATAAAACCCTTCTCCATATTCTCCTGTAACTGCTCCTTCAGCTCTTCCAGCTCTACGGTGGACATTCTGTAAGGTGTCTTTGAGATTGGCAGAGATCCATAGATAATTTCAATTGAGAACTCAACCTCTTGGTGAGGGGGAAGACCATGACACTATTCGAGGAATACGTCAGTGTAATCCCTCACGATGGGCATGTCTTCAAGAATGATTCTCTCCTTTTTCACAATCTTTTGAGCTAGGAATACATGATCATAAGGAAGCAATATCCAAACTTGAGATGAATATTCTAAAGGAGACTCATCTTCCTCCTTGCACTTGTAAAGAATCGGAGGATGCTTTGGGATGTGAAGAGTAATCTCCCTTTCCAGGAAGTTGATGTTGGCCTTATACAAAGATAGCCAATCCATGCCCAAGATAGCGTCAAACTTCACTAAAGGAAGTATGATAAGATTTGTTGGGAGGTTCAGTCCACAAACATTAACTGGCGAGGAGTTATAAACTAGGGATGAAATAATGTCCCCATTCACAGTTCTCACCGATTACTTTTCCTCCAAATTTTGAGGTGGTGTTTGAATAGTTCTACTAAACATGAAAGATATGAAAGAATGAGTAGAACTAGAATCAAATAGTACGTTCACTATTCTTGAATGAATAATAAGCGTACCTGTCACAACATCGTTTTCCGGCTCCACCTCAGTAGTAGTGATAGCATAAGCCCTTCCTTGTTGCCTTGGAGGTTGTTGCTGATTGCCATTGACAACCCTCGACTTAGGGAAATTTTTCGCATTATTCCCAAGTTCCTTGCAGTTAAAAAACTGCACTGCAAGATGAGTGTTGATATGAACCTTCCGTTCTTCAAAATTAGCATATTTTTTTATATCCCTTCGACAGTTCTTGGCCAGATAACTAAAATTGCTGCATTTGAAGCAATTCATGGTTCCCTTGAGACAGTCATCGTGATGCTTCTTCCCATAATTCTTGCAAAGGGGAAAGTGAGGCTTCTTTCCATTATGGGATTTTTTTGATGAACCACCCATGTTGTTCTACATTTTTTTCTTCTTCTCACTAGGACCATGATACCACTGAGAGTCTCCCATCTCCATTTCAACCTTGAGGGAAAAACAGAAAATCTCTGCATAGTTGTCGATGTCTCAAATTGCCAACACTTTTCGTAGACTCAGCTTTAGTCTTCTAAAGAAGCGATCCACCTTGCTTTAGGTGTTCAAGACAACGCCAGAGTCATACCTTTCCATCCTTGTAAAGTTCGCTTCATACGCCCCGATGGACTCATCTTCCTTTTTCTTGAGTCCAAGGAACTCTCTTTCCATCTTGAGACCGAGGGTTCGAGGAAAATATTTGTTTACAAACATCCTCTTGAAATCCTCCCAATCTATGGAATCAATTTCCTCTTGGGAAATTGTATTCAGGATCAGTGTCCACCACTGATCAGTTTCCCCATCAAAAAAATAGACTTCCAATACAACTTTCTCTTCATACGAGCACTCGAGGAAAGAGACAATCTTTTCAATGGAGTTAATCCATTGTTCTATGAGGAGGGGATCAGAAGACCCGCTAAACAAGGGAGGCCTTTGTCACATGAAGGATTCTATGGAAACATTATCTTTTCTTGGAGGAGGGGGATGTTCCACATGATTCAAGTTATTGTTCAAAACTTGAGCCAGCTGAGCAAGAACTTCCAAGAAGTTTTGAGCACCCGCTTCTGTCACATCAGGCATGTCATTAGGGCAACAATCACATTGCCTATCACATTGGTTATTGGAACGTGTTCTTCTATTTCCCACCATTAACTAAGAAAAAGAAAGTATAATTAGTGGTCTTGAATACTTAGTTATTGAGCATAAAAAGTAAACTTTGAATATTAAAGGATAAACTTATAAAGAATAATTACATCCTAACTTGTCACTCCTTAGGTTTATATATAGGTTATCCTCGATCTATTTCTTAACTTATATTATTATGGGATTTTTTTGTCCCTTAATAATGGTTTTTACTAAGCTTGTGAATCTACCAAAGCATATCCCCTAGGAGTGTCGTAACCAAGAGTGTAGCAAGGCTCGTTATCGTGAACCATTTTCTGTTCGAGTCTAGCTCAAAGCGGTGTTTTCGAGTTTTACCCCTATATACATCTGTGCGAGAGCCGCCTCTACCTGCTCGTATCCAGATAGGGATGTATTTGCATGACATTCCACTTACTCTATACTCACCAAAATTTAGGACAGTTTTATTATACTTAGTCTCATCCTTAAGGTTCTCATTATGATGCTCTATTCCTAATCTCCAAAAATAACTATACCATCCTCTGATACCAACTATAGAGACCCAAGACTTTTACATAAAACATTTCATGACTTTAATCCTATTTAATCATCAGAGTACAATCCCAGGATCATTAAGTCTAGTGTCTTGGAAGACTAGGTACATAAAACATAAAACATGGGACTAAAAAAAACTTCTTTATTTAATCTCCATAAAGAGCTTCTAACTTCCTTTGAGCTCTTACATCTACATAGGGTACCCTGGGGAACACATGAACAAAGGGATGAGATAAAAATACCCAGTATAGAAATGAAAATAAGGATACATCTTCAGCACATGAGTTAAGAGGCATGACATAATGATATCCAAAGCATGAAACTTATGAAATCATTTAATATAAGCATGGGATCATATAAACATGGAATCATATAAATGTGGAAGAATAATAAATAATATCTTTATTATGGCTCAAGGCTAATCACCAATCCCATTTCCCATTTCAGTACGGGTCAAGGCTGACTGCCAATCCCGTTTCACATCGCATCTCATGAGACATATCCTTACCCAATGCATTGGAGCACTATCTGAGCGCACCCATCTCAAAATATTCATGAATATTCTTTCCACATAAATAATCTTTCCATATAAATAATCATACATAATCAACCATACATAAACATAAGGTTACCGATGGAAATAATTGGGTACCACAATCATGACATAAAACATATCCAATGGGCGTATCACGAAAGTGTCCATGAAAGGAAGGGATTTGAAAATACATGTAAATTAAAAAGGTAAAATAGGCATATAACATGGTAAGTGGTGTCAAATATAAGTGAAAAAATATAAAAAAATGTATTTTAGAAATATTGTCATTAAAACATTTTTGTACGGTTTTAAGGAAAACACTCTAGAGATTTTCAAATAGAAAAGAGGACATTCATTTATATAAAACCGGAATTTAAACAATAAGGGTTTCATTATAAAAATACTTATTTTATAATTACAAGGGTGGTTTAAAACATAGTATAGTGTGCACTTAAAATTTGGGTAAAAATTTGGGAAGTCCCCTTAAAACAGGTTGTCTTATTGGCAAGTTCTAAGGATGGAATCTTTCAAAATCATGTATATCCCCAAAAGAATGTGATGAAAGGGTAATGATATAATAATATTGTAAAAATAACCAGAAGTCATAATACTCACATATATAGATAAGATAACACCATTTCAAAATAATGATAAGGCAACCCGAAAGAACAAAGAAGGTTCGGGTAGAATTCGTTACATTTTTATCGGCATGGTGTCGGGTGTGACCAAGAGGGATTGATGAGAGAGAAATGGGGTTTCTCATCACTTATAAATATAGAAAGATGTATGGGGGAGGTTATTGAACATACCCCATCATTTTATAGTACACATATAAAGGCATAGTATAGAGGAAAATCTTGATTAAGAGAGAAAAGGAGAGGATCCCTTACCTTAAATCCGTCGGTGTTCTCCACTTGTTATTAATGACGGGAATTAACAAATTAGGATTATTAATTAATAATTCCAGAACCTCTTATATATATATATATATATTTTTAACCCTTTTTATTTCATTCAAATCCTTTTTGATTGGTTATAAGGTTCAATTTCATTGTTCGGGCTCGTTTGTTTACTTGGCTTTCTAAGATCGGTTCACTTATATTCAAGTTTGGATTATATGCATGATGAAAGTGGTTGTCCAGAATTGAAGTTAAATTATTTATTTCATATAAAGGAGATTACATGGTTTTAATTTTAATTATATTACTTACAGTGATGTCTAATTATTATATATATAACCTTAGTGATTACAGTTTTTGTTAATCGGTGGATTTGGTTAAAGAGAACATGTTTTTCATTATAACTTAATTCCATTTGTACCAAAAGATTACAGAACCAAAAATAGGATATATTACATAAATAATAATATGGTTCAACCACAAAAAAATGGTTTCATGACCAGAATTATGGATAATAATAGAAATTGATAAACCGTTGTCCTTGAATGTTCTAAATTAGCACATCTCAAACAGTGCTTTCATTTCATTCTAATAAAAGGGTGGGGAAAGGAGAGAAGATAATGAAATTTACCACTAGCATGAAGACATTACAGTAAATGTATGATACTGGATTTATCATCCTAATATGGAGAAGGGAGGTGGGGGAAGAAATTAAAAATTAATGAACCTAAAAGAAATGAAGAAATTTTGGAAAAGGAATTTACCTATTGGGACTTCCTCCTTTGAGAACCTCTTAAGGGGAGAAGTTTTAATATTTTGAGGATCCTGAGAGCTTTTGAACGTGGGGGAGGACCTTGGGGATAGATTTGGGAATAATTTAAAGAAGTCTTTGAGCTTTAGAGGAGTGGAGAGAAGAGGGACTCAAGGGGGGTTTTTATAGTGGAGGAGAGGAGGGATTTCATGATATTATAATCATTAATTTATTATTTTTTCACAAGACAAAGAATAGTAAGTATTCCATGACCATGAATATTAAATGGTTCATGTTAATTCGAACCATGGGTGGTGACAATAGACATGATGCTAGGAACAGTTTATTTAGCTTATAATATATATATATATACGGTAAATTACCGTATTTTACTATTCATGAAAATTTCAATTATTTCAAAAAAATCTCAAAAATTCACCCCAACCATTTTTCAACATGTAGAATCCAAAAATAAAGTCTATTTTTTAAAAATAATTTTCTAAATATGATTATTTTAATATTTAATTAAAATCATAATTTATTATCAAAAACCAGACTTAAAAACATGCATTAACTCATTTTAAAACATAGGTATATTGTACTTACAACTTGAATATTATTTTAATACTATCATAGGTGAGGTTACTATTCATTAGGGTATATAACTATTCATAAGGGTATGTTACTATTCATTAGGGTAGGTTACTATTCACCAAAAAATAATTTTTTCCTTATCAGACTCCAAAAAACATCTTGAACACAACTGTGTATGTCAGATTTTCAAAATTCCAAACACACAAGTGACAAAATTGTGTTTAAAGGACACTTATAACTTAGTAGTTCATTATTATGTGATTTCATGCCATATTTATAAGAAGGTAATTTCCATTAAAAACATTGGGTCGTTACACTGTCATGACCTAATCCACCGAGGCCCCACCTAGGCTAGTAATAAGCCATGAGTCCCACCCCAAGAACATATCAAATATGATAGGTGATGGAAACTAGAAGCTAGTAGGAATATCACAAAATATGGAAGGCATTATGATATATCAACCTGTAATAGACACATATCACCAATGGATTTTTTTTACAAAAAACACCAAAAAACACCCATATATATAATCAAATGAACTATATAAAACACATGAATGAGGCAATAAATACAATTATAACACAACACAAGTGATTACCAAAGGAATTGAAAAATCCAAATTGTATTTGAATTTTACAAACCCAAAATAATGGAGATCTCTCCCTCACTATGAGTACTCTTAGAACTATATCCAACTACCGTGATCAATGTCATCATTATGATCCACCATGATCCACCAAGTGTTTCTAAAAATCACTAGGCATTAGCTCCGAATAAGAAACAATAGCCCCACATACACTAACAACACCAAACCCAATGTTTTCTACATTTACATAACATGTGTGGGAAAAAATGAATTGTAGGGGTGAGTATAAACAACTCCAAAGAAAACCTCAAAATTAGAAACAAAAAAATAAAGAAAAGAGTAATCTTAAAACCCCAAGTATAAGAGGTTAACTAAGAGGATGATTAGAAAAGATCCATATATGATCATCCACTATAAGTATAAATGAAAAATATAACTCATGATAATCTCAACTTTGATCCATGATGGTCAATATCTTGAGGAATTAGGGATGCCTATGGTACTAAAAATCCCATGTGGTCTGAAGTTGACATCCTAGTTATACATCACATATTTATGGAAACCCATGATACCTGAGGAGTCCAAAATATAAAATGATCCAATCTGATCAAAATCTATAACATCCACATCACTACTAGAAATGATAAATGATGACGTACTCCTCACTAAACTATACACTTCAATTAAAGAAATACCACACCCTATCATTTGTAACTATCGATATTGTTTTCATTATATAAACCCATAATGTAACTCAAACCTTGACCAATAATATATTTTAGCTAAGGGATTATTAATATCTACCATTATGACTACCTATCCATAAAAACCCATATCACCTCACTAGAGCTTTGGTTTGAGACATGCACCTCACCTAATGAAAAGCATCAGTTGAGGGGATACCGACCCTAGTGGACGATCGATGTCCTTTCCGAGATCTTAGATGGGAGGATACTGACTCAATAGATAGAGCACTAAAAACCCAAGTATGTGTGGATTTATCCACTCTATCGATGATATTTGGGGGGTAATTCCCAAACATAACCACACCACTAGGGTTTTCTAATCATGAGAATACTTCGATCATCACGTATAGACCCTATTTTTGGCCCTATAGAGCTATTTTTTTTTAAAAAAAATATCTTGAATGTCAAATAGAACTAGATAGATTAATGGGATATTAAAATTTTATATACACTAAAAACAATCAAGATAGTTAATTTATTTTTCCAAAATGGGCACATGATGGAAATTAGTGAAAATATCCCAAAACTAGTAAGAAAAAGCCAATTGAAACTCCCTATAACACCTTGTGGTCATTGGGAGTAGTAGGGAAGTCCTCACTGGGAATGTGGATCCCAAACAAGAATCATATTTTTTCCTCCATCCCTAGGTTAGTTTTGGTGGAAAAACTTGATCTGGCCGCCCACTGGGCCGTGTGACAATGCTTCCTAAGTCACCCGTTAGGCCATCCACTACTCAATCTAGCATGGATGGGTTGATGACACTGAATTATATCACGGGTTATAGATAAAATAATTATTTTCATAGGATAAATTTAGTATTATTGGTAACCCTATGATAGTCTATAGATAAGAATGCCCAAAAAGAAGTTTGTTATTTAAGGAAAAGGTGGTGTTTTCAATTTGTTTTGGTTTTGAAAACAATGTAAAGAAATGAATTAAAGAGATTTAAAATAATAATGATGAATGGGTAACTATCTCGGGGTTGGATTTGAAATAGTATTTATATCCTAGTCTCAAAATTATTGGCACCTCTTCTTATTAAATAGTTAATGACAAGCCTCACATCAATTCCACTTCTCACCCTTGGTTAAATGGTTTAATGATTTTGGAGAAAATTAATTTAACAAAAATAATTTCATAGACTACTCTCTATAATATTTCAGTAATTTATATATCCATACACTCATTGATTAGTTAAGAAATACTCAACTGGGTCTTATGCCTCCCAATCAATCCATGTGTAACTAATACCCCTTTCACATGTGCCACAAACCACGAAGCACTTCACCACTCAGGTCATATGTTTTTTAAAGGTTGGTGCCGAAGCCTCATTTTTATTATTGAAACAAAGCAAAGACCACTTTAACTGGGTAGAGGGAGACCCATTACATAGCCCGAAGGCCCAGTGGGCATTTCGCACATTACATATCCCGTAGGCCCAATTTTTTGGCCCAAATCCCATTCTGTGAATAGTACTGCTACAGTACCCACTCTGCTATAGTACCCGCCGCCACTACAGTGCCCCTTGCCGCCGCTACAGTACCCCTGCCACCGCTACAGTGCCGTCATTGCAATAGTATCTCTGCTTCTACAGTAGCGCAACAGTGCTGCTACAGTACCTACGCCCAATGGGTTTTGGACCCCCATTTTCCATGTAGAATTATGGGGTGCTTACCACTAAGCCAAACCCCAACTACACTCAGGTCACACTATTCCATAACATAATGCCAAAAAAAGTGGATAGATATTATAGATCATATTCCAAGGTAAAAAGTAGTAAAAATAATTAAATAAATAGAAACTATATTTAAAATAAATATCTAATATTTTATATCAAAAATTCTTAGTAAGAAAAAGAGAATCATTCATTAATTGTGAAGAATCAATAATTATAAATGAAAATAATTCATTTCCCTTACCACTAGATAATTTAACCAACCAACACAAACTGGTTGCTTTAAACCCCCTCCATACAACAATTGATGACTTTATCCTCATTCTATACTTGAAGATCCTATGTTTACATCTTCTTTAGCTTTGGTAAAACCTTCTAGATACTTTTTTATAGATATTTTATAAATTTTCCTTCTTCATCACAACTTCACATCTCCATACGATCCTATCTTCATGAAAATACATAGATTTATTTATCGGTTATTGATCAAAATATTTTTCATATTATGATTCACATGTAATACTATGATTTGTTTCATTCTTTTTGATTGTTAACCATAATCCCCAGGATGAAATGCACAACTGATCATGATATGAAGTATGTAGAAGACAAATCTTTAGATGTGTTATCCATCTAAATTTTATCAATATTTATCAATGTAAAATATATTACATTATCAATATTCCTATTAATTGATAAACTTTTATACATTATGAGACATTTTCATATTTATATATAAAATCTCATACACATGGTCAAATGTTTCACGCATAGATGAAATCTTTTATGACCTACTGAAATATCATCCACTGTATGACTTCATCATTTTCATTTCTTATGAAACAATCAAATATATTATGAACTATAAAAATTATACATTTAGGATAATTATACTAAATGTTCCAAACATTTATTATACAGCTCAAAAATTTATTATGAAGGTTCCATAAGAATATTTCCTTATCCACTTTTCAACCCCAGTACAGTACTTCCAAAATTTATTGAAATCATTTCTAGGACTTCTACATTATTCCAATGGACCTAAAATCATATAAAACACTCATTATAGAGTTTTTTATGAATTATTATTCTTTCATAATAATAATATACATAATAATTTATAGAAATAAATTAAAAAAAATTGTAAATAAATTAAATACCCAAATTTCCCATTTCAAACAATATTCACACAATCAAATAATTTGATAATTTAATCGAAAAACTCTTTATTAGTAAATAAATAAATAAATATAAGTGAATAAAATTAATTTTATGTCAAAAAATATTATAAATTTATGTTCTATGTCAATTCTCATATATGTATCCTTAGATTATAATACAAGTGATCTCTAGCCAATGTGAGTTATGTTTTCAACACTATGGTCCCTAAGTTATAATTACTACTTAATGATGGTAATTGCATTCTGTTAATTAATCTCATTCAATTATTTTTTAATTATTTTATCCTCTTATTCACACTTATACCCACCTTTATAGAAATATTTCACTCAGACTTCAATTAAAAATAAAAAAAATATCATTTCAAACTCAAGTAAGGGTCACTATAGGATTGATTAATTTATTTATATATTATAAATGAGTCGATTATTTTTACTAATGATGAGGTATTTTATGTTTTTTATAATGATTAAGGGTTCATGGGTTCTTAGGTGAAACTTATATGGCATATTTATAATGCTCGGCTCTTTATTGAAGCATAATGCTTAATTTTTTATTTTATAAAAGAATGAATTACCCTCTTCTATAATTTTTCATAGTAATAAATCCAATACTTGGTATTTTAAAATAAAATTACAGACCTATTTTTTATTAGTTTATAATTAAAATACTTTTCATTTATCTATTTCCTTTAATAGGTTATAATTTTTTTTCTTTTTTTACTCTTGAAGGTAGATAGAGACTTTGAATTTATTAAAATATGTGTGAGTTTAATATTTCCATGACATAAGAAAATATTTTCATTCAAAATTTATTTCTTTATTTGGACCTCCTCTAGATAGTAAAAACATCATTCAAATATCTCCTCCAAACAACACATGAAATCAGGTTTCATTTCTAGTTTCCCACCAAACTCATCTCCATATGCGTGGATAGTCCACATAGAGAAATTTTAACCTTAATTATTTATTTATTATATCTTTCTCTCATTGTGGAACTGTTTATATTGAATCTAGATATGTAAATATTTGTAGAATTAAATTTCTATGAGACAGAGAGACAAAATTTGACTGCAAAATAATGTTAGACCATAATTACAATGTTTTAGTTGAGTCTAGAAAAGTATCCCATACTTCACAACATGATTGTTTATCAAAAATAATTAGAAGAAAATTATTTTACTTCATCCCATCAGTTCCAATTAATCTTTCAAAATATATTATTCCAGTTCACTTTACATGTCCCAAACACTTGAATTCAACCTATAACATGTATAATCATCTAAGTAAAGGTAAGATAGAATTTTTATATTTTATTATGGTTTCATAACAAGGTAAGTCATGATTTATAAGGGATAAATGGGGTATATTTCAAGGTTGGATAGAAATTAAGTTTCATTAAAAAATGTGTTTAAATGAAAAAAAGAAAGCCTCTTTTATATATAATACATGGTCCTCAGTGATCTTAGGTTTAAATTAGATTATTAAATATATTTTTGTCATTCAAACATGTATTATTTATATCAAGAGAATAAAATTTGGAAAGAATATATCAAAATAGGTTTATAAGCCTCCAAGTTAAGTGATAAAAAATTCAAGACAATATTTCATGGCATGAGATTTAAAATTTAGTGTGATTTTCTTGAAATTTCCTTAAATAGAATTTGAAAATATGTTTATTTTAGAATTAATATAAGGTGATTAAATGAGACAAATAAGTTTTCTATAATTTTTATTGATTCAAAAGTTGAAATAGAATTCAAATAAAGCTCAATAGTTTTCAAAACTCATATAAAATGAAAAAGAAAAGCACAAAAATAATTTGTGAAACACACAATATTTGAAAAGGGGAAATCAAAATTCATTTACTATAATGGTTACCTCTAGAAATATAAATTATATATTATCCTGAATATATTATAATCGATTTAACATGTATTTTTTTTTAAAATGGAATCATATCAATCAAATAAATTTTAGGTATATGTACAACATGATGGTTTTTAGAGATAAAAGGGTTTGAAGTTATTGATTCCCTCTATCGGTTTTTGGGAAAATTTTCAATAGAATCTAATAGACCAGTGTCCATTAATATTAAATGGGGTTTCTTACCCTTCTTTAAGAATCAACACAACATTAAAATTATAGACATTAGTGACTATAAATAAACCATTCCATATAGAGAGAATTTTACTTGGAAGCATCCTGAGTCATGATTTGTAAAGAAAAACTTGGTCCCATAGGTTTAAACACATTTATTGAATGATCTTATCATGATCCACACTAGTCCATTATTTTTAAAATCTAGAATTCTCTATATATTTTATCTTAATTTATTCCAACTCCTACAACCACTGTTTTATATCTTTTATTGCATTTTACTAGTCTAAATTCATCTCACTCACTTCCCAATATTCCTTCTATTACAAATTCATAGGTGACTGATAGATCTTTCCATAAATATTCTTGTGTGGATTCATTAAAATGGATGTTTTTAATAAGTTATCCTATAATACCATATGGTTTATTCAATCTTTTATCTATAATATTTTTTTGGTTTAATATTTTCCTCCAAAATCTTTTTATCTCTCTATTGTATACTTTAACTTAGCTATTTTGGGGGGTAGGTTGCTGGGGTATTGTGATTAACTCCAAATAGTCGTATCAAGCATCCATGATATTGTTAAAAAAGTGGGTTCGTATATGGTTAATGATGGATTTCTTCACACAAAATATATTAATAATGTTAGTCCTAAAAAATTCACATACAACATTATCAAAATCATTTTTAGTGCCTTAGTTTAAACCCATTTTTTAAAATAACTAGTTTACAAACCAATTTTAGTGTTTCAAAAAGACAATGGAAAAGGTAATGTGAATTATATTATCTAAAAATTAAATATTTCACAAAATAAAGTTTTTTTTGGATGAATTTATTGTCTCTTTAAATTTTTTCCAATGAAATAACATTTCTCACATTTCTTAAAAAATCCATGTATATATTTAAAAAAAAGTGGGATAAAAATTTTTGCATTTTAAAACATTTCCTGCTATCATTTTAAGTACAATTATTCTTACAAAATCTATATTATGATAAATATATTGAAATATATTGGATTTTATTCCCAGGAAAGCTTCTTCTTATCACTCAGTTAATAAATATTTCACATAGACAAGAATATTCTCAAACGAAAAATTTTATGTTATATTCATGTATTTTAATTTACTAAGGATTCAAGTGGTATGATACTTTAGAGGTTAATATAAAAATAACCATATTTAAATATGAATACATTTATCCTTCAGTAAAATGAGTCCTCACTCCAAGATTATAGTCATTCAATGGTTCTTGGTCTGGAATATCATCTTTTGTTATGATGGGAAATATACTCAAACAATCATCCATGTAGTATTTAAGTACCTTTTAATTATTGATTTTTAAATTGAATTCCTAAATTAACAACATCAATCTGAAAAAAACAAGTTCTTCTTTATAATTCCAAATCTTATATCTAGGGGAAATTTTATTACATAAAAAATATAACATTAGTTTTAAACAAATTTTATTTGAATTTATCTAAACCCAATATAATTTATCGAAATTGTGTTTCTATGGTTTTATTATGGATCACGGATTCATCTTGTGTCTTCGATTGATATGTAATGGATTGAGATTTTACTTCAATATTTTAGGACAAAAATACTACCATGACATGGTTGGAAGTATCACAAAGCAGTGAAAAACGTTTCTATAGATTCGATGGATGAATTAATGGTGGTGTGACCAATATTCTCTTCAATTCATTAAATTATTTCTTTTAATAATATTTAAATATAAAATTGGTTACATTAAAAATTTACCTAGATATAAGAAAATAAATCTTATTAAAATATTTTATGAAACTCAGATAAATTTTTTTATACCAAGAAAATATATATTTTTTACAAAAGTTGGATAAGAAAAAAAATATTAATTCAATTTTTTATTTATGCAACTCAATGAATTTTTGTGAAATGAAATTCCCAAGGACTATTTATCATTCTACCTTGAAGTTAAACCATTAATTTTTGTTTTAAAAAAAATATTCTTTTCAATGCATGTTTTGAAAATATTTTCTTCATATTTGAAGAAATGATCAAAAGAATATCCTAATATAGTAAAGTCATCCAAAAATACCTATAATTATTCATTAATGTGATCTGAAATGATAATATCCACACACCTATAAATTTTATATGGATAATTATTTAATTATAAAAGAAACATTTTTAATAAAATTTTCCAAATGGACACATAAAGGTTGTCTTATGTTGATTATCAGAGGCAATGGGTAACTTAAAATAACATGAAAATTTATTTAGAAAACAATAGTGAGTTTTAATTGCCAATCACTCTAGTATTGGGTCAACTAATGGTATGGGGAAATGATATTTACTAGTTTCCTAATTTATATTCAATTATTCTATGAAAAATCTCTAACTATTCTGAATTCTCATAGAGATTAACTCCTCTTATTTATTCATCATAATGGTTAGTCCAGTTTTCTTAGTAATAATGTGAATGGGTCTACTCCATTGTGAGTTTGAAATGGGGTAGATGATGTCTTCCTCTAACAGATTCACTATATTTTTCATAACAAAATACATTTGTGTAGGATTTATCCACCTTTGGGGATTCATAAAAGGTCCAGAATTTTCTTTAAGAAATATCATATTCATAGAGTTTTTTTGTATTAATTATTATTATATATCCTAAAATCCAACCTTTTAGTTACAAATTATCTGTGAAAAGTTCCATCAATTGATTTTCTTGGTTAGTGAACAGGTTATTAGAAATTATATTTTGTAATTTTTATCCATACATAAGGTACACATATTTCAAATTAGTGGGAATCGGTTTTAATTCCATTCCCAAAGGCATCCCTAAAGATAATATTATATTGGGGTTTCTCACCTATGATTCATGAATTACCCACATAAAATATGAAATATTAGATTATTATTATACTATTTTGATTACTACTGCCACTATGGAACAAGCTGTAAGGAAGAAAACTACAATAAATCACAGGCCATAGGACTTGACCCCATGACCTGCCCCTCAATCCACCCAAACCCTTGCCACCCACCACCAATGGTGGTGATATTAGATTATAACATCCTGTTACTGCTCTAACAGGTACACCATAAACCTTGTTATTGTTTTTCTTTTTGTTGAGTGGGTAAGGATTGAGTTTGAATTGTGAGGATACCTATAATGGTGAATTCATAGTTTTTATGGACTTTCACATTTAACAAAGATTTTCTATATAATTCTAGAGTATTACATGCCATGTAACATCAGTACATGTCGTGTAATGGTCCTGAATGCAAGTCATGAACTACTTCACGCCATGATGGGTACACATTATGAGTTGAAATTGTAAACTTTAATGAACTAATGATCAGTTTATAAACTAATAGCATCATGTTTTAATGAAAAATATTTCATGTTTTTATAGTTACAAAACTTAATCATTTCACGATGTTTATTTCTATTAGACATCATATAATACCCCAACTGCATTTTTTTAATCGGTTGTGTGGCTAGAAAATTCCTTTTTTCTCCTCTCCTGTTATTCATTCCTCAACCTAATTCTCTCCCCAGGCATCCTTGAATCCTTACAACATTCCCATACCCATTCCTTTGGCGTTTGATCATCCATTCTCTTGTGGTGTGATTCCCAGTTAAGTACTCTATCACGTATTTTCATGTTTCAATATTTTTATTTTCTTGGGTCTTCAATGGATCATATTGGAATTGATGGACCAATTCCCGGTGGTGTTAGATCTTTATTCTAGGTTGTGTTTCGAGGTCTTCTAGATCTTCATTCTCATTGATGGGTGTCGTTGCGTGTTTTGAGTTTCAGGAAGAGGTAGTTGGTTCTGTCCCGATTATCCAAATTGATTATCCTTGAATTATTTGATTTATTTCAATAGTTTATTTAAATGAAATTTATCAATTTTCCTTTAAATTAAATTGATAAAAATAAGATTCCAATTACTTGGGAAATTTGAAATTGTTTTGGCTTGGAAATTTTGAAAACCCCTAATTTCCTTGAATTGGGGTGTGTTTATAGATTTTGGCCGATTTAAATTGTTGAATTTAAATTATGTATTTTATGGAAATGTCATCAATTACAATATTGAATTTAAGTATAGAAATTAATTTGAAAAAAATGGACTTGGTTTTGAAAGGATTTTAAACTAGTGAAAATGGCTTAAAATTTATTTGATAGAAACCCAATTGTTCTTTCATGTGGAATGTGCATGTTTTTGATTAAAACGAATTTTGGTTTTAAATGGAAAGAAATTGGAATTTTTAAAATGGAAGATGGGGATTTAATTTTATTTTATGAAGTCTTAAAATAAATTTCACATCATGTAAGAGTGCATGCAAGACATTAGTATTTGGTGAGTTATTTGAATATACTCTACGCTATTACAATGTTCTGAAACATAGCTCTGGCGGGTCATATCCCTAATGGGAGGCTGATGAGTCACCTCTATCCAATGGCAGAGAGATGTGAGTTTATTCATTTTTCTTAGATCACTTAGAGAGAGTGGAATCCTATAACAGGTTAATAATATATCACATTTTGTCTAATGACCATGTTTCTCAATTGTTTATTTTTATATGAGATACAAATGTATGTCAATGTTGTAAAACTACATTACATGACTTTACTAGATTTATGTAAACTATTTTATGTAACTATTTTATTTAATCCATTGTTTTTGAAATAATCCATCTCTTTTAAAGTAAATCTTTTAGTTTAAAAGTATTTTCCCATCATTTTTAAACTATATAGCATGTTTTGTTTAAATATTACCTTGAATTCCCAAACTTGTTTTTTTAAATGGAAATCATTTATTGGATATTCTATATTTTAAATCTGTTATGGAATCTTTGGTGGTATCCAAATGGGATTAGGCTCACACCCTACTTTTGCCTTCAGGTGTTTGTAAACATTCTTTTTGCATGTTCAAGAAAGGGGAAAGGATCTATTAGAGGATGATCTAGCTGTTG
The DNA here is from genome assembly GCA_963277665.1 of Viscum album. Lineage (NCBI taxonomy): Eukaryota > Viridiplantae > Streptophyta > Magnoliopsida > Santalales > Viscaceae > Viscum > Viscum album. The sequence goes on from OY728165.1 coordinate 915,536,357, forward strand.
AACCTTGGTCAGGGTGAGTTGTTTCCTTAGGGACATTGGTAAAATTTTACCCATTGGGTACTTTGGTTGTAGTACTTTGAGATTTTTAATCCTTTTTTTATTTTGGTACTTTACTACAAGTGGAGTTCCATTTATAAGAATATTGACTTTCTTATCTTTCTTTTTCTATGTTTTGTGGAAAATTCATTCCCAATTGCATGTTGTATGATGCTTGGTTCTTGTATCTAACCCATGGGGATTGGAAACACCCTTCAGGATATGTTAGGGCTAGGTCAGTTATGAGGTTACCAGGGTACCTGGACAAAGTTGTATCAAATAAAGGTTTTGAGAATTTTTCATAAAGTCAATATGCATTTTTGAAATCTTTTCAGGACATTAGAGGTAGTTGAGATTGAGTTCCTGGCCAGCTCTCACCACAATGAACCTTAATTTTCCAGGGATTGTTAGTGAAGGATGACATATGGATTAGTTCTGATCCTTTCCCTATTTTGACGTGGATGGAGTTGAATCCAAATCTTGTTGTTCGATCTGTTGGGAATAATTTCCTTTGTTTCTTAGTTTTAGTGCAAATATAATATCTCCAATTTTTTGTGTTGATGTTTTGTTATATCATGCCTCTGAGAAGACATGAAAATACGATCTAGGAGGAAGCTACTACTGAACCGCAGTGAGAGAATCCCTTAGTGGACCCAAATCTAGTTGAGGTGATTGAGCACATTGTCCATGGTTTGGTACATGTACAACATTTGGTCCTCATTCAAGCTCCAATTATGGATCATTAGGAGGATATTATTTGACATATTTCTCAAATGTTTCTTTTCCAAAATCCACTAGTTTTCAAAGGGTCCATTAATCCTTAAAATGTGATGGAATGTTTGAGAAAGATAGAACATCTATTTTAATTCATGGAAACACCAGACATGATCAAGGTAAAGTGTGCCACATTAGTGCTGGAAGGACCAAGTAGGAGATGCTGGGACACGATGATGTCAATAGGGAAGCATGGGGTTTTAGAGTGGAAATACTTCAAGGATCATTTCATAGACCAGTTCTATTGATAGATAAAGGTGTTGTCCAAGGGTGTAGAGTTTTTCATTATTGACCAGGCTGACAGAACTATGACTAAGTAATAAAATAACTTTACTGAGCTAGTGTAGTTTTTGATTGAGATTATGTTTAACGAGAGGATGAAGGATTGATGGTTTGAGTTGGGACTTTGGTCAGAAATATATACTCAGGTTTTATTTCTAAAATATAAAACTTATGCTAATGTCCTAGATAGGGTAATGATGGTTGAGATGGGCCTAGCTAGAAATTCAAGATTATTAGAAGTTTCTTTTTCTCCCAGTGGCAGTGATGGTTCTATCAAAGTGAAATAGAAGAGTAATGATTCTCATAGAAGTTATTGATGGAAGAGTTACTCCAGACGTCCTACTACACTAGGATTAAGTTCTTTAAATTTCTACCAGTGTGTAAATATAGTACATTATAATGGTGTTTGCACCGAGACACCCAAGTACTATATATCATGCATACATTTAGGGAACTTACAATGATTTTTCCTTCATTTCATTGCTCCATATAGTGGAACGTGATCATTATATCCTCCTAAAACTGTGGGGCAACCAGATTCATCAAATAAAAAAGGGTTCCATCCATAGGCATCTAGAATGAAGTGTCTATACACAGTGTAAGATTCTATTGAGGAATTATACATGGGTCCAAAAACTGTGAGAGTTACCATTACTACAACAGCATCATTAGTGACTTCTCTATTTGATACTGGTGCATATCATTCATTTATTTCAACCCTTATTGTGAATCTTCTTAATCATTATATAGAGATAAAATATTGTGAAATGGATACTAATATACCCCTTGGTATGATGAGAGAGTAGGGTCTTCAGTGTCTATCTTGTGTCATCTCTCTTTTATATGTTGAGCTAGCTTGGAGTTTTCTGGTTCTTGACATGAAATATTTTGATGTCATATTAAGGATGGATTAGCTAATTACTAATAAATACCATATTTATTGTTATCTTACATGGGTATACAATACTACACATAGTGGTGCATCACTTTTATCTTAAGGAGATTGCGACCAGAGGTCAAGTATAGATGGGCCTTCTTATCCAGAGTTGAGGAAAACGATATCAGTTTTTTCTTTTAATCTAGAGTGGTAATCATTGATCAATGATCTCCCTCCAATCATAATTGAGTTTCCCCACATGATTCTTTTATATTTATCTGGTCTAGCATCAATAAAGGTATGTTTAATTCTCCATTAACTTAATTCCATGTACTAATCCAGTTCAAATTCCCTCATACCACATGGCACTAGTGGAACTGAAGGAGCTGAAGATCTAGTTGGATGAGATTCTCGAGAAAGGATTTATAGGCCTGAGTGTGTCACCTTGGGTGGAATCGATTCTCTTTTTTAAGTAGGATAATATATATATTAATATATGTGTTTATTATCATAAAATCAATTGATTCATGATAGAGAACAAGTATCCATTTTGACAGATTGATGATATATTTGATTAGCTGAAAGGTTCAAAGTGGTTTTCAAAGAACAATCTTTAGTATAGTTACCATCAGTTAAGGATTAATGAATCCAAATTTTAGAAAGCCTCCATTCAGAGCAGGTAAAACCATTATGAGAACCTTTTTATTCACTTTGGTCTTAAAAATTATCCTGCAGTTTTCATGTAATTAATGAAAATGATCTTCTATAATTATCATGGTACATTTTTGGTGGACTTTGTGGAAGAAATCATTGTTTAATCTAAATTCGAGAAAGAACATGTGAATCATATGAGAATAGTTCTGAGTCTATTGAGAAGCCACCAACTCTATTCCAAGATTTTAATGCGTAATTTATAGATTCACGGAGTGATATTCATGGGACATCGGGTGTATGATAAGGGTATATCAGTTGATCCTTAAAGAATGAAGGTTCTTATGACTTTAGAGAAACCACAAAATGACTATATGATTTGGAGATTCTTGGGAATAGTTGGATATTACCGTAGGTTTTAGAAGGAAATATCAAAATTGGTTTCTTTAATGACTACTCTAACTCAGAAGGGGGTGAAGTTTTTTTGGGATTATAAATGTCATAATAATTTTATGGATCTGAAACATCTTTAGACTATGACACCGATGTTTACTCTTCCAAAGGATGGGAATGGCTATGTGGTATGTTTCTATGTATCGGGTTTCATCATGGGATGTGTTATTATGTAGGGAGACCATGTAGAATCTTATGGATCTCACCATCTTAGGAAACATAAGAATAATTACCATACCCATGACCATAAATGTGACGTTGTAATGCATGTTCTTAAGATTTGATGACATTATATTTATGTTGAAAGGTTAACCATGTTTTTAACCACAAAATCATGAGATACTTATTCTATAAAATATATTTTAATCTTCCTGAGAGGTGTTGGGTGGAGTACCAGAAATAATTCTACACTGACATCACCTATACTCCGGGTAAAGGGAATTCCATTATAGATGTGTTAAGTAAGAGAATTACAACCTAGACATCAAAAAAATCTTCAGAAGAGGGTAATTTTATGGATCTATTTTCATAGTTTATATCAGAGTTCAAGAGGAAGGGGATGAAGTTTCTTTAGCCAAAATGCAGTTATCATTCACTCTTATTGAGATGATTCATCAAGATCAATAGCTTAATGATGAATTCTGTAGCATTAGGAACTCTCTTTATAGTGGGTAGACGGTCTCCAAATAGTCATTCTCTAAATAGGTTGTTCTATTCTATTAGAATTTCTTCATTGTTCCTTTAGTGGAAGGGAAGAATGTGATGGTGGATTGTCATAATTCCCCATTTGAAGTTCACCCAGGAACCAAAAAAAGATATATGATGTGTGGAAATAGTTCTGCTGGCTAGGGATGAGGTGATAAATTGCTGAGTTTGTCTCTAATTGATATAAATGCCTGCAGGTTAAGGATGAGCACAAGAAACCTTCAAGTTTACACATTCTAGTTCTTGTCCCCACATGGGAGTGGGTTGAAATAGATATGGATTTTTTTACTGGGTTTCCCCATACCCAGAGAATGAAGAATTTGATATGGGTTTTGATCAATAAACATACCATGTTATCTCACTTTATACCGACTCATGATACAACCAATGTTCAATATTTTGGAAATCTCTATGTAAAAGAGATTGTTCCTTTTCACAGATTTCCATATGCTATATTCTCTAGTAGGGATCATCGGTTCTGGAGATGTCTTTAGGAGGCACTAGGATCTAACGTTCAATTGAGCATGGCCTACCATCTGTAATCAGATAAACAGATAGAGAGAACTATACATATTCTTGATGATATGAATCATGCATGTGTTCTCAACTAAAGCGGGGCTTGGGATGATCATTTTGGGTTAGTTCTGTTCTCTAATAACAATAGTTACTATTCTAATACTAGGATAGCTTCTTTTGAGGCCTTGTATTTCCTTCCCCATAAATCTATGTTGTGATAACTCGAGGTTGGTAAAAGCTCCTCAGTTGGACCAGGCTTGGTGCATGAGACAACAACTAAGATTCAACTGATTGATCAGATAATGTAGACATCACAGACTAATATAAGTCTTATTATGTTCAAAACTATAGACCATTGGAGTTTTCAGTTTGTGATTAGGTGGTCATGAAAATTTCACCCTAGTTGGGTCATCAACGGCATGTGAGGCAAGGGAAGCTTGCTCTTCATTTTGTGGGACCTTTGGGGTTATTGAACAGGTAAGGAATGTTTCTTACCATTTATCACATACACTAAAACTAAAATTAATACATAATTTATTCCATGTATCACAACTAAAAAAGTATTTATCTCATCCATTTCATGTTTTGTGCTGGTGTAATCTTAAGATTGAACCTAATTTATCTTTGACTAAGCGGCCAATATGAGTAGTTGATTCTGATACCAAGGTACTTCATAGGATGATGATACATTTGGTTCGTCTTCTATGGCTGAATGGTTTTGATAATCAATATTTATGGGAATGTGAGGCACTGATGAGAGAGTAGTGACCTTATCTTTTTTTCTTGGATATTTATTCATAGGCTCTTTGGGGACATAAAGTTCTTATGTTGGGTAGGTTATAATAACTCACTACCACTCTAATAGGTATACCTTAATCCTTGTCATGATTTTCTTTTTTCTTGAGTGGGTAAGGGTTGAGTTTGAATTAGGAGGATACCTATAAGGATGATGTCAGAGGTTTTCATGACTTTCAATTTTAACAGAACATTTTTTTCAGATATCCAGAGCATTACACGCTATGTAACAACACTACACATCATGTAACGGTCCTATATGAAAGTTGTGATATACATCACACTATTATGGGGACACATTTTGAGTTTTCATTACACATCTTGATGAATTAATTATTGGTTTTTAAACATGGAGCATTGGGTGTTAATGAAAAATGCTTTGTGTTTTGACAGTTACAAAACTTAAGAATTTCATGATGTGTATTGGTATTACATGTCGTGTAATACCCCAACTACATTTTAAAAAAAATGTAGTGTAGTTGGATAATACCTTTTGGACCCTCTCTAGTTCTTTCTCTCTTGACCTAAGGCTCTCCCATGGTGAATTTTAAGCCTTCCAACATTCAGAAATCCATTCCTTTGGTCTTCAGTTATCATTTCACATATGGTATGATTCCTGGGTAAGTGATCTCTCTCATTATTCAAGTTTCTCTCTTTCTCCTCTCTTTGGTGTTCAATGGATCAAATTGAAATTGGTAGATCTATTTCCTATGGTGTTGGATCTTGGTTCAAGGTTTTTCTTCAAGGTCTTCTACACTTCTTTCCCATTGATAGGTTCCACTGTGAGATTTGAGTTTAGGTAAGATTTAGGTGGTTCCGTATCGATTATCCAAATTAATTATCCTTGTATTTATTTATTTATTTCAAATGTTCAATTAAATTCAATTATATACATTTTATTTCAATTAAATTGATAAAAACACGATTCTTTGTCAAAGTGTGGGCCGAGCCTGATAAAAATTTTACATTCTACTGATAAATGAATATTTTGGGCGTGGTAGCATTGGAATCACAAGCGAGGGAAGGTTGAAGCCGAGTGACTTTACCCGGGTCACCGCGCGACCTCGCCCAGTTCTCCGCAGGAGCTGCCTAACATTTAGGGAAAATAAATAAAGTTAAATGAAAATAAATGAAGTTAAAATTTACAGATTTTTTTCAAAAAAATGGTAATTATTATTATTATTATTATTATTATTATCTTCATTAATATTTTAATTAGGTTATAATTTTTAATTAATTTATGATAATAATAAATTTTTTAATATGTTGTCAATAATAATAATATTTTTATTATTATTAATATTTTTAGGTTCCATTTAATTTTTATTTTCATTCTTTATTTTCTGCCTTTTTTCACTCTGTTTTTCTTCTCTTTTTTTCTTCTCTCTTTTATTTTTCTTTTCTATCCTCTCTCCTTCCTCCCCCTCTCTCCCGTCGCACCCCTATGCACCGTAATACCCCTAATACCTACAGACTTCCTCCTTCACTACGCCTCCTACCCGACTTTCTTGGGTCTCCCAAACCCTCCTCAGCCATCCCTTGCTCCCCCCGTATTGTGCCCTCTATTCTCCCCTCTACTTACCTCACACTGCATGCCTTCCCCTCTCCCTGAATTCCACTACCCTATCTCCCTATGATCTTCAAGTTAACATCTCCACTTTCTTTCTCCATCTGGTGGTGTGCCAAAATGCTGCTCGTTCTCCATTCGGCAATGCGCTAAACCACCACCCATATTCCGTCCGGCGACACCCCACACCACCGGCACACCCAGCCTCTTATCCCCCCTCCTGAAGACCTCATATCATGCGCCTCCCATACACAATGCCCCCCGGTGAACAAATCTCCTCCCTGAAATCAGTCTATCCCACCCTCACCCAGGCATGCCCTTTCCCGGTGTCCTCCTCTTCTGGCAAGTCCAGCCAACACCTCCCACACCTTGGGTGACCTCTTTTAAGCCCTGGACAACCTCTTGCTGCCTCACCAATGGTGTGTATTCCCTTGTCTAGTTGTTTCTTCGATTTTGGGGGTGGGAGTCCATGTTATTTGTTTTTATATTTTTATGTCATTGGTTAGAATTCATGAGTTTGTGTTCATGCTAGGTTCGTTGTGGTGAAAACGGCGCACGATTGAGGTTTCGTGCTAGAATTTGAAGATTTCAAACCAAATTTTCTGGTTTTTGATGTCGAGGTAGGTGGTTTCACATTTATAAAATATTTAATGAATTAATTTCCTTGATTAGTTAATTTATAATGTTCTTTGATTAATTATTTTGTGTGTTGATTGTATTTTCATGAATGTTTCCATGTGTTAGATTGGTTTGGTGGTGTGGTCAGGTGGTATGGGTGAGTTCCTTGGTTGAAAACATTTATTTAGTCAATCGTTAGTGTTTAATAATATGTTCAATTAGTTCTTCATTTGTGAAAGTGAAGTTAGTCATCCTTTCAACATAGTGTTACATGTTCTTGGTTATATGTGAAGGTGTAGTGTGGGATGAGTATGTTGTTGTTGTGAAATCACACATTGAAATATATACTAGTGTTTTATAAATTTTCTATTTGTTTTGTGAAAATGTGTAATGTGTGAGGTTTATGTTCGGGTGTAGTGTTCATATGTGTCTTGTCCAAAAAGAGGGATCTAGTGTTCCTTTGGTGTTTAAAGTCATGTTTCATATTCTGAAATTTCTTAATAAAATTTCTAGTGTTTTATTTAATCAGAGAAAATTATATTTTAATTGTGCGGCTGGGTTGGTTTTGTGTGTTAATCCTTTTTATGACCCTTTTTAAATAAATTGTTTACAAAAATTTAATATGTTTTAATAAATAATTATTAATGGTGAAAAAATGGTTTTAGTTGAGTTGTGTAATGTTTTTTTATGTGAAGAATATTTATAATGATTTTTGTGTGTGTGAAAGTGTGGCGTTGGGTTTAGGTAACACACTGTTTATTTTTTTCATTCGATTTTGACATGAAATGTGAAATTAGAATATGTTGAGCAAAAAAAGGGGAATCATTGGTACTAGGTGGGAAGACTAGATCTAGCGTGCTAGTGATATATAAGCGGATCTATCCCAGTTTCACTTGGCTAGTTTGATTATTACAACAATAACTAAAATTTGGATGATGATTGGAGACCACATGGATATTGATGTGTTGCCAAAGTAGTGGCTCATGCAAGAGAATGTATATTTTTTCTGATTCCTATACTACAGTTCACCGAGACACAATGTTCTAGAGTCCAATTCATTTGATAGTACCTATTGGGCCTATCCCATTTTTGGCGCCCCTAGACTAATTTACACACACTGTTGGCATACAGTGTAACATTTTTGTTTTCTTAAAGGTTTGGGTTTCTTAAAGGCACTGGTGTTTTTTATTTAAGATGTCACTATGAAAAATGTTTTCTTTATAGAAAATGTTTTTAAGCCATTCAAGATCTAGTGTACTTTTATTCATTAATCCTGTGTATGTATTTTTCATTTAATGTTTATAAGTTTAACCTTTTTATTAGGTGACGTCCTACTGGGCCTTTGTCTCACACCCTACATACACCATTGGGTCTATGTAGATCTTTTTCTTTGTGTATTCTAGGTTGGGGAGTCATGATTAGTGATGGTGGTTTGGGTTATCGATGTTCTTCCCGTACAGGTCTGATGATGGTTGTTTAAGGAGGTGACTCCTCATGTTGCATGAATGTGTGAATAGATTTGGTAGTTTTCTTTTCATGGAAGTCTTCTTGGAGACATGGGTTGAATTGTAAACTTTATGTTTGGTCCAATGTTAAAGTTTTTTTTGGTTTTGTTTTCCGGCATTTGTTTATTTATATTGTTATTTTTTTTACTGTTTCTTATTTCAAGTAAATTGTTCTCACATGTTACTCTTGACACTCGAGCACTTGTGCCATCTTCTGGGGATCAGGAATTCCCTAGGGGCCATGTCGCATACCGGGTCGGGTGCTGGGTCGGATGGCCACCCCACCAGGATCGTGACAAAATGGTATCAGAGCAGGTTGTTCTCTTGGGTAATGTTCTTTTAGGATTGATTCATGGTAGGAATAAGTTTAGGGTTTTGGAAATCTATGTTCTAGCAACGAGTAAGGTGGCTGGCCAGCACACCTCGTGGCAGAACTCGAGTTACCCGGATATGTTGATGTTTGTCTGAGTCATTAGTCCATCTGATTAATCTTGTTTAGGGAAAATGAAAAGTGAGTAGGGTTAGTGGTCCCAGTGATCTCATAGGGTCTGGAAATACATGTGGAGATGATTATATTGTCCTAGAATACTTTATGTGGTAATCGTGTGATTGTCATATGGCTGCCAACCATATGTCCCAATCACCCATTGGGACTAGTATCCTCTTCCATCGTTCCTCGACTATATGTTTTGAATTCATGGAAATATGGTTTTTATGTAAAAACTATTTGGTATTTTAATAGTCTGTGGTTGTGTGGTATGTCCTTGTGTTTTGGAAATGTTGGATGTGATTTGTTTTGAGCTGAGGATATTTTTTTTTATTTGTGTTTTGATTTTGAATTCTTATTGGTAAGTTGGTGTGAAGGCATGTAGTTAATTGGTTCTTTTGAAGTGTGCTTTAGGAATCCCTTGTTATGGTTTGCCCTTCACATTTAGTTTCTTCTTGCGGTATGTTTTGGCCATTGGACCAGTTTTACTGGGTCCATGGTTTTCTTTATTAACAAGTTTATGCCCCAAAAAGCGTTAAGCTGCAATTGAAGTGCAACAACATGAAATTCACCGTTGGCCAGTCCTAGAGTTGATAAAAGCTAGGGATCTCCCTTTTTATTGATAGTGCTAAGTTTTAAATTCATCCTTTTTGGTCAAGAAGATCCTCTTGTAGCGGGATGACAGATGAAAGGGAGTTTAAGGGAGTTTTGGTCTCTTTGAGTTGTCTAACTCGTCAGGTATGATGTTTGACATCGTTCTATTTGAAGGTCCCCTAGAAATAGTGAAAGGAATTATAGTGGGGAAGGGTGAAGGCAATTCAGATTTATCGGTGCTGATTGATGATTTGAAAGGCTCATAGTGCTTTCATCTGTCGCAAGGGTCATGTTTGGTGATTCCTTGCAGTGTGAGTTCTCTTTGAAGTGAAAAGGTGGATTTCACAGAACCCTTCGAGAATCCCTGTTTTCATGGGAGTGTGTCCTCCTTTTGGGGAGTTCTAATTATTTTGTTCAGAATGTAGTGTTTGTCGTGTGTCTTTCCTTATTATGTTTCTTGGAAAAGTGAAGAGGTGATTTATGTGCATCATCTAATCCCCTATTTTGGTGGATGTGCCACGAGCGAGTAGTTGGATGTCGTGGTGTGTTGTGTTTGTTGGTGTTCTCTCGATTGTAGTGTGGTTGCATGTAGAACCCAAAGGAGAAGCTTAGTTCTGGAATTTTCAATTCCTAATTAAAGGGAAGGAGATACTTCAAACATCATGGCTCTATCCATAGGCCTCCGAGTGAAGTTTGTGTGTGGTCAGGAACCTGAGAGTGTTATGGACCCCAACCTTATTTTTGTCATCTATGTTAGAGTTGAAGGCAGTTTGAATCATTTCCTATAGATATTCAATGTTTAATGACCCATTTGGGTGAGTGTGGTTTCCTTTGGATATAGAGAGGTGCGGTTGTCTCATTACCTTAAAGTCATAGGGGTTGCATCTCATTAGATGAAATTTCTTTTAACCATCCTTATGGGGTATGTTTGGGTGAATTGGTCTCAAATTTGAATAGTACTCATCTAAGGAAGTGGAGATGCTGGTTTCTCTTGGGTCTTCATTTTGACTCCCTAGTAGTTGGGCCCCTCCCTCCCCGCCCCTTGTGGTGGGGGTGTTTGGTCACCGTCGAGAATTTTCAAAGTTTTGTACCTTCTGTCAATTCTAATGGTGGGAAGACCTATGATGGGTCTTGCGCAAATTTATTTACAAAGAATTAGTGTTAGCCTTTTTCATAATGGTGGGAAGTCCTCTCGGGCCTCCTCATGTCAGTTTTCTTGTCTCATCTTGGGAATAGGTATGTTTCTAATGGTGGGGAGCCGCTTCGGGATTTCCCATGTTGGACTTTTTAGTTCTGTTCCTAGAGATGACTTGGTGCTTGGTGATAAGAGTATTCCTTGGACGTGGTTGGTATTGTTTATTTGTTCCATTCAAATGATAGGTTTTTCATTCAATGGTTTCTGTTGGTCTACACTTGGAGGTCGGTATTATAGTTCTAGTTCTCTATCTTTTTTGTTATGCACTTTGGGTTTTTAGTTGAATTGTAGACTTTAAACTTGTTTATAGTTTAACGGCGTGTTTGGTTGTCTATTTCCAGTTTCATTTTGTTTATCTTGCTAGTTGTTTTTATATCTTTTATTTTGATTAAATCATTCCCATGTAATGTTTTGATACTTGGAAACTTGTGCAGCTAGTGGGGATCATGAAAGACCTTCTCTCCTTGTTGCAGACTGATTCGGGCGCCAGGTCGGATGTCGACCCGGTCTGGTTCGTGACAGACCCCAAATTCTATTGAACTGTGGTGTGTTTATGGAAATTGTATGATTTAAATTGTTGAATTTAAATTGTGGATTTGATAAATATGTTTTCAATTAAATAATTGAATGTAATTATGTAAATGAATTATGGTTTTTAATGGATTTAGAACATGTGAAAATGGATTTGAAATGATTTGATAAAAACGTAGTAGTTTTATGTTGTGGAAAGGGCTTGTTTCTGAATAAAAACCATTTTTGTTTTAAATGGAATGAAATTAGAATTTTTGAAATGGAATAACGTGATTTTATTGTATTTTAACTAGTCTTAAAATAAATTTAGCATCATACAAGAGCGTATGAAAGTCGTAGGTAGTTGGTGTGTTATTTGAATACACTCTACGCTATTACAATGTTCTAAAACATACCTACGATGTGTCACATCTCTGATGGGAGGATGAAGAATCACTTATGGCCAGTGTGAAGGGGACATGAGTATACTCATTTTGGTGAGATAACTTAGTGAGTGTGAAATCCTATACCTAGTTAGTAAAATCGCACCTTTTAGCCAATGACAATGTTTTTCACTTGTTTTTTATATGAGATATCAATGTATTCCAATGTTGTAAAATGACTTTACATTCCTTTTTTGGATTTATATAAACTTTTTAATTTAATTATTTTATTTACCCAATTTATTTTGAAATATTCCATCTCTTGTAAAGTAAATTCTATGCTTTAAAAGTATTTTTCCAATATTTTAAAACTGTATAGAATGTTTTGTTTAAATATTCTCTTGAATTACCAAACCTATTTATTTTGAAAGTTGAATGATTTTATTTGGATAATATATATTTAGTATCTGCTATGGATTCTTTAGTGGTAACCTACTTGGCATAGGCTAATACCCCACTTCTTCCTTCTGTTGTTTGTATAAATTTTAATTCTAGGTTCGAGCAAGGAGAAATGATCTCTTAGAGTAGGATCCATCTACCGAACCATGGTCATGGTGAGTTGTGTCCTTAGAGACCTTGGGCTATTTTTTTCCATTGGGTACTTTGTTTTTAGTACATTTTGGTTTTTATTCCATGTTGTATTGTAGTACATTAATCCTTGTGTTGTTTTTTTTATATGAATATTGACTAGCTTGTCTTACTTTCACTATGTTTTTTTGGGAAATTCGTTCCCACTTATATGTTATACGATGCTAGGTTCTAGTCACAAACCGATGGGGATTGATAACTCCCTTCATGATCTGTTAGTGGTGGATCGGTTGTTGGTTTACCATGGTACCCAGGCTGGTTTGTGATAAGATTCTTCTTCATAGAACATACAATAAAAACCATCAAAAACATTTTAGTTTACCAATTAATCCAAAAAAAAAAAGATATTTTACAGAATCCAAGATTGATTTATTTTCCATGGTATTTTCAAGCATCAATTTTTTCCCTTGAGAAAAAAATTCATGTAACATACCTAAATATTTAATGGATTTAGTCTCTTCAATGTGGGAAAGTTCTATAATTTAATATTTTTTTAATGAGTGCCTCATGGATTCCAAAATTTTTATGTGGATTATATTATTTTCAAAGTCAATAGTAAGGTTTATTTCAGGCACCTCAATGATATATTTTTTGCTTTATTCGAGTAAGGTATTACCAAAATTATGGGAGAGTGGGATGGTTCTCTATCTTCTTCCTTGGTAAATATATAACGTTCAGTTCCAAAGATCATACATTTAACTCTAACTAGAAATGTTTTTAAATATCTTGCAAGAGATACAATTGATCTATTTAAAAGTTATACCAAAACTCTTATTGGGTTCAATTTTTTACAACTAAAAGTAATTGAAAAAAATGATTGAGAGTTAAATGTATGATCTTCATAACTAAGGTATTACCAAGATATTGGAATTTTGTGGGATATTTTGCTGAGATTAAATCTAACACACCTCCTCCTAGGTTAGTACTCTCATTCCATTAATGCCTCATTATTTTGTGAAAATATCCTTGAGTAAATTAATATTCTTGTGGATTTGTTTGGGAACTTCCCAAAAAGGAATATTAATCTAATCATTCTTTAATATTTGAATAATTCCTCTTTGATGTTCTTCATATTGTGTTATTATCATGGGGAATAGATGTGGACAGTATTTCTTATGTTTTTTCAATATATCATTGTTTATTATTTCTTTCTCCTTAGACCTACCTTATATTTATCTTCATTCTTTTATTATTCTATGAAATGATTTTCAAGAATATTTCTATAACATCATTGATTTCCATCTTCATATTCCTCATTTTTGGTATTCTTGGGTTCATGTTAAGGTACATATAATGGTGGAAATTAATTTACATTTTGGGTTTCCTCATACTCACTTTTACCTTAGGATTAAGGACTAGTTGGGATAAAAAGTACCCTATGTTTTTATATTTATTTTTATTAAGCTACAGAGTTTATTTTTTAGTTCTTTTAGTACATGACTTCATTTCTGAACTCTGTCACTTTAAGTCCTTATTTTGACAATTAATATGGTTGTGCCTTAGTTGAAGTTAAATAAAATGGATTTTTATTTGGAAAGTAGGGTGTTATTGGTAAGTAAGTTGGGTGAAAGACTATTTGAGTTATTTTTGGAAAAGTGGCGAGTGTTGGTATTGTTGGTTTTACTACTAAAATTGGGGATGTTTTTTGAATTAGTTTTGAAAAGGTAGTCTGGGATTGTTTTCTAATATCTAAATCAATATTTGAATTTGGTGTTCTCTCTCAATCACCCATCAGGCTGTTAAAATTTCTTTAGATGAATGTATTTTGAGCAGTTCTCAGTTCCTTGAACCACAGCATACCGAACAGTAAAATTATTATGGAATGAACGTGGAACACATAAATTGGCTGGTTCTCATTGTCCACCAGTTGGTTTCAAATCTGTTTTTCTCACATGGATGGTTATCAAATAAATATTGATTTTTAGAAATAGATATGATTAAAAATTTATTACATCATGTATGTCTCCTGTGCTTATACCTCTTATGACAAACTATTGTGAGTTTTGTGTTATCTTCTTAATCAGTCAATTTGACTCAACTAGTGATTTATCTCTAAAGGATCCTCTATATTATGTATCTAAAAATTAATATCATTTTCTAGTAATCCTTGATTAAATAAAACAATTATGTGATGATCATATATATATTGATGTTGAAAATTTGAATATATCTTTTTGAACCACATTCAGTACTCATAGAGTGTATATACATATTCTCTCTAATGGAATAAACTCCTTCATGATGACTACACTTATAGAGAGAGGGAATCATATTAGAGTAAAACATGATTTTTTTCATAAAGATCATATAATTCACCTAGTTATAGGTTTTAGAACCATCATTTGAAAACTCCTTCAAGTGAGAAGTGGAATTATATCAACTTGACATGTTAATCTACCATTAATCTTGGTTTTAGAGTGGAGAAGAGAAATGTGAATCAATTATTATGTATATTTTTTCTTCACCTTCATTGATAAATAATATCAGAATTAATTGAATCTATATATTTTTTCACTGAAAATAATCCTGATGGGAAGACATATATAGCATACTTTTTTTGATTAATGAATTATGATTCACATAGGCGTCTCAGGGCTAATTTTGATTTGTTTCCTTAATGGTAGGCTCAAGATAAACATAGGATGTTTCACTCGAATATTTCATTTAATTTTATTTAAATTTTACTGAAAGTTTAATTTTCTAAGTCTAGTAAGAAGGTTTCTTTTAATTTCAGGATCTAAAGGGTTTGGATTTTCATTAGAGATCCTAGTCATACAATTGTAAATGATATATTATTAGAACCTCACCTTAAAAAAACTATGTTTTAATACAATACCCTTTTATTGGGTGTGTAAAATTAATTATTTTCCTAAATTAAATATAATAGTAGTGGTAAATATAGGGTTTTCTCTAGAGAGGAGTGATGAAAAAGCATTTTTCACTAAAGAAAGAAATGTTTTTATAACTATTTAGATCTGAAAAATATAAATAAAAGAAATTAAATGATGAGATTTAAAATAATAATGATTAAAGGGTAATTGGTTGTGGTTTTTCATACTAATGGTATTCCTATTCTAGTCCCAAAATTATTGGCTCATATTCTTATTATCAAGTTATTGGGAAACATCTCAACTATTCTGCTTCTCACCCTTGGTCAATTGATGTTATTGAGAATTAACTTTAAAAAAACATTTTCATCATATATCCTCCTTCATATGTGTGTAACTGATACAACATAACAATTTTAGATTACTCAGGGTATACCTAACCAAGTCATGTGCCTCCTAATAAATCCATTGGTAACTAATGCACTTTACAAACATTTTATGAAATACTAATCACTTCACCACATATATCCACTGTATATAGCCTAAAACTAAGTTGGAGTAGATTATTAATCCTTAAAAAAGGTAAGAAACAATAAAAATAGTAAAATACAACACAAAATCATTCTATATTAAGACATGTTATTTGATATCTAAACTGGTTAATAATAAATAGAGAGTTTTATTCATTAAAGTGTGAATACTTATGTATTATTAAAGGAAACCCATACATTTAATAACCACAATATAATCGATCCCTTTATTGTAAGTTTATAAAAGAAAAATGGATAGTAATAAAGAATTACAAAACTAAAGAAAAGGGAAAATAAAACTATTATTGAAAGAAACAATAACAATAGTCTCTAACATATACTTGTAACATAGAAATCCCTCCCTATCTATATTTATAATTTTTCCTTGTGTCCTACTTTTAGATCCTTATTTTCCATCTTCTTCGACAACGGTCAAATATTTGAGATCCTTTATTATTGTTTTTTCATAAGGTTTTCTTCTTTCTTTAATCTTTAAATCTCTATGTGATCCCCCATTCTAGAGAATACAAATAATAATTTCCATGTTCTTGATTTTAATATTTTTTATATTATGGTACTTGTGGTATCATATGATTGGTTTTATGAGTGTTGAAGGGTTATTCCAAATATTCTACATGAATATCATATTTGATCATGATTTGAAGTTCAATGTAGCTATATTTTCAAATTTATTCTCCTTCTAAAAAATTCATCAATTTTTTAAATTAGAATATTATACATGACTAATATTCCAATACATAGATAAAATTTCTTACATGTAGATAAAATTTAATATTCATTGATATAATTTCTTATGCACTACCAAAAGTCTTATATATAGATGAAATATCTTATATACTTTTGAAATATCATATTCCATACAACAATATCCTTTGAATTTTTATGGCACACTCAAATATCATATAACCTCCTAAAATTTCTAACACATAGGATAATTTTTATACATAAAACCCACAAACCTTATATTACAAACAAATTTATTAGGAAGGTGTCATCATTATTTTTTTATCTATTTTTTCATGTCTCAAGGAAAAACCTTCTATAATTTATTTAAATAGATTCCAAATTTCATCAAATCACTTGTGGGGATTCAAGGTTATTTCAAATGAACTGGGATATTATAAAATTTTGAAGGAAGAGTATTAAAATAAGTCATACATCCTGACAATAATATGATAAACAATAATCAATATAAATTCATTCCCAAAATTAAGTATGTTTAATAAATAAAAAATAAGTCTATTTCAAACAATATTCACACTATTAAATGATTTGATACATTAATTAAAATCTCGCAAAAAATAAAAATTTAAATAAATTTATTGGAATAAAATGAATTGAACATGAATAAAATATTATAAAATCATGGACTATGTTAGTTTAATTTTCCTTCCCACCTTTCACATGGCTAGCAGGGATACCATCCAATACTAGGGGGGTCTTGCTATCTCCCCAACCCCTTTGTATAGTTTTGAAGTCATTTATGCAATGGTTTCCTCTATGCTATTATGATCACCAGTTTAGTCATCCTCAATCACTATGTGTTTCCTCATTACTGCTGATGATTGAGCCCATGCTAGATCCTCTTCACGCCAATGTCACATATTCACAGTAGGTGGATACCTTTTCACTTTCAAACCCTCTACCAATCCACTAATATTATCCCTACCACATAAATGGTCCACTACTTGGAACTTTTCACCAACACTCATCACTACCTCTGGACACAGCTTAGGCTAGCATCAATTCATCAATATATGAGAATAAGCGGGCAAGGGATTCATAAAAAAGGTTATAGAAGAGGGTGGGGAAATAGTTCACACCCATAGTTCCTCTCAAATCTATAAAACCCCCAAAAAACATAAGGATTAATATTATTCTACATTATTGATTCTATGTTATGGGTATTATGAATCCAAGATTGGGGATTCGATAAATCGTAATGATAGTTGGAGAAAATTTTACAAAGAATTCACCATGATTCAATATTAAAGAAAAAAGGTTTAAATTCATAAATTTAGCACGAGATTCATGAATAATGGGGAAATATTAAATAATAAATCCATACCTCACATTTTTATTTCTTGTTGATAAAGAGTTTGTTCATGTCAGTAGTCTTTGGAGATTTTGATGAAGACTCCAATGTTCTATGAATCCTCATGAATTCCCTTGGAATCCTCATCTACCCCCTCAGTAATTCTTGGATTTATGTTGTATTACCATATATTTAGATTAAAATAGGTTCAATTAGTGTGTTTTAGGTTATATAGGTCTAGATAAAGAGAAATTAATTTATTAATTAATCATTGAATTCAATTAATTTAACCGATTAATCCATTCACGATGATCGATCCGGAAGATCTCAGTGTGAATGAAGTTAAAAACTCTCATAGGGGATAAATTTCATTCCAAATGAAATTGTTGTCTCATATTCCCTATAAATATCTCCAATTTGATAAAAAATGATCATTTCCATTAATATTCATGTATATGATAAAAAAGATATATTATTTAAAATACATTACAATCATGCCTCCTCAATACCTACTATATCGTACAGGCTCAAAAACCCATCCAAAAAATACCATTATAAATATTTTAAGGATTATATGACAATAATATAGGCCTCTACACATGTGATTATTTGATAGTATTGAAGTAGGTAAACATAGGTATGGATCCTCCTTGTATTAGAAGTTATTTTTGAATATTTTTATACTTGTTTTCCATGATTTATGAAGCATGATATACTAATTTATCAACTAATTTAATTAAACCTATACTGCTAATAAATTCTATCGGATTGATGAAAGGATAGTATGGGTTAAATGATGTCTTCCTATTTCATATGATATACTCACACCCTATACATATCCTTATGGGATTCATGATATTTATTTTATACGTGATCAATTTAAGGTTTATGCACTCGAGCAAGAGAGTTCATAGAATATGGGGTAAAGAGTTAGGGTGGACACTTTTAGAGTTTTTGGTGGATAATCTAGGTGAGGATATTGGAATTATCATTTTATGTTCTATACATGATTTATCTTAAGAACCCCACACCATCACTATAGGCTATAGTCCTAAATAACATTATTTAATTACATGCTTTCATACCTAGTGAGATAAATCAATCCTAATTTACTTATATTTTTCAAATTTATACATAAATATCACAATAATAAAAAAATTAAAACCCAAGGGTTTAGTGACTCTGGAGATCAGCCACTTAAAACTATTATTACAAATTATTTCCTTTTCATCTCCCATATAATTCTCCACATAAGACTCCCATATAAAAAAAGTATACATATAATTTCTTAGGGGAGTAGACAACAAAAGGGGTGAGATCAAATGCTCATAAATTAAAAAATAATCAATAAATCTTAAAGGGGTTATATCTTAAACATATGAGAAAACATGATCGTGGGATAAATATCTAATTAAAAGAAAATTTAATAATAATATTTGTCTATAAGTCAAGATAGAAGGTCATAAAATCTCAAATGAAAAAATATGCACCATGACATAAGAGTGAATAAACATGAGATGATGAGCATAATGAAGGAATAAAACTTATCTTAAATGTGTTTCACACAAAATATAATAAGAAATTAAAATATTATGGATATATCCAATCATAATTATATCCACACTAAATCTTTTTGAGCATATCTAACTACACTTAAACTCATATAAAATCTTTTCAAGAATAACTAACCAAAAATTCACTCTTGTATATTATTTGTGAGAAAACATAACCTGAAAATAACCCACACATAGTCTTTATGTACTTATATAAATATAAATAATCTCTTACATAGTTTTTGTGAGAATAGATAACTACAAGTACACTCAGATGACATCATGTGACCATAACTAAACATAATTATGTCCACACACAAATTCATTACCTCATGGGACAAAAATCATTATAAATTTTTTAGAGGGTGATATAATACTCTAATAATCACATAATAACCGTCCATAAGTAATGTAAAGGAAATAAATCCTCATGTAATTAAAATCAATGAAAAAATGTTCTTCATTACATTTTTAGGTTTCATCACATAAAAATACATCAAGAACTAGATTAGTTGATACCAAAAATTAAATCACAAAAAATGAGTATTTCATAATGTTATTGAGAGAGTGATTCAACAAAGATTACTATAATGGAAATCTATCTATATGAGATACATAGAAAAATGGAATGAAGACAATGAAAGAAATATTTTTTAAAACATTTATTAACATTTTTGTAAAATTATGAAGTTACAAGACACTTTCCAAAAAATTCGAGAACATAACATAAAAATATATTGTAATGAAAAATAATAAAATAAATCCCAAATATGTAGACTTTAACTAAAACCAACTTTAGGTCAAAAAATTTAAAGTGGAAGATAAAATATATGAACAAGAAAAAAATCATTTTTCAATGTTTCAAAACATCTTTATTAATACTCACAATGTAAAAAGGTTAACAAAAAGTCAATTTGAAAATAGATAAATTTAAATTTGAGGATCATAAGAAATAAGAAATATTTTTATCTTAAATTAATAATGGATAACATTGTAAAGAATAAATAATATGGAAATGGGAGGGGAAGAGATTATTAGATATGATATTTATTATTCTTAATAATGTTATACTTTAATGTGAAATAAATTTGTTAAAATGAACTAGGATTTTCATAGATAGATATGACATCCTAATAGATTAATATTCCGTATATTTCACAAATACACACCCAATTACCATAAAGGTTTAGTGTCTTTGGAGACAAATTACACAATGTAACATACCCAACCCAGAGGCCACTAAACAGGTGCCCCGAGCTAGGTTGCCACATGACCTCAGGCGGACCTCCCCGTACACAAGAGGCTATGACTAGTAGAGAGGGTTTAATAGAACATCTGGGGAGACTGTAACCTCTTTATAAAAGTAATATATAGAATATGAAGTGTGAAATAAATTAAACAATTTTAAATAAACAATGAAATTCCATTACTAACCAATTCCCAAAACAAGATACAAATCCACAATGTAATAGTAAATATGTTATATCATTTCATACAATAAAAAGTGTAATGAAAAACCTAAATAACAACAGAATAAGAATCCATAAAACGGGTCCTAACTCCATGTTTGGTTCCCTCATCTTTAACCAAACCATGACCAATCAACCGTCTAGAAAATGGCCATTTACCTTGTCATGACCTGCAAATATGAAATTAGCTCGGGTACCCAATGGTGGTCCAACTAGGGTGTGAGTATAACTCCGTAGGTCACCACCAATGGTTTCCAAAAAATATCTATTTTAAATATCTATTTTATGTATGTACTAATTGAATAACAAGATAAACCTAATATAAACTGGTTGTCATTAGTTAACAATATTCACTTAAACCATTTTCATATATTTTACCATGGGTTAAGAATTTTAATCATTTAGACTAAGATCGATGCTGGTAAAATAATATGAAAAAAAGGATAAGTAAATTACCCTATCAGACTTGGGTGAACATTTCACAAACAATTGCATCACACATACATTGGAACCTTAGTCTAGGCAGTCTCATCAAATGAAACCTTTAGGGGCATAGAGCCTCAGTTCGACTCCCTAACCTGTCCATTCTAATGATGGGGTTTAGAGCCTCAATCCAACCACACCCATGGCCATAGAACCTCAAGTCAATATCCCACATACCTAGAATCCATGTGCACATGATTTTTTATCCATAACACATTTCCCACATAAACTATCATCGTTTAACACATTCATCATTGAAAAAAAATCATTCAACACAAAGCCATCATTATGCAATAGACCGTTTACAAATTCTCATTGACATGACTTAACCTAATTAACTAATTTATCATTTAAATACCTTTTCCAATCATAAAAATTACCATTTTCAATCCATAAATCATTTAAACCATTAAAATTATAAAAAAACACATTATTCAATGTTAAAAACTAAACACCAATACCATTAATTTTGTTCTATAACCCAAGTTAGTTTGTCAAAGCATTAATTAAGGGATCTATGTCAATACAATTTCATCAAACACTTAAAATTTTAATTTCCTTTTTCATGGAGTGGAACAACCCATGGGTGGCCCATAACCTGGTAAAATTCACCTCAACACATCCCACAGGAATCATGAGAGGAACAATTAAACATTTACCCAATCAAAATATTATTTATTCCAAGGAAACCAAATCAAGAAACACAAAAACACTAATTCTCATCCACATAAACATAAATAACCACAAATAATGTGGGATATAACTTATAGACCACCTACCTCAATTCCAAAGGAAAATGATCGCTTAACCCTAGACTTTGATTTGGATATGAAGACCCATCTAGGATCCAACCTATGATCCATTGGAAAAGGAATTTTTAGGGATTTATAAGGTGAATTAAAATTTCACAGGACATAATTTATAAAAATGAGAAAATAAGAGTGTTAGAATCACCCATATCTTCAATTCACAACCAACATTGCTCTAAATGGCTTAGTAACAATGTAGATTAGTACTTGATAAGTCTAGGGTGATTTGGTTTTTTACCAGGGATGCTGGAGGTAGAATAGTGGAAATACTGATATATAACACATAAGGAATGAGTGGAAAAAATCGTAAAAACAAACTTTTAATGGGAAACATGGTTTGACTGCATGGTTAGACAAACTATGGTCCAACCATGTGCTACCCTCTCTATAAGAGGGGGCTCAGATGGACAGTTTCCTTGGAAGCCTGAACAGTATGACAAACCATGTGATTTCTATGTGGGATGGATCTATCCAGGACCACACATTTTTTACAATCCCCATGGATAGTTTATTTAAAACCTAAACCCCTCCACCAAGCATGAAGAGTTTGAGATCATGGTTACTACTAATCATTCCCCAACCATGAATCATGCACTGTATGGCCCTATTGTCACTTATTTTGTGTCTCAAACCCCTAGACCACCACCAAGCCTCCCCATGCACCTGGTAAAATTCACATTAACTAGATGGAATATACTTAATCCAAAATGAAAAAATATACCTCAATGAATTCTAGGATCTTACTACCTCCCCACCTTATAATAAATCATCCCTGATATGAATTCCCAAGCATCATTGATCTTCCAAGGTAAAAAGACCTGGCCACTGGGCCTGCATTTCAATCTACCTCTTGCAAGTTTCTTCTTGGACATTACTAAGCTTTTAGAAAGAAATATCCTAAGGCATTGTCTTTCTCCACATTGTTTTATCACTACAATCCAAAATAAGAACCAGGTGATCCTTAAAAGATGCATCAAACTAAATTTCAAAATCATCAACATAAATTAGATGAGATATGTTAGGGTGATAATTTAAATGCTGTGATGTATGAGAATCTTTGTTCAGGCCACTATACCACTGCGGAGGAGCCATTCAATAATCCACCTGTCTGATCCTCACTATAATCTCAAATGGCCCCATATACCTAGGTGCCAACATACCAGGTTTCCAAATTTGATGGAGACCTAACCTTAGAGAAACCTGAAGGAAAAAAATGATCATCAACCATAAACTCAAGAGATTTATTATTCCAATATGTATACAACTTCTTCCTAATTTGATCTATAGGTAAACATTTGTAAATCAACTGGACCTGTTCTGGAGTCTCCGGGATGAGACTCGGTCCCAAAAACTATAATTCCCTAGCCTTCGTCCAATATAAATGATGATCTATATTGTTTACCATAGATCACCTCAAATAGTTCCATCTAAATCTTTGATTGGTAATAGTTGTTATAGGAAAACTCAACAAGTGAAAAATGATTCTCCCATGATCCTGTAATGTCTAGGAAACATTCCCTCAACATGTCCTCTGGTATCTAAATAGTAAACTTTGATTTCCTGTCTGTCTGTGGGTGTAAAGATGTAATAAAAAACTCCTAGTTACAATGGTATTTCTATAAACTCTACCAAAATAGTGATGTAAACTATAGATGATGATCTTAAATTCTAGTTTGTGGCACCCCATGAAACTTTAATATTTCCCATATGTAAAACTCACCCAACTAATCCATGGTAATGGTCTCATAAATTAGTGAGAAATTTTCCATCATGGTCAATAGATCTATAAATACCCAAATCACATCATTATTCTGAATCATCCTATGGAGACCCACCACATAATCTATAATCACATCATGCATTTTAGATCCCATAATGGGCAATGGATGATTCAAACCACCTGATCATTGATGCTTGGACTTCACCTACTAACAGGTATAACATCACATCATGAAACCTAAAAAGTCCTTTTTCATTCTTGAACACAAATACCATCTATGAATATCATGATATATTTTGGTAAAACTAATATGAATCACCCAATTCATATCACGGAACCCTCATATAAAATATTCCTACATCCATGTCATTATGAACAAACAACCAAGAAAATAAATGATCTCATCATCACCAATAGTCCAAGCAGTAGGTGGTTCCCCACCTTCAAGACTTTCCCCCAAGGTCAAGAAATATGGATCCCCATTCTGCCTTTCCTTGATCTAGATCACATTAATGGTATCAACTTCCAATGAAGAAATGGACATCTATCCTAGCCCATATTATAAATCCAGATGCATCTTAGAAAACAACGCCATCATCTTCTACTCAGAACTGGATTTCTGAACTACCTGATTTTGATTTTTCTGACTTAAAGCATCCCCAACAGTGTCACCTTTTCCAACTGTGTAAAGGAGTTCAAAATTAGAGGACTATATATATTTAACCCATATTCACTTTTGAAGATCCAAATCACACTGTGGGAAGATGTTCTTAAGGATTTTATGATCAGTATACAAAGTAAACATCTTTCCCAACAACTAATATCACCAAATCATTAAGGAATAAAAAACTGTGGCCAATCCAAGGTGATGGGTAGGGTAATTTCTTTCATGATGACTAAACTATCAGGACCGATATGTCACAACCTAATAACTGTGCATCATTATATCCACAAGACCAACATTAGATTCCTAATAAATGTGTACTCATTGACTGGATTAGGTAAAATCAAATTTAGTGCAGTTTCCAGCAATTTCATTAACTGTTTGAAAGCATTCTCACATGATCCACACAATTCAAACTTGATACCCTTCTTGGTTAAACTCCAATGTGGTACATCAAAAGAAGAAAATTCTTTGATGAGCCTTCGATGATAACCCACTAATCCCAAAAAACTTTGTACATAAAAAAACCTTCATGGGATGATCCAAAGATACATAATCATTCACTTTTTTTGGGTCCACCGCCATACCTTTAGTAAAGATCATGTGACTCAATAAATATTCCCTTTCAATCCAGAAATTACATTTTGATATCTTGAAGTATACCCTATTTACTATTATTGTACTCAGGAATGTCAATATGTTTAGCACGATCATCATGAGTCTTGGAGTATACTAAGATAAAATCCACAAAAAAACTACAATATGATCTAGTTAAAGGTGAAATACTTGGTTTATTAGGTCTATAAAAAATTTTGGTGCATTGGTCAAGCCGAAAAGAATCAACACATACTCATATAAACCATACATTGTTTTAAAATTAGTATATGGTCTATCAGAGGGTCTCACCCACATAGGATGATAACATGATGTCCTACCAATATTAGAGAACATAGAGGCACTCCTCAGCTGGTCAGAAGGATCATCGATTCATAGAAGTGGCTATCAGTTCTTAACTTTTATCCAATTATGATTCCTGTAATTGATACAAAACTACAAGGATCTATCAGTATTCTTGGAAAGAACACTATAGATCCCTAAAGTGACAGAATCAGATAGATACACCCCATGTTATCTAGTTCTTCCAATTGAGTTTTATGTTCCTGGAGTTCTACCAGTGCCATTCTATAAGGATGAATAGTGAATTATTCATCTCATGGTAGAAAATATATCATGAACTCCGCAT
The DNA here is from genome assembly GCA_963277665.1 of Viscum album. Classification (NCBI taxonomy): domain Eukaryota; kingdom Viridiplantae; phylum Streptophyta; class Magnoliopsida; order Santalales; family Viscaceae; genus Viscum; species Viscum album. Next base: position 915,562,308 of record OY728165.1, read on the forward strand.
CAATCTTCAGTGTTAGCCCCAAGAATTCTGGACAAAAAACATAATGGAACTGGTCCAGCATAGTTGGAAAGACACACTACTATACTCCCCCATCATCTTGTTTATGGTATGAATCCTAGGCTTTGATTTTAGCCAACTTCCCAGAGAATGGCCTTGCATGGCCTATTCAGATGTCCTATTCTCCATGATAAACATAAGTATTACCTTATAGGGATGTGAATGTTACACTATGATGGTAACAACCACTATGGACTTAGTACAACACCATATATTCCATACAAAAAATCATATATAAAACCAACATCTCAATAACAAACAAGTCCTAAGAAAAAAATACTCACCATCCTCGAGGGAACACTCTATACACTGCCACATATTCTTTTTATCACACTCCAAATGGTGTATCAATTGACATATATACAAAAATATATTCCACCACCTAGACCAAAACACTCACAATATAAAAAGATATAAAGTAATGTGAGGCAACTCTATCAAACAAATAACTATTAAGCATGAGAGATATACAAATCGTACCACAAAATATTGATGACATAGTCTTGAAATCTCCAACAGGACTTAAATACATGAATTGGACCTTCCCATGTACCCAGGGCCCCAACCTAGTTTCATAGTGTTCTACTACCCAACTGATATGGATTCTCTATTCCTGGAGTACCACATATACTACCCCAACCAACATGGATAGTAGAGATCTAACTACCTACTTGATATGGGTTAATTGGCTCCCTTCAAGCATTTTTGTCTAGTCTTGACCATCCCTCACTTCCCATTAGTTGAGGATTTATATAAAACCTCTGTATATTCCATATCATTCATCATGCTTGACACTCAATTGGTGGTAAGGGGAACTAACCATGCATGTGTCCCGACATACTACACTGATAGTAGAAGAATTTATCACTACCCTAAGATGATGGTTCACTTTTATAACTACATTTTCAACTATTTCCCAGGTGAAAACAATAGAATCAGATCTTCCATTCATCAGAAGATACACCACTAGATTACTGAACTAGAATTGATTTTCCACCACCAAGAGACTCCTTGAGGTTTACTTATGAAATAAGGGCCAGATATAACAGTTTTTAAAACCTATTTAAAAATAAGACATTCACATTTGACTTAATATTATGTTCAATTCCATCAGGGAAATGTATCTCTATAACATCCTCATCCACTAACAACTTTGTAATAAATCATTGAAAGTAAGTGAAGTGACAAGTATAATCCATAACTATCATAGTACCCTGAGTCAAACTAATAAAATCTATAGACTTATGTTACCTCAAGGTCTAAGGATAGAAATGTTCCAAAAACTTTTCCTAGACACCCTTCCACAAAATACCATCTTCATGGTCATTCTGAACCAAGATATCCCACTAGCACTTTTCCTGCCCTCACAACATGTAAGCTATATACTTGGATCTCTTCTTAGGATGAGTCTATAAGTGTTCAAGGATCTTTTTAATGGAATCTATCATAAACTCATCTTCCGTGGATCTACCCTCTTTAAAGAATTCAAAGGGTGTTGTAGTTGAAATTCTCTAGTCAGAAGAAACATACTCAGCACAACCCGCCCTCAGTCTCATTCCATCATCTTCATAAAACGAGAAAAGTTATCATGTAACTAGGCTTTTCCTATGTTACCTAGTATCCCTGGGTTTCTTACTCCAGTTGTAGAATAGCATTGTCATAAATATACCCTTATCTCCCAACCTACACATGTCATCATGGTATCATTTCACAACAATTCTAAACACACATATCAGAACACATAACATGAAACATCAATAATTTTTACAATAGAAGACTCTCCACTACCTATAAACAACCCTTTTCACCTATTCAATCCAAAAATAAATAATCACACCTCTATCATTACCCTCATCCATCCCTACCATGGTTCATGGTCAACATAGGCATCCAAATCACACAACCACAAGCCTTTTTGTAAAACACCTTTTTTAAACATTTCCACTCACATGATGTAAACATTTATCTTTTAATCACTTTATATTCTTTATAACTTATTACCAAAAAAATTTTAACCCAATTATAACTTTTCATTAGGAACCATACTTCAAAGATTCTTTCACATTCTTCATATTTACCCATTTAAATAATATTTCTTTGATATCACTACTATTAAATTTTCAATCAGAAAAAAATAAAATGCATTATATCCCTCATGTCCCACACATTATCCATGTGTGTTCGTACAATGATTCATGTCACATATATCCCTCGATGTCTAAAATGATGCATGAATGAATAAACTTGTACCATTTTTTCTATAGGTAAAATATCAAAAAATATCCACATCACACAACTAGTTCACTGATAAATAGTGAAATATCATTCAATCATAAGAATAAACTTCAAGAACAATAATCCCACCCTAGGAACATGGGTTTACCACAAAATTTGGTCAGAAACTTCTAAGAACGAGCTCATTACCAATAACTGAAATGTTTTAAACCCCAAATCTTCCATTCCCAAATAGGAAGACAATGGAAAGGAAAAAATTCACTAATATCACTTTATAATTTCCCCCACCTAGAGGCCATTGATAAAACACCTCGATCTAGGTCTCCACAAGACCTCAAGCATGCCTCCCCAAATTCTAGAGGTTGTCGACTAGCAGCGAGGGTCTAATAGAACATGTGGTAAGGCTATACACACTTCATTAGTGTAAGCTACAATAAATGAATTGCGAAATAAATTAAATAATAATCAGTAAAAATGAACATTCATTTCCAACCAATTTTCAAAACTAGGTGAAATCCCTCAACCAAATGATAATTATTCTATTATATATCATAAAATTCCAAGTGTATGGAGAGACCAAATTAATTAAAATATAAGAACCCCCAAAATGGGTCTTGAATCCATGTCTGGGACCCACATATATGCACAACCCATCCCAGTCGACCTTCTAGCGTAGGGCCATACTCTCATATTAACCAATAACCATGAAATGTAATCGAGTACCATATGGCAGACCAAGTAGGGTTTGAGTATAAAAAAATAATCCACCACCAATGGAGTCTACAAAATATGCACTCTAAATAGATAGTGTATTCATATAATAAAAAAATAACAAGATTCTCCAAAGATAAATCATGTTCCATTGTTTAAAAATATTCACTTAAAAAAATTTCATCAATTTTACCAAGGGTTAGGCATTTCCATAATTTACACTAAGACCGATGCTGATCAACTACTATGCATAAGGGGTTAATTAAAATTACTTATATTAATAGGGTAAACATTTCAAAAACAACTTCATCACACTTACCTTGGATTTTAGTCCATGTTGTCTAATCAAATGCAACTGTTAGAGGAATATATCCTCGGTCCAACTCCCTAACTCAGGCATTAAAGGGGTTGTGTTTATAGCCACATTCCAACCAAACCCAGTGGTGTAGAACCTCAACTCAATACTGCACATACCAAAAACCCATGTGCACATGACTCTATAACCATAACACATTTCCAACATAAACTATAACTGTTTAATAGATTCTTCATTGGTAACAAAAGATCATTCAACACATAAGCCATCATTATGACCTATCCTCATTACACGTTATCATTTACATTACTTAACCCAATTAAACTATTTATCATTTACATGCCTTATCCAATCAATAAAATTATCCTTTAAAATCCATATCTCATTTAACTCATTAAAATTATACCAAGAAATACAACATAGAATTTTAACAACTAGAAAAAAATAACATTAGTTTTATTCCAACAACGAAGATAAAAAGTCAAGAAATTAATCAACAGATCTATGTCAATACAATTCTATATTATATTTAATATTTCAATTTCCATATTCAATGAGTGGAACTCCCCATGGGTGACCTACAACCCGGTCAAATTAAACCTCAACGCATCCCACTAGGATCATGAGGGGTTCAACTAAACATTTAACCAATAAATTTATCATTTCTACTAAGGAAAACCAAACGAGAAACAAAACAACACCAATAAACAACGACATACACATTAAAAACAAAAAGTAATATGGGATATAACTTATTGACCAACTACCATGATTTTGAAGATGAATAATGGATTAACCACATTCTTTTATTTGGATTCAAATTCCATTCAAATACACAACCCAAGATCAATTGAAAATAGAGTTTTACGGGATTCATAATGAGAAGAAAAATTCTACAAGACATAATCTAGAAATAGGATAAAAAATGGGTGATAGACTCCCCTAGAGCATCATTTCACAACCAATGGTGCTCCAAATTCCTTAAAAATGAGGGAGATATATCACTGGGAAGTCTAAGATGATTTTATTTTCACTATTGATTGTGGATAAATAATGGTGGAAAATCCAAAGTTAAAACTATTAATTACAAAGAGGGAAAAATTATAAAAACCTACTTTTAAAGGGGCTCACGGTTTGGCCACACGGTTGGCCAAACTATGCGCAAACTGTGAACCACCCACTTTATAAAAGGGGTCCATACAGCAGGGTTACCTGGGAGGCATGCACGATTTGAAAAATCATGTGATGATCATGTGAGATGTATGTATCCAAGACCACATGGTTTGTACTACACCCTTTAAATGGTTTCTTCAAACTGTGCACCTATACTACATGCATGCATGGTTTGGGCGCACATATACTACAAATCATTTTCCAACTATGCAACATGCACCAAATATCCATATTCTTCCTTCGTTTTTTTACCAAACCCTCGGAACACCCATGTGCCTCCTCATACACCCTATAAAAATTACTTTAATAGAATTAAATAGTATTAAAGAAAATATTAAAAAAATGCACCTTAAGAAATTTCAGGATATTACAGACAACCATCATATTTCAAGAATTTTTTTTAACATGTATGATAATGATCTTCCTATCTAGTACTCTTCCTTGATATAACCTACTTAAACATTTATTCATAACCTAGGGAAAGGAAACATAATAAAGGGTGAGATTAAATTATTAGTAAGGGTAAATATGGAAGATATAAATTGATGATTATATGAAAGAATAAGATAATCACCAAGGCCTGATATTATGAACATAAATTTCATACCCAATCTATAGTGGATCATAAACATGAGGCATGACATTATTCACTATAATTTCAAAATACACTAATCCTAAGAGTGATAAATAATCCTAAATCTATCATGATTTATAAGTTCATGTCATATATCTGTAGAACCATCATAAGTATAGAAACCATTTCATATGTCAAGGTTAACAACTAATACCCTAAAATCATAATAGATCAGGCATCAACACTTGTTTCACATTTCCTAAAAATCAAGAACCATCACCTATTTATCATAGTTGATCAAACCCATCAACCTATTTCCCATAGTGGATCAAGGATATAGGTTTGTTTTCCATATTTATCTCATGAGATATAAATCATTACCTAATCCATTGGATGGAGATATGGGACCCACTCTTCATATAAGTCATACATTTGTGTGCCATAGGATCATAAAACATTCATCATATCATAACCAAAAAAAAGGAAATGGGTTTTATAAACATATTTTCATTAGAATAATAATCAGAAACCATAAAAATAAATAATAAGGATGGTCCCATTGGATCATATACCCAGGAAAAAAAAACAAACACCTATTTTTTTGTTATTGATGAAAAGTCATTTTAGAAAATTATAATTAAAAAATTCTTGAAGAAAATATCCTTTTCATTTAAAAAATAAATGTTTCCAAAATATTAAGAAAAATATTTATTTGAAATAATCCCTTAAAACCTATAAAGTATACTTCAAATAATTGAGTGGCCACGATGGTTGAAAATTATTTTTATAACACACATGTTGAAACAATGATTTCTTTCATATTTTTAGTAAAAAGTCAAAACTACCACATTCAGAAAATGTAAATTAGATTCTCTTTTATAAATTTTGTGAAAATTAAAGAATAGTTATACATTTCATTAAAAATAATTGGAAATCCGTAAAAAAAATATTTAATTTTTTTAGAAAACATGAAAATGGAAGAAAAACGTTTTTTGAATGAAGAGAAAAATTAATTTGATTTTTTTATAACATTATTTTGGAATATCGAGTTAAAAAAGGGAAAAGAAATAAAAACATGTATTTTAATATAATAACCAAATGATAATAAAATTAATGAGTTCTTTTGAGAGATAGATCATAATATTTATCCATCAAAAACAATATCATTAATTGTCTTGTTAAACTATGATATTGTAACATCAATCCTTTTACCGCGTTGGTTTTATTTGAATCGCAATACCCAAGAAATAAATAAAATTATATGAATATTTTAATCCCATAATTGAATGAGAATAATAATAAAAATCATTCACAAGTAGAATATACACCACACAAAACAAAAAAGTTCTTTGTAAGGCATGTGTCCCACAGAAATAAAAGTGAGATGAAAATCCATTACATGATTTGGTATCTTTTGAATAGTAATACCCATGTAATAATTATATTAAACAGAAAATTAAATATAATAATAATAATAAAAATCAATATATAAAATTAAAAAGGGTTATTGAATACAACTTATAAAATAATATAGGTTCATAACAAACCATATGTCCCAGAAGACAATTTGAGACAAAAATCCCTTACCTCAAGTCTCTACATCCTTTATACATGTTAAAATATATATTATAATAAATAAATGTTTATTATAAATATATTAAATAACCATACTCAAATTTATCATCCCATATACGCTTTAATTATGACCTTTTAATACCTGTTTATAAAATGTTCCTTGTTAAAATAATGCTTTCGATAACAATTTCTTTGTCATTAATTTATGTTTTAGTTTGGTAGTTTTGTACCTTTTATGTATATAATGGTTCCATTATCTCATGAATTTTTTACCAGATTTATTTATCATATATATTCTTTATATATGAATTTTGAGTAATACATTAAACCTAGATATATAAATTGCGTCACATTGTTCATGAAAATGGTAGGTTATACATACCCATGAATGATGTTTCTATTTTCTTGATGGATTAAATGAAAAGGGAAAATAATATTTTACATTTAGATAATAATTTTTTATGTCATATATATCACATATTTTCATTAAAAATAACCTTATTACCTTCTATGTAAATAATATGTGATGATCAAATCAAATCGCTTCACGTGGCGGTAGTACACCATACACGCGTGCAACGATATCATATCCCCACAGAGTCTAAATTAAGAAGGTATAAGTGATATTATAAGAAAATAGGTAGAAATATTTCTTAAATATCATATTTATATATATATATGATAAATCCATAATTATCTGTAGTTTTGAGTGGTGGTGATGAAATATGAATTACAACGGTTCGCGAGGTGGTAGTCCGTTGTACACATGATTGAAAATTTTGTTTCCCATTTTTTTATAAGAGGTGGTCAATATAGGTTATTAAATAAACATATTAAAATATCAATATATGGTATATATTAGTGTTATTATATTTTAATTATTACAAAATGAATGAATTTTGTAAGAGAAAATGAAGAAGAAATGGTTTAGTGAAGACAATTACCTTCTCTTAAAAAACCTCAATTGGATATCTTATTAAGAACCAAATGATTGGTATTTTGGGAATAATACAATCACTAGAACATGGATAAGGACATTGGGGAGATTTTTTTGGGTGGTTTTTGTATAGATAAATGGATTATGTGGTGTGAATAATTTAGTTTAAGAGACCCAATTTTATAATTGATGAGGAGTGACATTTTTGTAAAAACCCAAAAATATTAAATAATGGGGAGTCAGTCTCATTAAATGTGAATTATAATTTAAAAAATAAATTATTGGGGTGTTATATGGTAAAACAAATCCTCAAACACAAAATATAAACATGTTTTAAACATTTTGTTCCTTAATCTCTATGTTTACTCACTTGTACTATTTTCTTTTTCACAGTTGTAACTAGTCTCTATTTAGTTATCTAAGAAATTTATCCTTTATGAATAAAATTAAAAAGATCATTATTATATAATATTGAAAAATAATTCTAAATATTAAATAAAATTTATTATATAATGATACCCTGTGCGTTGAAAATAAATTTTAACACATGAATATGTAACGAGAAAAAACTCGTTTTAACCTTAACCACAATAATAAAATTTTTGTTATCTTTACTAATATTTATAAAAAAATAATATTAAATTATTATATAATATAAATTATTGTGATTCCAATTATTGAATCTATTTTATAAAATTAAATTCATATAAGCCTCAGAATGTAATTTAATCTAAAACCCATACACGCAATGAAAATACAGTTTTCCAAAGTGAAAATGTTCATAATTATAGAAAGTTATAATATAAAAATTCAATATGAAATTTATTTAAATGATATAAATTTTAATAATAAATATATAATTGAATTATTTTTTTATATAACATTTTAAAATAAGGTGGAAATTATTAAAGGATTTAAATAGAAGGACATGTTCAATAAAAAACAGTATTTTTCACTGTTTTGTGGCAGACAAATTTTTTTAGAAAAATATAAAAAAAAATTGAAAGACAATTTTAACATGTATAGTTCAAAAATGATTTTTTATTTTTTCAAATAAATTTTCTAAAAGTGGAAAAAAATTTATTTTATTTTTTTTTCACAAAAACAAATAAAACTTTTTTTGAGAAAATAGTATTTTCCAAACATATAAAGAATTTACTAAAAATTATATATAATTATATAGATATGAATTATTTATATAAAACCATTATTCTAAAGAATTGAAATTTTTTTATTACTTTATATTCCAGCAAGTTTAATGGCTAGTTTATAATAGTTAAGTTTAAATAATAATATTAATAGTATATTGATGCCCATTAAAACATGGTTTTGTGTGCAGAACAAACCTTATATGAAATTAATTTTTTTTCAAAAAATAATCATAAAAAATAAGGGTGTTAAATTCATCCCTAAATGAATTTCACCCATGAAATTCATCAATTTCGTCAAAAAATAGAGGATACTTCTACATAAATACCTCCATAGGTTCCCACACAGCTTCCTAAAGTTTGTGATTTCGCTAAAAAACAATGATTGGGTGACTGATGTTATTTCATAAACCTCATTTTTATAAAACAAGATATCAAGAGTTTTTTCCTCATAAGATAGATCTTTCTCCCTTGGTATAACCTATGATTTGATTATATGTGAAGGGTCGGTTATGTACTTCCTCATACAAGATCCATGGAGCACATCGTGGACTTGAGAAAGGTTCATCAGAAGAACCATGTGATAAGAAACCATCCCTACTCAATCAATAAAATCAAATGGGTAAATATTCATAGGGCCCAACATTCTATTCATCTTGAATATTATAACCTTTTTCAATGGATAAATTAACAGTAACACATTCTCATTGATATTAAATTCTAGATCATACCGATGATTGTTAGTATAAATTTTTTATATATTATGAGCTACTTTGATATACTATTAAATGGATATGAATTTCACAACTGTTTCCTTAGATAGGTCATGTCTCTATAGATTTATTTCAATAATCTCATCCTAACTCGTTGAAGTTATATAATAATTTCTAGACAGGTCTTCATAAGAATCCTTATAAATAATCAAGTGAATGCTATTGTTGTAAGAAATACTGAGTAGAGGAAGGTGTTTACCACAACCACATTTGAAATCCATATAACAAGATTGAAAAATATCTTCATCGGTTTGAATGTTTCTATTATAATGACCATTTGTTTGAGGATGATACATCGTGATGAAACACTACTTCATTTTCAGAGCATGATGAAGACATCACAAAAAAATTTAGGCAAACCTTGGATCCTTATTAGACTTAATAGAATGTGGTGCTCCATGAAACCTAACCACTTAATTAATGTATATCCTAGAAATATAATCCCATGATAAATCATCTATGATAGGGAAAAAGTGTGTTGAGTTTTCAAGGTGATTGACTATAACCCGTCAAATATTATGTCCATTAGATGTTTTATGGTGTCCAATAAAAAAAATCCATGGTGATGTTTCCCATTTACATTCTGGTGTGGGTAAGGGTTCTAATATCCCCTTATGATTTTATCTCTCAATCTCAACTTACATACATTCCAAGAACTGTGAAATAAACTCTGTCATACCTCTCTTTATTCCATCCCACCAGAAATAATTTTTCAAATCCCCGCACATCTTTGTAATTTGAGGATAAATAGAGAATGGATAATTATGATCCACTTCTAATAGACCATACTTCAAATAAGGCATTTAGATAACACATACATGATTTCTAAACCTTATCATTCTTTAATAATCTAGGTTAATCAAGAACATTTCAATCTTTCTGTAGATCTACATCATACCTTTTCACCTCTTTAATTTTTAAATGTATAGATGGTTGAACACACATTTGATAAAGATAATATATAACCCTTCATTTAGTATTTCTAGACCCATAATTTAAAAATATATAAATATCTGATTTTTGTGATCTACAACATGGATATGATAGTGTGATAATTTCTACTCAAGGAATCAACCACCATATTCTCTTTCCCAGGGTGGTAATGTATTGATAAATAAAAATAATTAATCAAATATAACCAAATTCTCCAGTGAGTGTTCAACTCCTTCGGTTAGAAAATATACTTTAATCTCTTTGGATTAGTATATATATCACACATATCCCTATAATGATAATTCCAACATATATTTAAATCAAAATTTACCATAGATACCTCCAAATAATGAGTTGGGTAATTTTTATAATGAATCTTCAATTTCCATGAGGCATACCCTATATCCATTTCATTTTGTATGAGAAATTATCCCAACCACTTCTTAGATTCATCATTACAGATTACATACCCTTTTCTATTATATTGTAATGTATGCATAGATGCTATGAATAATTTTACCTTTAGTACCTTGAAATTTTACCCACATTCATCTGTACAGAGGAACATAGTTCCCATCTAAGTTAACATGGTGAGTTGATTAGATAAACATAATAAATTCTCTACAAACTATTTAAAATATCCATCCAAACAAATAAAACATTGAATCTTAGTTATAGTGGATGGTCTTGGTAGACGTTCAATATCACCCCTCTTTTATGGATCTACTAATATATATTTTCTTGAGATTATATGACCCAAATGCAACCTTTTTTATCCAAAATTCATTGTTTGTAAAGTTTACATACAGTTTCTCCCTCCTTAGGGTCTTCATTATAATTCTCAAGTGATCTTCATGTTGTTTCTTTTTATCAAATATATAATTATATCATCTTAAAATACTACCAAAAACTAATCATGGTAAAATCTAAAGACTATATTATTTAAATACTTAAAGATAATGGGAAAATTAATAATACCAATTGAAATCATGATATATTCATCCAATTCATACCTTGTACATAATGTTGTTTTGAATATATCCTTCTTCTTGACTGTAAATTGATGATATCTAGAATGAAGGTCAATCTTGAGAATATCATGATCTCTAAATAGTTGATCAAACAAGACATAAATATAGAATAGAGGATAATATTTCTTGATTGTGATCATGATTAGATACTGATAATCAAAGAACAGTCACATAGATCCATATTTTTTGTTAACAAATAAAATTGGAACACCCCAAGGTAACACACTTGGACAAATGAATCAATTTTCAAGGTTCTCATGGAGTTACTTATTCAATTCCTACTGTTCAATCAGGTCAATTCGATATGGATTATTTTGATGTATGTGTGGAATCATGTATAAGTTATATCAAAAACTCAACTTCACGTTTTGATGGAGGAGAAGTAATCAATTCCAAAAAAGTGTAAAAAAACTCCCGCACAACATGAATATCATAAATGTTTGGTTTCTTCCACAACTATCTGAGATAAACACAACTTTTTAATGGAAATCAAGACACATAAAATTATTGTTATCTCAATCGAAAGTTTATATATATCATCATAGTAATAGAAAATCATAGGTTGGGTTGTAATATCAAATATGAATTCTATTCAATGGAAATTTATATGAGATTTATGTCAACAAATACAATCCATGCCTTATATAAAATAAAATTAAACAAGAGGGAGAATAATATGGGTTTTAGGAATAAAATTCCCATAAAATTCAACCGAAAAAGAATCATAGACTTGAGATGTGATCATCGTTCCATTACATGTTTTTATTGCTAATTCAATATCTAATATTTGGGGATATGAATTAAAATTACTAGATAGTATTCGTGATATAAATTAAATCATATAAATAAGATCAAATACGATAATATAGTATTTTTATATACCAATCACTACCCAAAATTCATTGTTCTATCTTTAATCCATTTGTAAAACCAAATTATATAGCATGCATGATGGGAATCATTGATCAGAGTGACCAATCATTCATAAGATGTCTAATTCATGATAGATTTTTTAATATATTAAACCTTATGTTTAACCTAGGTTATTAATTATCATTATTAAAATCTTTCATTATGGTTCAAAATAGTAAGTGAACTTACAAAGCATATCCCACAAGAGTGTCAAACAAGGTGTACAATAAGCCCTATTTTCATGCACCGAGTGACGATCGAGTCCGTCTCAATGTGACCTTTTTCGGAGTTATTAACCCTAGATACAAGTTTTCAAAAATACACATCCACTTGTAGTATCTAGAAAGGGATGTAATTTATTATAAACCACACAATCTATCATTCGCCAAAATTCATGGTTATTTTCCTATAAATTTAATTATCCTTAGACTAAACCTTTGATATATCCTTAGGGATATTACTAATGTTTTCTCATCCCAATTTCCAAAGGATAAATAAAAAATTCTCGGATACCAACTATAATAGCAATGTATTTCCATATATAGATATTACATGTCAATATATGAATATTAAATACATTTCACAAATACATTCCAAATGAATATAATGGTTTAGTGTCATTAGAGAATAGTTACAAAAGATTCTTATTTCATGAAATATATTCAACACTAAAAATAAAGATATTCCCTTTTAGTACTCTTCATAGACATACCCTACATAAGACTTTCATCATAACCAAGGGAAAGAAAACATACAAAAGGAAGGTATCATATATATAATAAGGTTAAACATGGAAGATATCAATTGATGATCATATTAAAGAATAATATAAGTATCATGGTAAGATATTAAAAATACAACTTACAAATTTTATACCCAGTATATTATGGATGGTAAACATGATCTATGTGATAAAACATTATCTTTTCAAAATACACTAATAATAAGAGTGAAAAATCGTCATAAATCAATAATGAACCATAAATTCATGTAATATAAGTGGGGAACCATAACAATTATAAAAACCATTTAATATGTTATGGTTATCAATCAAGACAATCAAATCATAATATATCGAACTTAAACACATGTTTTCCATTTCTTTATTGATTTGACATTTTAACCAGTTTCCTATAGTGGATCAACTAAATCTACATGTTTCCCATAGAGGATCATGAACATAAGCCTGATTCCTTTATTTATATCATAATATATAAATATTTACCCAATTTATCATATGGATATAAAGTTTCCACCTACACATTATCTATGAATTTTTATTCTAAAAGATCATAAAACATTCATCATATCATAACCTATAAACAAATAAATGGGTTTAATAAACTTATTTTCATCATAATAATAAACATAAACCATACAAATAAATAAAAATGATGGTATCATGGGATCATATCCTCAGTAAAACAAAATCAACACAAAAGTTTCTTTTTCATTAATGAATATAATTTCCATAAAAAATGAACAAAACATTATTGAGGAAAATAACTTTTTGATTTTAAATAACTTATTTGAAATCTAAAATTTTCTCAAATAATGAATAAAAAAAATTCTTTGAAAATAACCTCGAGAAATGGTAAAGGAAGCAGAAAATAATTGAGTGTTCATGATTGTGGAAAATCTTGTTCATGCTCTATAGTTTTAAAAAAATATTCCTTTCACATTTTCAGTAAAAAGTCAAAACTACATTTAGAAAATGACAATTACTTTTAAACAAATTGGGAATATTAAAATATGGGAGTAAATACCTTTAAAAAATAATTATAAAATTGGAAACATTTGTTTTAATCATTTTTAGAAAACATTGTCATGGAAAAAAGGATTTTGATCGAATAGAGAGATAAATATGGGTTTTACATAAAAAAATATTTTATAATATTGAGTTCATAAAGAGAGGAAAATGAAATGAAAACAAGTATTTTCAATAAATAAATATAGAATAATATAATGGATGAGTTTAATAAGAGATATATCATAATATTTCATCATCAGAAACATAATCATAAAAAATCCAGAGAAACAATGTTATTGTAACATAAAACCTTTTACATTTCGGTATATTTTGAATAATAATCCCCATGAAATAAATAATATTAGATGGACTTTTATATCGCATAATTTTATAATAATAATAATAATAAAAGTAATTCAAGGTTAGTTTGTACACCCAAAAATAATACAAGTGGTGTATAAGGCATATGTATCACAAAAATAAAAGTGAGATGAAAACCCATTACATGATTTGGTAAATTTTGAATCGTAAGACCCACGAAAAAATTAATTTAAATAGAAAATTTAATATAATGAGAATAAAAAAATCAATTACATAAAATGTTAAAGTGGTTATATATACACCTAAAAAAATATAGGTGCACTACATAACATATGTCCCAAAGAAGACAATTTGAGACATAAATCTCTTTCCTCGAGTCTCAACATAATTCATTCACATTCTAATATCCTATAAAATAAATTTATAATTATTATACATATATTTAAGAAAAATTTTATTATGTATAATACAATATATTATTTAATTATGACATTTTATTACCTATTTATTTACAATTGCTTGTCAAAATTATGTTTTGGGTAATAACAGCATTGTTTTTCATGTATGTTTTGGTTTGGTATTTTTTTACTTATACATTGATAATATTTAAATAACCTCCTAAATTTTAGTCATGATATAAATATCATATATATATTAACAATATACATATTTATAGAAATCCATTAATGTTATAGATAGAAAATGAATCACACCATTTATGGATATGATATGTCATATATACACCGAAATGCTGTCTCTATTTTATCAAAGGATTAAATAAAATAATGATAAATAATATAATACCTTTAAAAAACATTTTTTATGTGATATATATCACATATGTTAAATAATCATATTTTTATTACCTTTCATTTAAAGTGAATGTGAATAACAAATCACATCGCTTCGTGAGGTTGTAGTCCTCCGTACACACTAGTGACAATATTGTATTACAACATAATGGAACTTAATAAGGTATATGTAATATTATAATTAATGAGGTATAATTATGTCACAAATATCATATAAATGTGTTAATTACATCATTATATCTAGCAGGTAGAGGTTGTGATTGAAAATGAATTACATCGATTTGTGATGTAGAAGTCCATCGTACACATGATCAACAATTTCATTTTCCATTTGATGGAATAATAGGTGGATATAGATTATTACATAAAAATAATATCATATTATTATATTTCATCTAATGGATTTGAAATATTGTCATTATTTGGACATGAATAAAGGTGATAATAGATGAATAAAAAAGAAAGAGTTTAATTAAGACAATTATATTTTCTTAGAAGAACATTCTTTGTATAATTTATTAAGGATCATATGATTGGTATTTTGGGAAGAACATAAGATCTATAATGTGTATAAGGATGTTAGGTATAGATAATTTTAGGGTTTTATCAATCCAAATGTCTTATAAGGTGTGAATAAGCAAGGGGAGGAGGCACCCTTTGGTAATTGAGGAGTGACATTTTTAAAGACCAAAAAATATTCAATAATGGGAATTAACCCTCATGAAATATGACTAAAATATTTATAAATAATTTAGTGGAGGTATGATATGGTCTATTCGCATCTCCAACACAAAAAGGACACATACCTTTCCTTAATACCTTATTTAATCACTTTTACCACTTTATTTTTCACCTTGGTAACTAGTCTCTTTTTATTTACCTAAGTAATTTATCCTTTAAGAATAAAATTAAAATGAGACTTATTAAATAATAGGACCAATTTATTTGAATTATTAAATAACATTTGTTAACTAATTAACCTAGATGTGTTGAAAATTAATTTTAACACATGAGTATGTAATTTTCCAATTGTAATTATTTTTTATTTTTTAAAAATCATTATAGAAAAAATTACCATAAAATTATTATATAATATATATTATTATTTTCGGAAATATGGATTCTATTTTGAGAAATTGAATTCATATAATTGGGAGATTTTTTTTTAAAAATAAAACCCACCGATGTGATGAAAAATAAGTTTTCCAAAAAGAAAATTTTCATAAGTATAGCAACTTTAAAATCAAAATTAAATATTTAATTGACTAAAATGACCTAAATTGGATTAATAAATATATAATTGAACAAATTTTACTTTAAATATTTTTAAAAAATAGGGAAATTTGTAAAATATTTATATGAAAATTATTTTTTATTAGAAATAATTATTTTTCACAATTCACGGAAAAATTAATCTTTTTTGAAAATACTCAAAAATTAACCCAGAGATTATTTTGATATGTTTATTTCAAAAAATATAGTTTAATTTTGAAAAAAAAAATTAAAATTGGAAAAAATAGTATTATTTCTTTTCCAAAAAAGTAATAATAATATTTTTTGAGAATATAATATATTTCAAACATATAAACACTTTTCTAAAAATTATGTACTTTTTTTTATCAATTTCATTTATTTATACAAGAAAATATACTTAAGTTTTAAAATGTTGTTATTCCAATTCATCCCTCTAGGTTTAATTGCTAAGGTCATTTATAAATATAAATATTAATATGATATTACAGTTCATTAAAACGT
The DNA here is from genome assembly GCA_963277665.1 of Viscum album. Lineage (NCBI taxonomy): Eukaryota > Viridiplantae > Streptophyta > Magnoliopsida > Santalales > Viscaceae > Viscum > Viscum album. The sequence continues at coordinate 915,579,321 of OY728165.1, forward strand.
TGGGTTGTGTATAACAGAATCTTTTGAAGAAACTAAATTAATTCAAAAAATATATTTCATAAAAACTAGGGGTGTCACATATGCCACGAAAAAATATTTTGGTAAAAAAATAAAATTCCCTTACATAATAAGATAAATTTCAATAAAATAAATTATTAGGGTGGAAGAAAAAATGGATATAGGAAAGAAGTTCAAAAGAATACATTAAAACTCAAATAAAAGAGATTTGAGTTAAAAAATACCTTATGAATGTCATTATATTTGATGTAAAAATCTTTTATAAAAGGGTTAATGAGAAATATTTTTAAATTTATAAAAAATAAAGCGCAAAATATAATAAAATCATAGGGTGAAAGAAACAAAATATAGAATGATAAATGCAAATCTGAAAAATTATAACTAAATTGAAGAAAATTTGAGTTACAAAATTACCTTACCATTATTATTAACATCAATGAACATTCTTTAACATATGGTATAATTTTTTTATAACATGTTGGGGTAAAAACCTCCTTTATTATTAAGGAAATATATCCCTCCTTTCAACAGGTTTCAGAGGTAACCCTTACTTGTCCTGAAGGCCTAATGGATCAGAGGCCCATTATGATTTTTGATGGACTATGGGACCTATGAAATGAAGCACCAATCTGAGTAATTATGCTTCACATAATGATTATTGTATTTCTCACTATGATACCCCCTTACCACTAGTTGTTTCATTACACTGTCTCATAATGAGGACCTTCATAGAGAATCCCTATTTAAACCCATGTCTGGATAGAGGGACAGATGATGGGTGCCAGCGAACCCAACCCACTTTTGGTCTTTCCTCCCAAAAAATCTTGCACCTACTCATGCTACACAACCTCTAAGATGTGTCGCTTTTCCTGGTTTTTCATCACCATTCACATGATTCATCACCCCTTCTAAGAAGAACCCAAACCTTGTGATGACCTTTTCAATTCCATGGAAGAGAACCCATCTATCCCATGTGGTTAGAGGGTAAGATGATATGAGTCAATACACTTATCTCCCTTTCAAGGTTCCCACATAGAAATGTTTCAAAAAGAAAAGTTGCACTGCCACCCTAATGCACTACACCAAGTAGTTATTCATTTTTTTTGTATATACATTGTGTTCTCAAGACCCTAATACCTAAAAGACATTGGTGGCTCAAAGGCCCTATTATGTGCTCTACCAACCCAAATCACGTGAAATGTTAAACTATTATAGTAACCGCAACAAAAAAACTATGGTAACTTATATCTTAACTACTATAGGCCTGTTATAGTACTTGGATGTTCTACCCCAACCCATATTTGATTGTGGCTCTTTTGGATGCCAAGAAAGAGCCTTTACCACTCAGGTATAGGCTCATTAGAATTAACCCCTATAAAATAAACATAAAAATATTAATAAATCATTTCATAACATTATTCATATATGCTACCAATTTTATTCTATAATTATAATAATTTAGTATACATTTATTCATTGGTTATTGTTTATTTTCATCATTATATGTTAGTGATTTTAATTGTTTCACACATTCTTTGTATTTTTTATGTCTACAGAAATTATTTGATAACAATTTTAATATACCTATATTATATAAGATACTACATTTATTGTATCCTAATTATTTAGAAAGTTCTAATTTAATTCCATGAGATTTATTGTTACATTTTGTGAAGACGTAATCAGTGATGATGAAGACTTTAAATTTTTTAATGAATTTTTTTATATTAATAATGATATAATTATTAATATTACCATTATATCACAAAAAACAAAACATTATTTACATATTAATATCATATTATACCGATAATTATGGTCCATAACCATCCATGATAAAATTTCATAACAATGTTCATGTAAGTGGTTAAACTAACCCAAACAATAACATTCTATGACCAATTGACGAGTATGATAGTTATTTTATTATAATATTATAATTATAGAATCAAATGATATTATTTAGATTTTATAAAATAGAAAAATTAGATTTTATAAGAGTTGGATGAATAATTTATGATAAGAAGCTATTAGCTCCAAAGAAGAAATCAACATTCTTTTACATATTCTTGTTTTAGTTAGTTAAATTTCAAATGATAACTTATTGATGATGTTATTTAAATAATGAAAATTTTAAAATTATATAATTTTTAACAAGTCTTAAATTTAATTTTTTTTATTAAACCAATTTTTATAACCATCCGTGAAATTTTGTAATGAAAAAATAAATATGTCATTCAAGGTGGTCGTAGTCTGCATGTAACACAAGAAACATTTTCATTTTTTGAATGGATGGGAGGAAGGTGGAAAATGGATATTCTATTAATATGATAATATTTAAATATAATAATGTTATTAATTAATTTATATTATTATTTTTAAAAAAGTTTTTGAGTAGGGTGGCCGACAAATATAGAAAAAGCAATGTTAGGTAGTGGATAATACTCACGTTGAGAGTTTGAGTAATCTCTTAAAAACATATTATAAATTAGAGGACTTGGTATGATTTCTTGTTATAAAGGGCTCGAAAACATGTAATATGATTCTTCTATAGGAAAAATGTATATTTTTCAAGTGGAAATTGACGGGTATGTGTTTTCTGAAGTGGGTGTATAAGGTCCCAGCCTTAAACCTTACTTAATCTTGAGTTATTACAAGATTACACATTGAGGATCTTTTCAGGTTTAGAGTTTTAGAGAATTAGATCATGAAACTTGCATTACATTCAACATTTAAACAAAGTGGTTACATGAAAGACAGTATTCATTCTTCCCATCAATGCAAACATATTGAAAATAAAACATGGATTCTTTCTTGACACATCCTTGACACTATCATCACATCATGTACCTTTCCCTTGACCTGTGAAAAACATTTCAAAAACTTGGGATGAGCATAAAAAGCTCAGTAAGGGTTATAAAAATATGGAAAGGAAACATGAGTTCATATATACATAAGAATGAAATCATACTTTACCCATAAAACAAAGGCACTTTAACATACCTAATCAAACCATGAATAAATCATAGAAAACATAAGACATAAAGGTAACTTGAGGCATTCATAACATTCTTACGTAGGGAGTAACCCTCTTGGTTACGTTTGGAATACCCATCATAGTATATTCCCTAAATCTCTTCGGAGAAACCTTAACGTTTCACTCCTTCACGTTACCCAATGCATTGGAGAGCTATATCGGGCTCACCCGCCCTTAGTTTATCACGGAACCACCCGTTTTCATAACAATGCCCAAGAACCATAACATAAATTTGTCACATAAAACATGCATAAAGGAAACATAACATTTCCACATTTCAATCACAATATAACATTTTAGTATATTGAAATAATGAATCCATTCAAAAAGAAACCATTTCCAAAACCATTTAAAACATTTAATAAAGAGATTTTTGAATCAAAGTGCCCCATACCACCTTGAAGCTTAAAATTTTAAACAATTAATATCCATATAAATAAATCCTTAAAACCATTTTGAAAACATGGTTATTAATAAGAACAAATAATTAAAACATTTAAAACGATATTTTGGTTAAAGGGATTTTACCAAAATTAGAGACACTTGAATACAATAATTGAGGAATAACATTTATTCAGAACTTTATAATATCATGAGAATAAATGTATTCGAGATATAATACTCCAAAGGACAGTATATACACCATATAAGAGTGAATTGGTGTATAACAACAATGAACCCTCAATAGAAATGTCAAATGTGATGAAATCCCTTATAAAGAAGGTATCCTTAAATTAAGGACAAATCAATCTCAAAAATATGTGTGACCAATATAAATACACCCAATATAAGTGGATATTATGTGTAAAACAATAAAAGGTCATTCACACATATTCAATGGATGGCATATTCAATGACTACATGTTGAACCCAAAGAAATCAAAATTGGGTTAAAATGTTCCCTTGACAGCCTAACGACATCACATCAGAATGAGTTGATGAGAGATAAAAAGTGTATCTTATCACTTGGACATTAAATTTACATCAATAAGGATATATGAGAACATATCCCAACATAAAAATATGTAAATGAAAATACCCAACAAATGAAGTCTTTTAAAAAAGAGGAGGGTGAATGGTTCCCTTACCGACTTGGGTATCTTTCAAAACATACACCCCATGAAAGAAGGAAAATAGATCATTGATGTAAATACTAATAAACGAAATTATATTACAAAAATAGTAGAATAATGGGCAGTACATACACCACTCAATGGAATTTGTGGCAAATGTAGCATAAATCTCACGGGAATAAAAGTGAGATGAAAAATCCCTTACGAAAACTCGGCAGCCTAACGGCGCCACATAAAACTTCCGAATATGGATTGATGAGATAAAATAGGGTATCTCATCACATTACAATAAAATTTACAGCAAGAGGAATATAAAAGAACATACCCCAACATTACAAAGAGGAGCTTAAAAGAAGTGACATAAAGGAGAGTACTTAAAAAGAAAGAGAAAGGTTAGATCTCTTACGAACGTTCGGCAGCCTAACGGCGCCACTCAAAACTTCCAAAACGGATTGATGAGAGAGAATAGGGTCTCTCATCACATGAACATAAAAATTACAGTAAGTGTAATATAAAATATCATCCCAATAACAAGAAATATGATCTTTAAAAGGAATGACATAAAAGTGTGTACTTAAAAAGAAAGAGAGGAGTAGGATCCCTTACCTCGGGTCCGACTTGACTCGATCTTTCTTTAATCTCCTGAATAATAAACTTGAGTTAATTTCTACTTCCTTAAGAACCTTTTTCATGTTCATTATTACTTTTATATCACTTATTACCATGTCATAAACATTATGTAATCATTTAAGTTCATAATATTTTTTGCCGATATTTGGTTCTTAAGTCGAAAGTGGACTCCTTACAATTACATGTTGTTCGTGTGGCCAAATGTTTATTATATCCAGAATTGTATTCATGATGTAGATATCATATATGTCATATATATCCAGTACATGCATGCATTTATAACATTACATAATCATTTAGAGGTAAGAAATGAAATGCACCGTTCATGGAGACGGTAAGCCGTACGTACGCATGAACGCTACTTTCATTTCTATTTCGTATTTTATAGAATGAAATAATAATTATATAAAGGTATATTATAATTCCAGTATAATATCATATATAATATCATAGTTCCATCATTTATACATCCCACATATGGTATTTAACAAATCAAATCACTTTGAGGGGGCGGTAGTCCGCACTTCCTTAAATGAAGATATCGCGTTTACCCATAATGGAAACCATAAAGGTATGCCCAAAATGAAAAAAAACAGAAGCTTAAGGAAAACATAAACATATTATATATCATATATAACAATAGTGACATCATAATGGCCACCTTTGAAGGTGTTAAATGAGTATTGAACTATCATCGTTTCGGGAGGCAGAATTTCGCCATCCACGGAAACCGTATGTTCTTTAACCATTTGATGTAGTTGTGTGAGAGTGTAGCTCGAATAAATCTTATTACAATATCCTAGTATTTTTAATATATTGGTGTTTTTACAAAAGAAGTAAATAAAAAGAGTTTAGGGGGTTGGAGAAGCAAAATAAAACAAATGAACATGATAGAATGAATTACCTTTAAAAGTGTAACTCCTTTTTATTTGAGCCTAAAGGCTTCCTTTGAAATAATTCTTCCCAAAGGGAATCCTATAGGATTAGGAGAGGGATGTGGAGAGAGTAAATGGGCAGGGGTTGGCTGAGCCAAAGGCTTGAGGAGTGTGTGAAATGAGGTAGAGAGGATGGGCACTTTTGGAAAGTAAGAAATATTACTTTATTTGAAAATGTTTTTCAGTTTTAAAAGGTCCCACATTGATATAATTAGTGGATAAGGTGATAAGGGTTCGAAATCCACCCATCCAATAAGTTTTGGACATGTTTAGTTCATATATTTTACATTATCTTTCCATTTTATTTAAATCGTCAAATAATGATGTCATCGCTGCATCATTATTATGTCATAAATAATTTAATTTATTTAATGTCTAAAAATTATAAAAAAAATACTATGATGTAGGAAATATTTTTAGATTTCCAATGAATATTTATAATAAAAAATATGACTTGTATAACCCCACTTAAAAATTGTTTTAGTAAAACATATCATGTTTGTGTCATTTTTACTTTTACATTAAATAAAAAGTTATTTATGTCATTTCCCAACCAAAGTGGATCCATGGGGTCCCCAAGTTGACCCATGGCTTGTCTTGGTCGGCCATGACACAAAAAATGAGGGTAGGACATGTGTCAAGCTCATCTCATTTTATTAAAGCATTATTTTTACCTTAAACTACACTAATTACCACTAATCGCGATTAAAAACTTAATAAGTTACTATTCACCAAAAAATTATTTTTATCCCATTGAACCACATATTACTTCTTAATGAAAACCATGTATGTCGGATTTTTGAAATTCAAAACACAAATATGGCAAAATTTCATTTAAACGGAAAAATCAGTTTTTATAAGTACCACTTAGTGGTTTCACTATTCATCAAAAATTAAAGTTTTTCAGAAAATTACCAAAAATTCACCCTAAGATATATTTGATATTCCGAATTCAAAAATGAAGTCTATTTTACAAAATTCAAAACATATAAGTCACATTAATTAATTTAATAATTAATTCCCGCTGTCAGAGCAAATAGCGTGTTTTTATGAAACAATAAGTATCAAAAGATTGACACTAGTTTAAGTTCGATTTCAAAGTGAAATTAATTCCAACGACCACAATTGGATTTAATGGTAAAAGTATATTCTAATTTCACTTTAAAACCAATTCAAAAGATAATCTAATCATATAAATAAATTATATTAGAAATAGGGTTTGAATTAAAATACAACATTTTACACTATTCATTAAAAAAAATGAACTTTATCGGAAAGATACCAAAAATTTACACAAAGCAAATTTTGATGTCCCGATTCTTAATAAGAGTTTTATTTGGTCCAAAATAATGTTTAAGAGTAAACAAAACTATATTTAATGATGGTTTTCCATCAAAAGGCAATAAGTGACCCTTTAGTGAAAACTAGGGCATATACGCCTAAAATCAAATTCTTTCCGTATTTTAAGCCTTTATTTTTTATTGGATAAATGTAAAAACATTTAAAAACATATATAATCATATTTTAGTTATTTCTATCCATTACCTCCAATACAATGGCTACATGTTAACTACCATTTGAAATAATATTATTTTATTATTAGAGTGCAACGTAAGACTCCCAAGAAACTCGTTGTTGCGTGTTGGGTACGCCATCGAGCATAGAGTCCCCTTTAAAGTCATATTAATATTTTATTCACAAATATGTATAAATATGAAAATGTCATATTCTTTATTTACCTGGGGTGTTACAGGGTGGAAGTGAGCTTCGTTTATATGTGAAAAAGAGGGACTTTTCCCTATAATTTACTATTTTATGGGGGATAAAAATAGAATCACATGAGAGGTAAGGGAGTAAATATTGGAGAGAAATGTGGGTGTTACCTTCTGAACTAAAAAATATTTTCTACAAGGTCTATGTTTTATGAAAACTTCCTAATATCCTTTCCAATTTAGGTTACCCATATTACCCTTATTAACCTTGATTAAATATTTTGTATAGAAATTATTTTTTTACTAAAAATATAAGATGATCCAATTTTTTTTTTGAAATTATGCTTCCAAATTTGGACTCCATTTAAACTAATTAATTTTCTAAATATAAGAAAAATTAAATTTTAAATTAAAACATATGATATTTATAATAATACTATTTCTTATAGAAAAATATCATTTTATACATCACATGGTGCTATTATTATTTTTATAAATTAATGATTATTTTAATTTTAATATTCAATGTGCTTATATTTTTAAATGAAATATTATATTCCTAAAAATAACTCAATTTAGTATTTTAGGATAATAATTCCACAATATTTATAAAAACAATTCTTTGAATAATAACAATTTTATCGTTTTAACTAATATTTACTTTGATAAATTACTTTTATATTAATGTTGGAAATAATATTATTAAATAATTTGGATATAATGATTAAAAACATGAAAATAATATTATTAGGATAAATTTATTTAGTGGATAAAAACAAATTTTTAATATAATTACTCATAACACCTAAAAATAGTTTTTTTTAATGTATTTTTTAACCATAAAAAGAATTTATTTAGATTCCATTCCATGTAAGAATATTTAGATGAAAATTAATTTTTTTTTGTTTTTATATTAATATATTCTACATTGTTTAATAGTGATAAACTAGTTTAAATGACAAAATATATTCAAAATGTGTAATTAATTGAGGAGAAATATTTGAATCACTAAATGATTTTATCTCAAATTATTTAAGATTGATTTATTTTTTAATAATAATTAGTTAAATTATATCAATACATTGGCATTGAAATATTTTTTGATATAATTTTTAAAGATATCAAATAATTATTTAAAAAACATAGTAATGATAATAATATGTAACACATAATTAAATAAATAAATATATGTTTATAATTAAATTCTTTAATTAAATACTTTTTTTAATTATAGAATTCCATTCGTTTCGATTTTTTTCTTAAATTTACATAAATTTATGTTTCCAATGACCATATCAATATGGTAAGATATCATTCATCTATATATACTAACATTAATTACAATAAAAAAATTACACTATTCATTTATTTCCCTCTCAATTTGTTTTTGAAATTTCTAATTCTCTTCTTTACTTCCATATTTTAAATTAGTGTTATAATTTTCATGAAAAAACAGAAGGATAAATATTTTTTGGTCATGTTATTCTTATTTATATTTAGATTTATTCCACTTATACATTTCTTAATGTATTTCCTATTTCATTATCATAATGAATTTATCCTAAAATTTAATATTTTAGTTTCAATAAAATGTATAATGGTTTATTTTAGTTTGGAGTTTCATGTGAAATGAACTATTCAACATAGTATTTATTTAAATGGAAATTTATACTAAAATCTTGGGATGTAAAATTCTCCCCCATTTTAATAAATAGAATCCTAAAAATTGTAATTTTCATTCACTAATGGAATAGATAAGTTTATCTATAGGATAGAAAATATTATAGATTTAATTTATATTGAGTTATTAATGTTTTTACCTTTGGTAATATTTGGAAACTCATATTTTCCCCCATACTAAGCATATAAAAAGAAAAATTATTAACATAGAAGGAAGAAGTCCTCAATGACCTATATACACAAAATTATGAATATATAGGTTTCAATCTAGTTTATCCATGGCCATTTTCCTATTATGTTCTCTAAAATACCAATAATATATCATATCCTTAAATTTCAATTATAAAATTCATCATGGTTTTTAAAGAGAATGTGAATCACTGATGTTTATCCCCTGAGAGTTTGACAGAAGGCATGTAGTTAGTCTTAATTGACATGAACCAAGTGAAGTTTATATTAATACCCAACAAGTCTTTTTAGGTCGATTACTCATATTTTTATATAAACTATATCCTATATCCATTTGTTTATATCTATATAGGAATGTTATTTCTAGAAAACCACTTACTCTATACTTTACCAAAATTTTATGAGGTTTTACAATATTTAGACTTATCTATAGGGTTTTCAGTAATATTTTATCATCATAATCTAGAAAAATAACTAAGATATTACCCAAAAATAACTTAACTTTTCTATGATACCAACTGAAGTTCCTCAGACCTTCACTACCACATCCGGTGTCAGAAACATATTCTTTAATCACAAGATTTGATACTAAGTGAGATGGCCCAGTACATAATTATATATATTTACCTAATTTAAACATTACAACTCTCACTAATCATACAATCCCATAACCAAAAGGATTAGAGTCATTGGATACCATCTATAAAAAAAATTAGTACACATTATTTCTTTATAAACTCCCACAAAATTCTCCACAAAAGACTTCTTTATAATTATAATGTTGTATGTAATTTCTTAAAGAAATGGATAAAATGAAGGATTTATCTTAAATGATCCATAATAAAAATATAATAAACAAGTAATAAAGGGGTTAAATATTTAATATATGATAAAACATGAGCTTGAGAGAAATATATGATTGAAATCACATGAAACAACTAGAGTTCTCTGCAAGTCAAGATAGTAGGACATGTAATCTCAAATTATAAAACATCCACAATGATATAAGAGTGTGGAAACATGATAAAATGATCATAATGAAGGAATAAAACATATCATATAGATGTTTTATACACCATAAAATAAGAAATTATAACATTTTGGACAAATCCACTCCAAATTATGTCTACACACAATCTTTGTGACAATAAATTGTACACTTATACCCATGTAGAGTCTTTTGGGGAATATATAACTAAAAATAAAATATTTTTTTGAGAATACATAATCTTTATTAATCTCTTGAATAGTCATTATGAGTATAAGTAATTATAAATACACTCATGCTCAATCTTTGTGAGCATAGATAAACATAACTACACACATGAAAAATCATAATTACATAGATAACCATAATTATTTCCATACAAAAAGTCAGTATCTCATGATATAAAAATATGTAACTAATTCATTTGATTGAATTATAGAGCCCCACCCATTACATAATAATCATCCAAAATTCCACATGAAATCAATCGTTATGTCATAAAAAACCCATAAAATAAATTGGGTTTTGTTATATTATCAAATGGTATGACCAAAAAATAAATCAATAACTTGATCGATTGATACTAAAAATTCAATAAAAAATTAGGACTTCATAAATTTACAGGGATTTTGGTTCATAAAAAATAACTCAACAGAGATATATATTTTAGAAATAAATATTAAAATGGAAGAAAGATTGGGAAAATTAGATTTTAGAAAACATTATTCAACATTTTCATAAAAATACAATGTTACGATCTACATTAAAAAATACTTTTAAAGAAGGTAACACGATAAAATTTCAAAAACATTAAATGAAATCCCAAAAATTAATCCTTTTAAAGAAATAATGGTTAATTTAACAAATTTGGATCATATGATAAAAGACACTAACATGAACACAAATGAATTTTTAATATTTTTAATATCTTCATTAAATCCCACATTATTAAAATAATAATAAATATTCATGTTTAAATGATGTAAATATAAATATGATGAGAAATAATATAAATTTTTATTTAAAAATAAGAAAAAAGAATATTGATAGGAAGAAATAATATGGATAGAGAATAGAAAGATCTCATGAAATAGGATGTGATATATTCTTAACAAAGTTATATATTTATGGGAAAGAAATTTATCAAGGAAGAAAAGTTAAATTAAAAAATTAATTTCTATATATATTAATAAGAATTATGATATTATAAAATCATAGTTTGTATGAAAAAAATCATATATGTAATATGTTAAATAAGAAACATTATAACTTACATTAATGAGATATGGGTTAGTAAAACCCCATAAGAATGTTATAATATTTGAATGAACAATCCTTTGGGAATACGTTTATGAGAAATAATTGTAAATAAAAATAAAATAAATTGTAAAAACAATATAATATAATAAAAGGTTTAAAAGAAAACATAGAAGGATTAAGCTTAAAAAGAAAAATTATAACTAAATAGATGGAACTTTTAGTTATGTAATTCTCTTACCTTTACACTAAACTTCTATAAAATTGATTTAAAATCCTATATAATAAACATAACCATATTAAAAAATTATTTCAAAACATTATTTATATATATTTCTTTTTCTATACTTTATTTATGAAAACTAATTATATATTTATTAGTATGACATTATATATTTTCATTACCCGATGTTTGTGATTTTCATTATTTTTCACATTCGTAGTAATATTAATTTAGATCCTTATTATTTGATATAATGTTCATAATTAACTGGTTATTTAAGTTATGGTAATATAAATTCTATAATAATTTATGAATTTTTTATCTTATTTCATGATATTTTTAGTTAATTTTTTTTGAAGACAAAATCAAAGGGGTGGTAGTTTTGGTATATTTTTTAATGAAAACGTTTTTCTATTAAAAATGAGATAAATATTAGTATTTTCCTAAAAAATACCAATAAATAAATTAATATTATTATTATGTTATAAATGTTAGTATGTTTCTATAAACATCTATGATAAATATTTATATCATTGTTCATGTAAGTGGATAAATCGACCCAAATAATAACAAGTTATGAACAAGAGATGAGTATGAAAATGATTTCACTATAATATCATAATTAAAAATTAAAAATGATATTATTTATATTTTATAACGGATATAAATCTGTATTCATATGTTTTTTATGAAAAAGGTATGATAAAAAGCTATTAGTTAGAAAGAAATAATCAGTTTTCCTCTTGATATTCTCATTTTAAGAGGTTAAATTTACAGTGATCAATTGTATATGATATTATTAATAAAATTCAAAAATTTATATTCAAATAATTTAAAAAAGTAATAGAAATTATATTTATTCATTAAAAATATTTTCAGAACCATTAAGGAATAGAAATTAATAATTTTGATTCAGGGAGGTGGTTGTTTGCACGTAACACAAGTGACATTTTCATTTTTCATTTGGGTGGGAGGATGGTAGAAAAAGGATATTCCATTAATATAATAATATTTCCCTACACCAATTATAAGGATTTAATTATATTATTATTTTTATATTATGTTTTTTGGAGAGTGGATGAGAAAAATAGAGAGGAGAAAGTTATGGAGAGGATAACACCCACATTGAGAGGATGAGTTTTCTATTGAAAGAAATCATAGAAATAGAGGACTTGGGACATATTATTATTACCTAGGGATGTAAAATGTGTAAAAATATTCTAGGATAATTAACATTTGTGCTGTTAAATATGAGTTTAAATGGTATGTTTTCTTGAATTGGGTGGAAGTGAGCTCCTTCTATAGGTGAAAAGAGGGACTTTTCCTTGGAATTGAATGATTGGTGGGAGGTAAAGATGGAATGATATTGGAATTAGGTGAGTTATTTAAATAAATTTGTTGAGACATGTGGGTATGTATTTGGGAAAAAAATTCTTCTATAAGGTATACATGTCATGTGAATTAAAAAAATCAAGGCAATTTAAGTTACCAATTATTACCCATATAGGCCATAGTTAAATATTTACAAACGTAATTATGTTTTTAATAAAAATATAATATTTCTCATATAAATTATTTTTATATGATTATTGTTAATTATTACTCCATTTAATTTACTTAAATTAAAAAATATGACAAACATTACCTTTCAATTAAAAAATAAGATATATAATGAAACCCGTTTTTTATAAAAAAATTATTTTATAAATTACGTGTTTGTATTCTTAAATGGTATTAATTAAAAATTAAATTAATTTTCATAGAATACTTGTTTATATGTTTAAACATAATATTATTTAATAACAATTGATTGATTTATTTTATATGGATAGTAAGTATACATTGTTTGTAGAAAAAATTCATTTAAAAATAATTGTTTTACTATGGTAACCAATATTTTATTTGGATACATAATTTCTATGTCAAATATGTTAATTAAATCATTAAAAAATTAGGATATATGGATTATAAATGTTATAATGAATTTATAAAATACAATTTCAAGAGTTAATAAAAATAAATTTTTAAAATAAGTGTGCATAACCCACAAAAATAGTTATTAAAAAAAATATATTTATTTAATTATAAAAATAATTTTTTCATGTTCCATGCCATGTAAAAATATTTTGATGAAAAGTAAATTAATTTTTTATATAATAATATATTAAAAATTATTCAAAATTTATCAATTGGTTTAAAAATATAGAATATATAAAAAATTATAAGTCTTTTTGGAAAATTATTTGTATCACTGAATGATTTTATTCTAATTATTCAAGATTGATTACTTATTTAAAAATAATTGGTTAAAGTTTATCAATACATTAGTATTAAAATATTTGTTTTGAATTTTATATATAAATAAAATAATTCTACAAAAAAATATAGTAGTAAAACAAAAAAAAATGAAATGTAACACACACACACACATATATATTAATAATACCATAGTTTAATAAAATATTTTATTTTTATTTCATTATAGATTTGAATTATTCTAAATTTTTTACTATAATTTTTATAATTTCAATATTCAAAAGACTACATTTCTAATTAATATATAAATAATGGTTAAATTTAATTTATATTTATAACTTAACATTCATTACTAAAACAATTATACTAATTGATTTATTTATATATCACTATTTTTATTACTTTTCTAGTTATGTACCTTACTTCCAAAGATGCAATTAGGGTTATGTTCTTCATTGAATCCCTGAAGATAAATATTTTCAATTTGCGTTATTTTTTATTTACATTCATATTTATTCCAATTTTATTTTTCTTAATGTAGTTTCATATTGAATTACTGTAATAAATATATATTGTATTACAATATTTTTATTATAATAAAATGTATCATAATTTTTTTATTTCATAGATTCATATGAAACAAGAAATTAGGTATAATATTTAATTAATGGGAAATTAATATTAAAATATTTTGGTGTTATGGTTTTACCCATGAGATTCCCATTATTCACATTAGGGTCTATTCAGTTTATTTTTTCATTAATATCACAATTTTTTTCTAGTGATACTTTTTTTTATTTTTGTTTTGGACCTATTTTTGAAAGAGATTCATGATCATATAATTTCTTGTTTTTGTATTACTATCTTGGTATGTAATTTATTCTCAATGGATTGGTACTCTCATTGGAAAAAAAGATTATGTGTTCAGTTGTCTTCTCTCTACAAAGGCCATGATAATTTCTTTTATGATTCTTTAACAATATAGTTTAATTCCAAAGAGAATAAATCATCTCATTCATATGTAGTTTTCATCCCATGGCATTTATAACAACCATTATCAATCTAGTGGTTCACCTGAAGTGTTTTTGTGTTCCACATTGTGTACAATTTGGGCATCCATGTTACAATCATTACAAAATGGTATCGGATCTTATAAGGGACACGAGACATGATAGTAATAGAAATATAAGAATGTTATGCCTTAAAAATCTACCCAAAATATTTTTATCTTGAATAATGATCATACATGTTTGAGTTTCCATGGGTAGTTTTATTTTTTATTTTGATCTTTTATCTTGAGTCAATCAAAATTTCTCAAGTCAAAATCATATTGAGAAACTATCCACAAGTAAGAGAAAGTAGGAAAACATGATATACTATTGTCTTACCTATGTTTCTTTAAATTATTATTTGAATCAGTTGAATATTTGTATTAATTATAAAATTAATAAAAAATAAATAGTGTTTTCATATTTATTTATTGGATATTATTATGTAAATATGAATAAAAAATTGATTAATTTGATTGAGAAAAATTTATTTATTTCTATTAATATGTTATATTTTCATACATATAAATAATGTTAAAGTTACAATATTTTCAAATGAGGTATTAACACATGTTTCAAAAGTATTTTTTAATTTTTTTTATTATTAAATATATAATTCATATTTATATTTAAAAGATGTTTCTAAATAATTTTAAACCTTTTTAAAAATATAAAATGTATTGATAAATAAAAGAAAACCGAGAGATAGGATGGTTCTAAAACTAAATAGGTATTTATTATGTATAATTATAAATGTAATATTCATTGAAGAATAAAATTATACTGTTTTTTATATAAAATAAAATATTCTTCCCAAACTACCACCACATCTTATTCCAAATGGAATAATTTTTTTTAAAAAAGTGGTGACATGAATTGGTCACCCAATTCATGCCCCAAGGAAATTTATTAAAAACAAAAGTAGTATTATAAACACGAGGTGCAATGAATTTACACCAGACATGATTTTGAGAATTAAAAACAAAGATATACCAAGAAAGATCCATTAATTCATGTGATGCACTGTCCAGAGGAGACTCCGCCAAATCAAGTCTATTTGAACTGATCATCCGAAGAGTTGCTCGACGTTGCTTCTTTATCCACATGAAATACTTCTCTCCCACTACTATAAACTCTTCTATGATCTCCAAATACTGTATTGCCCATGGGGCTTCCAGCAATCCACTATATGAGAAAGTCTGTAACCCGTTAGAAATGAAATCAAGTAAAGGTTTGGACTAAAAAACCCCGGAGAGTGTCAACCAGCATTGAAATTTCACCTTTCAATATAATCACAGGAGATTCTAGTATAGGGAAAACATGGTCATGCTATAAGAATACCAGAAAAACAAAATCACCTTCCAGAAGGAGATCATGCAGTACAAGATTCCAGCAATGAAAGAACTCGTTCCAGAATTGCAACAAATGGAGGTCACACTGTGCCAGATAGTGCAAAATCACCATCCATTATGCATAAAGCAAGAGCACAAAAAAAGAAAAATAGAAGAATCATCCCAGCCTCAGAGGGCATGCAAAGTGAATCCAGGAAGTCTGAATCCCAAATAGAGAATTCCAGTGACAAACAAAGAATTCCAGTGACGAAAAAAACAGAACAACTCAGATGGACATATCCTATACTGTGCTGACTGATGCAATTGAATCAGAAACATTCAGAAAAACCAAATCATTCCAAAAAGGGATAGAAAAGCACGATCAAATATGAAACTGGTGAAATGAAAAAGGAGCAGAAATAAACTCACTCCCACAGAATGGCCTTGAAATCAAAATCAGGATTTCTTTTATATTCCCCTACCATCCTAATGAACATACACTTTCGGATGTCAAGGTATTCCTCAGTGGTGATGAGCCTATCCGTGTATTTCTGAATTGTAATTTCATCTTGTTCATCCATCCATGCATCAACTGCATCCCCCAGCTGATCCTCAATATAGTAGGCATCTCTATACACAGGTTTTTGTTTTTGTTTCATCATTATACTCATCTGATTCAAAGTCCTCCTTATGAAGTTCACTATTGGCATTCGGTTGTTCAGTAACAGTTGGGAGTGATGGAAACTACTTCCTAGTGGCATCAAGAGATCTTGTGACTATTGTTCTTTAAATTTGAGAATAATCTCTGCACTTCCTTATTTTTCAAGAATTCGGGGTGATAAAACCATCAGCATCCACCATTGGATTTTTTCCTTTCCTAGCACTTGATTTTAAGAAATCCTCCTCAATTTGATTAGGGTGATCATCAATTTCAGGAAAGGATTCACTAGAATCTGAAAGCTTGCCCTGCTCCTTAGGTGTATTGGCACCTGTGGGAGCAGGCAGGGAAGTAACAAGGCAATCCGACCTCTGTCGTTTAGTAGATGTCCCAGGGTGGTCCAACTTAACTCTATAGCTAACCTGAGAACCATAAAATTCCTCAGTCTGTTTATTTTTCTCAACCCAAATGTCTTTCTTAGCCTCAGGACGCACGGATTTATGTCCACAATCTTTTGCAGCATGTCCAAGATTGAGGCAAAGGGAGCAATAATCAGGAAATATTTCATAGAAAACCTCCTGAAAGAATCAATGGTCACCATTCTGGATCCAAATATGAGGGGGAGGGTCTTTAGAAACATCAATTTAAACGCAAACCCTGGAAACAGATGGTCGAAAAAGGTTCTTTGTTGCTGAATCCAGCATCAATAGATTACCAATGAGGTTTGAGATATGAAACAGGGAATTTTTTTGAATAGATGTAGTGGCAACGTGGGGAAGCCAATCCAAATCGGGACGATGGGGGACTCATAATAGGGATCAAAGTCAGGGGTCCATTTGAGGACTTTCATCAAGCATCCCCCGAAGAACCAGGATCTCTTCGCCCATAAACGGTAGTAGTCATCCTCGTAATCCAGGCGAAAGACAACATTTAATGATTTCAAAAGGATGATAAAGAATACGAAAAACCAATTTCTTCAAGGGAATCTCTTAAGAAACTCAATGCTGGTCTGCGATTGAAATATTTCGCAACAACAACGAAACGAAGGTCCGAAGCGAGAAGTGTTACCTCATTTTTTGAGAATGAAATCTCTGGTTGACCGCGGTGATGGAAAAGTTTCGGATTAATGCAAGAGTTGGGAGCCGCGACACCATTTGGGCAGGTCTCGTTGTTCTCATTCATTCTTCCAGCCACTACATCTGCAATGGATCGTGAACTAGGGTTCCTCTCTCCCAAAATCAGGTTTCTCACATCGCTCTGTATCAACCCCTCCATCTCCCCTGAACCATCCCAAATGGAATAAATGAGCATGTTCTTCTTACTAAAATTTCAATCAGTTATTAAGTTATAGATGGGATTTCTCAGTTTCTATATTCTATGGGTAATGGATTACCATGATGGGAACATTCTATTAATGATGACCCTATGATCTTATATCAGTGATATTTTCCTATAAAAAACCATTTAATTTATTAAAAATTTAAATTTAATTTACAAAAATATTGAATTATTTGATCTACATATAGCGTGAGTGGAAATTTTTGTATGATAATGATCCTCACAAAAATAGTGGAATTTTTTATTATAAAGTAAATAATATATTTGGTATAAGAAGTACATTGATCGTTTAGTGGATAAAAATGTGGGCAAGTGTTGATAGGTTAGGATATATCATTCAAGGAATCTAGAGTGGAGGTGTTTCAAATTATTCTTTCTTGAAAAATACAATGGTGTAACATCATTACTATTGTAATTTGAAAACAATCCAAGCTCAGTACCCCCTTGAAGTAATGTAATGTCATCAATGTGGCCTATTAGGATACATTTATAGGTCTAGTAGTGTTATTTCATTAGGACTATGATTCCAACTATAGAAATATAATGATAGTTATGGTAGGATTTATGTAAAATATGACACTCTAGATTAATGTAATTAACTATTTATTTATTTATTTTAAGTATATATAGGTATTGGGTTATGTTTGGGAAGGTTTGAAGGATTTTTGGAATGTTTTTCTGGTATTTTGGATGTGAAATTATAGATAATAGTTAGTAGATACTATGTAACACCTCGAGGAAACCATGTGATGAGAAACATTGGCCACTAGGCAAGTTTACATTTGGCGCACGGTTTGGACAAACCATGAAGCCACCCAGGAGGAACCTAGAATTTGTGAAAGGAGGGGTTGATCATAGTTGGTGCATGGGTTCTCTAAATATGTGAGAAAAATTTGTGAGAGCTGTTAGGAGGTAGTGGCTAGTGAATAGTTTGCACACTATTTTCCAAACTATTTCCCTAATCTATGTGTTGTTAAAAAAGGATATTGATTCTCTAGATCTAATTTGGTTTCCCCACATAATGGCACATTTTTAGTTAATCTAACACTAAATAGAATTAAATCCACCCAAAGGATGTGGATAACCATCCCTTTGACCCGAGAGTTATCTTTTGTAGAATCTTAGTGCATTGGAGGATAGATTCCTTGGTATGTGCACGTTCTTGGTGGTTTCCTATAGTTTTATTATTCTAACATCTATTGGATTCATAGATCTAATCCATTAGGGATTGATCCTTATTGTGTGATTTAATAATGATTATATATAGTTGTTTTGATGTTATGGATCAAGATCTAAGGTTAGTTTTATAAGATTGTATCTAAGCTTTTTGAAGAATTTTTTAATTCTTCATTTTCACCTCAGTTTGTGGGTAGTTGTATTCACTCTCAAGCCCTCTTATTAGAAATTGAAGGATAGATTTAAATTTTTTTGAGTTTATTGAATTTAATTTTGATATTTATGTGAAAATACTGGCATAAACCCTCTTTAGTGATGGTTTGTGAAATTGTGGAAATTGGTTTTTGTGAAAATTTATACATTTCATGATTTAAAAATGATTATTTTAAAAAATGGGGTTGTTTTTATTCAAAAAAATGGTTTGATATAAATGATTTAAAAAAATTAAAATTTTCCCTTAAATGTCTTGGAATTGTTGTTTGGTATAAATGGTTAGGGCATGTTCATTTACATTGACATCGTGCTATAGAAGGGTCATGTGCCTTTAGGGAAATTAGTATATAATTACCTAATGATGACTTTTTCTATTGATGAGAGTCCACTCATGAGTACAGAACTATCACCTAGGCATGCATGTGTAGATGTGTTGAATGAATGGTTTATGGAAAATGGGATTTGAGAAATTGGATTAAAAGATTTTCTTGGTTGGTTCTGGTAAGGAAAAATTGTTTATCCAAGAAATGGTATTGGTTTTGATATAAACTATTTTATGTTTTTATATATATTTATATATCTAAAATTTATAACCTAGTTTATCCTTCTGGCATGAGTAGTGAATTCATTTTGGGAAAACCTAATATATTTTATACTCACCTCACGATTGGGAACTTTATTGCGTTTACAAATTCTATTTATCAAGACCGAGAAAAAGGAATGATATCCTAGTTATTTTATGATGAATCATGATACCTTGGTCATGTATTATTGAGTTAGAGCTTGGATCTTGTTGGGAGTTTCTGAGTTTTTCCCTTATGTATCATTGAGTATTTTTCATTTTAGTTTCTTCTTTGTACTCTGATATGATGTATAGTTGTAGTTAGTTATGTTATCAGTGGATTATACTTTGAGTTGTATTATATTTCTCACATGAATCATATAGTGGTTGTTTAGTTATCATAAACTTGGAATGATTTTTTTATTTTCAATTTCAAAATCATCATTCAATGTTTTATGAATCCCTTGGCATATATTTCTAGCCTCCGATGTCTTGGGGGTGTGAACTAAGGATTAATAAAACCACTACCACTTCCCAAGACACTGATTTTGGGGTAGGATATTATAATTATTATCAGTCTTGGTCAACCTAAATATATATTGGGACAAATGGTACCAATTTTCTCAGTTATGGAGTTGAAATTCATTATAGTTTTGTCTTTGAGTTGGGATAGTAGTAAGGATTAGGTTCATTATGACGTGAAATATAACATATAAAAAGTCATAAATAACATATTTATGCTTAAATTCATGTTACCAGGGATTTGGGTACATGAGTGTCTTTAGGCACTAATAGTAGTTGTTATCTCATTGTCATGGGTTTAACCAATGAAAGGAGTGACATTCATTGATAGAAATGACCTCCTACTAGAAGTACATATTCCAATTTGATTATTCTCTTTAATTTGTTGAAAATATGTTTATTTTTAAAAATAATTGAAAATGTTTTGATTTTCAAATATATGATTGTGAGATATTAAAAAATGTTTCCAAAATTCAAATATTTGAATTTCTAGAAGTGTTATATAATTGAAAAGATATAAATTTTCGGAATACTTATTGTGATATGTCTGAACTTTTTAAATTTTAATTTTTAAGGAATTTAGTTGATAGAGAGTGAGACTAAATGGTGTTTTCTTGTGGTTATAGAAAATGGAACTGGTTAGGTGTAGAAGAAACCAACCAGAAGTGGTTGTTGAGAATGTTGTGTCACCTGAGCCATATTTTAACCAACAACAGGTTTAGTGTATCGTCCACGAATTTGAAGTTGTTTATTGATGTAACATATGGGATGATCCTAGGAAAGTGGATCATTCCATTCAGTTCCAAAAGTAGAATCCACACATCTTTCGTGGTGATTCTATGTTGGAAAAGGAAGAGTCATGGATGAATATTATGAATCCAATCTTCTAATTCCTAGAAACACCAGTTAAGAAAAAAATTCATCTTAAAAATGTATAAGCTGGAGGATCTATCATTCCAGTAGTGGGATTTAGTAGTGCTGGTTAAATTAGACAAATTAATTTCATGGGAGGATTCTGAATAATTTTTCAACAAAAAATCCTATCCTCACACATTTAAGATTTCTAGAACAACGTAATTTTTTATCCTGATGTAGTAGAACCGCATAGTAATAGAGTATGTGGATAAATTTAATAACATATTATAATTTTCATCAGAAGTTTATATAAGTTCATCCTTGAAGGAACACATTTTTTAATCAATGTTATCGCTAGATAATCGCTTGAAAATTGTTGTGACTTATATAATATATTATACTAAGATGATCAATAGAGAAATAATGGATGAAAGAGACATCTCAGAAAAACGGGAGGATGAATCATGTTGATACCTATAGGAAATTGTGGGAAATAAAATGTTATGAATAATTAGTAGATGGAAACCCATTTATATGGTAGTGATATGACTTAGAATGAGATGGCTAGATCAGTTAATTTTTCAGCAAAACCAATGAGTAGGCTGGGTTTTCTTCAATGTGGTATGTTTTACCACAAAAATTGAGATTGTAGAACATCACCTAATCTATGTCACAATTATAAATAGATGGGAAATCATTAGAACTATTGTTGAAGTTCTCCAAGGTCGAGTTCTAGGGACACACCTCATGTTTCATAGACATTGTATGCTTCGATGGGATAAGGAAAACAAAATAATTCTCATCATAAGAACCTGGATAGTAATGTTGATTCTAGATTGTCACACCTCGACTTTTAAATTTATTATTATTTTATTATTTCTTAGTTTAGGTTCTCACACTGAGGTTCGGGTTGTGTCACGGTTTAAAAAATTTGATGTTTAATGATTTTGGTGGGTTTCAGACCGGTGCACGGGCACCACATGGTTAGCATTAACCGTGTGGTCTTACCCGATGCTTGTGCGGGTACCCATGTGCTCTGGAATGAGGCACACAGCTTGGGTACCAGTCATTAAGCCATGCTGTGAGTGTGTAATTACCCTGTTTTCAAAATGAGATAAATAAATGGACTAAAACTTAAAAGAATGTTCGATAGTAATAAAAGCATTATGTAGTTAGTTTTATTATTTTTATGATTGTTATAAAGAATATAATATCATTAATGATATTATTATTATTATTATTATTTTATTGTTTTTAGAAAAGTAATTACAAATTATTATTAAGCTTAATATTATTATAGTAAAGGTATTATTATTATTATTTTATTATTTTTATTATTGACTTTAATTTTATATTACTATTGTTATTAGTATTATTAATGTTATTGTTTTTAAAATAAATTAATGTTAATTTTTTTATTACAATATTAATTGTATTATTATTATTATTGTATTATTATTATTATTATAAGATAAAATGAAAAAAGAAAAAAAACTCTAACCAAATCCCACTTCCCGCACCCTTCCCCGTTCGTGAACCAGCCCCCCTCCCCCATATCGGTTTCCCTGTTGGTTCACCAAGCTCCCCAGCAGCCTCCTCCCGCGTCAGGTCACCTCTGCCTATTGACGCCCCGCCCACGCCATGACTCCGGCCAACCACCACACCCTGTCGCACCTCTGGACCACCACCCTCGACACCCGACCTCGCCCTCCGTTTTTTTCATCTCCAGCCTTTAGCGCTACGGAAAGGCCACATCCTCTTTGCGCCGGCCATGCCGCACTCGCAAACCCTCCTTATGGTATGTTTATTTCTCAATTTTGGGGATTTCCTCTATCTTTTTCCTAACCCTAATTTTTGAGGTATAATATTTTCATTTTTCTTGTCATTTTTGGTGTGTGATTGGTCTGCAACTTTTCGCTCCCCCTTCAATTGATGATCCACTGCATCCACACATGTAAGAGGTAGCTAATTTCTAAATTCTTCTTTTTCTGCAAAACCCATGACACTTGTGTTTTTTAGATAATTTTTAAAGTATAATTGACATCTCAATAATTGGTTTAGCTAAATTAATGCAGTGTATTGTGTTGGTTAAAATTGTGAAAAATAGTTTTGGAATGTCTCTTTTATTATGTGTAGGTGATTCTATATATAATAATGTTATTTGATGAACTATTCTACCTGTTTATCTAGTTTAGTGTGTTTTTCAATTATGTTTCATGGTGCGAACTCACTTTTCAAGGAAGGTTAATATGTTTTGGGATTATTATTGTAACAAGTCAAGTGATATGAAGTGAAATATTTGTGGCAAACTCATAGTGTATCACTTTCTAGTGTTTTATGAACTATGAAATTAACATATTCAAATGTACATCGAGTGAAAACTTTGTTCTGGTGTGGGGTCGAAGTGTATTTAGTCAAAAAAGGGTTGAGTATGTTTCAACATTTTAATCCATTCATTAGTTCTTTAAACTATTGGATAATTTTTTATATAGTGGTTTGTTTAATTACGAAAATGGTTTCCTTAATTTTTCATAAGTTCATTTGTTTGTGCACGTGGTGTGGGTTATGTTTTGAAAGGTGTGAGAGTAGTTTACAAAGGATTTGGTTAGGAAATGAATTATAAAATGGCATTCTCTTGTGAAGTTGGTGAAATTGTGATGCAAGACTTTGTTTGACCCTTTTTAAATGTTTTACTAAATGAATAAATGATTTGTTAAAGGATGTTTGAAATGAGAATCATGGGTGAAAAGTGTTTCAGTTTGGGTTTAGGATTTGTATGAAAGGCAGTGGTAATTCTGTGAAAATGATTCTTTCTTTCTAAATGGATTTGGGTTCTTTTTGTGATTTCTAGAATGGGTTGAAATGAAATTATTGAGCATATGACCCTTTGAAATTGGATATGAAAAGTTGTTTTTTGTGATATTTTTTGTAATTTTTTTGGCTATGTAAAGCTAATGGTATGTTTGGAAACACTTTTGTTTTCAAATAAGTTATTCAATTGTTTAAGTAATGAGGCGACCTTTTTGGTACCTCCAACTCAAATGATGATATTTGTATGCACTTTTAGAAACGGTTAGATGCACCCGCTTTACAAGCTTATTGTTTTGGGAAATGTTTTAAATGTTTAGATGTTGTAGAGGCCCGGTTGGAACCTTCATGAGATAGGAAATATATGTATATATGTATGTGGGAACCTCTATAGGGGTATTTCCCTTCATGGGTTATTGTATAGTGTGTCTGTGTTTGGGGTAGGTAAGTGCGGGGAGATGAGTCATCCGTACGAGAGACTCCAACTTACACAGTATTATTATAACCACCATGGGTTCCAATTCATGTTTTAGATTATTGACTGACGGTTGTTGATCAACCCTGATTAGAAGGGTTGGTACCCCCTGGATTGGTTGTTAGGACAGGTGGGCTTTGCAACTAGATTTGTCAGTTATAGGGTGGACAGTTGGTTATATACTTAGGGGCTTCACCATTCTACGACAGGTGGTTCTGAACCAATTCCATCTAGGGGTCTAATAGGGATCTTTTGAATCACCCATGGTTACAAGATTATTTACCTTTCTTGTTTACTTTCCCTTGCACTAGTTTATTTTCAGCTTGAACTTTTTACTTGTTTCACTTTAGCCCAGCTTTGGTATTTTCTATTTTAGTTTTTATTTATAAAATGAAAAATTATTTTTGAAATGGTATGTAGCATGTGTTGGATTTTTTAATGGGGAAAACGTGTTTCTTATTTTAAAATGTGAAATCCATTCTTTTATATATGTATTTCAAACATGTGTCATTTGAATATTTTGGGAATGAGAATACTTGGATTCTATGGTTATATTCGAAATAACTATTGAGAATCTTTGTGCTTAAGACTATTGTAACGACCCAATCTTTTTGAGTAGTATATCAACTTACTCGTATTGATTTAATAAGATGTTAATGGTTAATGCAGAAAGGGGAGTCGATGGCTTCATCCAGTAGACTCAACCCTTATGAAGCCCACTTATCAGAGCTTGGGAAGGAGGTAGCATCTGTGGGCTTCGCTTTGGACCAAGCCCAAGCCGAACTCCAGTGTGTCAAGATTGAATGGAAACGCATTCGGGAGAAGTTCAAGTTAGTAGAGATTACTACTAGGGAAATGTTATCTGAGCCTCCCTCAGATTCTGTCACCATAGCACACCTTACACATAGGTCTTATGCCAGTGTTATAAGGGGCTATGTGACGAGACCCTAGCTTCCTTGTGTAATCCTTTCGGGTGAATAAATTGAGATTTCTTCCTTTAGTGATGGTGTGAAATTTCAAATGTCTATATAATTTTAGAATGTATTTTATTGATGAATTTTGAAAAAGGGATATTTTAAATTATTTATGTAAACCCTAAATAACTAATGATGTGTAATGATTTTCAAAAAATGGTCTTCTACAAAAGTGTTCAGTAAGGAATTTGGAGTCTAATAAGATCAACTTAATTTTTGATGAATAGTAAATTATGAATAGTGATTTTACGCTTAGGATTAGTAATGTGACCAAATGGATTAGTAATTTCACTCAAAGAAAGTTTTAATATAATTTAGACACCTAGATTAAGTAATGTGATTCAATAAAATGGGTAAATAACGGTTTCATAAATTATTAATCAAGTATTAGTTTTTCCGGGTGAATTGTGTTTTTTAATTAAAAATTTAATTAAAAATAATTAGAAAATTATTTTTATAAAAATGACTTTATTTTTGAACTCAGAGCATCGATATTATGTTATGGTAATTTTTGGGGTTTTTTCTGAAAAAAACAAATTTTCGATGAATAGTGTTTTTATTTAAAAATTAAACGAAAATTATTTAGAAAATTATTTTTATAAAATGGAGTTCATAAATGTATTTAGAGCATTTATATTTGGTTAATGTGAAATTTTGGGATTTTTCTGAGAAAGTCGAATTTTCAGTGAATAGTAAAAATACAGTTTTAGGGTTTCGGTATGTTTGACGACATCATAACTGTGTCATAATGATTTCATGAGATATTTTGAGGGTTGGCCGGCCAAGGGTGATGAATTATTGTTTTGGGGGCCCCATGTGGCCTAACTCCATGATAAATGGAAAGGGAGAGCACATGGGTTTGAGAAAAGCACATGTGAGGTGTCCTTTGGC
Organism: Viscum album; assembly: GCA_963277665.1. NCBI lineage: Eukaryota > Viridiplantae > Streptophyta > Magnoliopsida > Santalales > Viscaceae > Viscum > Viscum album. The sequence goes on from OY728165.1 coordinate 915,606,171, forward strand.
CATTAATGCCTTGTCCCCTCACATTCCCTATAAATACCCACCCTTTCCTCCTTTATTTTCCACTCCCAACTCTCCCCCAACGAAGTTCTGGTCTCCTTACCTCCCAAGGAGTCCTCCCAAGGTGCCCCCAAGCCCTCAAGGTCCAATCATTTGAGTTTCATGAGTCACGTTTTAAGGTAAGGGATCCGACCCCACTCTTTCTTTTCATGTAACCTATTTTATGTCATTCCTTTTATGCTCCATGTTTTTATGTGAGAGGATGTTCTTTTATATTCCTCTTATTGCTCCTTTCATGTTTATATGATGAGAGATCCCCTCTTACTCTCATCATTTCGTTTTATGAAAGTTTAAGTGACGCCGTTAGGCTGCCGAATGTTTAAGTGATTCTTTCACCCTTCTCATTTTTCAAGTTCGATTTTCATGTCAAATCTTTGAAGTTACTTTTTATTATGTTGGGGTATGATCTCTATATCTATCATACTAATCTATTATGGTCATATGATGAGGGACCCTATTTGATTTGTTCAATTCATTTTTATTGAAGCTTAAGTGACGCCGTTAGGCTGCCGAATTGTCATAAGAGAAATCAAATTTTTGTCTTCCTTCCATGTTTTTTCATTTCAAATGGTATGTCCTTAAAATTGCATCACCATGTCCATATATACTTCTTATTCTATCCCTCTACTGTTTTATGGGTCAATTATGATTGTTCGACCCATGTTCCCTCTCTTTTCAAAGTTTTCTAAAACCTTGTAACATAGCCGTTATGCTGCAGAATTTTCATCTCAAAATGCATCTCTTTTCTCAAAATTATTTTATGTTATAAAGTGAATACTCAAATCTCCTATTTCTACAAGGGTATTCACATATATATGAAAATGTTCTATTTTAAATTCTGGGATTTACATACATGATACCCGCTTTCCCTTTCCGTGGGTTTAAAGTAATGTAAAGATCGCGTCTTTAAAGCAGTTTTTAAAACGTTATGATTATGAAATGAAACCCATTTATCTTATGCTATATGGGTTATTTATGAAATGTTTGATGATGATATATGTGGCTCACATGATAATAAAGTCAAATTTAAGGGTGCGCCCTGATAGCGCTCCAATGCATTGGGTAAAAACTTAATCTCTAGAGATGACCATTTTAACGACGCCTTGGTGAATAACCTTGGTAATTTTTAACGACACATTGGGGATGGACCATGGTGAAACGAAACGATTGTCAATATTAAATGTTGTAGCCACATCTTCAAGTTATTAAAAATGTTATTTTTATTATGATGTATCTCATGATTTCTTTCTCATGCCTTAAAGTTCTTTTCATGTGCTTATTGAAGTATCTCAAGTTCACTTGTAAAATGTTTCTCTTGTTTCCCTTACTGGGCCTTCTGCTCACCCTTTCTTTTGATGTATGTCCCCAGGTTATGAGATGCATAATGAACATAGGATGAACTAAAGGAGAAGCCTTTCACGTGTTTAAGAAGAATGTTTTATGTTTTTTTATGTATTATGATCCTTGTTTCCAAGACACTAAACCTTAACGATCCTCAGTTTTGTGTAATGTAATTAAAGTTTATGTTATAAGAAGACGGGATGCTATAACTATCATATTCTTTTAGTTGTAGGTTTATTTCTTGTTCGGGTTCTTTTTTCAAATTCTCAGTGTTGGAGCATGCCTAACTCTAAGTTGGGTTATAACATAGAAGGTCAGAAGGAGGTATGTTTGGTTTTCTTTTCTTTCCGCTACTAGTTTTTATTTTTATCTCCATATTTTTTTATCTGTTTATATTTTTTTGATGGGCCAAATAATTCCCAATTGTTAAATTTTGATGCCCGACACTGGTTTCCAGCCTTCGGGGATCAGGAACACCCTTCAGACCATGTCACGGACTGACTTGGGTGATCGGTTCAGGGTCAACCTGGGATGGTTCATGACAAAATGGTATCAGAGCATCCCTTGTTATTTGGGGTGTCTGGTAGATAGAGATTAAGACTTTCAGGAATCAAGAGGTAGGTACAAGAAGGATTTCATGAACCCTCGCCCGTTCCGAACCTCGAGTTGCCAGGGGTAGTCCGGGATTTAAGTCATTATCTCGTTATAAATTATTTCAGACTGAGGGATGACAATGGAGGCAAGACAATATTAGATCGTGATTTCACATGAATTAGTGACCCGCGTGGAGCCCAAGTATGTGATGTAAGTTCCTTTTAGTTGTTGACACTTACTTGGGGAATGGATCACTACCATGTCGCAAGGTTAAGCATGACTACTAGTCCCTCACACTGGTAGTTTGATCCAAGTTAATTGTCATCTTGGTTCTTGTTGGTGTGAGTTCTCTTTTGAAAATGAAATACGGTTTTTGAAATGAGAGTGATTTCTTTTAAATGGATTTAAATTCATGAAATGGGTTTTAAAACTGAAAGTAGTTTGTCTAAAAGTTTGGTGTTGGCTTGGAGTTACTAGAGAAATGGTTTGGGAACAAACTCAGGTACTCTTTATGGACATTTTTACATGTGAGGGAATGCATGAAAGGTTCATGTTTGTGCATATGGATGAAAGTGGATGGAGACATGTGAAATGATTCATGGGATTATTGGGGTGTGTAATTTTAATTAGAGTCTTGACCTTGTTTTTCTAAAGTGATTTTAAAAGGAGAAATGATTTTGGAAATTGAATTTGGTTTGTAAAGGATGATTGTTATTTAGAAAGTGGCCTTGAAGGAAGGCAGTTTTGACATCTAATATGAAAAAGGGAATTTTGTGTTGTGATTAAATATTTTTTGGTTATTGAGATGGTTGTTTTTTGATGAAAGCGATTTCAATGATACTACTTTGGCTTGATATTTGTTTTGGCCTTTTATTTTATATGTTGTCTAGAAAATGCTGCCCCGAATGGTTTCCAGAGTTTTTGATAAGTCATGCCCAGTTTTTGGTCCTTCTTGGAAATTTCCCATCCTTCATGGTAAACAGGGTCCTTTAGAAGGAGTGGAGTGTCTTGAAGAGGTCGAACGCCTCTTCAGGGTATTGGGAACTCCTGAAACTGCCCGAGTGCGTGTTGTTTGGGGTCTATTTGAAGGTCATCTTTGGCTGAATGGGTGTTGTTTGCCCCACCATCTCTATAATTTGGGATGAAGTGGGATGTATTTAAATACATCTTCATCTAAGGGTTTATACCTAAAGAGGTGAAGACAAAGAAAATGGAAGAACTCTTGCATATTAAACAAGGACAACAGACGATGAAGACTTATGTTGACCCTTTTAAGGAGCTTATGTCCTTTTATCTAGAGGTAGAATCACAGAATTTAATGAAGACTTCCCTCTTCATTGGGGTCTTCATCCAGAGATCGAGGAGCTAGTCCTACCTTCTAGGGACCATCATTTTGAAAAGTAGGTGGATGAGGCGTTCTTAGCTAAATTGGTATTTGGAGCATAGGTGCTTGACAATCCAACATATCCAATCACTCATGAAGGTTCCCCATCTATAGATTAGGGTGTACTAGAGGGACCTATACTTAAAAAGTCTTCTATAATGGTTTCATCTTCCAGTTCATCGGACCGTTCAGTGGTGTGCCTCTAGAGTGGCTAGTTTGGGCACATGAAGTCTTCATGTCGCGTCCCACCAAAGATGTTCCATCATTGCAGATGTCTGGGTCATCTAGAGAAGTTTTGTAGGATGCTTCGCCTAAATAAAATGTTGTGACCGAGGGATTCTAGTGCTTGACTATGAGGCAGAAGATGCTTCAGCCATCAGAGCCCAAGTCACAAGTCTTGGGGTAAAGCTCGTGCGCAGTCAGTAGTTTCTCTTGGTGTGAAGCCGTGGTCCGAGTTTAGATTTCCATGTTGGTAGTGAAACATTTAAGGTCATTGCATTCTATTTTTTCTACTATAAATGTTTTTACATCATTGTATGTTTATTGTTTTATCATGGAGTTATAACAGACCTGTTCTATTATAATCCAAATAGGTTGGTTTGTCTGATCGTGGTTTTCTGAGTCGTTCATTTTTCTTTAAAGGTGTGTTTGACCCTTGTTTGGGTTGATATCAGTTTAGATCTGTATTTTTGGAGATGTAAGTGCCTGTGGAAGAATGGATGTTTGTGTTTTGGCTCACGTTCACGTTTTGAGTTATGTTCTTCTCTCAGGTTTTTCTCTAGTATTTGGGGGTTTTTGGTTTGGGTCAAGAGTTCTGAGTTTTAGTTGAGGTGTTGTTTTCTCATTCAATAGAAGTTAGTTTGGATTGTTTGGGAGTTCATGCGTTTCCCCCCCTTCCTGGGGTGCTATGCGTGGGTGTTAATTTTGAACTAGTTTAATTCTTGTGGTGGGGAGAACCCTCTTCTGTTCTCCTGTTCTCTTATATTGTAGTTTATTTCGGTTTCAATCAGGTATGTATTCTTGTTTTGTCTATTGTTTGGATGGGTGACATTATGGGGGCATAAAGTGTCAGTTCTAGGGATAATTGTCACACCTCAACTATTAAATTAATTTTTATTTTATTATTTCTTAGTTTTGGGTTCTTGCCCAGAGGTTCGGGTTGGGTTCCAGTTTAAATTTTTTGAAGTTTAATGATTTTGGTGGGTTTTAGATCGGTGTATGAGCACCATAAGGTTACCAGTAACCATGCGGTCACCCCTGATTCTTGCACGGGTACCCAAGTGGTCTAGAATGAGGCACACAACTTGCGTGTGGGTTATTAAGCCATGCGGTGAGTGCGCAATTACCCAGTTTTCAGAATAAGATAAATAAATGGATTAAAACTTAAAAGAATGTTTGATAGTAATAAAAAGAATATGTTATTATTATTATTATCATTGATGATATTATTATTATTATTTTTATTGTTATTGTTTTTAATAAAAGTAATTAAAAATTATTATTAAACATAAAATTATTATATTAATGGTATTATTATTATTGTATTTTTTTTATTTTTTTTATTGTTTTTTATTATTGTTATTATTATTATTATTATTATTATTATTATTTTGTTATTGTTGTTGTTATTGTTTTTAAGAAAAATTAATATTAATTTTTTTATTACTATATTAATGATATTATTATTATTATGTTATTATTATTATTGTATTATTATTATTATTATTATTATAGGATAAAATGAAAAAAAAAACTATAACATAATCCTGCTTTCCCCACCCTTCCCCATTTTTAAACCACCCCCACCCCCCTTTGGTTTCCCTATTAGCGCACCTGGCTCCCTAGTGGCCGCCTCACACGTCCAGTCACCTTCGCCCAGCCTCACCCCCCGGTCAGGTCCTCTCTGGACTTCTGCGCTCCGACAAGGATGACTCCTCCTTGCGCCAGCCTCGCCACACCAGCAAACCCTCCCATTAGTTAGTTTCTTCCTCAATTTTAGGGGTTTTCCTCCATCTTTGGCCTAACCCAAATGTCTGGGGTATAATTTGTGTTTTTTTTCATCGTTTAGGGTGATCGATTGGTCCACGACGTTTCGCTCTCCCTTCCGTTGAAGTTCTATTGCATCCACACTTGTTTGAGGTAGGAAATTACCAAATACTTCATTTACCACACAACCCATGACACTTGTGTATTTTAGATAAGTTTTAAAATATAATCTACATATCAATAAGTGGCGTAGAAAAATTATAGAAGTGTTTTATATTGGATAAAATTGGGAAAAATAGTTTTGGAATGCTTCATTTATTATGTGTAGGTGATTCCATATATAATAATGTTATTTGATGAACTATTCTACCTGTTTATCTAGTTTAGCGTGTTCTCCAATTATGTTTCTTGGTGAAAACTCACTTTTCATGGAAGTTTAATCTGTGTTGGACTTAATTTTGTAACACATCATATGATATGAAGTGTGATATTTGATGAAAAATCATATTGTATCACTTGCTAGTTTTTTCATAAAAGGGTGTGCCTCGGTCAAAGACCAAGACACAATTTATTCAAAAAAATAATAAATTACATAAGTCTTAAGGAGGGAATTTTATTACAATATTTTATATAAGGATGGAGGATATTGACCGACAGATCATCCATCCATGTGATGCCCTGATTGATTACCTTATTGGAAAGACCATCAGTAACCATATTCGCTTCACGGAAGACATGAGTGGTAATGTATCTGAACTTCAGAAGTGAAGCAAGGAAGCTCATCCAGTGGGTAGTAAGAGGCCATTCAAGGTGAACAATACCATTCCAGATAGCATAGAAAATAGTGGTTGAGTCACTTTCAGTCCAAATGTTATTCTAGACATTTTTTTTCAATTTTTACCCCCAGAATCACAACCATCATTTCTTCTTCTAACGGAGAGGCAACACTGCAACTACCGAAGAGGCATCCTTGATAATGGACAAGGAAGTTTCTGAAGATATCACCACATCCCGTATGTCCCGGGTTGCCTTTAGAATCTCCATCAACATTAATTTTGATACATCCTGGGAGCGAGGCTTTCTAGAACACCTCAAGGGTGTGCCTTAGAGGTCTGTAGAGACGATCAATCCTAAGACGATGAAGAATCACATAGTCTCCAACTGTGTTGTCCAAATAGGCTTTCTGAATCGAGGTTTCATCTTTAATGGCAATGAGAATCCGCATCCAACCTGAATTAATATTGAATGAGTAGTTGTTGTGAATAATTTCATTTCTATCATACCTGATCATGTGATGGGGATTAGTAATAGTTGATAAGAAGAGATTCTTGATTTGTTTCAAAGATTCATGCTCCACACAACATTTTAATTGCATGAAAATAGAGTCAAGTAATAAACATCTGCAATCAAACATGTATGTAATATAATTATAGAGAGTAGAAGACATAGTAAAAGACAAAAAAATATGGTTAGTATCCTCTCTATGTTGGTGAATGAAGTGGCACTTATAGTAGAGTTTGACACCAAAAGATTGAAGACAAACCTCAGAAGAAATATAGTTGTGAGAAATGTGCCAAACAAGATTAAGTAATGAGGGTTTAATCTAGGGTTTATCTAAAGGTTTCAACCAACCAAATATAGATTTTGAATTTGTGAAATTATGGTTGTAAAATTTTTTTGTGTTAATCACACCATTGTGGGTAGGCTCCCAAATAATAAAATCAATTGTATTAGAGAAAGGATTATTATCAACAACATGGATGATGATATCAGGAAAATTGAAATTACTAGACTGAATCACATCCTTTATAGTACAATTGATGTTTTGCGGATGGGAATTGGGAGGGAGAAAGGATAAAAGGGGAGCTCCAGTCCAGTTGTCCATCCAAAATTTCATAGAATAATCTAAGCTAACCATCCATGTAGAGTTTCTCATAATGTTGGTAAAATATTTCCTAATGGATAGCCATATAAAATAGTTTACATAGCTCAAATTACCCTTATTGAGCATCATGAGGAATCTTTCTTTGAGAAAATCAATGGAATAATAGTTATTATTAAATAATCTCTAAGTGAGTCTGGATTGAAGAGCTTAGTTAAAGATTTTGATATTTTTAATGAAAAGACCACATTTCTCAAGAGGTTTGCAACAGGTAGAATAGTGTATGGTAAAAAGCTTCCTTTCAAGAAAGCTGCCTGACCAAATAATGTTTATGATGTAAACATTAATTTTCTTAATAAGAATGGTAGGCCATTTATAGACCATCAATGAATAAACAAATTTGGAGACAATCACAGACTTCACCAACCAAATCCTACCTGCCATGGAGAGGGATATACCTATCTAGGAGGATAATTGATTGATAACTTGGTCAATAACAGCATTAAAATACATAGATTTTGTCTTACCCAAAAGATGGGAACTCATAGATAGGTGAAGGGGAATGATTGTTTTTTGATTCATAAGATATTTATAATGAAAGTTTTCCTACTGAGAGAGAATCTTTTCCCGAATACCACAAAATATTTTTTACAGCTAATTGTTTGACTAAAAATATTTTTATAATGAGAAAATGAATTTTTTTAAAATTTTTAATATTTCTTTTGTAAACATTTATGAAAAGAATTATGTTATCCACATATAGAAGATGTGTAGGAACCTTTAGGTTTATAGCCTCCTGAATGGGTTTGAGTATGTTTTGGTCAACCAGATGAGTCAGAAATCTGCTAAGATAATCTTTTGTAATAGCAAAAATAATGGCAGATAAGGGATCTCCTTTTCTAATGCAATTGGTGAATTTAAAGTATCCTTTTGGGGATCCATTAACAAGGATGAAAATAGAGGCCAAATTAAATAAGGAGTTTATCCTACTTATAAAAGTATCATTGAAACCCAAACATTGGAGAACAATGAAAATGAAGCTCCAATTAATGGTATCAAAGGATTTCTTAATGTCAATTTTAATTGCACTGTTTCCTCCTATGGAAACATTATTTAGGGAATTGGGGCATTCCGTGGAAAGAAAAATGCATACTTGTATGGATCTACCTTTGATAAAACCAGATTAATTTCAAGATATAATTTTACTCTATATGGGAGCAATTCTGTATTCAATAAGTTTAGTAATAATTTCGTAAAGAAAGTTAATGAGAGAGATAGGTCGGAAGAGGTGAATTTCAGAGGCATTATCCACTTTTTGGATTATGGTATGAAATTGAGAATTAATACCATGAGAGAGAAAACCATTAGAAAAGAATTATTTGAAAAGTTTACAGACCTCAATGTGGATGGTCTCCCAGTATTGTTGAAATAAACCATTGTTGAATTCATTGGGCCCGAGGCACTTTCAGGGTTGAGACTAAAGATGAGGTCTTTGATATCATGATCAAGAGGGATGTTCAAAAGAAATTGATTGTCATCAGCATAAAACACAACTGGAATTACCTCGGGGAGGAGGTCTTTGTTTACATTTGGACCATTAAAAATATTAATGAATTAAGAGACCACATGATTAGCAATGGCCGACTCAAAATCAAGGATAATGTCATTGTCCCTAAGGATAGAGAGAGGTCGACATACATTTCTAATTCTTTGAAGGGAATTGTAGAACTTAGTGTTTCTGTCACCATCTGAAAGCCATTTTTTTTTGAAAACTTGTTTAGGATTGTTTTCCTTAATAACTAGGAGATAATTAAGTTTTACAAAGATGTTGATTTTATTTTGAGTATCGAAAGAGAAATCAGAGTGAGTATTACTATTTTGAATTTGATTAAGTTCATTCTCAAGGTTGGAGATTTCCTTGTCCATTTGTTTTGATTTCATCCTACAACAATCATTGAGACACTACTTAAGATGTTTTATCTATGTGGGACATGAAAAAGCATCCGAGTTGTGATTCATAGACACCCAACATTTTTTATGAGATTTGAACATTTCATGTCTGTAGACCAAGAATTTCTTAACCTAAATGGAAGAGTGTGCTTAGTTATTTTGGAATAAATACTAACAAGGATGGGGTGATGGTCCGAGTTTAGTTTATTTAATGTCGTGCTAGAGATAGTGTCCCAATTATCCAAAGCTGGGTTATTTGTGAAGGACCTTTCAATTTTTCTTTCTATGACCCTGTTTGTAGTTTCTTCTATAACAAGTAAATTTAGCACCTCTGAGATTGATTTCTATAAGGTTACAATCTTAAACAGATGCCCTAAATTCTATTGAGATATGAGAGTGTGAAGGACCAATTTTCTCAATGGGAGAAAGAATAGAATTAAAATTGCCTATCACAAACCAGGGGTTATGAATGATGTTAGATAATTCAAAAAGATCATTCCAGAGAGATCTTAGGTCTTGATATATACTCTGGGAATATAACATAGTACAAAAAATGAAAGTTATCATTGGAAAAATACCAAGTAAATATTTGATCAGAGACTTTTTCTACATTAACATTTTGTAAATCTTCATGATAAAATATCCATAGCGAATCAGTAGCAGTGCCATTTTTTCATGCACCAAGAAAGCTATAACCATAAGAAAAAAGATGCATAAAATTTCAAGATATTCTGATTTTTTGTTCAGCAGTAGAATTTTTTTTAGGTTTATGGGTCTAAATAATTCTTTTAAGCATAGTGACTATATTAGGGTTCATGATGCCCTGATAGTTCCAAAAATGAAGATCCATTAAAACCTAGATTTGGAGCAGGACCCCCATTTTATTCTTATTGGATCCACCCAAACCAGTTTTCCTATTTGATCTCTGATGATTTTTAGAAGAGGTTGTACAAGACTTCTTGTTTTGATTACTCATAGGAGAGATAGTATAAATGTTATAAGTCCTTGAATTAGAAACATACATAGTAATAACAGGTGGTTTTATAGTAATGTGGGTGGTCATAGGACCATCCTTTGGATCATTGGGTATGTCCAATACCCAAGTAGCAGTGGGAAATATAGGGGAGGGTAGTGTGTCTCCTGCAGACCCAATTGGTATTATACATTGCATACCCAAGTTATTGTTCAGGAAAATCGGTCTAGTGCCAGTGCACAATACTATTTTTCACATTTCCATGCGTGTCTCAATATTTTATATTAAATCAATTAAAGGATTCATACTTATATTCTCTAGGCGAGCATCAAGATTCATTCCAGGCTGCCTAGTTTCATCGATGACAACATTCCCAGTTCAGGCTGCATGTGGCACCACTCGTTGTCCAGCATCAACCGACTGATCCAGAGGTAAAGTCTTATCCTGCTCCAGTGGAAGTGAGTTATCGGCATGGATATTGACATTTGGATTAAGCTCATAGTTCACTGAAGTTCAAAATTACACTAGATGCTTCATAGAGGCGGTGTCCTTGTTGGCCCCCAATATTGGAGCATGATTCTTAGTAGGTGTCGCCTAGGGCTATCTAGATTCAAGTGGGGAAAGGTGAATTGGGTCCTAAAAACACAGTTCGTTTCTCTTTACATGAATTCAAAACCATCTGCTCAATTTCTTCCATGATGCAAAGATCAAAATTGGCATTTTATTCTTCTTCAACCTATTCATCCCACTTGTTACCCAAACTTTCCCCTAGAAAATTTGATTTCCTAACCCATATTTCAGATCTTTTTCTAGCTGACTCATGATTTCCATAAACATAAATCTTATCACTCTTATTCCTTCTAATTTCATTCCTCCCATCATCCTTCGGTTGAGCAACTTGGATCTTCACAACTCTACATTTCAGCAAAGAATGTCTGACGATTTTGAAGAGTTCACAATATGGTGGTATACATTCACATTCCACTCGAATATCTATTTTTTAGTCATTATCATTGAAAAAATTACCTCTGGTAATGTGGAACCAATGTAAAATTATATCATCACTCAAGCTAGAAATCCTATCTCAACGTTAAGTGTTCATTGATCGATTTTGAGTGGTGTACCTGTGCATGAATCAATGTTGTTTAAGAACTATGGATGCCCAGAAACACCAATTGAGCCCATGGAGACATACCCAAATCTAAGCCATGGTATTCCTTGAAGTATAAGTATTGAAAGAGAGGTCTCATTCAGAGAATAAAAGAACTTCGGGTTTTAGATGAAGGTTTCCAAACTTCCAGACCCAATCAAATTCATCCTGGGATCTAAGTATCATATGAAAATAACCCTTTCTTAATGTCACTAGCTTCCAGTTAGAGAAACCCCACAGATGAGCAATCCTCATTTTGAGAACAGAGTTCGACCAGGGTTTATCCCCTTTGATATATGAAATACGACCCATAATTGAAAACTTTCAATAAAGCGATTGTTGTTGAAGTGCCTCACGGTTGGATTCAACCATGAATCTACTATCATCGAGTTTCTTGCAGAGGGACTCCTTCGTTGCAGATGATTTAGTTGGGTCAGAACCCTTGAGAGCTTCAAGGAATGATATTCTTCTCAATATTTTCCCCAGATGTATTGCTCCATTATAAATTTTGATTCCACGATCCTCAAAAGTAGCTTCCCATTCAGGATCAAACACCACCATGAGAAGAAGAAACGAGCTATAGAATGACAAGGCAAGCATTATGGGCTATGCGATGAAACCCTAGGGGCAGAATATCATGAGCCTCCATATCTAGAAATGTTTGAATTGTATCACTTTCTAGTGTTTTATGAACTGTGAAATTCATGTATTCAACTGCACAATGAGTGAAAACTGTGTTTTGGTGGGGCGTCGATGTTAATTTAGTAAAAAAAGTGTAGAGTATGTTTTTTCATTTTAAACCACGCATTAATTCATTAAATTGTTGAATATTTTATTATACATTGGTTTATTTAATTAAAAAAATGATTTCCTTAATTGTATCGAAGAGAATTTGGTTGTGCGCATGGTGTGGGTTATGTTTCAAAAGGTGTGAGAGTAGTTTTCAAAGGGTTTGTTTATGCAATGAATTATAAAATGGTATTCCCTTGTGAAGATGGTGAAATTGTGATGAAAGACTTTGTTTGAACCATTGTAAATGTTTTACTAAATGAATAAATGATTTTTAAAGGTTTTTTGAAATGATAATCATTGCTGCAAAGTGTTTTGGTGTGTGTTTGGGTTTTGTTTGAAAGGGAGTGATAATTTTGTGAAAATGATTCTTTATATCTAAATGACTTTGGGTTCTTTGTGTGGTTTTAGAAATGGGTTGAAATGAAATCTTTGAGCATATGACCTTTTGAAATTGGAAATGAAAAAGTGGTTTCATGTGATATTTTGGGTAATGTTTTTGGCTATGTAAAGCTAATAGTCTGATTGGAAACACATTTGTTTTCAATGATGTGATTAAATTTTTTAAGTATTGCGGTGACCTGTTTGGTAACCCAACTCAAATGATGATATTTTTATACAATTTTAGAAAAGGTTGTCTTCCAAAACTATGCACCCACTTTAAAAGCTTATTGCTTTGAAAAATGTTTTAAATGTTCAGATTTTGTAAAGGCCCAGTTGGAATGTTTGTGTGATACAAAATGTATGTATATATGTATGTGGGAACCTCTATAGAGGGATTTCCTGTCATCGTTTAACATATAGGGTGTCCTTGTTTTGGGTAGGAAAGTGCGGTGAGATGAGTCATTCGTGCGAAGGCCTCCTACTGACACAATATTATCATAACCACCATGGGTTCCTGGGCAACTTTTAGATGATCAAGTGACGATTTCTGTTCAACCTCGATTAGATGGGTTGGTACCCCCAGATTGATAGTTAGGCCAGGGGGATTTTCTACTCGATTGGTAAGTTATTGGGTGGACAATTGGTTATTGACTTGGAGGCTTCACCATATTTCGATAGGTGGTTTTGAACCGAGTACGTGCAGGGGACTCCTAGGGATGTTTAGGATCACCTATGGTTACTATATTATTTACATTGCTTGTTTACTTTTCGTTTCAATAGTTTATTTTCAGCTTTCAATTTTTACTTGTTTTACTCTAGCCCAACTTTGGTATTTTCTATTTTGGATTTTATATATAAAATGACAAACTATTTGGGAAATGGTACATAGTGTGTGTTGGATTTTTAAATGGAAAAAAATGTTGCTTATTTTAAAATTTTAAAACCATACTTTTATATCTGTATTTCAATCTTCTGTCATTAGAATATTCTGGGAAAGGGAATACATGGATTCTATGGTTATATTTGGCATCTCTACTAAGAATCATAGTGCACACACCTATTATATTCTTTAAGATGCAGGTTCATTTCTTGGTCAGGTTCCTGGTTCAGCTGCTCATTGTTGGAGCAAGCTTGAGTCTGAGTTGGGTGGTGACCTATTAAGACAAAAAGTGGTATGTTTGGTTTTATTTTCATTACACTGCCAGTTTTTTTTATTTCCAGTTTTTTTTATATGTTTATCTTTTGTTCATGGTCCAATTCATTACCAATGGTTAAATTTTGTTTCCCGACACTGGTTGTCAGCCCGCGGGGATCGGGAACACCCTTCAGTCTATGTCGCGGACCAGCTCGGGTGACCGGTTCATGGTCGGCCCGGGTTGGTTCGTGACATAGATATACGATGACCCCTCAATGAGGGAAATCACTATAGGGTAATAAAGAAAAAATTGCAGCAAATAAGCCATTATTTGGAGCTAATCATGTGATAATGGATGGTCAATCTAGACCAATGACACTGAGAGGTAAGATTATTTTGAATTCCTCCCTTATGAAATATTTTTTTTGATATGGGTACATCCCATTAATTTATTAATATTCTTGTTTTTGATCTTTTGGGTATTCATTCTAAGTTGATGCCTCATGTTTTAAAACCACATGATCTTCATGGAAAAAGAGAATATTGAGTATTTATGTGTGAAGAATATTATATAACTATTGATGGTGTTGAGTTGATATGAGATTTATTCATGACTGAGATGGATGTCTCTAAAATAATTCTGGGTATGGATTAGTTTTAAATGTTTATATCTCACATCTGTTGTTATAACTGAAGGGTTAGTTTTATGTCTAATGATGATATCAAGAATCTCTTTAGAGAAGACTAACATTTATAGGATGGTGCATCAACGTTGTTGGAATGAGAAGTTAGAACTATCACTTACCATTTGGTATCTTTGTATTTAGTATGAGTGGACGAGATCATGATTAATGGTTTCCTATTAATTTTTTTATCAGATTTAAGAGTTTTAATGATAATTTTTTAGGGTTTCCACCCACATTAGAAGTGAATTTTATGATTTATTTCCTACAAGGGGAAATTACTATTTAACTTCAATCTTATCAGATGGAACTAATAAAATTAAGTTAATTAAATGTACAATTGGAAGAGTTGGAAAGAAAAGAGTTCATTCATCCTAGTATATCTCTGTGGGATGCACCCATTTTTGTTCATGAAAATGGTGGATTAAAATCTAAGGATTTATATAGATTATAATAATATTACCCACGTTATGATAAAGAATATGTATCCTATTATATGAATTTATGATCTTTTTGATCAATTGGGGGAATCCTATTCGTTCTTTAAAATTGACTGGTGATGGGGATATCACCAACTATTGGTTCAGAAGGAGGATATTTTTAATATAGATTTCAAGAGTAGATATGGCCATTATGAGTATGTGGTTATTCCTTTTGGGCTTATAAATTCACCATCTATCTGTAGGGAATTGATGAATTATATATTTCAAAGTTATATAGATTCTTTTTTTGTGGTGTTTGTGGATGACATATTGGTGCATTCAGGGACAAGGGTTGATCATGAGAAACTATTGGTGATAATGTTTTTTATCTGGTGGGATATTTGGTTGTATAAAAAACATTAAAAGTGGGAATTTTGAATACAATAGGTATGTTTCTTTTTTCCATGTAATATATGAAAATGGGGTCTCTCTGTATCAATAAAAGATAGATAAAGTGATCTCTTGACATATACCTATGATTATTTTAATGATACATAGTTTCCATGGTTTATATTGTTATTACTGATGCTTTATTCAATACTTCTCAGGAATAACTTCTCCAATTAAATCTTTGACTAGGAAAAATGTTCCATTCCAATGGGATAAGGAATTTCATAACTATTTTCAAGAGCATAAATTTCACCTTATATCAGCACCAATATCAATATATCTGAAGTCAAGAGAAGGCTATGTGGTGTATTTTGATGCTCTGAGATCTGGGTTTTATTGTTTTCACTTTAATAGAGATAATTTTTTTTGCTAATGGATCATTTTTTATGGTTTCATCAGAATAAATACCCAACACATGACTTGGAATTATCTTTCATTGTCAATGATTTGAAAAAATTGCATCATTACCTATTTGATGTGAAATATATGGTTTCTACATATCATAAGAGCTTGAAACACATTTTATCACCAAGTGATTTGAATCTAAGAGAAATAATGCAAATACAGTATCTTTAGATGTTTTACTTCGAATTTATGCATACAAAAGGTAATGGAAATTTGATGGTGGATGCATTATGTAGGAAGTTATATGGTTCTTTGGAAAAAGTGGATTTAGATTAGTGGTAGCTGATTACAGTAATAACCGACATGCACTTGGATTGTGATGACCAATGCAATGTTGCAGTTTTACTTCTAGTTTCTTTAGTTATTTATTTGGTTGATAAGGTTAAAGAGGAAAAAAATATAATTCTAAATGTGTTTATATAATGTCAAAACTCAATTGTGGGGAAACCATTGAGAGATGATAGATTGATAGAGGATTAATGTTGTGTTTTCAAGATTTTATGGTCATACCTGTGGATTTTCAGGAATAACTACTTCATGCTTACCACTATTCAATATGGGGTATTCATCCAGGAATACAAAATATGTAGAAGGTGTTAAAATCACAGTTTTTTTGGGTTGGCATGAAAACAAAGCTAACTGTGATTCTTATGAGATACATCACCTATCAATAGGTTATGGTAGTTCACCAATGGCCAGTGGGTATGTTGATGTCTTTACCTATTCATGATTAGAAATAAGAGTAGATAAGTATTGATCTTCTGACGGGTCACTGAATGATGGTTCAAAAACACGATTTCATATGGGTGATAGTGGATCAACTCAAAAGGTTATCCAATTTAATCCATATTAATGAATCTCATATTGTGTAGGAATTGTCTAAAATATATACCGGATAAGTATTAATGAGTCATTTGGTACTTGTTTTGTTAGTATCATACCGAGATATGAGGTTTATGTATTGTTTCTAGAAATCCTTATAGAAATTTCTAGGGACTCATATGTTTGTGAATATGGTGTATCATCCTCACAGGGATAGAAAAACCAATAGGATGATACAAATATTAGAATACATTATTTGGGATTGTGTAATGGATTTTTTTTGGCTCATGAGATGATCAAAAGATATTAGTAGAGTTCTCATATTACAACTATTATCAAGCCTTAATGCACATGGCTTCTTTTAAAGCATTATATGTGATTCCTTTCCATTCTACATGGTAATGTAAAATTTTATCCATTTTTATATGTATTTAAGTTACATAAAACCTCCCATTTTACCAATTTGAGATTTTTTGCATCAATTTTTGGAAATTTGGTGATTTTTTGTCAAATGTTTTGATATTGATTGATTTTTTAATTTTATATGATTTTAATCACCTTTTTATTTTTGGAATTAAATTTAAAATAAAATTAAAATTATAGTGATTATTTGTTTTCATAAAATTCCTTGAATTATGGACCCCAATTAATTCTTTTGGACCGAGAGTTGATTCAAATATCTTAAAGCCTAAAGAAATCAATCAATTTGAAAAACATTTTAGGAAGACAACGTGGATAAAACCTCTGAAAATGAGGCATAATTTAGGATATAGATATCCAATTGAGGTTATTCTTATTTTTTTATAAATAGGACTCTTATTCTCATATATTCGTTAAATTTTAAGTAGTTATGTACTCATGATCATTTCCACGGAATTCTCATTGTTGACGAAAGATGAAAGAATCATTCATGTAGAATAAAATCTTGGAGTAATTGGGCTATAAATTCTTCTAAAAAATGAGTATGGAGTTGAATTGATTTGAAAAAATGAACAATTGTTTTTTTTAAAAAATTCTTGAAGAACATGTCCACTAATTAACCCAAAAGAGGGTACCATGAGAATTTTTTTTAAAGAAATATTCTAGAACGAAAATTTCAACCATTGATGACATATTATGTCTCGAAATACATTAATGGTCATTTAAGACACCCCAAAGCCTCTTTCATGCCTATAAATAAAAGGATAGTGGTGGATTGAATATGATATCCATTGGAGAGGGAAGATGACTACTGATTTATCAAATTTACAGCTTTTCCTTTTTATTGTATTTTTCCATGTAATATGCATTGATATTTTAATTAAAGTGTTTCTTTTTCTTTTTCTACATCTCTTTCTATTCGAACCATAATTTATTTATCTCTTTAAGCTTCCGCTTTGATCTATTTTTTTCTTTGAAATGCAAAGTGAATGCAATATGTCTTGGTCGTGGGGGAAGTTTCAAAGTGTTATTTATTATTTTTATTCAATTCAATATGTTTTTAATATATTTGTAGTGGATGTTAGAATATTCCACTAGTGTGGTAGTCATCCACCAGGGCACTATTACCCAAACCATTCATTTTATATGATTTATTGTCTTAACCTCCTGTATCTCAATAAATACATTCATATGGTGTATTTGGGGTTACCTAAAGAAATGAAATGGCATGTGGTGGGGACATGTATTCTAGGAATTTCATTCCTATTTGAGGTGTTATACTATTTTACTATTGGAGGAGGCGGGTCTTAGTGCATTGAAGGAATGCTATCTATTAATGATGTTTCATTAGATGAATTATAAAATTTAATTTAAATAAAAAATAATTAATTAATGAACCCATATTATCAAACCCTAGGACCAAGACCTTTCATCCATAATTTAATTTTGTTTTCATTTGCATTTATATTTAAATTCTACATTGAATTATTTCTATTTCTCACTTTACAAAAAACAGAAAAATGTAGTTTTAATAATTAATAAAAAACACAATAAGATTTATATTAGGTTAATTATATTTTAGTTATTGAACCGAAAATGACACCCTTCAAGTGAGAAAACCATGTATACCACCTGTATTGCACTAGGAAAATATAAAAATTTTCTTTTCCCATGCCCTATGATAGGAGTTGTTCAAAACATATTCCATTTCTTGGGAGTGAATATGGTATCTTTATCACCATTTCTAAATTCACATTTTATAATTTTTTTAATTAATAAAACTATTAAAAATTATTTTTTCCATGATGCATCTGAACTAAAATTATTCTACATTTGAAGATTACACCCAAGTGTATTATCAAGAACAAGAAGTATATTGTAGTTATCTTAATGGCCAGGTAGAAAATTTGAGTTATACTCTGGATTAATGATGGGGGAAATGGAAATGGATTTTGAATAGTTTTGTGCATTAATGGTGAAACATGACCCTGGGCCGGAGAAAGAACCCAAGGTAGTGGTGGAAGAAATTTCACCAATCATTATTGAAATTCAAAAATCTAAGGAGGTAATGGAATAGGCACCTGAAGATTCATTCATCCTTGCTCAACCATTTCTATGAGTGATATATGAAAATAAATTTCTTTCTAAGTGAAATATGTTATGTCAACAAGAACATGATGACTTCTTGAATGAATTTGAGAAACTACTTGATCTCCCTAAACCTTTCAAAGAATAAGAGACGCCACTAATGCATATCTCCCTAGCAATGAAATATCAATGCACCAAAGTGGTGGAATTTGAAGAAAGGATGGAAGAGACTAACTAAAAGCCTTCATCTAGTAAATATTGACTCTAATAGGAACTTTCAATTGAAGAGGAGATTAAAGCCGAACCAATTTATGGAGTTGACCATTTCATGAACTCTTTATATTCAAATTTCATTGAAACTAAATAGATTATCACTCCCTAATATTTGGATTTTATAGATTTGGATGAATCACATTTTTTCCATGGAGGAATATGATGAAAAAAATTCACCTATTGTGGAACACATGGTTCTCCCTATGGATATTGAACATTTACTAGAAGGAGTACACGAAGATATCCCAATGTATTTTTCTAAAGATCAAGAGTTAAAATCTTCCAACATAGAAATGGTGGATTTTGATAATAATTATTCAAATTTAATTTTTTTAATATTAATGTAAATTCCAAATATCTCTTTTATACTCTTTAATATGCACATGTGATGAAACCTTAAGATAGTGAGGATGATGTTTAACAAGTTTCAACCAAAGAGTATGAGGTTCCATACTTCATCCTACCCACCATGAATGTGGTACCTCATTGTAAAGTGGACATATCAGGTTAACAATATATATTTATTTCTCCTAAATAATAATGATTAAGTGGATGTGGGGAAAATCCTCACATGGCGGTTCAACTCAAAGAATCTCAATCCACCAACTGATTATGGATAATAGCTGGTACTTCCCTCTGGAGGGAGTATAAATTCAAGGCCCACTTGGGGGATCATACCAATATTTATCTTATTACTATTTTATGGTAAATTAGATTTCAATTTCATTCTTAGGATTAGACTGACTTTCATCAAACTCCCTCTAATATTATTTTCTATCTTAAATGACACGATCCTTGTGTTTAATTGAGTAATTCTGTTTTATAGGAACATGATGACATAAGGAAGCCCCGAATAGCCAATGAGAAAAGATGAATAAACTTCCTTACAAAAGGGAGTTCACTTTTAGTTTCCCGCTTTCAAACACACTATATTTGTGTCCCATCATTTTTTTTGAGATTTAATGGGAATTGCATGACCATTTTTTAATTTATGCTTTACATGGATTTTCTAGGTGACATGAGTTTCTTAAGAATCCCATGGTTTCATGTTTTATATTTCAATTTTAATGATATTGAATGATTAAAATAGAGAATTGAATGTTTAAAGTGAATTATTAGTATTGAAACAATGACTCATGGTTTGAGGGAATTAGGTAATTCATGTAAATGAAATTTCCCTAACATTTTCATAATTGGAATTTCTTAAAATCATGTGAACAGATTTGTTATTATTAATTATGCCTTTATTTATTGTCCCAAATCATATGTACCATTCACAAGAATATTTGTAGACCATGTACTTCCTATTTTGTTTTGATAATATTTCTTGAGTAATATTGGAACGTTTTTCTAAATAGAATATATTTTTGAACATATCAACGCTATGAGTGTGAAAAAAACATTTAAAATGATTGAGGAAACTTCTAAGAAAACTCTTATCCAAAAAATTCAACCTTTTGATCAATAATTCTATATCCCATAGAGAACATGAATTACCTTTATTGCGATGAGCCATTTTTTTAAAAACAATTATTCATTCCTACCATGATCTATGTATTTTCATTATATTTTAAAGTTAAAGTGTGGGGGTAAAGGGAATCATGGTGAAAAAGATGATTTACATTGTAAGGAAAATGTGTGGGGGTGATTATTGTGGGAATAAATTATGTTTTTTGATTCATACATGACACTTCATTTATTTCACATATTGAATAAAAAAATTACAAAAGGATCCAATAATATAGAAAAATGGGTTGTGATTTTAGAAAAAAAATAACCAATATTATACCTATGATTTTTATCATATGTGGTAAGGTGGGGGATGTGTGGTTTATTCTAATCATAAATTTTTAAAAAATATAAAATAGTAAAATGTTCATTGAAAAATAAAAATGTATAAATTTAGGCAAAAATATTAAATAAGGTGAACAAATAATTTATTTTTCTTTATTTTATCATAACATATACTTTGAGTTTTGGGGAAATGGGAGTTGTAATATTGAATGGGACAATTTCATTAAAATTTTATTTTTGATATCATGAATAGTAATTAATAGATAAACCTACTCATTGAGCTTTAATTTTTAAATCATCAACTCCTACCAACATTAGGCCTTAGAGTTATCTGAACCTTTATTGAAAAGTCCTCATGATTTTATTTGACTTTTGTATTTACAATGTAGTGAAAGTAGTTCATTTACAAGAATATTGACAAGGAGAATGTATTTCTGATATGATCATAACACCACATAAATTTTATCATGAGTGATGGGAGAAAAGATTCTAAATAGAGGTAATTCATGATTTTACATGACTAATAATAATGAATTGAAGATATTGAATGAATTACAGGAGAATTTCCATCATTTTTAAAAGGGAAAATTAGGATACCTGAGTTGATTATTTTTTTGAAAATTGAAAAATTAAATTGATATTTTATGTGGATTTTTGAATTTTTTTTGACATTGGTTTTTTTATTACATTGGAATTGGAATATGCGTAACATTGGTTCCCTATGAATTGTATATTGATATTTTATGCTTGAGTATAAGAAAGGATTAACTGTGGTGAAATTAATATAGATAATATTTTACTCATTTTTAATATGTTTTTTAAAATTTTAAACACCCCCAATGATTCAATTTGATCTTATTTTCTCTAATTTTTTAATTATGCTGCGTTTTGGGATAAAATGTGAATACTTTTTAATTTTTTAATTTTAGCAGATTTTTATCACTTTGGAATGTTGGGAATTCCATTTCAAATTAAATTCCAATTTTATTTATTATTTTTTTAGGATTCCATGATAAATATGACCCAACATTTTCATTGAAATAAGAGTTGATTGTACGTTCTTATTGGTAGAAAAAATCAATCAAGTTGAAAAACCATTCGGGAGGATAATGTAGACCCTACAAAAAGAAATGAGGAATAACATGGGTGAAACACCTCCAATTGAGGTGATTATAGTTTTATTTGAAATAATACTCATATATTCATTTCTCCAATAAATTTTGGAGGAGTTATGCACTCATTAAGCGGTCCATTAAATTCTCAATATTCATGAAATATTGAAAAATCATTCTGTCTGAATAAAATCTTAAAGTAATTGGGATATAACATATTCTAATCATATATATTGAAGCTGAAATATTGTTTTTAAATAAAAAATGATTTTTAAAATATTTTTTGAAAGAAAAAATTCATTGATTTGGCCATAAAAGAGGGAGTACCACATGAAAATATTTTAAATATAGATTATAGAACAAAAATTTCAACCATTGATGACCCATTTTGTCTCGAAACACATTAATGGTCATTTATGATGCCCATAATCCACTTTCATTACTTTAAATAAGAGTATAGTGTTGAATTGAATGAGATATCAATTGGAAATGGAAGATGGGGATGACAACTACTACTTTATGATTTTTCTTTCTTTTCATTTTATTTTAGTTTTATTTTCCCATATAAAATGAATTAATGTTTTTCTTATTGTGTTTATATTTCTTCGTACAACTACCATTATCTTCCAGACATAATTTATTTCTCTCATCAATCCTTCCTCATTATCTATTTTAACTTCTTAATAAATATTTTCTAACAGGGGGCTTAGTCATGAGGGAGGTTTCATGAAGTTAATTATTATTATTTTAAAATTCAAAGTGTTTTAAATTATTTGTGGTGGATGTGAGAATATTTAATGGGTGTGGAAATTTTACATCACAAAATATTTCCAAACCCATTTATTTTTATTGATTCATAATTTTTACCTCTAATATCTGAAGCAAACCCTTCGTATAGTGGAGTTGGCATTTTTTAAAGGGAGGAAACAACATATGGTGGAGTCGAGTCTATAAGGAATTTCATTCTTGGTTGAGGTGTTATCCTATTTGACTATTGGATGAGGTGGTATTTGGGTCACCGAAGGCCTTTTAAAATAGAGAACTCAATACATAAAAGAAAATTAAATTATTAATGAGGTTTAATCAAACAAATTATCAAAATGAATTTAAGTAACATATAAATAATGAATGATCCCATGTTGTCCAACCCTATGACCAATACCTTTCTTTCCTAATTTCTTTTTTTGCATATGCATTTAGATTTAAATTATGCATCACATTATTTTTTTTATTTCTCAAAAAACCCCCAAAAAATCATTTTAACAATAAATATAAAATCCAAAAAAATAATTAGATTAGGTGAATGAGAAATTAGTGATTGAACCAAATACGATGATCCTCATGTGAGATATCCCTAGTAAGCCTATATATTTTACTACGAAAACTCAAAAAGAAATTTCCAAGCCCTATGACAGGTATTCGTCACTCCATTTTTTTGGGCGGAAACTGATGAGACATCATTGGATAGAAAAAGCCTTATCCATTAGATAACAACATAGATTTAATTGATCGTGTAAAATGGATATAATTTAGAGTAGTTATAAATTATATGTGGACCATCATTGATGACTGTTATGATTTTAGGTGACCAATCATATATTCTTGAGAATCTCTCTACGGCTTGGGCATCATCATTTTTTGAAGCATGGAATGTTATATCCTTGACACTTAATCCCTTTTTTGATACATGAATGAGTTGGTGAGGTGGAATATCAGTTAGATTTTCTACCATGGGATACTTCTGTGCATAATGTGTTTCATGTATCCGAGTTTATAAATTATCATTGTGGCTTAAACCATATTATTTTATGGGATCACGTTGATGTAGAGACAAATTATTTATTTGTTCATATTCCATTTTGAATTTTGGATAATAAAGAGAAAGCCTTGTGTGGAAAAAAAATTGGTATATTATATGTTTTATGGAAACATAGTTTGATTCAAGAAGAAACATGTGAGCGTGGGATGGAAATGGTTGAGAAATGAACCAAAATCATTCATGCTAATGGTGGTTTTCTACCTTCTGGGGATAGAAAGGCCAATGTATGGGAGAATTAATCACCCCCATTTGCTGTTAAATAACCATTTATTTATATATTTTAAGTATATAATGTTATTAGCTTGGGTTTGGGAATTTTTATAGGAGTTTGGAAACTTTTTGGTTCTTTTCTAGTGGTTCATAGTTTGAACAGGGTTAGTAGAGACAATGAAACACCTCTATGAAATTGTATAAGGGGAAACAAAGGTCATAGGGCAGGTGAATGGTTGGTACACACTATGACAAAACCATGAGGCCACCTAGTATGAACCAAAAATTTGTAAAGGAGATAAGCATGGATGAAACATTATTTTTCTAACCATATAATCCAATAATGTTAGGGGTGTTAAAAGGCAATGGATGGTTAATTATTCATGCATTGTTTTCCTAAACGTGTTCCTAAACCCTCTGGCATAAAAAAGATCTGGATTTTGTAGTTCTATTTCATATTTTCTTCTTAATGGATCATTTTTACATTAATCCAACCCTAAAAATAATTTCACTCACCCCAAACATTGTTAAGTCCCCTTCTTTCAATCATGGAATCATCCGTTAGTGAATCTTGGTGCATTAGAGGTTCAATTCCTTGGTGTTTTCCTGTTCATGGTGGTCTCATTTAGTTTTATTTTTATTTACTCTCTTGGATTTATTGATATAGTTTTTTTGGTATTTATCCATATTTTTTTATTTTAATAATGAGATGATATGGTTTTATTAATGACAGGAAACAAGATTTAAGGTTGGGTTCTGGAATATCTTAGCCAAGTTTGTTAAAGAATTTGTTCTATTCCTCATTTTCACCTATGCCTGTTAGGTAGTTTGATTCACTCTCAACTCCTCTTATTATAAATGGAAGTATTGATTTCAAATTTATTTAATTTATTGAACATAACTATGAAACTGATGTGAAATATTGAGAGAACCACTCTTTAGTGATGATTTTTGAAATTGTTGAAATTGGATATTGTGAAAAGTTCTTTTTCTCATGATTTTAAAATGATGATTTTAAAATGATGATTTTTTATAATTCATGTAAACGATATGATATAAATTTTTTTAGTAAAATATATGTTTAACTAAAATTGATTGGAATCTTTGTTTTGGCATAGGATTTTTCACAAACGGTTAGTGTGTTTTCATTTTCATTGACGTGGCCTTGTGGAAGGGGAGTGTTCTGTTGGGGCACTTGGTATATGGTTACCATGTGACGACTTAGTATATCAAATATAGAACACTAATGATTATGGAACTATCACCTGAGTATTCAATGTTTCGATGTGTAGATATTTAGAATGAGAGGGTTATGAAAAACGGGATTTGAAAAATGATTTTGAATGATTTTTTTGTTGCTTTTCATAGAAAGGGTTTTTGGTTTAGAAAACTATTTTTCCAAGATATAATTTTTGTTTTGATATAATATTCTTCAATTTTATTTATATAAATTGTTTTATATAAATTTTATAACATGTTCTATCCAAATGGAATGATCAGGGAATTCATTTGCAGAAAATGTACTGAGTTTTATACTCACCCCTTTTGTGAGCACTATGGCTTGTTTGGAGAAATTTTTTATAAAGGGATACGAAAAAGAAATGTAAAATATTAATTTAGTGATGCATGATGATACCTTGGGAATATATTATTGAGTTAGAGATTATAACTTTTTGGGAATTTTTGAGGTGTTAACTTTCCACATATTTGAGTCTTGTTAGTTTTATTATCCACTTTTTACTCAAATCTAGTTTATGGTTGTAGTTTCTTTTTTTGTTAGTGGATTATACATTAACTTATATTAAATTATTCTCACGAATCATATTGTGGTTTTTTTGTTATGGATATCTTGGTATGGCTATTTTATTTTTAATCTGAAAATTATCCCCCAACAACTTATAAAAACATTGACATTTGTTATTTTCCTTTGGTGTCTTTGGTATTTCACCTAAGGCCCAAGAGAAACGTAGCCTCTTCCAAAGAAAAAGGGTGTGGGTAATTATGTTAACATAAATTCATAATATTATAGATACTATTGATGTGTATTCTTCTGTTTGATGCATTATTTTAATAACATATCATTTATAGGGGTTTTACTTGATATCAATGACTCCCATTATTTTATATCTTTATTTTTGGAAAACAATTTTGAATTTAATGTGTGGCTATTTACTATTATTTTTTTATTCCCTTTGACTCAATATCTTCTCATTTATTTATTTATATGAAAATTTTAAATCTATTAGTGTTAATGATATTGATATCTAATAATATCATGGGTATTGAGAATCTTTTATGTAAATTAATTGAAGATTCCAAGAGGGTTTCCCTGTCTTATCATAATGGGTTCATTTATTCATATGTCACATGAGGTTATGAGAATATATGGTCTTATCCTAGGTATATAATGCATAACAGTGTTCATGGTGATTATTGATTGATATATATATGTGGCGTGAATATTTTATTCTTTTTTGAAATATTCTATATGTTCTTGTGAGAGAAGAGTAATTATTGAATAGTAAAATTATAATGGATTAGGGATAGATTGGAACTATCAATAGCCACTACAGCCTATTATACACCACCATGAACTTGGTTCCCTACCTCTAAGTAATTGATTATTTTGTTAAACTACCTTCCAAATACAATTATTTCACATTCAATGCATTTTTATCATATCCCTCTTAAATTTAATTTTTTATAAAATTAACTATTAAATAATATAATATCATGGTAATTACTAACCCAGATGATGGAAGTTATTAAAAATTATCGTGATTAGGCTTATTGTCCCTAAAAAATTTCAATGAACCTATTAAGGAAATATTCTTAGACCCTGAGATTTCATTATAGATTCCCTTTCATAGGGTTTTTCATACATCTTTCTGTGTTTCTATAATACATGAACTAAGGGAAAACCTTTTTCTTATAATACATTTTTACTCAAAATAATGATACAGATTGGTTTTTCCATATAATAACCATGTACTTGTAAGTTGATATTTTCAAAATGGATTACATGTATTATGTTTGACATGCATTTTATCAGTTGTGGAACGTGGAAAATGTATTCATAACATAAATTTTTAAGTTAAAGCCAGTTGGTAGGAAACTTCTCTAATACTATCCAAACATTCAAAAGGTATGATGATCATTGGTTTTATCTTCCCATGTTTCCAAATTCATCAATGAAACAATATTATAAATAATAACAGAAAAAAATGATCACTATATTTTAATTCTTATGGTTTTTTACATATGGTCAACGTAGGACTTCTGGAATTTATGAGCTGTAATCAACAACTTCCAAGTATAATTTAACTACACTACCATATTATAAATGATACTAGTTGTAATTAATTATTATTCACTAAATTTAGTCCAACACGAGGGAGAATGAAAATGCATATTGTAGAGGGACTTAAAAGGAGAAGTATGAATATATGAACAATAATTATTATCGTAAAAAAACTCTACAATAAAAATATAATATTATTAGGAAGTAGAAGAATCAATAATATAA